>OY740786.1:10008165-10608165 GCA_963514005.1 Raja brachyura | reverse complement strand
CAAAGGTCCTGGTCTTGTTCTGTTCTATGTTCTATGTTTTGACATCCAGCCCTATACCCATCACACCACCTTCCAACTGGCAGTGTTTAAGAGGCGTTTAGATAAGCACACAGATATGCAGAGAATGGAGGGACATGGATCTCGTGCAGGCTGTGGTGGTGCTACGGCGCGGCGGCAACCCGACTTCGGAGCCTCGGAGGTTTCGGCCGCGGGCCCAGTGGACATGGCCGCGGGCCCAGTGGACGACAACATCGGGAGCTCGCAGGTCCCGGTTGATGACCGGTTCTCCGGAGCTCCCGCAACAACAGCTTCGTCCGCTGTACTGAAGGATGGCAGATTTATCCGCCCCCCGGGCCGCGGAGATTGAACCGGCCCGTTCGCGGAGCTTGGATTGGGCCGCGGGACTTACCATCACCCGGCGGGGTCACAACATCGGAAGCCTGGATCGCCTCAACGCAGAGGGAGAACAAGGAGGGACAGGCAAGGACTTTAAGACTTTTGCCTTCCATCACAGTGAGGAGGTGCCTGGTAGACTCACTGTGGTGGATGTTAAGTTGGTGTTAATTGTGTGTTTTGTTATTTTATTCTATGTTATGACTGCAAGGCACAAAATTTTGTTCAGAGTGTAAAATCTGAATGACCATAAAGGATACTTTGACTTTTGAGGCAGACGGGATTAGTTTATCGTGGCATCATATTGGGCACAGATATTGTGGACGGAAGGGCCTGTTCCTGTTCTGTACTGTTCTGTGTTCTAATGACTACTTCCTTTCTTGATTGGGAATTGAAACAATGTTTTGCTTTCTCTGCATGGACCTGACCACCAAAGAAACTACTGGCCTGAATTTAACAGAGAAATTAGTCAACCCATCCACACAGTCATAGAGTCATAGAGCGATCCAGTGTGGAAACAGGCCCTTTGGCCCAACTTGCCCACACCGACCAACATGTTCCATCTACACGAGTCCCACTTGCCTGCTTTTGGCTCATATCCCTCTAAACCTGTCCTATCCATGTACCTGTCTCAATGTTTCTTAAACATTCCAGCACTACGTGCCTCAACTACCACTCCATACACCCACCGCGCTCTGTGTGAAAATGTTGCCCCTCAGGTTCCTATTAAATCTTTTCCCCCCCCTCACCTTAAATCTATTTCCTCTGGTTCTCGATTCCCCTACTCTGGGCAAGACACGGTGCGTCTACCCGATCTATTCCTTTCACAATTTGAATATTCACTGAGAAGATGATTTTTATAATAGAATAGAATATTCTGTTCCTTCCTACAAGAAAGAATTATTAATCCACATGCTTTGTTGGTCCAAATGGTCTTGGAGAGGAAGGCGATGATGTTGATGATTCTCTAAACTGACATCAAACATCACAGAAGTCTCCAGTTTCTCCATGCAGCTCTGAAAGTGAAAGCTGTAATGTGCCTATGCTGTGCAAAGTCAAGGCACACAAAAGGCCCTTTTCGTATGTGTACTCTGCAGTGGTTTCTGCTATTTAATAATGGCTTATTTTATTGAAAAGATGAAAACCAATTATGCTGTCATTTTCCAAACAAAACAGCACTATGATTAGTCTGAAAATCCAAGCAATCTTTGATTATGATACAACAGACAAAGAATGTTTGAGAAAGGGGGATTCTTAATGGGAAAATAGCCTAATGGGGAAATTATTTATGAGCCATTTGCAATGCACCTGAAAATACCTCTAGCGAAATTATGTTTGGCAACTTGAACTACTTTGAAGTCAATGGAGTGGCAATAAAAATTAGGCCTTCATTAGAGAACATTGGCTTTAAAATTGATTTGGCAAAGGTTCAGCAGGTCAAGCGCAGTTATGCGGCAATCTGGTCGGCAGTCGTGCACACATGGTAGCAATTTCACTGATTCTGTGCTGTTTTTATTATTTTCTCTTTCAGAATTTTCGCTCGCACGGTCTTTAATGTCCGCATTTAGGAAATTAACACTAACCGTCAAATTACTTTGTAAATATGAGAGAGTAAGTATAGAACTTTGGGGGGAAAGAGTTTTCAACCCCTCAGGCAGTTAGTTGCTTGCGAGGCAACAAAGAAATCCTTGATCGCTGTTTTTCAGCGATGTGAATGCGGAGAAGTATGCTTTTTATTTCATCAAGCGTTCATAAGCTTTCAATTGATTTTATGCTGCGGCACTTATTTCCCTGGTGTACATTTCCCGAGAGCTGCAAAGACTGGGAAACCCTGGTGCAAGTGGGCAGAGGTGGTGGGGTTGGGGGGGGTGGGGGGGAGCGGGGAGAGGTCTAAGATTTCTGCAGTGTTGGCGAGGTCATTTTCTGACCAAGAACAGATGAACCTCATTGAGTGAAGCAGTTACTTAAACTAGGCGCTGCAATCATCGATAAGCAGAATCAGCACAACTTGAAGGAATTCTAATCTGTAGAGATGTAAGATAATTACTTAATCACTTGCACTTGTAAATCTTATTATAAAGGAATTACTGCCTTCATCAAATTACACAAATAAATATGCTAATCACTTTGATTAACTGGTCATGTTAATCTGTCAGTTCCAAAGCTGATACGGGTAATTTTTATTGTTCTATTCCTGTGTATTTTGTTTTGAGTGGGCGCGGAATAAAGGGTGAAAAGTGGATTCTAGTTCGGGGTCATAAGTGATAGGAGCAGAATTAGGCCATTCAGCCCATCAAGTCTACTCCGCCATTCAATCATGGCTGATCTCCTTCGCTCCTTAGATGCTGCTGCACCCGCTGAGTTTCTCCAGCCTTTTGTGCACCCCCATGGCTGATCTATCTCTCCCTCCTAACCCCATTCTCCTGCCATCTCCCCATAACCTCTGACACCTGTACTAATCAAGAATCTATCTATCTCCGCCTTAAAAATATCCATTGACTTGGCCTCCACAGCCTTCTGTGGCAAAGAATTCCACATTTACCACCCTCCAAGGAAATAAATTCCTCCTCTTCTCCTTCCTAAAGGAATGTCCTTTAATTCTGAAGCTATGACCTCTAGTCCTAACATCTCCCACTAGTGGAAACGTCCTCTCCACATCCACTCGATTCAAGCCTTTCACTGTTCAGTCTTAATCTGAAGTCTGAAGAAGGGTCTCAACCCGAAACGTCACCTATCCATGTTCTCCAGGGATGCTGCCTGACCCGTTGAGTTACTCCAGCACTTTGTGTCTCTCTTTAGTATAGTCATTAGTGGTTCAGTGCTGAGGTGGGATTGTGACTAGCGCTGTACAGGATGGTTCAAAGGATCTGGTGCTCAAGGTTGATGGGAAGAAGCTGTTCTTGAACCTTAGGCTGGCACAGTGGTGCAGCGGTGGAGCTGCTGCCTAACTGCGTCAGACACCGGGGTTCAATCCAACCTATGGATGGTCTCTGTACAGAGTTTGTACCATGTGGGCTATCTGTGGGTGCCCCGGTTTTTCACCCGCACTACAAAGACATGCAGATTTGCAGATTAATTAACTTCTATAAACAACCCCTAGGTTGTCGGATAGAACTATTGTTCTACCCTGGATCCTTAAAACTAAAACGAAAGAAAATAAAACCAAACACTCGATCCACTTGTGTTGCCTCCTTTAGTAATTTTATCTTATCAGTTTTGATTAATTTCTGCCACTTTAAATTGCATTTATTATGGTATTCATTAATTATTTAATTAATTTGAATTTAAGATTATCATCATTTAAAAATGCTTCCAAGGCCTCTGACAGTTGTGACCTCTCAGGTCAGCTTGGGGACAGGGCCCCATGATGCAGCCACCTGAGGTGATGGCTCTCTCCTTGATGACTATGGTGAGGGTGGGACGGTGGCGCAGCGGTAGAGTTGCTGCCTTACAGCGCCAGAGACCCGGGTTCAATCCTGACTACTGGTTCTGTCTGTATGGAGTTTGAACGTTATCCCCGTGGGTTTTCTCCGGGTGCTCTGGTTTCCTCCCACAATTTGCTAATTGGCTCAGGTGAAATTGTAAATTGTCCCTGGTGTGTTGAGTATCGGTAGTGTTACGGGGTAATCGCTGGTCTGCATGGACTCGGTGGGCTGAAGGGCCTGTTTACACACTTTATCCCTAAAGTCTACAGTCAAAAGACTATGGGTTGGTTCCATGACTGTGGGCAGTGGGCCTGATCTGTGATAATCCATCTCATATTTTCTTGGGCAGCGTACTATCCAGCGGTCCAAATATTGATCCCTCTATCCCTTACATTCCTTCTCACTCCGTTCCTCCCCTATCTATACACTTGAATTGGCTTAATTATAATCATGTATTGTCTTTCTGCCAACTGGATAGCACACAACATAAGCTTTTCACTGTACCTTGGAAGGATGTCAACAAAATAGAGAGAGTACAGAGGAGATTTACTAGAATGTTGCCTGGGTTCCAGCAACTAAGTTACAGAGAAAGGTTGAACAAGTTAGGTCTTTATTCTTTGGAGCGCAGAAGGTTAAGGGGGGACTTGATTGAGGTCTTTAAAATGATGAAAGGGATAGACAGAGTTGACGTGGATAAGCTTTTTCCATTGAGGGTAGGGAAGATTCAAACAAGAGAGCATGACATGAGAATTAAGGGACAGAAGTTTAGGGGTAACATGAGGGGGAACTTCTTTACTCAGAGAGTGGTGGCTGTGTGGAATGATCTTCCTGCAGAAGTGGTGGAGGCAGGATCGATTTTAACATTTAACAGTAAAGTGGATAGGTATATGGACGGGAAGGGAATGGAGGGGTATGGTCTGAGTGCAGGTAGATGGGACTAGAGGAAAATAAATGGTCGGCACGGACTGGAAGTGCCGAGAGGGCCTGTTTCCGTGCTGTAATTGTTATATGGTTATATGGTTACCTCGGTACACGTGACCATAATAAACTGAAGTGAAACAAAGCTTAATTAAACTAAACTATATAAACCTTGTACTAGTTTCACTGTAATCCTGGTGAGTTTCATTGTCTGCAACTTGTTTTCACCTAGCCCACAGCTAACAATGGCCTGTTTCCTTTATCATCATTACTTTTTTGCATATCTTTCATTCATTTGTTCGATATCTCTCTACATCACCGCCTATATCTCTTGTTTCCCTTTCCCCTGACTCTCAGCCTGAAGAAGGGTCTCGACCCGAAACGTCACCTTTTCTTTTTCTCCCGAGATGCTATCTGACCCGCTGAGTTACTCCAGCTTTTTGTGTCTATAATCGAACTCATGTTCAACTGCGGCGACGCTGTACAGTTTTTATGTCAAATGAACCACCTAAATAAAATAATTTGAAGTCACGAACCTCCTGTATACGGATAAATGAGAAGAGCTTGAAGAAATACTAAACTCTGGTGCATCTGGAAAATCTTCCACTATTAAATTGGAAAGCCGAGATAGGGGAGGAAGGATCTGAGTTACGGGTCAGGTAGAATGTAGTCAGTTATGGCCCTGATACCGATCATGAGCTGATTAAATAGTTCCTGCTTGCAATTGCAATGATCTCACCCCCAGAATTCCCACATTAGTAGGAATTCCTCTTCAGCATTCCGGGAAAGAAAAATGAGGTTAAGGGCAGGTCACAGTTTGCAGAGTCCGGAGGGAGATGGAGAAAAGCCCCACTGGGTCAGTCGGTAGAGCATGAAACACTTGATCTCAGGGTTGTGGGTTCGAGACCCACTTTGGGCTTCACTTTCTTTCGAATAGACTGGGTGACTGTGCAAAGTCTTTTAGGGAGGCACGGTGGCACAGCGGTAGAATTTATAGCTTTACAGCGCTAACAGTGCGGAGATCCGGGTTCGATCCCGACTACGGGTGCTTGTCTGTACGGAGTTTTTACGTTCTCCCCGTGACCACATGGGTTTTCTCCGGGATCTTCGGTTTCCTCCCACGCTCCGAAGACGTACAGGTTTGTAGGTTAATTAGCTTGGTATCAATGTAAAAGTGTCCCCAGTGTGTGCAGGATGGTGTAAATGTGTGTGGATCGCTGGTCAGTATGGACTCGGTGGGCCGAAGGGCCTGTTTCCGGGCCATATCTCTGGACTAAAACTGAACTAAAAAAAGGGTAGAGAAAAATAAAGAGGACCAGAGAGAGAGAAAAAGCTGAGGGAATAGTGGGGCAAAGGAAATTTATAGTAGGCCGGTAAACGGCGGGAAGTAAATAGAATAAAAATAGAGAAATGGGACAAGTAAAGTCAGGAGGAGAGTAGGAGACGAAGGTATCTTCAATATTTAGAATTTCGGCCCACCGAGTCCGCACCGACCAGCGAACCCCGCACACTAACACTAGTCAAACACACGTTAGGGGAAATTTACATTTGTACCAAGCCAATTAACCCACCAACCTGCACATCTTTGGAGTGTGGGACGAAACCAAAGACTTCGAAGTAAACCCATGCAGGTCACAGGGAGAACGGACAAACTCCGTACAGACAGCACCCCTAGTCAGGATCGAACCCGGGTCTCCGGCGCTATAAGGCAGTAACTCTGCCACTACGCCTCCATGCCGCCCACGCGCAGAGTCATACGGCATGGAAATAGGCCCTTCAGCCCAAATTGTCCGTGCTGACCAAGATGCCCCATCTCAGCTGGTCCCACGTCCGTCTAAACCCATTCTATCTAGGTACATGTCCATCTCTCTTTTAAATGCTGTCATAATATGCTAGAAACATAGAAAACATAGAAAAATAGGTGCAGGAGTAGGCCATTCGGCCCTTCGAGCCTGCACCGCCATTCAATGTGATCATGGCTGATCATCCAACTCAGTATCCCGTACCTGCCTTCTCTCCATACCCTCTGATCCCCTTAGCCACAAGGGCCACATCTAACTCCCTCTTAAATATAGCCAATGAACTGGCCTCAACTACCTTCTGTGGCAGAGAATTCCAGAGACTCACCACTCTCTGTGTAAAGAATGTTTTCCTCATCTCGGTCCTAAAGGAATTCGCCCTTATCCTTAGACTGTGACCCCTTGTTCTGGACTCCACCAACATCGGGAACAATATTCCAGCATCTAGTTTGTCCAACCCCTTAATGCTTCCAGTCATATGGGCACAGGCAGAAATGTGGAGGAAATTATACGCACAAAGTACACATAATTCACAGGAGAAACCCAGTCATGATGTCGGAGCAGCACTTGCTTGGCTCTCTCAGCCGTAGCTATGATCCTTCCTCTGGAAGTTCATTCCCTGTACCCACCAACCTCCGGGTGAAAATTTTGCCCTACCTTTTAAACTACCTAGTTTAAAACCTTTAACTAGGATCAATTTCCAATTTTACCAAAGCCAATTAGCCAAAGGCAGCAACTACCACTGTGCCATTGTGTTGCCCAATATAGCTGTTAAAGATAGCAGAGTCAGGGGATATGGTGAGAAGGCAGGAACTGGGTACTGATTGTGGATGATCAGCCATGATCACAGTAAATGGTGGTGCTGGCTCAAAGGGCCGAATGGCCTACTCCTGCACCTATTGTCTATTTACTATAGCTATAGCTCCCTATCGCTTCACTTATAGATGGCAGTGTTGGGGCAGTGGGTATCTGAACTGTGCAAGATGCATTGCTCACATATATCACCAGACTAGTTCATTTCATATGAATTCAGCTTACAGCATAGGAGGTCATGGAGCCCATTGAGTCAATGCCAGCTCTCAGAGTCCTCCCATTCCCTCACTTTTTCCCCTGAGTAATTTATTCTCTCTCACATGTCCACCCGCTCCCTCCATATTTTCCTAGCACCTACCAATTAACCCACCAACGCACCGTTTTTGAAAATCCACTCCATCACAGGGAGAACGTGCAAACTCTATGCAGACAGTACCGGAGGTCAGGATTGAACCTGGGTTTCAGGAATTGAGGAGGCAGCAGCAGCAGCAGCAGCAGCACTAACCGCTGCGCCACCACCCCGATCACTGCCTGAAGGGCCTGAAGATTGCTGCAGTGGCAGCAATTGAGAGCTAATGAGATACACTCGTCTCAATAGAGAAAACTACTGTATTTCCTTTCAATTTAGCAAATTGCAGCAATAATTTCATTGTTTCCATACCTGTCTTGGTATGCTTCCAGTCATATGGGCACAGGCAGAAATGTGGAAGAAATTATACGCACAAAGTACACACAATTCACAGGAGAAACCCAGTCATGATGTCGGAGCAGCACTTGCTTGGCTCTCTCAGCCGTAGCTGTGAGACATAACAATGAACTGTACAGTAATGCGGAGAAAGCATGACCTCATTGGAGAGTTTCCTACCATTGTGCAATAAGCAACAGTTCCCCTCATGGTCTAATGGTCACGCCTGGGTCAGGAAGCTGTGGACACTGCGTCAACCCCAGAAGGTCGACTGAAGGAGCCATTGAACCACATAGCATGGCAGTAAAGAAAGCAAACTCAATGCCAGCATTTATTTCAAGAGGGCTTGTGTACAAAGACAGGGATGAAATGTTGAGGCTCTATAAGGCGCCGGTAAGGCTGCATTTGGAATATTGTGAGCAATTTTGGGCACCATTTTCGAGGAAGAATGTGCCGGCTCTGGAGAGGGTCCAGAGGAGGTTCACAAGAACGATCCCAGGAATGAGTCGGTTAACCTATGATGAGCGTATGTCGGCACTGGGCCTGTACTCGCTGGAGTTCAGAAGAATGAGGGGAGGACCTCATTGAAACATACTGAATAGTGAAAGGCTTGGATAGAGTTGATGTGGTGAAGATATTTCTACTAATGAGAGAGTATAGGACTAGAGGTCATAGCCTCAGAATAAAAGGATGTTATTTCAGGAAGAAGATGAAGAGAAATTTCTTTAGTCAGAGGGTGGTGAATATGTGGAATTCTTTGCCAAAGAAAGCTATGGAGGCCATCAGTGGATATTTTTAAGGCAGAGGTAGATAGATAGCACAGGTGTCAGAGGTTATGGGGAGAAGGCAGGAGAACGGGGTTAGGAGGGAGAGATAGGTCAGCCATGATTGAATGGCGGAGTAGACTTGATGGGCTGAATGGCCTAAAGGGCCTGTCCTACCAGCATCCGACTCCATGCGATGAGCGCGATCAAACTAGAAGCGGGGGCCGCGCGGAGGTCGGGTGATCCCCTGTACAGGGCCGTTCCCACCAGCATGCGCCTGCATGCGGCAAGTGCGACCAAACCGGCAGCGAGGGCCGCGCGGAGGTCGGGTGAGTGGCGCAACGCGGCGCAAAGTGAGGCGAACTTGGGGCGAAGTTTTATGGTAAGTTCGCCAGGACAGAGAGGGGCACAGAGGCACACACAGTTAGGTCGCGCTCATCGCATGGAGTTGCATGTTTGTAGGACAGGCCCTTAATTCTACTCCTATCACTTATGACCTTATGAGCATCCAAACTGGATCTTTGGCCAACCTGTCCATGCTGACCACTTCTCCATCTACGTTAGTCCCATTGGCCTGCGTTTGGTCCATATCACTCTCAACATTTTCTACCGTAGCATTTTTTAAACATTGTAATTGCATCCGTATCTACAGCTTCCTTTGACAGCGCATTCCATATATCCACCGCCCTCTGTTTAATGCTCCTGTCGTCTGCACGTTTACAAAATGGTGGGATAGAGCTTTGGTGAGATGGTGAGATACAGGCATCGGTTCACGGGATGGCCGCAATGGTGGCAAACGGTTGCTACGGGCCTCTGTGACCAGCTGTAAATGGCACCAACACGGTGCCTCTTGCATATGGACTCAATGGGCCGTTTTTCACATCCGGTACTAACCGCGGGATTGCGTTCATGTACGGGGATAGTAGTGATAGTATGCAAACAACGTATTTCACTTTACCTGGTACACGTGACTGTGGTGGCCACAGCTTCCTGTCATATGCTGAGAGAATGGAGCGGGTGGGTTTGTATGCTCTGGAGTTTAGTAGGATGTGAGGGGATCTTATTGAAACATAGAAGATTATCAAGGGTTTGGGCACGCTAGAGGCAGGAAACATGTTTCTAATGTTGGGGGAGTCCAGAACCAGGGGCCACAGTTTAAGATAAGGGGTAAGCCATTTACGGCGGAGATGACGAATAAACCTTTTCACGCATAGAGTTGTGATCTGTGGAATTCTCTACCTCAGAAGGCCAATTCACTGGATGTTTTCAAGAGAGAGTTAGATGGAGCTCTTAAAGATAACAGAGTCAGGAGATATGGGGAGAAGGTAGGAACGGGGTACCGATTGTGGATGATCAGCCATGATCACAATGAATGGCGGTGCTGGCTCGAAGGGCTAAATGGCCTATTCCTGCACCTATTGTTTATTGTCTATTGTCTATTGTCTATAACAAAGAAACCATTGAAGCATTAAGTCCCACAGAGTGTTGAGTCAGCAAGAGAACCAACATGGTTTGTACTTTCCCCAGTCCTGAATAGTTTGGTTTGGTTTATTATTGTCATGTGCACCGAGATACAGTGAAAAGCTGTCTTTAAGATGATGAGTTATAGACTCATAGAGTCATTGAGTGATACAGCATTGAAACGGGCCTTTTGGCCCCAAATTACCCACACCGGTCAACATGTCCCACCTACACTAGTCCCACCTGCCCAAGTTTAGCCCAAACATGTCCTATCCGTGTAGCTGTCTAATTGTTTCTTAAATGTTGGGATAGTTCCTGCCTCAACTACCTCCTCGGGTGGCTCGTTCCATACAACCGCCCCCTGTGTGTGCAAAAGTTACCCCTTAAAGATTCTTATTAAATCTTTTCCCCTTCACCTTTAATCTATGTTCTCTTGTCCTCGATTCACCTACTCTGGGCAAGAGACCCTGTACATCTACCCTAACATTGACACAAAATGCTGGAGTAACTTAGCGGGACAGGCAGCATCTCTGGAGAAAAGGAATGGGTGCTGTTTCGGGTCGAGACCCTTCTTCAGACCAAAGAAGGGGCTCGATCCGAAATGTCACCCATTCCTACTCTCCAGAGGTGCTCCCTGTCCCGCTGTTACTCCAGCTTTTAAGTCTATCTTCGGTTTAAACCAGTATCTGCAGTTCCTTCCTACACTGCTCATCTACCTGATCTATTTCAGAAAGAACTGCAGATGCTGGAAAAGTCGAAGGTAGACAAAAATGCTAGAGAAACTCAGCGGGTGAGGCAGCATCTATGGAACGAACGAATAGGGGACGTTTCGGGTCGGTCTGAAGAAGGGTCTCAACCCGAAACGCCACCTATTCCTTCACTCCATACAAGATCAAACAAAGGTGTATCATGATTTTATACACCTCTATAAGATCAAACAAAGGCTATTTGTGGTTTCGGAAAGGGACGTATGAGTCAGTGAAAATGTGAGTTTATTGATGTGCAAGAGTTTTCCTCTCCAGGGTGAACACAAACCAGGCCTGGAAATGAGATTTTATATATTTTTTACTTCAGCATGACACGGCACGACTAAATATACGTTAGAAAGTTTATGTTCATTGATACATGACGAACTCCATTAACACCGTGGCTGCAAGAACAGGTTAGAGGCTGGGTATCCTGTGGCAAGTGACTCACCTCCAGCCATCCAGAAGAATTTCCACCATCCACAAGGAGCAAGTTCCAAGTACAACTAGAGTATTCGTCATTTACTTGGGTGTGTGTGCAACTTCAGTAACACTCAAGCAGATAACCTTCTTCCACGACTCAGCAGTCCGACTGGAATCTGTTCCACCATCCTCGATGGCTCGATGGCTCGATGGTTTCTTTGGTATCACCAAGGTACGTTGAGATACTTTTTTGCTGCATTCATGCTTTTTTCCCCAAAACATTTATTCTCTCTATGAGCGGGGCACAGTGTGTTCCGTTTCCAAATCACTGCAGTTTCTCGTCTATGTTAATCCAAGCACTGGTAGACACAAAATGCAGGAGTTTGTACGGAGTTTGTACGTTCTCCCCGTGACCGCGTAGGTTTTGCCTGGGAGCTCTGGTTTCCTTCCTCACTCCACAGATGTACAGGTTTGTAGGTTAATTGGCTTCGGAGTAAATAGCAAATTGTCCCTTGTGTGTAGGATAGTCAAGTCAAGTCAAGAGAATTTATTGTCATGTGTCCCAGATAGGACAATGACATTCTTGCTTGCTGCAGCACAATAGAATATTGTAACCATAAATACAGAACAGTTCCGTCCAATCAATATACACATAAATAAACAGATAAAGTGCAATAGGCTGTTACAGTTCAGAGTCTGGTTGTTGGCGAATTTAATAGCCTGATGGCTGTGGGTAAGAAGCTGTGGGTATAGTGATAATCAGTGGGTACGGCAGCATCTATGGAGCGAAGGAAATAGATAACGTTTCGGGCAGAAACCCTTCTTCAGACTGAAGAAAGGTTTTGGCCCGAAAAGTTGCCTATTTCCTTTGCTCCGTAGATGCTGCCTCACCCGTTGAGTTTCTCCAGCATTTTTGTCTACTTTCGATTTTCCAGCATCTGCAGTTCCTTCTTCAACAAAAGGGATAGTGATAATCTACTGGATCAGTGGTCGGCACGGACTCGGTGGGCCGAAGGGCCTGTTTCCGCGCTGTACCTCTGAACTAAACTAAACTAAATTAAACTCAGCGGGTCAGGCAGCATCCGTGGAGAACATGGATATGTGACCTTTCAGGTCTGAAGAAGGGTCCTGATTGTCCAGTGATGCCACCTGACCCACTGAGTTACTCCAGCATTTTGTGTCCTTCCAAAATGTAATCGGTCCACTTCTCTCCATAGATGCCTGGAGGATGGCTGGAGGGCGGTGCGGTGGTAGAGTTGCTTGCCTTACAGCGCTTGCAACGCCGGAGACCCGGGTTCGATCCTGACTACGGGTGCTTGTCTGTACAGAATTTGACCGCGTGGGTTTTCTCCGGGATCTTCAGTTTTAGTTTTAAACAATAGTTTTAAAGCACCTTAGTTTTAATTTACGGTTTTAGGGATGCATCGCAGAAACATGCCCTTCGGCCCAACATGTCCATGCTGACCATCGATCACCCATTCGCACTTGTTCTATATTACCCCATTTTCTCCTCCGCTCCCTACATATTTATGACAACTTACGGATCTCGACCTGAAGACAGGTCTCGACCTGAAACGTCACCAATTCCTCCTCTCCAGAGATGCTGTCTGACCCGCTGTGTTAGTAAAGCTTTTTATGTCTATCGCCAGAGATGCTGTCTGAGCCGCAGAGTTAATCCAGCTTTTTGTGCATATTTTCGTCTTCGGGACGTGGCAGGAAACCGGAGCACCCGGAGGAAACCCACGCGGTCACAGCCAGAACGAGCAGACTCCACAAAGACAGCGCAGGTCAGGATCGAACCGGGGTCTCCAATGGTGTGCGGCAGTGGCTCTACCTGCGATGCCACCATGCTGCTGGAGTGCATACAAATCCACTGCACCCCTTTCCGCTTCTCTCAATCCCCAATGTTAAAATTGAGGCTAGTGCCATTGTATCCGCTGATTCATTTCATTTCAGAGTCACGTGAGTGACTTCATGAAGAACCCGCCAGCACGCATGCGCGACATATCGTCGCAACGCGTTGCTGCCGACGGCTGGCGGTGGGGTGCGCTCCCCGCCAGTCCTTCATAAGGGACCGCTAAGGTAAGTTACACTAACCTTAAGTTGGTTGGTCCTTGCTGCGAGTACTTTTTGTCTTTCAGCAAGGGCATGGACGGGAGTTCGAGAGGCCGAAAGACGTCCGTCCGGAGTCGCCAGCCACCTGTCCGGGAGCCCTCATCATCGGCTGCACCTGTGAGACAGGCTGGGAAGAAGGCGGGGAAACCGGGGAGCCCTGTTGCTGCAGGACCGGACCCGCTGACACACTCCGGGGAGGAGTTCGAGGAGCAGGACTGCGGTGTGCCGCCGGAGCAGGCAGACCCTGCATCGGCATTCAGGTCACCAACGGGCCCGTTGGCGGCCATGGGCAAGGGCTCGCGTGCGGCTGCACGGCCCTTCTCCCTCAGCCCTCCGAGAAGGGGGAGGGATGGAGCCCGGAAGCCTCACCCTTCAGGGGCAAAGGCATCACCTGCCGCCAAGCAGCGGACTGGTGCACAGGCGGGACCCAGGTCCACTGTGAGGTCCAGTGTTGACTCCCCAACCACCGACGCCGGGACGGGTAATTAGGGTGGAGTCACGCCACGGTCGCCGAGTCCCCCATGGATGGGAGGACGAGACCATGCGTCGGCAAGGTCCACGATGTGGGCAGCCGGCAAGCCCGCGCGGGCGTCGGGTCAACGTGCTGAGGCATTGGGTGCCGACTCCCCGCCGCGTTTTCCCTCCGTGCTAGCGGCATTAGGCTCCGCCAAACGAAGGCGTTCAAACACACCTCCCGCGCGGGAATCGCTCAGCTTTGCTGCGGTGGCTGGCAGCGACAAATTCCGGCACCGGGTTCATCTCGACGAGGTGCGGGCCGATGAAAGGAGCCTCGGCAGTATATCAGAGCTTGAGGACTCCGACCGCCCGAGTGTTCAGGGCGAAGGGCGTATTGACCGTATGGAGCGGCTATTGGAGCTCCTTTTGCACAACCAACGGCAGGAGGCAGCCAGCATCAAAAGGCACAGGAAGGTTTCACCAGTCTCAACAGCCAGCCTGAGGCAGCCAGAGGAGGAGGAATTTGCAGACCCTACACCGGTTCCATCGGAAGTGCCGCCGGAAGAACTCCTTGATGTGGCAGCGAAATATGCTGCTCCGGAAACAGCGGGACTTCCCCTCAACCCCAAACTGGCTGCCACCGTGGACTTCCTCACTAACCGCCAGCTCCAGGAGGAAGTTCTCTCACAGGCCATCAATCGGCATAAGGCCCCTTCCAACTGCAACTCCCTCAACGTGCCCGTGGTCAATACGCCGATCTGGGGCAACATAGGCACAGCCATCAGAACTCAGGAGATAAAGCTCCAACGAATCCTGAGGCTGCTTACGGCTGGAATCACCGCGTTTGCGCGGTCGGTGGATGGCGAAGACCTCAACCTAGAGCAGGAGGATGCTCTCGCGCTGCTATGTGCCACGCAGCACTAAATAAATGCCTTCAGGAAAAGCAGCATCTGCCCCATGCTCAACCCAAAATTTGCTGGGTTGTGCAAAGCGTCTCCTCCACCACCACCCAGACAGCTCTTCGGGGAAGACCTCCCGAAGAGGGTTAAGGAGCTGGATAAACACACCAAAACGGTGGGACTTATGCGGTCTGAGATCGCCCCCAGGCCGCCGGCCCTGAAAGCGCCATTTATTCGGCCACGAGGCCCTGTCTCCAGACCGACACGGACCTACGCTCCAGCTCCACCTCGCTACCAGCAGCCCCAGCAGCCGCGGCCTTTTTTAGGGGCAGGCCCGCAGCGGCCTCAGTGGAAGATGTGGACGCCGCAGCACCAGCCCAACCCAGCACCTCCACGACCCGCCAAACATGTCAGGGACCGCCGGTAACCAGGGAGGTAAGGCGGTCTGGTTTTCACGTACCTGTGCGTTTAACTTCACATGTTGGTGGGCGCCTTCGGTTTTTCTTGGAGGCATGGGAAACTATCACTTCCGATGACTTTGTTTTGCAAAGTATTCAAGGTCATGAGATTGAATTTATTAACGGCGACATTCCTCCATCCCAGCATATGCCCAATCGGACATTTACGCTGTCTGCCGTTGAACAGGCAGCAGGCTATGCTGAGATATTAAGGTTAGAAGCAAAAGGCGTGATAGAAAAAACTATGCACGAACCAATTGAATTTGTATCAAATATATTTACCAGGCCCAAGAAGGATGGAGGATGTCGGGTTATTATTGATCTGACCCATTTGAATACTTTTGTAACATACACCCATTTTAAAATGGACACTTTCGAGACAGCCAAGTCATTGATTTCTCATGGCTGCTTTATGGCATGCATTGATTTAAAAGATGCATACTATTCTGTATCCATTTGGAAACACCATAGGAAGTTCTTAAAATTTGTCTGGATGGATCAGCTCTGGCAATACAGGGCTTTGCCAAATGGGCTTACTACAGCCCCTAGATTGTTTACTAAATTACTGAAACCCATTATGGCCAGGTTACGGAAGCAACATCATATAGTGATGGCCTATTTGGATGATATATTGATTGTTGGCAATACCCTGGAGTCGGCTGAACAGGCAGTCTCAGCCACTGTGGCAATTTTTCAGCAGCTGGGGTTTATTGTCCATCCAGACAAATCGAAGTTCTGCCCTTCACAGGTTATGGATTATCTGGGGTTCACGGTGGATTCCAATCGCACGAGGGCCACCATACCGACTAACAAGGTTGCGGATGTCACCCAAGTATGTCAGGATTTAGCCTGCGCCAGTATACCATCAATTAGGCAAACTGCTAAGGTGATTGGCAAGATCGTAGCATTGTTTCCAGCAGCTCAATACGGGCCTTTGCATTGTCAGAATTTGCAAAGAGCCAAGATCTCCGCGTTAAAACAGAATGCCGGTCATTTCGACAGACCAATGCAGCTGCCTCTTAAAGCTAAGATTGAGTTACAATGGTGGGTGGACCATATTAGTGACTCATTTAAACCCATTATTGTGCCCAATCCGATGGTATACTTGCAAACCGATGCAAGCTCCTATGGCTGGGGAGCTACGGACAACTACTCTAGTTGCGGGGGCAGATGGGACACCCTTGAATCTACTATGTTGTTGTCACAAGGGATAAACTATTTGGAGATGCTTGCAGCATTTCACGGACTTCGAGCTTATTGTTCCAATCTTACTGACGCTCATGTCCGTATCCAAATAGACAATACCACTGCGGTGGCATATTTAAACCATATGGGCGGTACCAGGTCAATTTCATGCGATGAATTTTCTAATACAATTTGGCTCTGGTGTATTCAAAGGAATATTTGGATTTCAGCTACCTATTTACCAGGTGAGCTCAATACTGTGGCGGACACCAGGTCACGCAAGTTTAATGACAACATCGAGTGGATGTTGCATCCTCAAATCTTTGCTAAAATTACAGCCAAATTTGGTGAACTGGATATCGACCTCTTTGCGTCACGGTTGAACCATCAGGTACCAACATACGTTTCGTGGGAACCAGATCCTGGGGCAATGGCGATGGATGCATTCTCGCTGGACTGGGGGAAATGGTTTTTCTATGCATTCCCCCCGTTTTGCCTCATCAGTCGGGTATTGCGGAAAATCCAGATGGATGATGCTAAGGGCATTCTTATTATACCCGACTGGCTTACGCAGCCATGGTATCCGGTGGTCTTTGACATGATCAGTCAGCCTTGGGTCCTCTTAGAGGGTTGCCTACAATTGGTCACCAACCTCGTGTCGGGGGAGCCACATCCCTGCCATAGCTATCTGAATTTGTTGGCTTGCAGATTCTAAACCGGCCATTACTGCAGTATGGCCTATCTCCCAGAACTGTGGATACCATTGGAGCGTCGTGCCGAGAGTCCACCAGGTGGCGATACCTTTCCCACATCCGAAAATGGGAAGCCTACTGCAGCCGCTCTCAAATCACATATGACGATGCATCCATAGCCGACGTGTTGGAATTCCTCGCGGGGTTGCACCATGATGAACACTTGAGCTACAGTGCCATCAACAGCGCCAGAAGCGCGCTGTCATTCTACCTCAATATTGAGGTAGGATCCAACAGGCTAATGTCCAGACTCATGCGGGGTATATTCAATATGAATCCGCCTACACCACGCTATGATATTACCTGGGATGTCAGGAAAGTACTAACCCTGCTCAGGACGTGGTCGCCCATGGAGGGGCTAGAGCTGGACAAACCCACCGTGAAACTGGTGATGTTACTAGTGCTGACTTCAGCACAGAGGGTACAGACACTGCATAAAATCCGCATCGACAGGATGATCTCTACCCCTGCAAAAGTAGTCTTCTTTATCGATGAGCTACTAAAGCAGCATAGACCTGGGTGCACACGGCTGCAGCTGAAGTTCCCGGCATACCCCGCAGATGCTAGGCTATGTTTAGCCGCCCATATTCGTCACTATGTCGAGGTGACGAGAAACATAAGGGGAATGGAGAAATACCTGCTTGTCACTCACAAGAAACCTCGCCATCGAGTGATAGTCCAGACGATATCCAGGTGGCTCAGGATCGTCTTGGGTAAGTCAGGTATCAACACTAATGTGTTCAAATCCCATTCCACCAGGGCTGCATCAACTTCGGCGGCGAGGGTCATGGAGGTGCCCATGGACCATATTCTCACTACAGCAGGATGGGCGAATGAAGCTGTGTTTCAGCGATTTTACAACAAGCCTGTTGCTGCTCCTCTACAGTTCGCTGAGGCCGTGCTGAATGCAGGTCAAGAACGTGGAGATGTCCCCGAATGAGGGGTTTTGCTTTGTTTATTAATAAATATTCTTCTTGTTTTTCAGTATAACCCGTTTGAGAAAATTGTTTACTCCCATCCATCCTTGCTAGTGGTGTGTCAGCATGGACGTGGTCCAGGGCGTGCAATCACAGAAGCTTTGAAGTCTTCACGAAGTCACTCACGTGACTCCGAAATGAAATAGTAAGATTGAACGAGAACTTACCAGTTCGAAGGTTGATCTTTATTTCATGAGGAGTTGCGGTGAGGGATTTCGTGCCCTCCGCTCCCAACCCTCGATCATAATCAACTGGTAATTAGAGTCTCTTCAATCTTACTATGCCAAGTCATTTCTGTTGTTGGTTTCTGTGATTCCACACCGCTACTTTGAAGAATGTCGCGCATGCGTGCTGGCGGGTTCTTCACGAAATCCCTCACCGCAACTCCTCATGAAATAAAGATCAACCTTCGAACTGGTAAGTTCTCGTTCAATCTTACTATTCTCTCTGACAACTTCAGAAATACAACTCTCATTCCCTTCGTCCGACTTCATTCCACGCTGCATTCCTTAAGCTCTCCCACACCCGAGTTTGACATCAACTAGTAACCACATCCTAATTTATTTTATCATCCCTTTCATGCATTTTTAAATCTGGCCATGTCATTCACTATTTTTTTTTAAACATTTTACACACATGTTTTTTTTTTCCTCAATTTAAATATGTTAAAAAAAAAATCCTCATTAAAATCTGGTTCTTGACAGTTCCAAGCCTATGGTTCGGGAGACGGCAACCACCGCCTTCTTGCTTAACGCTAAAGTTTAACCATTAAAAATAAACATCGAGAGCCAAGGTCCCTGAGTCTTAGAAGAGTGATAGATTCTTTGCCTTGTGCAGCTTCTAATGAGAGTATAGGCGCGATGCAGTGTAAAACAAAATGAGCTTGAGATAAGGGAAGCATGGTGCTTATAATGAGATTTAAAAACATCTTTAGTTTTCCGATCAGTGCAAAATGACACTGCCATCGTGTCAGTGCGGACAGGACAAGCTAATTTTTTGCATAATTCAAGTAGAATTCTGCACCCCAAAACCGACTCACGTTTTAAATATACGGGGAAAAGTGTGAAAATCGGGATTCGGGATTCCAAAGGGGGTCGGCACAAAATTTTTTGACAGACAAAACATCACACTAACTTGTTTATGTGACAATTAAATGCTTGCATCATCTGACTAGTTTATAATGGATTCTGAATGCTTAGGGTCGAATCTTCCATTGACTTGCCCGTTATAATGGGGCAATTCTGAGACAGATGTGTAGGTATTTCTCCTTCTATCTTTTTATAAAAGCACAAAGTTATCTGCAAATGGGAATCTATTAACGATCTTATCAATTGCTTATCAGTTATCTTATCAATTGCTTGCCTACACCAGTGAGTTCCCCGTGACACCATTTTGTCCCTCTTAATCTGTTTCATTCCAACTTGCAACTTGTTTCATTGAATCATTAAAATCTATGGCATAAATAAGGACATTCACCCCAGCGGAAATTAAGTTGTTGAGACTGATCCCATTGTCCCGCCTTAAGTCTGAAATTCAGTGTATCCAAATACTTTATAAGCACAGGACAGCACGGTGGCAGCAGCTACTGCCTTAAGGGCCTGTCCTACAAGCATGCAACTCTATGCGATTAGCGCGACCTAACGTGGTCGCTTGAGCCGTCCGGCGTCGCGGGGCCGGTCCCACTTCGATCGCCGGAGCCGTGCGGAATTGTGCAGAGTTCGTCCCAAGTTCGTCCCGACACCGCGCGGGGCTCCGAAAAACTGACAATGTCCAAAAATTCCGCGCGGCAACGGCTTGTCGGCTCGCAGTCGCCTCGACGCATTACACACCGCCCCGACATCGTGCCTCCGTGAACCTATCTGTAGGTGCCTCCGTCACCCTCTATGTGTGTGACTCCGTGGCCCTCTGTGTGTGTGTGCCTCTGTGCCCCTCTCTGTGTGCCCCTCTCTGTCCTGGCGAACTTACCTTAGACTTCGCTCCAAGTTCGCCCTACTTTGCGCCACGTTGCGCCACTCACCCGACCTCCGCACGGCCCCTACTGCCGGTTTGGTTGCGCTTGCCGCATGCAGGCGCATGCTGGTGGGAACGGCCCTGTACAGGGATCACCCGACCTCCGCGCGGCCCCCGCTTCTAGTTTGATCGCGTTCATCGCATAGAGTTGCATGCTTGTAGGACAGGCCCTTTACAGGGCCACAGACCCGAGTTAGACCCTGACTTCAGGTGCTTGTCTATACGGAGTGTGTACATTCTCCCCGTGACCTGCGTGGGTTTTCTCCAAGATTTTTGGCTTCCTCCCACACTCCAAAGATTTGTACAGGTTTGTACGTTAATTGGGTTGATGTAAATGTAAATTGTCCCTCGTGTGTGTAAATTGTCCCGTGTTAATGAGTGGGGATCGCTGGTTGGTGCGGACTCGGTGTAGCCGAAAGGCCTGTTTCCGTGCTGTATCTCCAAACTAAACTAAACTTAAGAAGGATTTCATAAGTTCATAAGCGATAGGAGAAGAATTAGGCCATTCGGCCCATCAAGTCTACTCTGCCATTCAATCATGGCTGATCTATCTCTCTCTCCTAACCCCATTCTCCTGCCTTTTCTCCATAAACCTGATACCTATACTACCCAAGAATGATCTATCTCTGCCTTAAAAATATCCATTGATTTGGCCTCCACAGCCTTCTGTGGCCAAGAATTCCACAGATTCACCACCCTCTAGGGTGTGGAGATTGCAACCTTCACGTGGACCACCCTGTTTCGGCTAATGCAATCAACCCGACTTGCACAAATAAATAGATCAAATAGAACAAGTTAACCCACAACTTTAGGCTGTGAACGCCATACACAAGAAGAAGAAGACTATCCTCTGACTAAAGAAATTCCTCCCCATCTCTAAAGGAACTTCCTTAGGTTCTGAGGCTGTGACCTCTGGTCCAAGACTCTCCCACTAGTGGAAACATCCTCTCCACATCCACTCTATCCAAGCCTTTTACTATTCAGCAAGTTTCATTATAACAATACATTATAAAAATACATGATTTACATGATTTACATTTGAGCCATCCACACTGTACAGATCTATCTCTTTCTCCTAACCCCATTCTCCTGCCTTCTCCCCATAACCTCTGACACCTGTACTAATCGAGAATTGACCTGACCGCGGGTGCTGCCTGTACGTAGTTTGTGTCACACTCCCCGTGACCTGCGTGGGTTTTCTCCGGGTGCTGCGGAGTGGAGTAGATGGAGTCAATGGAAGGGAGGGAGATTGGTTTGCGCGAAGGTCTGGGCTGTATCCACGATTCTCTTTGATTACTTGCAGCCTTGGACGGAGCTGTTCCTAAACCATGCTGTGATGCAAACCGATAAAATTATTTCCAAAATAAATTTACAATAAACTGTAACACAATATATTTTTAGTTATACAAGGTGCTCTGGCCATAATAATGTAAGTTAAAGCATTTGTGCAGTCTTATCCATTTCAATTCATCATCGTTGAAAACATTAGCGACACAGTGGTGCTGGTTTCCAACGGGAACGGTGACGGACACACCACACATCTCTGTCCTCCAGTTCCTGCGGACTTCCGCCGCTGGAAGTATAGGATTTTGGTGTGTGTGCTTTATCATCATTCCTTACAATGCTATGTACGACAGTGATCGCAACTTCTACTGCATTGTGGATGGCCATTGGCTCGCTAGGAGCTCATCCGGCCTTTGACAGGTCTTGTTTTTGGTCCTGCTGGGGGTCCACAGCCCCCTCCTCACCTGGCAAACCAGGTGGGGGAGACGGTTCAGTCACCGACTATCCGACCATGGAGCAGGTAGCACGGGGTTACATGGTGCCCGTGGCGGTGGGAACTCCCCCCCCTGACCTGACCTGAATGTCGACTTATGGACTTATTATCGACTTCCCCAAAGTCCATAATAGTGGTTTGTTGCTGACTCAGTGTTGAGCATTGGATGGTACATGGTGGCTCGACAGCCCAATGGTCGATGTGAAGATAATCACAAGATGATGTGAAGTTGACCTTGTTTCTGGAGCCAACTGCTCTCATACTCCTTGTACCTTCTTCCTCATGATAACAGCAAGATTAGAACATGGACAAAGTGGTATGGGCTTTTGATATTAGTCGCCTTCTTGAGGCATCATTTGAATGGAGGGAAGGTCAATGGCTGCAATGGACCAGGCACTGTCCACCACTTCCTGCAGCCTCCTTTGTTCTTGGGCATTAAAGTCATTCCAACCAGGACTTCGGATGACCATCTTACACCTGCAGCGAATTGTGGGCAGAATTAACTAATCACACAAACTAACCTCCCCTCCATTGAGTCCATTTACTTATAGCTCGCACTGTTTCGGAAAGGCCAATAACATAATCAAGGATGAGTCGCAACTTGGCCACTCTCTCTTCTCCCCTCTCCCATTAGGCAAAAGGTATAGAAGTGGGAAATGCACACCTCCAGATTCGGGAACAGTTTTTTTCCCAGCTGTTATCAGGCAACTGGATCATCCTATCACAACTAGAGAGCAGTCCTGAATTACTATCTACCTCATTGGTGCCTCTTGGACTATCCTTGATCAGACTTTGCTGGCTTTACCTTGCGCTAAATGTTATTCCCTTATCATGTATCTATGCACTGTAAATGGATCGATAGTAATCATGTGATATTTTTCCGTTGACTGATTACCATTACCACGCAACAAAAGATTTTCACAGTATGTCAGTACACATGACAATAGAAACATAGAAGCTTAGAAACATAGAAAATAGGTGCAGGAGTAGGCCATTCAGCCCTTCGTGTCAGCACCGCCATTCAATATGAGCATGACTGATCATCTACAATTAGTACCCCGTTCCTGCCTTTTCCTCATATCCCTTGATTCCGTTAGCCCGAAGAGCTAAATCTAACTCTCTCTTAAAAACATCCAGTGAATTAGCCTCCACTGCCTTCTGTGGCAGAGAATTCCACAGATTCACAACTCTCTGGGTGAAAAGGATTTTCCTCTTCTCAGTCCTAAATGGCCTACCCCTTATTCGTAAACTGTGACTCCTGGTTCTGGACTTCCCCCAACATGGGGAACATTTTCCCTGTATCTAGTCTGTTTAATCCCTTAAGAAAGTTATATATTTCTGTAAGATTAGGCTGAAGAAGGGTCCCAAACCGAAACGTCATCAATCCATAATTCTCCAGAGCTGCTGCTTGACATGCTGGGTTACGCCACAATAGGGACAAAAAAAATAGATGCAGGAGTAGGCCATTCGGCCCTTCGAGCCAGCACCGCCATTCAATATGATCATGGCTGATCATCCAAAATCAGGACCCCATTCCCGCTTTTTCCCCATATTTTCCCTATTTCCCCCTTGATTCCGTTAGCCCTCAGAGCTAAATCTAACTCTTTCTTGAAAGGTTTTGTGTTATTTTGACACATTTTGTGTTATTTTCATATATTTCATATTGTGTTATTTTTGTGCATCACCACACATTTTGTGATGGGGGCATTTTGGCAGGCACGGGCGAGTTGGGCCGATGGGCCTGTTTATGGCTGTAATGATGTAACCTATCTGCAGCCTGTCTTCTGACGGATTGCATTCCATTTCCTAGCTCGTTAAATCATTCCGTTTGTTACTCGCTGTTTTCACTGCAATTCTTTGTTTTTATCATTAGACCTAATTAGCCAATCAGGAGATTAGCCTTGCCAGGATGACCAAGATTAAGCAACGCGCTGATGTTATCTTTGGCTCTAATTAGAGACATCAGTTGTTCTCTGGTGCAGGGGAGTTGATGGAAGACGCATGGGTTGTGGGCACTGGTAATGATTACAAGGCATTGGGCAAATGAACAAACGTTAAAAGCAATGTTATCTTTGTCTATCTGCACTATAATAAACGGATATATTTCCAGTACTAACACAGATGCTACAAACTTCACAATTATGGGGGAAGTAGATTATTAGCTGCCGATATCCATAGGAATTTTGGACATAGAGTCAAAGGGTCAAGCAGCATAGAAACAGGCCCTTCGGCCCAACTTTCCCATGCCGAGCATGATGCCCCATCTACACTAGTCCCACATGCCCACATTTGGCCCATATCCCTCTAAACCTCCAGTCATTCCTTAGAAAGTCTTAGAACCATACAGCGTGGAAACTGGCCCCTTGGTCCAACTTGGTCCAACTTGGCCATGCCGACCAAGATGTCTCATCTACACTAGACCCACATGCCCACATTTGGCCCATATCCCTCTGAATCTTTCCTATCCTGTACCTGTGCCAATGTATTTTAATGTTGTGATAGTACCTGCCTCAACTAATTCCTCTGCAGCTCGTTCCATACGCCCACCACTCACTCCCGATGAGCCGCTGCGGCTAACGCCACCGGGCGGGCTGCGGAGTTGCCGTGGCCGGAGTCTCCCTCCCCCCCCAGATCGCCGCCCACGTCTGGGTCGGCGGGAACCTGCTGTCGAGGTCGGAGCCCGCGCGCCACGGGTCGCCGGAGCCCGCGCGCCGCGGGTTGCCGGAGCCCGCGTCTGGGGCCTGCGTTGGCACCATGGAGGCGTCTAAAGGTACCCGGCAGCGACAGTGGAGAGGTCGGTGAGGCGGTCGATGATGGCGCCAACTGACGGACAAGGACGGACACGTGGAAGTGAGAACGTCGCTGCCGAGGGAAGGAATGAAGGAGGACCCGGCGTAGGGGTAATACCGTGAGGGAGGTGGGGCGGGGGACTGGAGGAGAACAAAGGGAGACCTGGTGCGAATACTTTGTAACTTTGTAAGCTCCCTTTATGTGGTGACTATTTACATACCTTGGGTATGCAAGCAAAGAATTTCACTGTGACCTGTCACTCACTATGTGAAAACATTGCCCCTCAGGTTCCAATTAACCTGATAGTTTTGGGGGAAAAGAAAATGAAGCTCCATTTCTCTACGTCCACGAGAGCTCCCGCAATATTTACAATCTGTATTATTTGCCCTGACGGTCTCCTGTTGGAACGCCTATCCAAGCCTCAATTGCCCGTGGAATCAACTATTCTGACATTCTTCCATTTTCTTCTTGAAGTCATCTCAAATCCCGTTGCTCAGCCATTCTTCCATTTTCAACCCTCCATTTGTAGTATGGCATGCGGTTCTGTTTGCCACATTACAGAAAGATGTGGAGGCTCTAGAGAAGGATTAATCCGAGTCTGAGGAATGATCCTGACCCAAACCATCCCAAAGTTGCGTTCTCCAAAGTTGTTGTCTGACCCGTTGAGTTACTCCAGCACTCTGCGTCTATTACTGAAACTAACTTGTTTTCTCTCTCTCTTCCAGTTATGAAGGAGGTTGTTTGATGTGAAGATTTACCTCTCGTCTTCTCTCCACAGATGCTGCCTAACCAGGTGAGTGATTTGGGGTTTGGGATCGGGTGCCCGCTGACTGATTGCGGGGGTGGGGTGGGGGGGAAGCAAGCTGGAGGAGGGAGGAGCAGTGTCGCGCCTTCACCCCCACATTGGCTTTGCATCTCACCTGTTACCGCTAGCGACACGCCAGCAGCCTCACGAGAAGGTTCGGCCACAAGAGCTCAATAACAACTACAAAATCAGACGCACTGTTGTGGGATTTAGTAGATTCTACAGCAGGACAAAGCCTGGCAGGTAATAGTTTGGTAATCCCCTTCCCCTCACCTCATCTTCCCCTCCCCTTCCACAATCCTTCCTACAGCTTTACAAGTTTGCAACTCCTCAATCCTTCAGTCTCACACCTTTGGGGTGGGCACAGTGGTGCAGTGGTAGAGTTGATGCCCCATAGCTCCAGAGACACAGGTTCGATCCTGACTACCGGTGCTGGGTGTTCAGAGTTTGTACATTCTCCCTGTGACCGCGTGTTTTTTCTCTGGGTGCTACGGTTTCCCCCCACACTCCAAAGGCATACAGGCTTTGTAGGTTAATTGTCCCTATTGTGAAGGATATGCAATATCAATCTGCATCAACCTATTACCTGCCAGCCAATGAGGCACAGTGGTTGGCATGGGCAAGTTGGGCCATATAACCATATAATAACCATATAACAATTACAGCACGGAAACAGGCCATCTCGGCCCTTCAAGTCCGTGCCGAACAACTTTTTTCCCTTTGTCCCACCTGCCTGCACTCATACCATAACCCTCCATACCCTTCTCATCCATATGCCTATCCAATTTATTTTTAAATGATACCAACGAACCTGCCGCCACCTTTTCCACTGGAAGCTCATTCCACACCGCTACCACTCTCTGAGTAAAGAAGTTCCCCCTCATGTTACCCCTAAACTTCTGTCCCTTAATTCTAAAGCCATGTCCTCTTGTTTGAATCTTCCCTATTCTCAAAGGGAAAAGCTTGTCCACATCAACTCTGTCTATCCCTCTAATCATTTTAAAGACCTCTATCAAGTCCCCCCTTAACCTTCTGCGCTCCAGAGAATAAAGACCTAACTTATTCAACCTATCTCTGTAACTTAGCTGTTGAAACCCAGGCAACATTCTAGTAAATCTCCTCTGAACCCTTTCTATTTTGTTGACATCCTTCCTATAATTGGGCCGAACGGCCTATTTCCACTGTGTGTGACTCTATGAGTCTATGATTCTAGAGCAGGTAGTTCAGTTTACGCCTTTATAGCCAGCACGTGGCACTGTTGAGGAAGAGCTTTAAAGCAACAACAGACCATTCTTCAGTTGCATAAATGGAGAACTCTGTTGCTTTGTCACTGAGGTGTTCTGGGAATCTCTTGACGCCTCGGTTGGAATATTGCTTCGAGGATTTTCTCGACCCAAAGGGCTTTTGCCCGTGCCACTCACAAAGGCTGGCACCAGCGCGAGGCCATCCACGCTGCCAACTGCAGATATTAAAAGCCTGGTCCAGCTGGCAGCTGCCAAGAGATAGAAGTGAAATGAGGTCGACAGTCTCAAGGCAGCCCGGAATCAGGCAGCGGGCCATCGCACTATTCATGCCGGGAACAAAAGCAATGCAGTTTTTTTAAAAGGATTGAAAAGAATGGTCTTGGCTTATTGGCACCTTCTCACAATATCCTCGTCACCAGTTCAACGGGACCAACACCCTTCACATTGACTGTGTGGTAGCGACTGACTGCTAAAGGGGCCACAGCACTGGAAAGGTTCCGCTTCCCCTTCTCTTAACCTCACCTAGACCCACCCTGCCTGCATTTAGCCCATATCCCTCTAAACCTCTCCTATCCATGTACCATGTGGGAAGGAACTGTAGATGCTGGTTTAAACCGTAGATGGACACAAAACGCTGGAGTAACTCAGCGGGACAGGCAGCATTTCTCGAGAGAAGGAATGGGTGACCTCTCTGGTCTGAAGAAGGGTCTCGACCCAAAACGTCACCCATTACTTCTCTCCAGATATGCTGCCTGTCCCGCTGACTCACTCCAGCTTTCTGTGTCTATCTTCTAACCATGTACCCACCTAAATGTTTCTTAAACGTTGCGATAGTACCAGCCTGAACAACCTCCTCCGGCAGCTCGTTCCATACTGTGGCTCAGAACTCCCTTTCGTTGGTTCTCTTAGAAATCTCATTACTGAGGTCGGAGGCTCCCACCTGCTTTAAGATACTAGGAGAGAAGGCAGGACCGGAGTCAGCCATGATCACATTGAATGGCAGTGCTGGCTTGAAGGGATTAATGCCCTACTCTGCACCTATAGTCTATTGTCTATTGGTCCAAGAAGAGTAAGGTGACATGCCTCAATTATTATCGACTGGTGGGACTAACGTCCATGGTGATGAAGTGCTTTGAGAGAAGGCGGACACAAAAAGCTGGAGTAACTCAGCAGGGCAGGCAACATCTCTGGAGAGAAGGAATGGGTGACGGTTTGGTTCGAGACCCTTCTTCAGGTTGGTTATGGTGTGTATCAACTCCTATCTCAGCAAGAACCTGGATCCTCTTCAATTTGCCTACCGCCACAAACGATCAACGGAGGATGCGATCTTGCCGACTCTCCACCATGCACAGCCTGGACCACTTGGACAATAGAAACACATACATCAGTCAGTTTAGTTCAGTTTAGTTCAGTTTAGTTTAGAGATACAGCGCGGAAACAGGCCCTTCGGCACACCGAATCCGCACTGACCTGCGATCACCCTGTAAACTAGCACTGTCCTACACACTAGGGTCTTTGGTGTAGAAACATGGAAACATAGAAAATAGGTGCAGGTGGGACTAGTGTAGCTGGGACAGGTTGGCTGGTGTGGGCAAGGTGGGCCAAAGGGCCTGTTTCCACATAGTATCACTATGACTCTCTGACACTATGTGTGGAAGTATCTGCAGATGCCACCACACAAGGTAGCTAGGGACGGCACGGTGGTGCAATGGTAGAGTTGCTGCCTTACAGTGCTAGGGACTCGGGGTCGATCCTGACTACGGGTGCTGTCTGTATGGAGTTTGTATGTTCTCTCCATGACCATTTGGGTTTATCCGGGTGCTCCGGTTTCCTCCCACACTCCAAAGACGTAGAAACATAGAAACATAGAAAATAGGTGCAGGTGTAGGCCATTCGGCCCTTCGTGCCAGCACCACCATTCAATATGATCACGGCTGATCATCCAGAATCAGTACCCCGTTCCTGCTTCTTCACCCATATCCCTTGTTTGCGTTAGCCTTAAGAGCCACATCCAACTCTCTCTTCAATACATCCAGCGAATTGGCCTCCACAGCCTTCTGTGGCAGAGAATTCCATATGTTCACAACTCTCTGGGTTAAAAAGATTTTCCTCATCTCAGGTGTGGGAGTAAACTGGAGCATCCGGAGGAAAGTCCACGTGCCACAGGGAGAACGTACAAACTCCGTACAGATAGCACCCATTGTCAGGATCGAACTAGGGTCTCTGGCGCTGTAAGGCAGCAACTCTTCCGCTGCGCCACCGGGCCGTCCCGGGCGTTTCATTCCATTTACAGACGACCCTCTGAATACAAAATTTGGCTCTGAGGTTTCTCTTAAATCTCTCCCCTCCCATATTAAGCCTATTCCCACAGGCTTTAGAATCCTCTACCCTAGGAACAGGTCCGTGAACGTTCAGCTTTCCTCGCACACTCCACTGAAGTGCCCGCAGTGTGTAGGGAGCGGATGTGGAAGTTGGATGACGTAGAACTAGTGTGAATGAGTAATGGATGGGTCAGCCATCAGTGGACTCAATGGGCCGAAGGGCCTGTTTTCATGCTGCACCTTTCAATCAAGGAATTAAGGAATGTCAGGAACTGACACAGAAGCAGAATCGAGGCCAGCATTAATCATCCATTAATAAGGGTCGTACAACACAGAACCAGTCTGAAGAAGGGTCTCGACCTGAAATGTCATCCTTCATTTTTCTCCGAAGATGTTGACTGACTCATTGAGTTACTCCAACACATTGTGTCTATCTTTGGTATGAACCAGCATCTTCAGTTCCTTGTTTCTACGGAACCAGACCCCGTTACACCCCAGCGGTATGAATGTTGATTTCTCTAACTTCAAGTAACCCTTGCATCCCCTCTCTAATCCCGTCCTTCCCCCACCCTAGTCGTTGTCCTAGTTTCACTGTCGTCCTGCCGAGTTTCACTGTTTGTATTACTCGTTATCACCTTCCCCTACCGCCAACAGTGGACCATTGTGGGCTCCACCTTTTATTGATCATCGTTACTGGCTTTGAAGATAGACACAAAACTCAGCGGGACAGGCAGCATTCCTGGAGTGAAGGAATGGATGATGTTTCGGGTCGAGACTTTTTCAGACTGCCTTTGATCTGTCCTTGTGCATATCTTGCATTAGTTTGCTCTATGTACCTTTTCATCTCTCTCAGTTCCCTCCCCCCTGACTCTCAGTCTAAAGAAGCGTATCGACCTAAAACGTCACCTGTTCCTTTTCTCCAGAGATGCTGCCTGCCCCGCTGAGTTACTCCAGATTTTTGTGCCTACTATCGGTCCAACTCGTCCATGCCAACCAAGGTGTCCCATCTAAGGTTAGCTTAGAGAGACAGTGTGGAAACAGGCCATTCCGACCACCAAGTCCGCGCCCACCAGCGACCTTCGTATAATAACACTATCCCGATACACACAAGGAGATAACCCACGCCGGTCACGGGGAGAATGTACAAACTCCGTACAGACAGCACCCGTAGTCGGGATCAAACCGGGGTCTCTGGCACTGTAAGCGCTGCAAGGCAGCAATTCTACCGCTACGCCACTGTGCTGCCTCAAAGCTAGTCCCGTATGCCTGCGATCGGCCCATATCCCTCTCAAAGATCACATCGAATACAGGGCTAGCTTGAGGGGCCAAGTGGCCCCCTCCTCCTCCTATTAACTTCTGTTCCTGATTTAAGAAAACTCCCGCACTTAATAACATTTGCTTTGAAACTAATCTCGTTCATCGTTTTCTAAAAATACCCCACTATTGTTACTTTTATGAATGTAGATGTTAATTAAATCCATTTGGGGTCTTATGTTTTAGTTCAAATATCAGCACAAGATGCATTTTGATATAGTCTGAAATATATTGACTAAATGCATTTTTAATGAAAGATGTTTTTAACACATTTGCTGCCCCATCAAGCTACTGAGTCCAATGCAATTTGGAAATGTTTTGTGAAGGAGCATGTTTAATTCAATATTCAAATAAGAACACAATCAAAGATCTAAAGATATTCATTACACATAAAATATAGGCTAAGCCTGGATAATAAATATTTATACACAAGCAGCATGGGGCTGGCAGCTCCACAATGTCAAGAGATTTGTAACCAGTGAATTTTGAAGTAGCTCGTTGATGCCGTGGTTTGAGACGCAAACAAAGAACGCCGGACTCCAGAGACCAAGACAATTCATTGCCAATATTACATTGATGATTGTTGGTCTGCCACTGAACTCTCTAAGGGCACAAGTGATCCCACATTGCTGGAAATTCAATGAAACCGAACCCTTGCGCTATCTGTCTCTTTGGTGACCCTCGGACTGTTCCTGATCGGACTCTGCTGGCTTTACCTTGCACTAAACGTTATTCCCCTTATCCCTCTGGATATCCAGTGACGCTGCTGCCTGCCCCGCTGAGTTACTCCAGCATTTTGTGTCTATCTTCGGGGTAAACCAGCATCTGCAGTTCCTTCCACCCATTCCTTTGTTGTGTGTCTCTACACTGTAAATAGAAACATAGAAAATAGGTGCAGGAGTAGCCCATTAGGCCCTTCGAGCCTGCACCGCCATTCAATATGATCATGGCTGATCATCCAACTCAGTATCCTGTATCTGCCTTCTCTCCATACCCCCTGATCCCTTTAGCCACAAGGGCCACATGGAACTCCCTCTTAAATATAGCCAATGAACTGGCCTCAACTACCTTCTGTGGCAGAGAATTCCACAGATTCACCACTCTCTGTGTGAAAAATGATTTTCTCATCTCGGTCCTAAAAGACTGCCCCCTTATCCTTAAACTGTGACCCCTTGTTCTGGAGGCTCTAAATGGCTCGAAAGTAATCATGTATTGTCTTTCTGCTGGCTGGTTGTCACGCAACAAAAGCTTTTCACTGTACCTCAGTACACGTGGCAATAAACTAAACTGAACAGAACTGTTTTATTTTCCTAAGGCCGGGTATCACTCCAGGTTTTCTGATGCCTCACTGCACTTTGACACTGTCTGATTCACCTCTCCCTCATTGTGGACATTGGATTTTGTCTCTGGAACTGTTGTGCTACAATGCTCAGAAGATAGTGGAGGTCGATTCGCTAGATGCATTCAAAAGAGAGTTAGATAGAGCTCTTAGGGCTGGCGGAATCAAGGGGTATGGGGAGAAGGCAGGAACGGGCTTCTGATTGTGGATGATCAGCCATGATCACATTGAATGGCGGTGCAGGCTCAAAGGGCTGAATGGCCTACTGCACCTGTTGTCTATGTATCTATGTATCTTTGTATGCTGAGAACTATATTCTGCACTCTATATCTTCCCCTTTGCTCGACCTATTGCACTTTAGTTCAGCTGGATTGTTTAGATATGTAGAATTATCAGATTTATTGTTATTTTTTATTTTTGAGATACAGCAGGGAAACAGATCTTTCCATCCATGCTGACCGTTCGTTCACACTACTTCTATGTTATCCCACTTTCTCATCCACCTTGTACGTCAGGAACTGGCACAGAAGCGGAATCGAGGAATCAATTTTACAGAGACCACTTGAACTACAAAGGTAGACAAAAGTGCTGGAGTAACTCAGAGGGTGAGGCAGCATCTATGGAGCGAAGGAAATAGGCAACGTTTCGATAAGATGAGTTTTGGCCCGAAACGTTGCCTATTTCCTTCGCTGCATAGATGCTGCCTCACCCGCTGAGTTTTTCCAGCATTTTTGTCTACCTTCGATTTTCCAGCATCTGCAGTTTCTTCTTGAACACTTAAACTACAAACAGTAATTCTATGATATCCCACTTTTGCATCCATTCCCAACTCACTAAAGGCGATATACAGCGGCCAATTAACCTACAAACCAACACGCCTTTGGGATATGGGAGAAAACCGGAGCATCCGGAGTAAATCCATGCGGTCACGGGGAGAACGTGCAAACTCTGCACAGACAGCACCCGAGGTCAGGATCGAACCCAGATCTCTGACGTTGTGAGGCAGCAGCTTGTGTTTGCCATCCGACAAACCCGCACGTCTTTGGAGTGTGGGAGGAAACTGGAGCACCCAGAGGAAACCCATGCGGTCACAGCGAGAATGAACAAACTCCGTACAGACAGCACCCGAGTTCAGGATTGAGACAGAGAAATAGACAGAGAAATAGACACTGTACCTTAGATGGTGCATGTGACAATAAATGTGAACTTGAACTTGAACTTGAAAAGAAGACAGAAAGAAGAACAGAGAGATACTGTAAGAGTAAATTAAAGAATAACATAGAAAGGAAAAGTGGGCAGCATGGTGGCGTGGCAGTAGAGTTGCTGCCTTACAGCGTCAGAGACCCAGGTTCAATCCTGACTACGGGCGCTGTCTGTGCGGAGTTTGCACCTTCTCCCCGTGACCCGGGTGGGTTTTCTCCAAGATCTTCGGTTTCCTCCCACACTCCAAAGACGTACAGGTTTGTATGATAAATTGGCTTGGTCTAAATGAAAAAATGTCCCTAATGTGTATGGGACAGCGTTAACGTGCGTGGATTGCTGGTCGGCGCGGACTCAGTGGGCCGAAGGGCCTGTTTCCGTGTTGTATCACTGAACTAAACTAAAACTAAACTAAAAGTGAAAGAGAGAAAAGGAAAGAAAAACGATTTGATGAGTTAGGTGGAGCTCTAGGGGCTGGTGGAGTCAAGGTGATGTGGGGAAAAGGCAGGCACGGGTTATTGATTGGGGACGATCAGCCATGATCGCAATGAATGGCGGTGCTGGCTCTAAGAGCCGAATGGCCTCCTCCTGCACCTATTTTCTATGTTTCTATGTAAGACCGAAAATATGAAAGAGAGAAGAAAAGAGTAAAGGAAAAAAGAAGAGAGGAAAAAAGAGATAAAATGAGAAAAAAAGAGATTAAGTGATAACAGAAAAGACAGAAAGATAATAAAGATAAAAAGACAGAGAGACGCTGTAAATCAAACACCAATGTAGGGATGGGAAATGCTGTTTACCCTTTTAACTGAAGGGCAATGTGCCTGATTGGATGAGTATTGATTGAAAGCCATGGTTATTAAAGGAGTGATGTGCTTTAAATACATGAAAGAGCAATTGCTTCAGCTTAAATAGAGTCCTGTCGAGATTACAACTGTATATAAATTAGAGCTGCAGCCGCCACGCTTTGCATAAAATGTACGACTGCAGGAACCGCCAATGTAATTGCCCGACCTGCCATTTTGAATCGATCTACCAGCGGCCGGGAGTGACAGACAGAGGTCGCAAATTGGTCTGCCTCGTGTTCCAATCTCTCACTCCCTTCATCACTCACCGCAAATCGCACAAAACGGCATCTGACTGCCGGTTTAACAAAATTTGGAATGACGACGCTCTCGACCACTGTTGGCGCCCTGGCTACTACTACGGTGGGCTCCGTCCATGGTGGGATAGCCTGGTGCCAATTGGCACCTCTGGCAGTATCTTTGGAAGGAATTTTAAATTTGCATAGGAATTTCCGTCCCAAATCAGGTGTGGCTCAATCATGCGGAAACCAAGCAGATTGCATATCGTTAAGTGTGTAGGAAGGAACTGCAGAGGATGGTTTACACCGGATATGGGGTCTGAAGAAGGGTCTAGACCCGGAACGTCACCCAAAGATTGAGTCACTCCAGCATTTTGTGTCTATCTTCAGGAAATAGTTAATTCCCATTCTGGAAACCATACACATATGGGTGGCACGGTGGTAAGAGTCGCTGCCAAACAGCACCAGAGACCCGGCTCGATCCTGACTACGTAGTTTGTACCTTGTCCCCGTGACCTGCGTGGGCTTTCTCCGGGAGCTCCGGTCTCGTCCCACACTCCAAAGACGTACAGGTTTGTAGGTCAATTGGCTTTTGTAAATTATAAATCGTCCCTGGTGTGTGGGTGTGCTAGTGTGCAGGTTGATCGCTGGTCAGCACAGACCCGGTGGGCCGAAGGGCATGTTTGCATGCTGTTTCTCTAAAAGTTTGGTCTCCCTGTGACAGTATGGCATTTCTCCGGTTTCCAAAGATACAGGTTTTTAGGGTATTTGACTTCGATAAATTGTCCCTAATGTGTAAGACAGAGCTAGTGTATGGGTGATCGCTGGTCAGCGTGGAGTCAGTGAGCTGAAGGATCTGTTTCCACGCTGTGTCTCGGAAACAAAAATAAAATTGTCCTGTTGCATTTTCTACGTTGAAAAGTTGCCTCTCTTCAAAAACCCGGTCATTGACCATGTGACCAAGGGTTTCGGCCCAAAACGTTGCCTATCTCCTTCGCTCCTTAGATGCTGCTGCACCCGCTGAGTTTCTCCAGCCTTTTGTGTACCCTATGTGAAAGCAATCTTTCATTAGGAAGCAACTCTGCTTTGCATTCCTCTTAATTTTGTTTACACCTATTTGCTTTAATCAATCACGCAAGCAAAGCTATCCCAAGTATCTCTTTACAGTGGGGCTGAGGAGTGATATTGTACAAGGCAAAAGAAGGGGAACATGTAGGGTGAATGCTGAGTCTTGTGCCAAGAGTTGGGGAATCGAGAACTAAAGGTTGAAGGTGAGAGGGGAGAGATTTAATAGAAACCAGAGAGGCAACTTTTCACACAGAGCTGGTGGGCATATGGAACCAGCTGCCAGGGGAGGTAGGTGAGGCAGGTACTATGAGAACATTTAAGACATTTGGACAGGTAATCCATAGGAATGATTTTGAGGGATATGGGTCCAAGGGGTCAATATGGGTCAAATTTGACTCGTACTCGTGTCGGGGGTTATGGGGAGAAGGCAGGTGAATGCGGTTGAGAGGGGTTGAGAATGGGAATGGGGTTGAGGGGGAAAGATGGATCAGCCACGATTGAATGGCAGAGTTGCCTTGATGGGCCGAATGGCGTAATTCTGCTCCTATCACATATGAACTTATGAACGCGGGCAGGTGGGACGAGCGCAGATGGTGCATTTTGGGTCAGTTGGGCTGAAGAACCTGTTTCTGTGCTTTATGACGCTCTCTGACTCGAAAAACAAAACATTAATGCCCAACTGTGTTATTTACATTGACAATAATATCATAACCAATAATTATTTTGGCTGATTTCAATTTGAAATCTAAGAATGCTAAGAATTTCCGGATGAGTTTTTAAATTTGATACAGTCCAAGAAGATGAATTGCTATTGGAGAGCACAACAAGATGGAAGGCACGGTGGCACAGCAGTAGAGTTGCTGCCTTACTGTGCTTGTCTGTACAGAGTTTGTGCATCTTCCCCGTGACCTGCGTGGGTTTTCTCCGAGAACTTCGGTTTCCTCCCACACTCCAGAGACGTACAGGTTTGTAGGATTATTTTTTTGGTATAAATGTTAAAATTGTACCTCGTATGGGATAGAGTTGATGAGCGGGGATCACTGGTCGGTACGGACTTGGTGGGCTGAAGGGCCAGTTTCCGCGCGGTGTCTCCAAACTAAACGAAACTCAACTGAGAGGTTCATCCATAAAAGCTTAGTTTCATTTTAAAGACATAGGAGCTTTCATAACTCTCAATGAAAGCAGTGACATTTGTCTTCTCTCAAGAGGTTACCTCTGTGATATTATTAGTTTGTCTCTGTGGGCCCAGCAGCTTTCGTAGACAAAAGAAAGAAGTCACTTAATAGGGGAGCATTCATGCACACTTATCGAAGAGTAACAGTGTCTGGAGGCTAAGATTGGGCAAGCCTGAAGCATATTTTTGGATAGCTTTACGTATTCACCGGGGAGCCTTGTGTTGTTTCTTGGAAAGGAAGGCTTGAATAGCTGCCGAGGATGCCTCAAGGATCTATCAGATAAAGGCGAGATGACTTTGCACTGTGTGACGCTGGGAGGGTCTGGAGTCCCCCCTCCCTTGTAGATTTAAAGGCACTCCTCTAGTTTAAAAATAGGGAGATTTTCCTCCAAAACTAGGTCCTCCACCGATTTTCTGGCACCTTCCTTAATCCGGACAAAATTACGAGAGTGCATTTGAAATCCACCCCCACCCCCCACCACCCCCCTCCCCGGAAATGTGGCGCGCAGGCTGGGTGAGGCTGCCGACCCCATCAGGACGTCCGCGGCCCACCGGCGGGTCGAATTTGACCCAGGCTCGATCCTAACTGTGGGTGCTGTCTGTGCGGAGTTTGCGCGTTCTCCCTGTGACTGCGTGGGTTTTCTCCGGGTGCTTTGGTTTCCACTCATATTCCAAAGACGTGCAGGATGTTAGGTTAATTGGCTTCTGTAAATTTCCCCCAGTGTGCAGGATGTGAAACTGGTATAACGTAGAACCAGTGTACGGTTGATTGGTCAGCGAGCACTCGATGGGGCGAACAGCCTGTTTCCATGCCGCATCTCCAAGCTAAAACAAAGAATGTGGAATTGCTCATTGAAGAAAACCTCTTCTCCCCTCTCCCATCAGGCAAGAGATACAGGGTTACACAAAAAGCTGGAGAAACTCAGCGGGTGCAACAGCATCTAAGGAGCGAAGGAGATAGGCGACATTTCGGGTCGAGACCCTTCTTCAGACTCAGGCATGGGAAAACACATAGTTCCAGATTCAAGGACAGTTTCTCCACAGCTGTTATCAGGCAACTGAACCATTCTTTAAACTTGCTGGAGTTTAGAAGAATGAGGGAGGACCTCATTGAAATATACAGAACATACAGAATAGTGAAAGGCTTGGATAGCGTGGATGTGGAGAGGGTGTTTCCATTAGTGGAAAAGTTTAGAACTAGAGGTCATAACCTCAGAATTAAAGGATGTTCTTTTAGGAAGGAGACGAGGAGAAATTTCTTTAGTCAGAGGGTGGTGAATCTGTGGGATTCATTTCCACAGAAGACTTTGGAGGCCACGTCAGTGGATATATTTCAGGCAGAGATAGAGAGATTCTTAATTAGCACAGATGCCAGAGGTTATGGGGAGAATGCGGTTAGGAGGGAGAGATAGATCAGCCATGATTGAATGGCGGAGTAGACTTGATGAGCCAATTGGCCTAATTCTACTCCTATCACTTATGACCTTATGATCCTCTCACCATATAACCATATAATCATATAACAATTACAGCACGGAAACAGGCCATCTCGGCCCTTCAAGTCCGTGCCGAACAACTTTTTTCCCTTAGTCCCACCTGCCTGCATTCATACCATAACCCTCCATACCCTTCTCATCCATATGCCTATCCAATTTATTTTTAAATGATACCAACGAACCTGCCGCTGGCACTTCCACTGGAAGCTCATTCCACACCGCTACCACTCTCTGAGTAAAGAAGTTCCCCCTCATGTTACCCCTAAACCTCTGTCCCTTAATTCTAAAGTCATGTCCTCTTGTTTGAATCTTCCCTATTCTCAAAGGGAAAAGCTTGTCCACATCAACCCTGTCTATCCCTCTCATCATTTTAAAGACCTCTATCAAGTCCCCCCTTAACCTTCTGCGCTCCAGAGAATAAAGACCTAACTTATTCAACCTATCTCTGTAACTTAGCTGTTGAAATCCAGGCAACATTCTAGTAAATCTCCTCTGTACCCTCTCTATTTTGTTGACATCCTTCCTATAATTGGGCGACCAAAATTGTACACCATACTTCAGATTTGGTCTCACCAATGACTTGTACAATTTTAACATTACATCCCAGCTTCTATACTCAATGCTCTGATTTATAAAGGCTAGCATACCAAAAGCTTTCTTTACCACCCTATCTATATGAGATTCCACCTTTAAGGAACTATGCACGGTTATTCCCAGATCCCTCTGTTCAACTGTATTCTTCAATTCCCTACCGTTTACCATGTACGTCCTATTTTGATTTGTCATGCCAAGGTGTAGCACCTCACATTTATCAGCATTAAACTCCATCTGCCATCTTTCAGCCCATTTTTCCAACTTATGATCCTCTCACCAACTAGAGAGTGGTACTGACCTCCCATCTACCCCATTGGAGAACTTCAAACTATCTTTAATCAGACATGTTGATTCGTTGATAGAATGGAGCAGCTGGGCTTGTATACTCTGGAATTTAGAAGGATGAGAAGGGATCTTATTGAAACATGCAAGATTATTAAGGATTTGGACACGCTAGAGGCAGGAAACATGTTCCCGATGCTGGGGGAGTCCAGAACCAGGGGCCACAGTTTAAGAATAAGGGGTAAGCCATTTAGAACGGAGATGAGGGAAAACATTTTCACACAGAGAGTCGTGAGTCTGTGGAATTCTCTGCCTCAGAGGGCTGTGGATGCTGGTTCTCTGGATGCTTTCAAGAGAGAGCTAGACAGAGCTCTTAAAGATAGCGGAGTCAAGGAATATGGGGAGAAGGCAGGAACGGGGTACTGATTGGGGATGATCAGCCATGATACATTGAATGGTGGTGCTGGCTCGAGGGGCCGAATGGCCTACTCCTGCACCCATTGTCTATTGTCTTTACTGGACTTTATCTTGAACAAAACATTCTACCGTGTATCCCGTATCTGTACACTGTGGATGGCTGGATAGTCTTTTCGTTGACAGGGTAGCACGCAACAAAAAAAGCTTCTCACTGTACCTCGATACATTGGTAAGCTAAACTAAACCAAACTGTGGGAGGCAATTGGAGAACCCATTGGTGAGGACACACATTTTGCAGAACAGAAAAGCATGCAGTAAGAAGGGCAAGGATATTCCAGTTACCTTTAGCTAGTCTGCGAAGCTCTAAATTTGAGCCACTCGCACAGATGTTATGCTGCAATTTAAGGGATAATTTATAACCAGGCAATGTGACGTGATTAGCTAAGTTATTGTAAAAGCCTCGTACATTTCCAACCTGTCACGCAGTTTTTTTTCTTCTCGTCTCCAATTGGGAATAATAACGTTGGCATGAATTAACAAATAAACACCTGTCATGTTGGTTTGCGGGGATAGCGAGACCAGAACATTACAGCTGTACTGATCAATGGGAATATGTTTAATCTCCCTGTGAATTCCTGCTTACAAATCTGAGGGATACTCTCGATTTCCCACCCATTCAGCAAAAGCACTCCCCAGTCAAATCGTTTATAGATTTCTTTCAGGCGAAGAAAAAAACGCTTTCATGCAGTGATTTTCACCATCCTGTGTTGCCGCAGTGTTTGATGACCAATAAAGTATTTTTCTTTGCTGTTTTAATGTAGAAAATTCAATAACCTATTTTGCACGGTGATATCCAACAAACGATATACTGAGCAACTAATCCTTTATTTGTTGGTTGATGGATAAGAATGAATCAGAGTGCAAGCGGAAACAGAGAACATGAAAACGGGACTAGGAGGTTGCCATATAATCTCTCGAGCCAAGTCTAGCATTGATTTCAAATCCATGTGGCCCTGTCCCACGGTACGAGTTCATTCCAAGAGCTCTCCCGAGTTTCCCGTAATTCGAACTCGGAGATTTACGGTAATGGCCACTCGTCAGTACTCGGGGCTCTCGTGGATATTTTTCAACGTGTTGAAAAATCTTGAAGAGTCTTCCCGAGCCGAGTCTTCCCGAGTACCTGCCGTTAGCGTTACGAGCCTCTAAGAGACGTCCCCGAGCTCCGACGTAACCGCCACGTTCATTCTCCGTGCTTACCACGAGTTTGATTTTTTTAAAACTCGGGAGAGCTCTTGGAATTCATTCGTACCGTGGGACAGGGCCATTAGTGCTGGAGTATCGCAATGGGTCAGGTAGCATCCATGGAGCAAAAGGACTTGTGACGTTTCGGCTCGGGGCCCTTCTTCAAACTGTAGTATTTAGTTTGAGTTTGAATTTGAGGTTAGTCTATTGTCACGAGTTCCGAGGTACAGTGAAAATATTTTTGTTCTGCGCTAACCAGTCAGTCAGTAAATGGCTACAATCGAGCCATCCGCTGTGTACAGATATGTGACGAAGGGAATAATGTGAATAACATTTATCTTAACGTTGAAGATAAAGTCGGATCAAGGATAGTCAAGGATCTCCAATGTAGATAGTAGCGTGCTAATTGTTGGTAGGATGGTTCAGTTGCCTGATAGTTGGGAAGATCCCCCCCCGCCATGGGTACCATGTAAACCCATGCTACCTGCTCCATGGTTGGATAGAGGGACCGTCTCCCCCACCTGGTTTGCCAGGTGAGGAGGGGGCTATGGACCCCCAGCAGGACCAAAAACAAGACTTGTCAAAGGACGGGTGAGCTTCTAGCGAGCTAACGGCCATCCACACTTCAGTAGAAGTTGCGATCACTGTCGTACATAGCATTATATATAAAAATATATAGAAATATAGAAAATAGGTGCAAGAGGAGGCCATTCTCCTGCACCTTCATTCATTGTGATCATGGCTGATCGTCCCCAATCAATAGCCCGTGCCTGCCTTCTCCCCATATCCCTTGATTCCACTAGCCCCTTGAGCTCTATTTAACTCTCTCTTAAATCCATCCAGTGATTTGGCCTCCACTGCCCACTGTGGCAGGGAATTCCACAAATTCACAACTCCCTGGGTGAAAATGTTTTTATCTCACTTCAGTCTTAAATGACCTCCCGTTTATTCTAAGACTGTGGCCCCTGGTTCTGGACTTGCCCAACATTGGGAACATTTTCCCCGCATCTAGCTTGTCCAGTCCTTTTATAATTTTATATGTTTCTATAAGATCCCACCTCATCCTTCTAAACTCCAGTGAATACAAGCCTAGTCTTTTCAATCTTTCCTCATATGGCAGTCCCGCCATCCCAGGGATCAATCTTGTGAACCTACGCTGCACTGCCTCAATCACAAGGATGTCCTTCCTCAAATTAGGAGACCAAAATTGAGGAAGAATTGTAAGGAACGATGATAAAGCACACACATCAAAACCCTATTCTTCCAGCGTCGGAAGTCCGCAGGAACTGGAGGACAGAGATGTGTGGTCCGTCCGTCACTGTTCCCGTTGGAAACCAGCACCACTGCATCGCTAATGTTTTCATTGTTGATGAAGGAAGAAATTATCTCTGAATCTGGGAAGAGAAGTCTGGAAAAAGGATGACAGCTTTATTCCCGTCTACCACAATCAGCCTGAAGTCATCTTTACCCGAAACGTCATCTATCCATGTCCTTCTGGCCCATTAAGTTTCTCCAGATTTTTGAGTTTTGGTCAAGATTCCAACACCTGAAGTTCTTGTCTCTCCAACATTGATTTGATATTTGAAACCTGATGGCCACGTTTCTGTCTGTTCTGCATCATCCTCAAATTTCCCTATGTATCAAAGGTCCGCCTGTCTCCGCCTTCAATATATGCAGTGGCTCAACTCCTACAGCTCCCTGGAGTAGATAACCATGATCCTTTTGAAGAAATTCCTCCTTGTCACCATCTTACCAGCGCAGAAAATAAGTGTAGGAATAGTCTACGCAGCTCTATTCAATGTGTTCACGACTGATCAGTCAATTTCTGTACTCTTGTTCCTTCTTTCTACTGTAAGACAATAGACCATAAATAATGGGGTGGCTCGGTGGAGCAGCAGGAGAGTTGCCGCCTTACAGCACTTACAGTGCCAGAGACTCAGGTTCGATCCCGACTACGGGTGCACTCTTACCGAGTTTGCACGTTCTCCCCGTGACCGCGTGGCTTCTCTCCGAGATATTCGGTCTCCTCCCACACTCCAAAGACGTACAGGTTAGTAGGTTAATCGGCTTGGTATAGAAACATAGAAATTAGGTGCAGGAGTAGGCCATTCGGCCCTTCGAGCCTGCACCGCCATTCAATATGATCATGGCTGATCATCCAACTCAGTATCCCGGACATAAAATGTAAATTGTCCCATGTGTGTGAGATAGTGCAGACTCGGTGGGCCGAAGGGCCTGTTTCAGTGCTGTATCTCCAAACTAAACTATACATAGGAGCAGAATTATGTTATTTGGCCCATTGAATCTGCTGCACATTTTGATCGTGGCTGATCTAATTTCCCTCTCAACCCCATTCTCCTGCCGTCCCCCCCATAACCTTTAACGCCCATATTAATCAATCTGCTTTAAAAACACGTCATGACTTGTCCTCCATAGCCATCTTTAGCAATTAATTCCACAGACTCACCACGCTCTGGCCAAAGAAATTCCTGCCCATCTCCATTCTGTGCCCTTTGGTCCTAGGCTCTCCCACTACTTGAAACATCCTCTGCACATCCACTCTATCTAGGCCTTTCATTATTCAGTGGGTTTCAATGAGATCCACTCTTATCCTTCTAAACTCCAGAGAGTGCAGGCACTAAGTCTTCAACATCTCTCAACCCAATTATCTCAGCATCATTCTCATGAATCTCCTCTGGATCCTCTCCAACGCCAGCACATCCTTCCTCAGATATGGGGCCCAAATTAATCACCATTTTCCATATGTGGCCCGACCAGCATCCTATAAAGCCTCAGTGTTACATCCCATTTCTCTTGATCTCTTGAGCAATGAGAGTTAACAGAATCAAGGGATATGGGGGAAAGAGTAGAAGGTAGACAAAAAGCTGGAGAAACTCAGTGGGTGAGGCAGCATCTATGGGGCGAAGGAATGGGTGACGTTTCGGGTCGAGACCCTTCTTCAGACTGGGGAAAGAGCAGGAACAGGGTACTGATTCTGGATAATCAACCATGATCACATTGAATGACGGTGCTGGCTCAAATGGCCGAATGGCCTACAACCTACACCTGTTTTCTATGTTTCTATCTCCTTACCTATTCGAATTATATGTAACATAATGATGCAATGTTAGGGTTGCAGACTTACAGTGCCACAGAGGGCACAGGGTTCGATCCTGAATACCCATGCAATGTGTAACGAGTTTGTACGTTCTCCCCATGACCTGCGTGACTCTTATAGGAGAGAGGTTGCACAGACAGTTATTACTAATGTGGTTCAGCTGTTAGCACTCTTGCCCTCTTGGTCAGAGATTCTGGGTTCAAGTCCAACTCCAGATATTGGGCACAATATTAAACATTGAGACTTCAGTGCAATATTAAGAGGCTGAAACAAAGGTGGTAGTGCTGTCTTTCAGATGTAACATTAAACCAAACTATGGAGTTCACATAACTAGAAAATATACTTCTCTATGTCAAGCAAACATTCCATCATTAATTACCAAACTAATTGCCCTTATTCAATTTTGGAAAACGCTTCCGATTTCCCTCATAGGTAGAATTAATGCCGTAAAGATGATCTTCCTTCTACAAATCCTGTACCTATTTCAATCAATATCTCCCTAAATTTTTTTTAAAACCTCGATTCTCTGATCACAAACTTTATTTGGGATTATAAAACACACAGAATCCATAAACGACATCTATGTAAACCCAAAGAAATTGGCGGATTGGCTTGCCCCAATTTTTTGTACTATTACTGGGCAACGAATATTAGAAACGTAATCTATTGGATGGACAACACATGCCAACAGGTAAAATGGTTAATAATGGAGAGAGAAGATTGTTTGCCTTTTAATATATGAGCAATTCTTCTCTCTCCAATAAATTTGAAGAAAACAGTATATGAGAAAAAACGGATTATCCACAGTACCCTACGAATCTGGAAACAAATGAAGTCAACCCTTAGACTGAGAAATGTATCTTTTCTCACACCAATTGCCAATAATCCCTCGTTTAGGCCATCTATTTTAGACAAGACGTTCACACACTGGGAATGTTTAGGAATTAAAAAACTGGGAGATCTTTATGACGGAAGCTCTTCTCTCATTCAAGAATTACAGTCGAAATATCATCTGAAAGGATGCCAATACTTTAGATATCTTCAAATACGAGTCTATTTGAATCATATACCCAAGACAATCAATATATGGTTCCAGACACACTAGACGAATGTATGAATAGAACAAGTTAATATCGTACCTTTATAATACCCTTTTAAATATACAAACCCCATTGTCGGAAGTAAGTAGGCGAGCTTGGAAAGATGAACTCGGCATAACTATTTTAAAAGACAGATGGGAGGAAAGTCTTCTACATATACACAACTGTTCTCTTAACGTTAGGCATTCGCTAATCAAATTTAAAATACTGCACAGACTTTATTATTCAAAGTCTAAACTGAATAAGATCTTCCCAAATATTTCTCCCATTGTGATAAATGTCTCCTTCAGGAAGCAACTATAACCCATTCTTTTGCCTCTTGTACAAAGTTACATAATTTCTGGAGGGGAAGTTTTGAAATGTTTTCTAAAATACTTTAAATAAAATTGCACCATGCACTGAACTGATCACTCTAGGTACATCAGAAGCCTTTTCTGCGCTAACATTATTTCAAAGACGTTTCCTTAATTATGGCCTGATAACGGCGAAAAAACTAAGACTTAAATTTTGGAAACACGCATCAGTCCCTCCTCTGAAGATGTGGATTACAAACATGTCTGAGACACTACGTTTGGAAAATATTAGGCTCGTTTTGGCAGAAAAAACAGATCATTTTTCCAAGACATGGACACCTTTCACCGAACTCTTACAAGGATAGTATGGCACAACACAACTTTGGATTCAACTATGGGTTGGGTGGGGTGGGGGGGGAGGGGCGATGAGAGGCAGGTATATCTCCACTTTTTTCTCTTTTTTCCCTTTTTTTTCGCCTTCTCCTCTCTTACATCTTTATTCACTCTTTGGCTACACTATTTTGGTAGTCTACTGGTCCTATCTTTGCACCGTTCACTTTTTCTCTCTCTTGTTCTTTCTCTTTTCTTTTTCTATAATTTCCAGTTAAAAAGTTAAAATTGAAGCTGTGCAATAATTGCATAATTTTATTTGCCGATTGTTTCATTCCTGTACAATTGCTTCTAATCAAAATAATTAAAAAAAAAACCAAAAAATCAAGGTAGCGTCTGTTCTCACAAATTTGGTAAAAGGGGTACCACTGATCTTTGAAGACCATGTGAATTTATCATTGGTGTCCAAGTTTAAAATCAAGTTAAAGTTGAAGGTTAGAAGGTTAAGGGGGGACTTGATTGAGGTCTTTAAAATGATGAAAGGGATAGACAGAGTTGACGTGGATCAGCTTTTCCCATTGAGGGTAGGGAAGATTCAAACGAGAGGGCATGGCATGAGCATTAAGGGACAGAGGTTTAGGGGTAACATGAGGGGGAACTTATTTACTCAGAGAGTGGTGGCTGTGTGGAATGATCTTCCAGCAGATGTGGTGGAGGCAGGATCGATTTTAACATTTAAAAGTAAAGTGGATAGGTATATGGACGGGAAGGGAATGGAGGGGTGCGGTCTGAGTGCAGGTAGATGGGACTAGGGGAAAATAAATGGTCGGCACGGACTGGAAGGGTCGAGAAGGCCTGTTTCCGTGCTGTAATTGTTATATGGTTATATGGTTATAAAGTGTGAAAATGCACACAACTTCCCAGCTGTTATCAGGCAACTGAATCATCCTACCGTAACCAGAGAGCAGTGCTTCTTCTTCTTATCGAGTCCACACGCAAGATTAGAAGTTGTTCAGCCACAGCTGCACACACTTCTCGACGTCTGCACCCAATGGTGTCTGTCTTGTCGCTTCTTGTGCTTCTTGTGCGTGGTGGTGGAAAGATTGGTGGAAACAGGGCCGCGACGTAAATGCTCTTCCCTTGAGCTCCAGAGCAGTGCTGAACTGCTGTCTACCTCTTTGATGTCCCTTTGACGATCCTTGACTGGACTTTACTGGCTTTACCTTGCACTAAACGTTATTCCCTTATCATGTATCTATACACTGTAAATGGATTAGAAACATAGAAACATGTAAAATAGGTGCAGGATAGGCCATTCGGCTCTTCAAGGCAGCACTGCCATTCAATATGATCATGGCTGATCTTCCGAAATCAGTATCCCGTTCCGGCTTTTTCCCCATATCCCTTGATTCCCTTAATCTAACTCTCTCTTGATAGTAATCACGTATTGTCTTTCTGCTGACTGGATAGCATGCGACAAAAAGCTTTTCACTGTGCCTCGAAGGCGGTGCTAGCTCAAAGGGCCAAATGGCCTACTCCTGCACCTATTGTCTATTGCCTCGGCACACGTGACAATCAACTAAACTGAGCTGAAGTAAGCTTCATCCAATATCACGGTGGAAGAATGCTGTGTGGAAATTAGCTGCTCCGTTTCTCAGAGTGGATGTAGTCGTGAAAATACTCTGCTATCCTCAAGGCACGTTGGGATGTCTGCAAGAAATGTAAATGCAAATGTTTTAGCTGCTTATGTCCCTTTCAGAGTGGCACAGTGGTGCAGCTGAGAGAACTAGATCGGGTAGATGCACAGAATCTCTTGCCCAGTGTAGGGGAATCAAGGGCCAGAGGACGGAGGTTCAAAGCAGAAGGGGAAAAGATTTAATAGGAATCTGATGGGTAACGTTTTCCACTCAAAGGGTGGTGGGTGTATGGAACAAGCTGCCAGATGAGGTAGTTGACGCTGGGACTACCCCAACATTAAAGAAACAGTTAGACTGGTACATGGATTGGACAGGCTTGGAGGGATATTGACCAAGCACAGGCAAGTGGGATTAGTGTAGCTGGGACATGTTGGTCGGTGTGGGCAAGTTGGGCCGAAAGGCCTGTTGCCACACTGTATCACTCGATGACTTTACGACTAACTGTTACCTCGTGGCGCTTGAGACCCAGGTTCGATCCTGACCTCGGGTGCTGCCTGTGTGGGGCTTGCGCATTCTCCCTGTGAATGCGTTTCCCCTGGTTGCTCTGGCTTTCTCCCACATCACTATAACGTGCAGGTTTACAGATGAATTGGCCTCTGTAAAATGTCCCTCGTGTGCAAGGAGTTGATGAGAAAGTGGGAATAACATGGAACTGATGTGAATGGGTGATCAAAGGTCAGCATGGACAAGGTGGGCTGAAGGGCCTGTTTCCATGCTGTATCTCTAAACTAAATATACTAATAGCCTCTTTGAGGGATATTGGTCAAATTTGATTAGTATGGGTGTCAGGGCTTATGGGGAGAGGGCAGGAAAATGGGGTGGAGAGGAAAAGATACAGCCATGATTGAATGGCGGAATAGACTTGATGGGCCGAATGGCCTAATTCTGCTTCTGCGATTTGTGAACATGAACATTAACTCTTCAAAAAGACATTTTTGAAGTAATTTGAGGCATTATTTTGGATTTACTTTATTGCAGTGAAGAATTCTGCTTAGATGGCAGTGGGTACAAAGGGACTTAATTTTGAGCTCAGCAAATCTTCGAGAAGTTAGCCATGCCACCAAACACCAACTGGATTCCCTAAATTATTATTCTGGGAAAGGGTTATCAATATATTTTATTGAATCCGGCTTTGTCAACACTTGCAATCGAACGGACAGGAAGAATTTGCATCCATTGCTTAATGAACTCTGATGGATAGACGTAAAAGATCTGCAAGATTTGCACAGAGTTTCAGAAGCAGGAGCTAATCAATTGAGCGAATCTTAACCACAGCAAGTCATAAATACTTGTCGACAGCCTTAATCGAAAGTTCCGAGATTTGCATTAATTTGAATCTTCTCAACTAGCCCGTGATGGTCTATGAACTGAAAAAAAAGGTGCTACTTAAGGTAAATATCTCTGCAGAGACCATGTGAACATTGACTGCTACAGATGGATTGCTATTGGAAAATCACAAATTTATCAGAGGCAACCTTTGACGCTTCCTAATCATCTCTTGGCAATGAAAGGAGGAGGAATTGACAGTCTCTTTTCATTCATTGACACATGGTCTAGACTGTCAACAGGAATACTGTCACAGTTGTGGTTTAGTTACTGGACTGGACTTCAGAGCTCCCTCAGATATGCCGAGACGCAAGTCTGTCCCACAATAGCAGGTTTAGTTTAGTTTAGTTCAGATATACAGCGCAGAAACGGACCCTGCAGCCCACCGAGTCCGGGCCGACCAGCGATCCCCGCACACTAACACTATCCTACACTCATAAGGGACAACTTACATTTATACCAAGCCAATTAACCTACAAACCTGTTGGCCTCTGGTGGGTTGGAGGAAACCGAAGATCCCAGAGAAAACCACGCAGGTCATGGGAAGAACGTACAAACTCCGTAGAGACAAACACCTGTAGTTAGGATCGAACCCGGGTATCCAGAGAATTTTAATTCAAAACTAAATCAATTTGGTATTAAATGAAAATCCGATCTCATAATGTGACCCCAGACTGATCAATATAGTGGATTCTTAACTGCTCCTAAGTTCATCAGATCATGAGTACTAAGAGTAGAATTAGGCCATTTGGCCCGTCAAGTCTAGTCCGCCATTTAATCATGGCTGATCTATCTTTCCCTCTCAACCCTTCTTCTTCTTCTTCTTTCGTGTGGCGTGCACAGCCTAAAGTTGTTGGACAACTTGTTCTATTTGATCTTCCATTTGTGCACGTCGAGTTGATTGCATTAGTCGAAACAGGGCGGACCACGTGAAAGTTGCAATCTTCCACCCCCCTCTCGACCCAATTCTCCTGCCTTCACCCCATGACCTCTGACATCCTGTGTAAACTGCTGATCATGGGCAAGAATGTTGAAAAACGCTGGAATTGCAGTAATTCGCGTCCCCTTTGAACAAATTCACTAAACAAAGTTGTTAAACATAAAGTGGGTGGAAATAATCTCAACTGAAGGGTTTCAGCGAGTTGGCAAATTTGAGGGTGTAAAAAAGCCTCTACAGTTGCTTGTGTCTAAATTTACTATTGGACTGTAGAAAGTATTCTGACAGTGGATGCATCTGCACATAGTTTTGGCAACTGCTGTTAGGGCTGCACAGTGGCACAGCTGGGAAAGCTGCTCCTTCACAGCGCCAGTTCGATCCTGACCTCAGGTGCTGTCTGTGTGGAGTTTACACCTTCTCCCTGTGACCAGGTGAGTTTCCTCCTGGTGCTCTGGATTCCCTCACACATCCCAATGACAAGCAGGTTAATTGGCCTCTGTAGATTTCCCCCTAATTTTTAGGAAACATGTTAACATTGTAATCATGTTTTTGTCTTTCAGCTGGCTGGATAGCACGCAACAAAAAGCTTTTCACTGTACCTCGGTACACGTGACAATAAATTCAATTCAATTCAATTCAATTCAAGTTTAATGTCATTGCACAAATACAAGTATAGGTACAATGAAATGCAGTTTAGCGTCGTTCGTAGTGATAGCGATATAGAAAAATAAATACAGAGTGCAGTGGTAGCAATACGGAAAATAAATAAATACAGGGTGCAGCCAAATCTATCAGCGGGACTCCGAGTTCAGCAGTCAGATGGTGTAGTTGAAGAAGCTGTTCTTCGTCCTACTGCTGCGGGACCTGAGGCTCCTGTACCGCCTCCCTGATGGTAGGAGGGCAAACAGTCCATGGTTAGGGTGTGAGGGGTCCTTGATGATCTTCCCGGCCCGTTTCAGGCACCGTTTTCGGTGGAGGGCATCCATGGCAGGGAGCGGGGCACCGATGATGTACTGGGCGGTTTTCACCACCCGTTGTAGTGCCTTCCTGTTTGCCACGGTGCAGCTGCTGTACCATACCGTAAAGCAGGTGGTCAGGATGCTTTCGATGGTGCAGCGGTAAAAGTTGGTCAGGATCTGGGGGGACAGGTGGGCTTTTTTGAGCCTCCTCAGAAAGTAAAGGCGCTGCTGTGCCTTTTTGATCAGCTTTGAGGTGTTGAGGGACCAGGACAGATCCTCCGAGATGTGTACCCCGAGGAATTTGTAGTTGGAGACCCGCTCCACCTCAGTCCCGTTTATATGGATGGGGGTGTGTCTGCCCCCTCTGTTCTTCCGAAAGTCAACAATGATTTCCTTCGTCTTCTGGGAGTTGAGGACGAGGTTATTGTTGGCACACCAGGTAGTCAGGTGCTGGACCTCCTCCCTGTAGGCTGATTCGTCATTGTCACTGATCAGTCCTACCACCGTGGTGCCGTCGGCAAATTTTACGATGGCGTTGGAGCCATACTTAGGGATGCAGTCATGGGTGAAGAGGGAGTAGAGGAGAGAGCTGAGCACACAGCCCTGTGGCACGCCTGTGTTCAGTGTTATAGTGGAGGAGGTGAGGTTGTTGACCCTAACAGACTGTGGTCTGTTAGTGAGGAAATCCAGTGTTCAATTGCCGAGGGAGGTGGAGATGCCAAGACCGCTGAGTTTGGTGATCAAGCTAGCAGGTATGACAGTGTTAAAGGCGGAGCTGAAGTCAATAAACAGCAGCCTGATGTAGGTGTTGTTGCTGTCCAGGTGGGTCAGGGCAGAGTGTAGGGCCGCCGATATGGCGTCCTCTGTAGACCTGTTTGTCCGGTAGGCAAATTGGTGGGAGTCCAGTGTGGGGGGGAGGCTGGCTTTGAGGTGAGCCAGGATCAGCCGCTCAAAGCACTTAGCGATGACAGGGGTGAGTGCCACTGGCCGGTAGTCGTTGAGACTCCCTGCCGCTGATTGTTTGGGCACTGGCACAATGGTAGATGTCTTGAGGCAGGTGGGGACGACACCCTGGGCCAGTGAACTGAACTGAACTGTACGGAATCAAGGGATATGGGGAGAAAACAGGAACGGGGTACTGATTCTGGATGATCAGCCATGATCACATTGAATGGCGGTGCTGGCTTGAAGGGCCGAATGACCTACTCCTGCACCTATTTTCTATGTTTTTTTTGTTTCTAACATACAGAAGCTTGAAAGCTTAGATATCCAGACTTACGATAGACACAGATATGATCCAGGAAAGGTCCATTGCCTGATCTCCCGGTTGCCAAACACTTTAACAACCCCTCCCATTCACTCAATGACCTCTCTGTCCTGGGCCTCCTCCACTGTCAGAGTGAGGCCAAACACAAATTGGAGGAACAGTGCCTCATATTTCAGCTTACAACCCAAAGAATATTGATTTGTCTACGTTGAAGTAACCCTTGAATCCCCTCACTCTCCGTCCCTCCCCCACCCTAGTCATGGTACTAGTTTCATTGTTATCTTGCTGAATGTCACTGTTTAGTATCCACTCGTTATCACCTTCTCCACAGCCAACAATGGACCATTGTGAGCTCCATCTTTCCTTAATCATCGTTGCTGGCTTTGATTTGTCCTTTTGCAAACCTTGCATTCATTTGTTCTTTGGACCTGTTCATGCCTCTAGTTTCCCCCTACCCTGATCCTCAGACTGACCCTAAACTTCACCTATCCCTTTTCTCCAAAGATGCTGCCTGTTCCGCTGAGTTACTCCAGCATTTTGTATCTATCTTTGGTATAAACCAGCATCTGCAGTTCCTTCCTACACATATCCAGACTTAAGTATATTTTCTTCCCTGCTGCTATCAGACTCCTGATCCAACCATCTCTTCACACCCCTTTCCCGGAGGTGCTGCCACCTACTGTCAATTTTCACTCTGCCTCAGTTGGTTATTCTGTTGTTGTATTTTATCATTTCTTTGTATTTGCAATACAATCTTGCACCATTCTGCTACTTTGCACATTTGTCGTGGTTTTATTGTTGCATTGATTATTACCGTAGGAATATTGTTTTCTGCATTTTCAACCTCTCACTTCCGAGGTCTGAGGTTCCCACCTGCTTTAAAAGGGCATCAATTATAGTGATGCACAAGAAGAGCAAGGTGACGTGCCTCAATGACTATGGACCTGTGGCACTAACGCTTGTGGTGATGAAGTGCTTTGAGAGGTTGATCATGGAGCAAATCAACTCCTACCGCGACAAAAACCTGGACCCACTGAAGTTCGCCAACTGCCACAACAGATCAGCAGTGGATGCGATCTCACTGGCTCTCCACTCTGCTCTGGACCACTTGGACAACAAAAACTCATATGTCAGGCTGTTATTCATTGATTGCAGCTCAGCATTTAATACAATCACCCTCTCCAAGCTGGTTATCAAACTCGCAGAACTGGGCTTCTGCGCATCCCTCTGCAATTGGATCCTCGACTTCCTCATTCACAGACCACAGACTGTTCGTATTGATGGAAAGGTGTCAGCCTTGATAATAATCAGCATGGGAGCACCTCAAGGCTATGTGCTCAGCCCCCTGCTGTACTCACTCTATACTCATGACTGCGTAGCCGGTCATAGTGCAAATTCCATCAAGTTCGCTGATGACACCACTGTTGTGGGACATATCACTGATGGGGATGAGTCAGAGTATAGAAGAGAAATCGACCAACTGACCAAATGGTGCCAGCACAATAACCTGGCTCTCAACACCAGCAAAACCAAGGAACTGATTGTGGACTTTGGAAGAGGTAGGATGGGGACCCACCGTCCCGCTTATATCAACGGGTCGATGGTTGAAAGGGTCAAGAGCTTCCTGGGCGTGCACATCTCTGAAGATCTCTCCTGGTCCGAGAATATTGATGCAATTATTAAGAAAGCTCATCAGTGCCTCTACATCCTGAGAAGAATACGGAGAGTCGGTTTGTCAAGGAGGACTCTCTCTAACTTCTACAGGTACACAGTAGAGAGCATGCTGACCGGTTGCATTGTGGCACACCTCCACATTCAGGGACGGTTTTTACCCAGCTGTTATCTGCCAACTCAACCGTCCTTTCACCAACTGGAGAGCGGACCTGGCCTACCATCTACCCTTTTGGAGACCTTCAAACTATCTTTAATCGGACTTTACTGGACCTTTATCTACGAAACGTTATTCCCTTTATTCAGCTTCTGTTTCTGTATTCTGTATCTGTACACTGCGGACACTATCTGTCTGTCTGTCTGTCTGTCTGTCTGTCTGTCTGTCTGTCTGTCTGTCTGTCTGTCTGTCTGTCTGTCTGTCTGTCTGTCTGTCTGTCTGTCTGTCTGTCTGTCTGTCTGTATCTATCTATCTATCTATCTATCTATCTATCTATCTATCTGTCTGTCTGTCTGTCTGTCTGTCTGTCTGTCTGTCTGTCTGTCTGTCTGTCTGTCTGTCTGTCTGTCTGTCTGTCTGTCTGTCTGTCTCTCTATCCTTTATTCGGATAAGACCAGGATTTCGTGCCCAGCTACACTAGTCCCACCTGCCTGCGTTTGGTCCATATTGCTCCAAACTTGTCCTCTCCATGCACTGCAGTCTTGGTGAACATATTCCCATGGTGTTATTGGGTAGGGAGTTTCAGGATGTTGATGATGGAGGATCAGTGATCTATTTCTTGGTCAGTTTGACCAATGATTTGGAAGGGGGATTTTCTTGCGTTGGTATTTTCAAGCACCTTTGCTCTTCCTGGTGGTGGAGTCCATGACTCAGGGAGACGCTCTAACAGGGAGAAGTAGTCTAATTGAGTGACCTTAGTTTAGCTCAGTTTAGAGAAAACAGCATGGAGTCAGTACCTTCGGCCCACCGCATTCACGCCATCCCCCATCACCCGTTCACACTAATTCAATGTTATCCCACATTCTTATCCACTCCCACATGCGCAACGTTCGGGGTGGTTGCACGGAGGCCAATTAGCCCACAAACCTGCACATCTTTGGCATGAGAGGAGGAAACCGCAGCACCCAAAGGATCCCAAACAATCACTGAGATGCATTCTGTAGATTGTAGATATTGCAGCCACTGTACACCTGTGGTGGTGAGAATGAATATTTTTAGTGATGAATAGGTGCTAATTTAAAAGCTATGAATCTAATTCACGTCAATCCTGAAAAGATAGGAACAAGATAAATTTGATTGTAAGTAAGTAAGTTTATTGACCAAGTATTCACATACAAGGAATTTTCCTTGGTGCTCCGCCCACAAGTAACAACATGACATACAGTGACAGTTATGAATGACTCAGAAAACACTAAACATTAATAATAATAAAACATTAATGATAAAACACCATTGATCAGGCATGTGAACCAACAAAATACCAGATCAAATGGAGGCGACATATTTTTCTGTTGAGTAGAGCAACTACTCATGGATAAAAACTGTTTTTATGTCTGGCTGTGGCAGCTTTGACAGTCCGGAGTCGCCTTCCAGAGGGAAGTGATTCAAATAGTTTGTGGCCAGGGTGAGAGGGGTCAGAGATGATCTTGCCCGCTTGCTTCCTGGCCCTTGCAGTGTACAGTTCATCAATGGAGGAAAGGTTGCAGCCAATAACCTTCTCTGCTGATCGGACAATTCGCTGCAGCCTGCAGGTGTCGTGTTTGGTGGCTGAGCCAAACCAGACCATGATGGAGAAGGTGAGAACAGACTCTACGATGGCCGTGTAGAATTGGACCATCATTGCCTGTGGCAGATTGTGCTTCCTCAGCTGCCGTAGGAAGTACATCCTCTGTTGTGCCTTTTTGACTGTGGAGTCGATGGTCGCCCCCCACTTAAGGTCCTTGGAGATGATGGTTCCCAGGAACTTAAAAGACTCCACAGATGTGACTGTGGTGTTGTTGATGGTGAGTGTGGTGAGGGGAGGGGGAGCTCTCCTAAAGTCTACAATCAATTCCACTGTCTTAAGAGCATTGAGCTCTAGGTTGTTGCGATGGCACCAGGACGCCAGCTGTGACACTTCCTGTCTGTGGGCAGATTCTTCCCCATCCTGGATCAGTCCAATCAGGGTTGTGTCGTCCGCAAACTTGGGAAGCTTGGCAGAGGTGTCTGTGAAGGTGCAGTCGTTGGTGTAGAGAGAGTAGAGGAGAGGAGAGAGTACGCAGCCTTGCGGTGCTCCTTTGCTGAGCGTTTGTGCGTCCAAGATGTGTTTTCCCAGCCTCACATGCTGCTTCCTGTCTGTCAGGAAGCTGGTGATCCACCAACAGAGGGGTTAGGATAATACTGTATAGTGTTGGAATTCCGGACGCAGAACACTGCTCATGTTTAATTTAGTTTGCTTTGGTTGAGTTTAGTTTAATTGAGTTTAGTTTAGTCCGGTTTAGTTGAGTTTAGTTTAGCTCAGAGATACAGCATGGAAACAGGCCCTTTGGCCCACCTAGTCCACGCTGACCAACGATCATTGGTTCTATCCGACAAACTTGGGAAAAATTTACAGAAGCCAATTCACCTGCAAACCTGCACAACTTCGGGATGTGGGGGGGAATCCGGAGCACCCAGAGATTACCCACGCAGGTCACAGGGAGAAGGAATGAAAGCTCCGTGCAGACATCACCCATAGCCAGGATCGAACCCAGGGCTCTGGCACCGTAAGGTAGCGACTCGACCAGCTGCGCCACCGTGCCACAGATAGAACAAACCAGGAAACAGTCGGTTCTCCCTCTTGGAATATCCGTCCCTTATCTAAAAGAGGAGGAGAGCAAGGGAATAGGCCCATGGAGTTTACCTTCGCCGTAACACAGCTTACCAGAAAGTAATCTACCTAAACAGTTCCAGACGCGGTGGCGTGTGAGGGAAAACGTTATTTCTATCTGTCACCTGCATGCATCGCCTGGATTACAGCCGCTATGAGTTGTATTTTATACACTGAGACACTCAGCATAGGAGGTCATCTGGCCCATTGTGTTTCCCTCGACTCTTTGAAATCGCTGACAATTAGTCTCACTCTCACAGCCACGCAAGGGTTTCCTCGTTAAACAAAGATCCAGTTCTGCTCCTTTGAAAACACATCCACCGCCTTCTGCGTCGGCAGAAAGTCTCATCTCACAACAAATCCCTGCATTAAAAAAAAAGTTCTCCACATCCGATCTCTGATCCTTGCCAAACTAATTTTTCCCTCTCTTGTGTGTGGAACGCAAGTTCTATTTTTTTTCCTAATGTTTTGCAATATGTGGCCTAATGTGGAAATTATGAGACTCAGCAGTAGTGGTGGCTTAAAACAATACATTGTCAGGGAACCTTCCCAAGTTGCTGCTGGTTCATTTTCTTTGAAGTGCGAGACATGAGTTGGAAGTGTAAGTGCGTTCAATAATATCATCGGATTGATGCACGTTCTTAAAGGGATAAATGTCGATGTAGAGAAGAAATAGATGACACTCCTGCACAAATTTTGCGTATCATTCAAGGACGAGTCGCACCCAGGTCACTCCCTCTTCTCCCCCTCTCCTATCAGGCAAAAGGTATAGAAGTGTGAAAACGCACACCTCCAGAACCAGGGACAGTTGCTTCCCAGCTGTTATCAGGCAACTGAATCCTCCTACCGCAACCGGAGAGCAGTGATGAACGACTATCCATCTCATTGGTGACCCTCGGACTGTCGTTGATCGGACTTTGCTTTCCGGAAGCCGGCAAATCATCAGCACCAGAGTGCCACGGTTACGGAGAGCGGGGGGGAAAGTAAAGCAGGCCACGATACTTCATTTTCACTCGTTTGAATTCAATTCACTTCAATAGACAATTGACAATAGACAATAGACAATATAGGAGTAGGCCTTTCGGCAGGAGTAGGCCTTTCGGCCTTCGAGCCAGCACCGCCATTCAATGTGATCATGGCTGATCATCCCCAATCAGTACCCCATTCCTGCCTTCTCCATTCAATTCAATTCAATGATACCTTGATGTCACACTGTACCCAGGTACAGTGAAAGTCTTTGTTTTTGCATATAACCCGGTATAATCAGACAGACGACCTCACCCAGGCAATGCACAAAGAGTAGCCGCATTTCTGGCGCTGACAAAGATACAAAAATGTCCTTTGGACGGCCTATATTTCCTTGCAGCGACAAAGCAGACAGCAGGCGGCCCCTCATCGGGTCCCCCTTAGATCTCGACATCCCCACCTTCATTCTTGGCAGCCCCCAGGTGGGTCCCCCTGATAGGCCTATCTTTATTCTCGCCAGCCCCCCCCATCAGGTGCCCCCTTCGATCTAGGCAGCCCCCCCATTGGGTCTCCCTACATTCTCAGCATCCCCTGTCGAGCCCCCCTTCGATATAGGCAGGCCCCCCCCCGCCAGATGTCTTTTATTCTCCATTCCACCCCCTCCCTCCCCCCACCACCGTGCCCACCCTTAGATCTCTGCGGCCCCCCCAACTGGGTCTCCCGTCGTTCTTGGTGACCCCACTCTGGGCCCCTCTTCATTCCTGGTGACCTCCCCCCTCCCCAGTCGGGCCCCCCCTCATTCTCGGCGGCTCCCCGTTGATTCCCTCTTCATTTTTGGCAGCCCCCCACCCCCCACCGCTTGTTCCCCCCTATGTTCTCAGCGACCCCCCCCCCCCCCATTAGATCTCGGGAGTTCCCCTTATATCTCAGAGCCCCCCCCCCCACTATAATGCATCCAGCCCTTCCCTTTTCCGATCATTCCGTTGCCACATCAACAGCGAGGGGGAACGTAACCAGGAGCTTATTACTCGCCGCCTTTGAGGAATGTTCCTTTTTATTGCCATCTGCTTCAATTATACATATATTCCTGACTGCTTCAGTTTGCACATCTGTTGAAAATCAAGAGGTCTCTCATTGAGCTGTATCTCTCCACTACTTCATATGTTTGGGGGGGGGGGGGGGGGGGGTGGGGGGGGCAGGGGAATTTACGTGGAAGGCCTTTCTGGATTGGCATTCTTTTGTTTTGTTTCAGATCAAGCCAAGAATTTAGCAGGCCAACAGTGAATTGATTTCCGCTCGGTGTACCCGTCCTAAGGATAAACAGGCCCGGATCACTTGAATGGAGGATTTTTAAATTATCGGATGTTCTGTCGAAGTGAACAGTTGGAGCCCACGTCTACTTGTGGGAACAGCGAAAAACAAAAGCTTCCAATCACAGCCACAGCGAACTGAAATTAAATTTATTTTCCCAAAGAGTGTGGGCCTTTTCGACACATAGGGCTGGGCAAGATAAATATTAGAGGAACAAAGAACGGTGGATGCTGGTTAATACATAAAAGGACACATAGTGACATAGAAATAGGTGAAGGAGTAGGCCATTCGGCCCTTCGAGCCAGCACCACCATTCAATATAATCATGGCTGATCATCCCAATTCAGTAGGTAGACAAAAATGCTGGAGAAATTCAGCGGGTGAGGCAGCATCTATGGAGCGAAGGACATAGGCAATGTTTTGAGCCAAAACCCTGGTTCCTGCTTTCTCCTCATATCCCTTGATTCTGTCAGCCCTTTTCCATAAAAAGTACACTGTGTGTTGTGGTAATCAAGGGATATGAGGAAAAGCAGGAACGGGTATTGATTTTAGATCAGCCATCATCATATCGAATGGCTCGAAGGGCCGAATGACCTACTCCTGCACCTATTTTTCTCTGTTTCTATGTTTCTTCTAGGACTGCAGTCGTTTACAAAGGTGCCTCAGTTCCAACTTTCCATGGGAATTGGGGATATGAAATTGATTGAATTGATTACATTAATTTAAAGATACGTGGGAAAAGGCTCTTTGGATCACCTAATCCACGCTGGCCATCGGTCACCTGTTCACACTCGTTACAATACAATACCATTTATTGTCATTTGAACAAATGACGTTATCCCACTTTCTCATCCACTCCCAACAAACTAAGGGTCATTTACAGAGGCCAACTAGCCAACAAACCAGCATGTTTTTGGGATGTGGGAGGAAACGGAAGGAAAGGTCGGGTTAAACTGAAAATTAATTGGCTTCTGTAAAATCGTCCCATGTTGAGGATGGGACTAGTGCACGGAGATCAGTGGTCGATGCAGACTCGGTGTGTCGAAGGGCCTGTTTCCATGCTGTAACTGTAAAGTCTAAAGCCATTTGTGGTAGGACAGGAATTCAGATGAAGGAATTAAATGTAACCTCTCCAAGTTTGCGGATGACACAAAGCTAGGTGTGAACTGTGGGGAAGGATTCTATGAGGCTGCAATGTGATTTGAATAGGTGGGGTGAGTCGGCAGATGCATGGCAGATGCAGTATAATGTGGATAAATGCGAGGTTATCCACTTTGGCGGCAAGAATAAGAAAATTATGATTTGAATGGTGTCAGATTAGAAAAAGGGGAGGTGCAACGAGACCTGAGTGTCATTGTAACATCAGTCACTGAAAGTAAACATGCAGGTAGAGCAGGCAGTGAAGAAAGCTAATGGCATGTTGGCCTTCATAGTGAGAGGATTGGAGTTTTGGAACAAGGTGGTCCTACTGCAGTTGTACAGGGCCCTGGTTAAACCACACCTGGAGTATTCTGTGCACTTTTGGTCTCCTAATTTGTGGAAGGACATTTTTGCTATTGAAGGAGTGCAGCATAGGTGCACAAGGTTAAATCCCAGGATGGCAGGATTGACATATTGTAAAGAATGGATCGACTGGGCTTATATTCACTGGAAGTTGGAAGGATGAGAGGGGATCTTATAGAAACATGCTAAATTCTTAAAGGATTGGACAGACTAGATGCAGGAAAAATGTTCCTGATGTTGTGGGAGTCCAGAACTTAGGGATCACAGTTTAAGAATCAGTTGTGAATCTGTGGAATTCTCTGCCACAGTGGAGGCCAATTCATGTATTCAAGAGAAAATTAGATGTAGCTCTTAGGGCTAACGGAAACAAGGGATATGGGGAGAAAGCAGGAACAGGGTACTGATTTTGGATGATCAGCCATGATCATATTGAATGGCGGTGCGGGCTCGAAGGGCTGAATGGCCTACCCCTGCACCTATTTTCTGCGTTTCTATGACAGCTTGTAGGAATTAGCCTCATGAATCTCTTCTGGACGGCTGCCAAAGTTAGCTATGCAGTAGAGTTGTTGCCTTACAGCACCAGAGACCCGGGTTTAATCCTGGCCACGGGTGCTTGTCTGTATGGAGTTTGTACGTTCTCCCCGTGACCTGCGTGGGTTTTCTCCGAGAACTTCAGTTTCTGCCCACACTCCAAAGACGTACGGGTTTGTAGGTTAATTGGCTTGGTTTTTAAAAAAAAGTCACTAGTATGTGTAGGTATAGTGTAAGTGTGCGGGGATCGCTGGTCGGTGAGTACTCGGTAGGCTGTAGGGCCTGTTTCCATGCTGTATCTCTAAACTAAACTAAACTAAACTAAACTAAACTAAACTAAACTAAATTGATAAATGACATTTTCTAATCTCTAACCTTGTTGCAAGGGGTTGGATTCCAGGTGAATTTGGAGTTGTTAGAAACATAGAAACATAGAAACATAGAACATAGGTGCAGGTGTAGGCCATTCGGCCCTTCGAGCCAGCACCGCCATTTGATATGATCATGGCTGATCATCCAGAATCAGTACCCCGTTCCTGCTTTCTCTCCATATCTCTTGATTCCATTAGCCCTAAGAGCTATATCCAACTCGACGTGTTCTAACATGTTCTGTTCAATCGTGACAGAGGCTTAACAAAGAGCAAACCAAACGGCCACATCTCCTGACAGTAACGAAGCATTTCATACCAGCAAACACCCTCTTTCATTCTGCATCTTTATTTGGTTGCTTTAAGCCCATTAAATGTACTCTGGGGTTTCTGTCGCTCTGAGTTGGCAAATAGTGAACGGGAGATTGAAAGCTTTAACGCGGTGAAACTATTGTATTTATGGAGCAAATGATATTAGGGGAAAAAAATTCACATCAGGGAAGGCCGCAATGTTATATGTCCGTGGAACCTTCTGAAATTGCCACCGTTTTCTTTCTTCCCGTAAATGGGTCGGCTGCATGATGGTCAGATGCTTCAATTCTACAGCATTTCTAGGCTGATTGGCTTGGCTTAATGAAAATTTATAGTCCTTATAACCAAACATCTTTGGGCCATTCTCCATAATTGCACAAGAATTGGTATGGAATGAAAGAAAGTTAATAGGTTCCAAATCAGCATGCCTTTCAGATTAGAATGATGTACTGGGCTTTGAACGTAGGGGGTTCAATTAGTCAGAGCTCATTAACCTACTTCAGAATGTGGACCAGGACGAAGCCCTGTGCTACATTATTGTGCATATAGCACTATCATTGCAAACATGTTTTGAAAAAAGTGTGGAGGCACTGTGGCGCAGCGGTAGAGATACTGTCTTACATTGCCAGAGGCCCGGGTTCGATCCCAACTACGGGTGCTTGTCTGTACGAACTTTGTACGTTCTCCCCGTGACCAGCGTGGGTTTCTCCGAGATCTTCGGTTTCCACCCACACTCCAAAGATGTACAGGTTTGTAAGTTCATTGGCTTGGTAAATGTAAATGTAAATTGTCCCCAGTATGTGTAGGGTAGTGTTAATGTGTGGGCACCGTTGGCCGGTGTGGTCTCGGTGGGCCAAAGCTGTACCTCTAAACTAAACTAAACACTAAACTGAAAGGACATTTGACTGCTTTCATTTGGTTGAAAAGAACTTATATCCAGTTAAACACAAAGTGCCCAGCGGCACAGGCAGCATCTCTGGAACGGGTGACGTTTCAGGTCAAGACCTTTCTTCAAACTGAGAGCCAAGGGAGAGGAAGACAAGAGATATGGAAGGGTAAGGTGTGAAAATGACAGATCAAAGCATTCAATGATCAAGGAAATGTAGAATGGTTCATTGTTGGCTGAGGGGAAGATATCCAGTTGTTTCTGAATGATTTTTCAAAATTTGTCTTTCATTGGAATCTATTTTCTTTACATAATTAAGTTGGTCTTTTCACGTTGCTTTTCCATGCATTGGTGTCCAAGTCTACTCCACATAATGCCACCTATGTTCAATGATGCAGAAGGGAACTTAATGCAAAACGGGAACTTTTGTCAGTGTGAATCTCCTGATTAGATGGTGTAAAGAATTTTCCCCAGTCTTGCAACTCTCTCCACTGTGACCATATAATGCTCATTCAGATCTTTATCCCATCCCCGGTCCCATCCCATCTCAACCCACCGTAACCCCTCTGCCTTGGGCCACTGGATCTGGTATATTTTAGAGAGTTTTCAGTAAAGTCCCACTCAAGAGGTCGGTCACAAGGAGCCTCAGATAACTAGAACTGCTGCTTCATGCCATTTCACATGAGAGGAGTTGAGTACAGGTGTAAAGATGTCTTATTGGAGTTATGTAGGGCCTCAGTAAGACTACACCTGGAGTATTGTGTAGTTTTGGTCTCCTGATTCTAAAATAGGGCATATTTTCCACAAAGTCATCGAGCCACAGAGTTATACAGCACAGAAACAGTGCCTTTGGCCCAACTAGCCCATGCTTTGCCTCAGAGGGCAGTGGAGGCTGGTTCTCTGGATGCTTTCAAGAGAGAGTTAGATAGAGCTCTTAATGATAGCGGAGTCAAGGGATATGGTGAGAAGGGGTACTGATTGTGGATGATCAGCCATGATCACATTGAATGGCGGTGCTGGCTCGAAGGCCCGAATGGCCTACTCCTGCACCAATTGTCTATTGTCTATTGTCCATAACCAAAATGTCCCACCTAAGCTAGTCCCATTTGCCAGTGTTTGGCCCACATCTCTCTAAACCTTTCACATCCATGTACTTGTCAAAGTGTCTTTTGAATGTTGTTATTGAATCAGCCTCCACTGTTTCCTCTGCCAGCTCATTCCATAAACCATCAGCCTCTGTGTGAAAATATTGCTCCTCGGGTTCCTATTGAATCTTTCCCCTCTCACTTCTCCACAGAGGGAAGTGCAAAGAAATTCACCTGATTGCTCACTGGGGAGGCAGTGTTGTCTAAAGAGGAGAGATTGAGTAAACTTAGCCTGTGTTCTTTGGAGTTAAGGAAAATGAAAAAGATATTCACTCAGAGTGTGGTGCATAAAAACCAGGGTGCAGAATATAGTGTGACAGTGATGCAGTGTTGCAATTAGTCCTACAGTCATAGAAACATAGAAACATAGAAAATAGGTGCAGCAGTAGGCCATTCGGCCCTTCGAGCCTGCACCGCCATTCAATATGATCATGGCTGATCATCCAACTCAGTATCCTGTACCTGCCTTCTCTCCATACCCCCTGATCCCATTTAGCTACAACGGCCACATCGAACTCCCTCTTAAATATAGCCAATGAACTGGCCTCAACTACCTTCTGTGGCAGAGAATTCCAGAGACTCACCACTCTCTGTGTGAAAAATGTTTTCCTCATCTCGGTCCTAAAGGAATTCCCCCTTATCCTTAGACTGGGACCCCTTGTTCTGGTCTCCCCAACATCGGGAACAATCTTCCTGCATCAAGCCTATCCAACCCCTTAAGAATGTTGTAAGTTTCTATAAGATCTCCCCTCAGTCTTCTAAATTCTAGCGAGTACAAGCCAATAACTACCTTCATCATACAGCACCATAGAGTGATCCTGTGTGAAAACAGGCCCTTCGGCCCAACATGCCCCAGCTACACTAGTCCCACCTGCCTGCGTTTGGTCCATATCCCTCCAAACCTGTCCTATCCATGTACCTATCTAACGGTTTCTTAAATGTTGGGATAGACCCAGTCTCAACTACCTCCTCTGGCAGCGTGATGCAGCCACACAGCCACTCTTTGTAGGGGAAAGTCACCCCTCAGATTCCTATTAAATCTTTTTCACCTTAAACCTGTGCCCTCTGGTCGTCCCTTCACCTAGTCTGGGCAAGAGACTCTGTGCATCTACCCGATCGGTTCTAAAGAAAACGTCCAGTGTTCACTATGAGGTAGGTTGGAAGATCTCCATAGGTTCTGGGTGGACCATTGTGTAGTATAAAAACAGAGGAATGAAGCTGTTCCTGAGAGAAAAAAAAACCCAAGGAATAGTAAGATTGAACGAGAACTTACCAGTTCGAAGGTTGATCTTTATTTCATGAGGAGTTGCGGTGAGGGATTTCGTGAAGAGCCCGCCGGCACGCATGCGCGACATTCTTCAAAGCAGCGGTGTGGAATCACAGAAACAACAACAGAAATGATTTGGCATAGTAAGATTTAAAGAGACTCTGATTACCAGCTGAAGATGATCGAGGGTTGGGAGCGGAGGGCACGAAATCCCTCACCGCAACTCCTCATGAAATAAAGATCAACCTTCGAACTGGTAAGTTCTCGTTCAATCTTACTATTTCATTTCGGAGTCACGTGAGTGACTTCGTGAAGACTTTAAAGCTTCTGTGATTACACGCCCTGGACCACGTCCATGCAGACACACCACTAGCAAGGATGGATTGGAGTAAACAAGTTGATGAAAACGAGGTTATACTGAAACAAAAGAAGATTTATTAATAACACAGCAAACAATCCCCTTTTAATCAGGGACATCCCCACGTTCTCGCCCGGCGTTCAGCACGGCCTCCGCGAACTGTAGGGGAGCAGCAACAGGCTTATTATAGAACCGCTGGAACACAGCTTCACTCGCCCATCCTGCTGTGGCGAGGATATGGTCCATGGGTACCTCCATGACCCTCGCCGCCGACGTAGATGCAGCCCTGGTGGAGTGGGATTTAAACACATTAGTGTCAATACCTGCCTTATCCAAGACGATCCGGAGCCACCTGGATATCGTCTGGACTGTCACTCGATGGTGAGGTCTTTTGTGAGTGACAAGCAGGTACAACTCCATTCCTCTGATGCTCCTCGTCACCTTGATGTAGTAACGGATGTGAGTGGCTAAACATAGCCGAGCATCTGCGGGGTATGCCGGGAACTTCAGCTGCAGCCCTGTGCACCCAGGTCTATGCTGCTTAAGTAGCTCATCAACGAAAAAGACTACTTCTCCAGGGGTGGACGTCATCCTGTCAATACGAAGTTTATGGAGCGTCTGAACCCGCTGTGCTGAAGTCAGCGCTAGTAACATCACCAATTTCATAGTGAGTTGGTCCAGCTGTAACCCTTCCATGGGTGACCACGACCTGAGCAGGGTAAGTACATCCCTGACATCCCAGGTGATGTTGTAGCGTGGTGTAGGCGGATTCAGATTGAATATTCCCCGCATAAGCCTGGACACTAGCCTGTTCGATCCTACCTCGATGTTGAGGTAGAATGATAGCGCACTCCTGGCGCTGTTTATGGCACTGTAACTCAAGTGCTCATCGTGGTGCAACCCCGCGAGGAATTCCAGGACGTCGGCTATGGAGACATCATCATAGGTGATGTGAGAGCGACTGCAGTAGGCTTCCCACTTGGTGATGTGGGAGAGATATCTCCGCCTGGTTGACTCTCGACATGATGCTCCAATTGTATTCATGGTCCGGGTGGTGAGGCCATACTGCATCCATGGCCTGGTCAGAACCTGCAAGCCAGTAATTTTAGATAGGCATGGCAGGGGTGTAACTCCCCCGAAACAGGGTGAGAAACCAAATGTGGGCAACCCTCTAAAGGGACCCAAGGTTGACTAATCATGTCAAAGACCACCAGATACCAAGGCTGCGTAGGCCAGTTGGGTATGACAAGAATGCCTCTGGCAGAATCCATCTTGATTTTTTGTAATACCCGACTGATGAGGCAAAACGGGGGGAATGCATAGAAAAACCAATTCCCCCAGTCTAGCGAGAATGCATCAATCGCTAATGCCCCAGGGTCTGGTTCCCATGAAACATATGTCGGTACCTGATGGTTCAACCGGGACGCAAAAAGGTCTATATCCGGTTGGCCAAATTTGGCTGCAATTTGGGCAAATATTTGAGGATGCAGCATCCACTCAAGACTATCATTGAATTTGCGTGACCTGGTGTCTGCCACAGTATTAAGCCTACCTGGCAAATAGGTGGCTGAAATCCAAATATCACGATCAATACACCAGAGCCAAATAGTATTACCCAATTTGTCACAAAAGACTGACCTGGTACCGCCCATATGGTTTAAATATGCCACCGCCGTGGTGTTGTCTATTTGGAGACGGACATGAGTTCCACTAAGATTAGCACAATAAGCCCGTAGTCCGTGAAATGCTGCAAGCAGCTCCAAATAGTTAATCCCTTGTATTAGCAACATGCTAGCTTCAAGGGAATCCCACCTGCCTCCACAACTTGAAGAGCTGTCCGCAGCTCCCCAGCCTAGGGAGCTTGCGTCAGTTTGCAAATATACCACCGGATTGGGCACAACAATGGGTTTGAATGTCCTGCCAATATTGGACACCCACCACTGTAGCTCAATCTTAGCATCAGAAGGCAGCCCCATAGGTCTGTCAAAATGGCCAGCGTTCTTTTTCAACGCAGCAATCTTGGCTCTTTGTAGATTTTGATAATGCAAAGGCCCAAACTGGGCTGCCGGAAATAAAGCTACGATTTTTCCAATCACCTTAGCTGTATGCCGAATAGATGGTATACTGGCGGATGCGAGATCCTGACATGCAAGGGAGACATCCTCAACCTTGTTAAATGGTATGGTGGCCCTCATTTGAATAGAGTCCACCGTGAAACCCAAATAATCCATAACCTGGGATGGGTAGAACTTGGATTTGTCTGGATGGACTATAAACCCTAACCGCTGAAATATAGTGACAGTAGCTGAAACAGCCCTTTCAGCTGCTTCCAAAGTGTTGCCAATAATCAGGATATCATCTAAATAGGCCATTACAACATGGTGTTGTATGCGTAATTGGGCCATAATAGGCTTGAGTAATTTAGTAAAGAGCCTAGGGGCAGTAGTAAGCCCATTTGGCAAGGCCCTATATTGCCAGAGCTGATCCATCCAGACAAATTTCAAAAACTTCCGGTGATGTTTCCGGATGGATACTGAATAGTATGCATCTTTCAAATCAATACATGCCATAAAGCAACCATGCGAAATCAGTGATTTGGCTGTCTCAAAAGTATCCATTTTGAAATGTGTGTATGTTACAAAAGTATTCAACTGGGTCAAGTCAATAATCACCCGACAACCTCCATCCTTTTTTGGTCTAGTAAAAATATTGGAGACGAATTCAATGGGCTCGTGAATAGTTTTCTCTATCACGCCTTTTTGTTCCAAACGAAAAATTTTAGCCGTGCCTGCTGCCTGCTCAACGGCAGACAGCGTAAACTTCCGTTTAGGCATATGCTGGGATGGAGGAATGTCCCCGTGAATAAATTCAATAGAATGACCCCGAATATTTTGTAAAACAAATTTATCTGAAGTAACAGATTTCCAAGCTTCAGCAAAGAACCGGAGTCGCCCTCCAACATGTGATATTAAAGGGGCAGGAGAAAGAAAACCAGACCGCCTTACCTCCATGGTCACCGGCGGTCCCTGACATACTTGGGTGGCCGAGGAGGTGCTGGGTTGGGCTGACGATGAGGTGGCTTCATCTTCCACTGGGGTCGCTGTGTGCCTGACCCCAAAAAAGGCCGCTGCTGCTGGCCTTGTTGATAGTAGTGTTGAGTAGCAGCATATGGTCTTGGTGCTGATGCAACCGGACCTCGCGGTCGAGCAGGAGGAGCTTTTGGCACCATCGGTCTGGGGCGATCTGAGATCGCATAAGTCCCACCGTTTTGGCTACCTCGTCAAGCTCCTTGACTCTCTTCGGAAGGTCCTCTCCGAAGAGTTGTCGGGGCGGCGGTGGCGGTGGTGGTTTACACAACCCAGCAAATTTTGGGTTGATAGAAGGGCGGATACTATTTTTCCGAAAATCATTGATTTCGCGCTGGGTGGCACATAACAGCGCCAATGCATCCTCTTGGTCCAATGACAGGTCACCACCATCGACCGACCGCGCAAAGGCGGTAATACCGGCCGTAAGAAGTTTGAGGATCCGCTGGAGTTTGACCTCCTGATGGCGGATAGCCACGCCGATGTTGCCCCATATGGGCGTATTGACCAGAGGCACGTTGAGGGCATTACAGTTGGAAGGGGGCTTGTGGCGATGAATGGCCTGCGAAAGTACTTCCTCCTGGAGCCGGTGATTCGTAAGAAAGTCTACCGTTGCTGCCAGTTTCGGTTGAAGCGGAAGTCCAGTTGTGACTGGTGCAGCAAATTTGGCCGCCACATCCAGTAGCTCAGCTGTCGGTGGCTCCGACGGTGCTGGTGTAGGGTCAAACCCTTCTTCCCCTTGTGGCTCGCTGATGAGAGAAGCTAGCGAGGTGGCCCTGTGCCTGTCGATGTTCGTGGGTGCGTACTGCTGTTGATTATGGAGCAACAGCTCCAGCAGCCGCTCTATGCGGTCAATACGCCCACCACCCTGAACACTCGGGTGGTTGGAGTCCTCCGGCTCAGAAAACATGCCGGGGCTCCTATCATCGGCCCGCACCTCTGAGAAGTGATCTCGGTGCCGGAATAGATCGCTTTCGGCCGCCGCAGCGAAACCGTGCGATTCCCGTGCGGGCGAGGTGTTCAACCGCCTCTTCTTGGCGGGAGCGGAAGCCGTTGCCACAAAGGGCCCTGACGGCTTGGGGTCGACTCCAGCAGAAGCATGGAGCGACGCCCGCGCGGGCTTGCCGGCTGTCCACATATTGGGACCGTACCCAAGCCCCCCGTCCCGGCGGCGGGGGTTGGGAGTTGGGTAGCAGACCTTAACGACCCAGGTCCCGCCGTTGCACCAGACCGCTCCATGGCGGCTGGTGGAGCCTTGGCCCGAACCGGGTTAGGCTTACGGGCTCCTCCCCTGCCCTTCAATGAAGGGCTAGCGGAGGGGGGTCGGGCCGCAGCACGAGACCCCTTCCCCGTTGTCGCCAAAGGCGAACTTGTGGCAGGGTCCACCCTTTCAGGAGGCACCCCGTTGTCCTCCTCCACGCACTCCTCCTCGGAGCTGTGGCGACTCAGCGGGTCCCGACCTGCAGCAGCAGACGCCAACGGTTTCCCCGCCTTCTTCCCGGCCCCAGGTGTAAACGATGAGGGCGCCGGGCCGGCCGAACGACAATTTCGACCAGACATTCCGTACTCCAATCCACACCCTTGCTGAAAGACAAAACCGACAGCAAGGGCCAACCAGCTTAAGGTTAGTTTAACTTACCTAAGCGGCTCCTTATGAAGTGCTGGCGAGGAGCGCGCCCCACCGCCAGCTGTCGGCAGCAATGCGTTGCGACGATATGTCGCGCATGCGTGCCGGCGGGCTCTTCACGAAGTCACTCACGTGACTCCGAAATGAAATTACAGATGCTGGATAAGACATCCAAGGACACAACGTGCTGGAGAAACTCAGCACGTCAGGCAGCATCTCTGGAGATGACCTTTAGGGTGGGCGAGCTTTCGGGTAGAGACTGGTTGTATGGGGGAGAAGAAAGCTGGAAAAGGGGTGAGGCAAGGGGGTGGGGTTGCCAGGTAGACGGTTGAAACAAATGATTCCATTTTATTCCCATCAACCACCTACAGACTCTACTGCGCATCCACAGTGTCATGGGTCAAAGGTATTTTATTGCCACATGTCCCAAAACGGAACAATAGAATTCTTGCTTGCAGTAGCACAACCGATATGTAGACAGAGCCCTCAATAAACCACCAATATTAAAGAACAAAAAGAAGTTCAATGTATTAAAATATATTTATATATAGCACATAACCCGAACAATGCTCCCAAGTCCCTAGTGCAATCAATGAGTAGGAGGGAACTGCAGATACTGGTTTATACCGAAGATAGACACAAAATGCTGGAGTAACTCAATGGGTCAGGCAGAATCTCTGGAGAAAAATGTTGGGTGATGTTTTGGGTCTAAACCCTTCTTGAAACTGTTCTTGTGTCTACCCGAGTGCAATCCAGGCAGTTTGTAGTTAGGAGTTCGTAGTGTTCAATGGCTGTAGGGAAGAAGCTGCTCCCGATCCTGGACATTACAGTTTTCAGGCTCCTGTGCCTTCCTCCCGATGGCAGGAGTGAAATGAGAGCGTGGCCAGGGTGGTGGGGATCTCTGACGATGCTGGCTGCCTTTTTGAGCAGCGCCACCTAGAGATCCCTTCGATGGTGTGGAGGTCAGTACCCGTGATGGACCGGGCAGTGTTCACCACTTTTTGCAATCTTCATCATTTTAGATGCGGAAGGAAACCGGAGCATCTGGAACAAACTCACTTGGAGAGAATGTGCAAACTCCACATAGACAGCAACAGAGGTCAGGATGGAATCCACGCCATTGGAGCTGTAAGGCAGCACCTCAACTAACTGCGCCATTGTGTCTTTATGTGCAGCATGTCTGTGCGGGGTGGAAGATTGCAACCTTCACGTGGTCCGCCCTGTTTCGATTAATGCAATCAACTCGACATGCACAAATGGAAGATCAAATAGAACAAGTTGTCCAACAACTTTTGGCTGTGCACGCCACACAAAAGAAGAAGCATGTCTGTGCGCATGCATACGTGTTTACACACGTGCTTGCAAATTATTTCAAAGAATTGAGCACAGATATTTGGCAATGTGGCGCAGCAGTAGAGTTGCTGCCTCACATCTTCAGTGACCTGGATTCAATCCTAACCTCAAAGGTGCTCCAGTCATCTCCCACATCCCAAAGTCATGCAAGGTGCTGGATTTAGCGCGTAACGGTGGCGCAGCGGTAGAGCTGCTGCCTTACGGCGCCAGACACCCAGGTTCGATCCTGACCACGGGTGCTGTCTGTACAGAGTTTGTACGTTCTCCCCGTGCCCTGCGTGGGTTTTTTCCCGAGATCTCCGGTTTCCTCACATACTGCAAAGACGTATAGGGTTTGTAGATTAATTGGCTTCGGTAATATTGTAAATTGTCCATAATGTGTGTAAGATAGTGCTAATGAGCGGGGATCGCAGGCCGGCGGGGAATTGGCGGGCCGAAGGGCCTGTTTTCGTGCTGTATTTCTAAACTAAACAAAACTAAAAGGTGTTGAAAGTTGATAGCTCCCTCCTGCAAAGGTATATCATTTTCTTTTGCACAATTGTTGCTGAAGGGCCATTGTTGGCAGCAGCGTTTAATAAATATCACCTCCCTATAACTTTCTGCTGCAAGATGAAAAGCCGTCATATCGTTCTGTTTGACTGGATTTAAAATTACATTTCAATCTGTTTTAATGCAGAGCTGACAAGCTTGCAAGTGGTCTGCGTTAGGTACCTTTGATCTCTGGCACCTTTTGAGGTTCGAACCTGGAGAAAGAAGTGAGAGCGAGCCTAGCGAGGTTGCTGCAGATCATTAGGGAAGCTTCAGCAGCTCTCTACCATTAAGCAGGCCAGGCGACATAACTCAACTCCATCAGAACGGTGACTACTCGATTGAAAAAGAAGAAAGAAGCAGTCCCTTAACGATTCGTCTCTGTGAGAGTTAGCCAAGAATCTGTTCCGATTAGTTCATTGTCTCGTGTACCGAGGTACAGTGAAAAGCCTTTGTTGCGTGCTATCCAGTCAGAGGCAAGACAATGCATGATTACATTCGAGACATTTGCAGTGTATAGGTACATGGTATGGGAATAACATTTTAATGCAAGGTAAAGCCTGCAAGGTCCGATCAAGGATAGTCTGAGGTAGTCAAAAATGCTGGGGAAACTCAGCGGGTGAGGCAGCATCTATGGAGAGAAGGAATGGACGGCCTTTTTGGGTCGAGACCCTTCTTCAGACTGAAGAAGGGCCTCGACCCTAAACGTTGCCTATTCCTTCTCGTCATAGATTCCTTCTCTCCATAGGTGCCTCACCTGCTTGTCTCTCCAGCAATTTTGTCTACCTTTGATTTTTCCAGCATCTGCAGTTCTTTTTTAAACAAAGGATAGTCCGAGGGTCACCAATGTGGTAGAAGGTAGTTCAGCACTGCTCTCTGGTTGTGGTAGGATGGTTCAGTTGCCTGATAACAGCTGGGAAGAAACTGACCCTGAATCTGGAGGTGTGCGTTTTCACACTTCTATACATTTTGCCTGATGGGAGAGGGGAGAAAAGGGAGTGGCCTTGGTGCGACTCATCCTTGATTATGCTACCTGCCTTGCCGAGGCAGTGTGAGGTATGGGGCATGAATCTGGGGTTATAGGTTTATAGTTGTGTTGCCAAAACCATTGGGTTTTGTATTCAGTTGGTTGCGTTGTTATTGCTGAAAGTTGAAGGTTGCATCTGATGTTGCCAGGATGCAAGGGCCGGAGCTACAGGGAGAGGTTGGACTTTTTTCCTTGGAGCGCAGTCGGCTGAGGATCGATCTTACAGAGGTGTATAAAATCACGAGGGAATAGATAGAGTGAATGCACAGAATATTTCACTCAGGGAAGGAGAAAGCAAGAACCTGAGGTGTATGTTTAAGATGAGACAGGAAGATAGGAAGCTGAGGGATAACCTTTCATTCAGAGCGTGGCTGTCATAAGGTCATAAGGAATAGTTAAAGGTTGAACAAGTTAGGTCTTTATTCTTTGGAGCGCAGAAGGTTAAGGGGGGACTTGATTGAGGTCTTTAAAATGATGAAAGGGATAGACAGAGTTGACGTGGATAAGCTTTTCCCCTTGAGGATAGGGAAGATTCAAACAAGAGGGCATGACATGAGAATTAAGGGACAGAAGTTTAGGGGTAACATGAGGGGGAACTTCTTTACTCAGAGAGTGGTGGCTGTGTGGAATGATCTTCCAGCAGAAGTGGTGGAGGCAGGATCAATTTTAACATTTAAAAGTAAAGTGGATAGGTATATGGACAGGAAGGGAATGGAGGGGTATGGTCTGAGTGCAGGTAGATGGGACTAGGGGAAAATAAATGGTCGGCACGGACTGGAAGAGCCGAGAAGGCCTGTTTCCGTGCTGTAAGTGTTATATGGTTATATGGTTATAATAGTAGTAGAATTAGGCCATTCGGCCCAACAATTATTATCTGAATGGTGGCAGATTAGGAAAGGGGGAGATGCAACGAGACCTGGGTGTCATGGTACACCAGTCATTGAAAGTCGGCATGCAGGTGCAGCAGGCAGTGAAGAAAGCAAATGGTATGTTAGCATTCATAGCGAAAGGATTTGAGTATAGGAGCAGGGAGGTTCTACTGCAGTTGTACAGGGTTTTGGTGAGGCCACACCTGGAGTACTGCGTACAGTTTTGGTCTCCAAATCTGAGGAAAGACATCCTTGCCATAGAGGGGGTACAGAGAAGATTCACCAGACTGATTCCTGGGATGTCAGGACTTTCATATGAGGAAAGATTGGATAGACTCGGTTTGTACTCGATGGAATTTAGAAGATTGAGGGGGGATCTTATAGAAACCTACAAAATTCTTAAGGGGTTGGACAAGCTAGATGCTGGAAGATTGTTCCCGATGTTGGGGGAGTACAGAACAAGGGGTCACAGTCTAAGGATAAGGGGGAATTCCTTTAGGACCGAAATGAGGAAAACATTCTTTACACCGAGAGTGGTGAGTCTCTGGAATTCTCTGCCACAGAAGGTAGTTGAGGCCAGTTCATTGGCTATATTTAAGAGGGCGTTAGATGTGGCACTTGTGGCTAAAGGGATCAGGGGGTATGGAGAGAAGGCAGGTACGGGATACTGAGTTGGATGATCAGCCATGATCACATTGAATGGCGGTGCAGGCTCGAAGGGCCGAATGGCCTACTCCTGCACCTATTTTCTATGTCTATGTTCTATGTTCTAACAAGTCTACTCCGCCATTCAATCATGGCTAATCTATCTCTACGTCCTAACCCCATTCTTCTGCCTTCTCCCCCATAACCTCTGACACCTGTACTAATCGCTATACAAAACGAGTTCCCAAGGGAGATAGTTGAGGCTGAAGATTTTACAGATATAGCACAGAAATAGGCCCTTCACCCCAGCGAGTCCGCGCTGAACCGCACACTCGTTCTATCCTACACACTAGGAACAATTTACAATTTTACTGAAGCCAATTAGCTTGCAAACCTGCACGTCTTTGTAGTGTGGGAGCGTACTAGAGCACCCGGAGAACACCCACTCTGGGAAGTCACGTGGAGAACGTGGAAACTCCTCACCTGAGTACAGGATCGAACCCGGGTCTCTGGCACTGTAAGGCAACAACTCTACCGATGCGCCACTGTGTTGCCCCCAGCAATCTTGGTCAGCATGGGCAAGTTGGGCAGAAGGGCCTGTTTCCTCGCTGCATGGCTATAACTGCCAGAGAAAGGAAAGCAACAGAGATTAAGCTTCAAAAGTCGCACACTGGCGACAAGACTCTTTGGGATATTTTGCAGCCACAAAAGTTTCCATTTTCAGTTCCAACCCAGAGTCGGCCCATGTTTGGCCCATACCCTACTAAACCTTTCCTCTCCTAAATACATGTCCAAATACCCTTTGAAATGTTGTGATAGCACCTGCCTCAACTACCTCTTCTGGCACCTCGTTCCATATGCCCAACACCCTCTGTGTGACAAAGTTCTTCCCCTCTCACCTTCAACCTGTGTCCTGTGGCTTTTGATTCCCCCACTCACCTTACTAAAAGACCATGACGACGCAGTGAGAGGGGCATCAGAGTTAGACTGCTGCTGATTCAGACAGACACTGTCAGGGCCTCGATCAAATGCCGAGTTAGAGGAGGATCAGATGTGGCATGTTCAAAACCCCAGACAGTACCTAACCCTCCCCCCGCCGGCTAAGGGGCGGTCACAGCCTCAGGCACGTTTCAGAGTCCAAACTCAGGACAGAGCCCTAGCTGCAGAGGCCCTCGCCAGCAGACATAATAACCCTCCCCAGCTTCAGTACAGGGGCCAAATACGCAGGCACAAATCCAGACATACCATCAGTACTACCTGCAGGCTCAGAGTTCAGTTTTCTGTTCACTTTGCTTCATTGTCACGTGTACCGAGGTACAGTGAAAAGCTTTTGTCGTTGTTTTGTTCAATTTAGTTTAGTTCCGTTCAGTTTTAGAGATACAGAGTGGAATCAGGCCAGTCGAGTCCGCACCGACCAGCGATCCCCGCACGCTAACACTACCCTACACACACTTGGGACAATTTACATTTTTTTTACCAAGCCAATTAACACACAAACCTGAACTTCTTTGGAGTGTGGGAGGAAACTGAAGATCTCGGAGAAAACCCATGCGGTCACAGAGAGAACGTACAAACTCCGTACGGGCAGCACCCGTAGTCAGGATCGAACCTAGATCTCCGGTGCTGTAAGGCAGCAATTCTACCATTGTACCAGTAGGCCCCCCTTGGTCATGACTGACCATGGGTGATGTGTGATCAGATGCAAGCTTGGGCGATGTCATATGGAGGACAGGCTGTTGTCCATGCAGCACCTCCCCCCTCTCCACGTTGCTGATTGATCCAAAGGAATAGCAGGGCCGTTACAGTTTGGCATCAGCGCCGTCGCAGGAGCTGCCAGAGCGAGGTTGTAGACAACGACGAACTGCCTTAGGAGCTCTGACTCCGGATTTTCTTGAGGTTTACTCCTGGAGCCTTTTCCATGACTGGATATGGCCACAAGGCAGTGGAGGTTTTAAATCAGAGTTTGCCCTCTTCTAGATCGGCTGCTTTCCCAAGCTGACGAGCCCCATCTGGCCAAGACCCGTGGGGACGGGAGTGGTCTACCTTCCCGTGCGGGTCTATCGCACCTGCCCACTGCCCACTTCACACCGCAGGATATATTAGCACAGATCTGAGGATTAGATTTTGGGTAGACGCAAAGAGTCTCTTGCCCAGACAAGGTAAGCAGTCAGAGAGAAACTAAACATCCAAAACCCTGGTACTTATCTCCAACTTCTCTCCAATTCCCATTCACTTCTCACCTCTGTGCTCACTGACATGCAGTGCTTTCTGGTTAAGTTAAGCAACAACTTGGTTTTGCAATGCATGACCTTACTTTCAAATTCTTCCATTTGTCACATGGCCTCATCTCTGCAATCTCCTCCAACTATATCAACCCCTGAGATATCTGTATCACTTCACCATTGGAGACTTGAATTGATAACTCCACCATCAGCATATGTGTCTGTAGCTTCCAAAGCCATAAATTCTGGAATTTAATCCCAATAGGTCTTGATCTCTTTTTCTTTCTGACTTTTATAAGTGATCTCTTTCATCAAGCCTTTGGAGATCTAGGAGTCATATGGTCATGGAGTCTTACAATATGGAAGACTTACAGACCCTTCAGCCCAACTTGCCCACACCGACCAACATGTCCCATCTACACTAGTCACACCAGACTGCATTTGGCTCATGTCCCTCCAAACCTGTCCTATCCATGTACCTAAATCCTGTCCTATCCATGAATCTGTCGGCCTGTCCCACTTAGACGACTCTTTAGGTGACTGCCAGGGACTAATTTCACCTACGACACCTGGCGACAACCTACGACAACAAAAATTCTCGCCACTGTCGCTGAACATTTTTCAACATGTTGAAAATTTTGTGGCAGTCGCCCAAAAAAATCGCCTAAAGGAGACAGGCCCACTGTATTGAATCTTTCTCACCTCACCTTAAACCTAAACGGAACACACAAAATACATTTTAACATAAACATCCACCACAGTGACCCCTCCACATTCCTCACTGTGATGGAAGGCGGACAAAAAGTTCAATCTCTTCCCTTCTTTGTTCTCCCGCGGTCGGGGGCCTCGAGCGTCGTTGGAGCTTCCCGACATCAGTCTCTGCCCTGGAGACTGTGAGCTCTCGATGGTAAAGTCCACAGGCCACGGTTGCAGCGAGGGATCATCGATGATATGTGGAGCTGTCCATGCCCACGGTGGAGCATAGCTCCATACGGCATCGCTCTCAGTATCTCAGGTCCACACAATGACAAGGTGACAAGGTCCAAGGTATATCTCTAAACTAATCTAAACAATAGATGAGCCCTTGATTGCAAATTGAACTTGTTCCACACAGGTGCCACAAGGAATCCTTGAGAACCACGAATAAAAACTGTGGCTCCATTTCATTTGATCTTCAAACACTACCATTTCCAAAATTAAAAAACGTGTAGTTCAATTTAGTTTATTTTAGTTTATTGCCACATGTACCGTGGTGCAGTGAAAAGCTTTTCGTTGCATGCTAAACCAGTCAGTGGAAAGACTATACATGCTCACAATCAAAAGGTCATAAGATCATAATGAATAGGAATAGAATTAGGCATTTCAGCCCATCAAGTCTACTATGCCATTCAATCATGGCTGATCTATCTCTCCCTCCTAACCCCATTCTCCTGCCTTCTCCCATAACCTCTGACACCCGTACTAATCAAGAATCTATGTTTCTCTGCCTTAAAAATATCAACTGACTTGGCCTCTACAGCTTGCTGTGGCAAAGAATTCCACAGATTCACCACCCTCTGACTAAAAAATCTCTCCTCACCTTCTTCCTAAAAGAACGTCCTTTAATTCTGTGGCTATGACCTCTAGTTCTGGACTCTCCCACTAATGGATACATCTCCAATCGAGCCGTCAACAGTGTACAGATACGTGAATAACGTTCAGTGCAAGACCAAGTCCAGTAAAGTCCGTTTAAAGATAGTCGGAGGGTCTCCAGTGAAGTTCACAGTAGCTGAGGACGATCTCTAGTTATTGATAGGATGGTTCAGTTGCCTGATAACAGCTGGGAAGAAACTGTCCCTGAATCTGGAGGTTTGCGCTTTCACACTTCCTGATGGGAGAGGGGAGAAGAGGGAGTGACTGGGGTGAGACTGGTCCTTGACGATGCTGCTGGCCTTGCAGAATAGGTGATTGAATCCACATTTGTCCGCAATGTACATGTGATGTTCAAACAAAATGCAGCTTGACTTTAACTTGGGAAATTGGAACGGGATTTCAGAAGCAGAATTGTTTAAGAAAGAACTGCAGATGCTGGAAAAATCGAAGGTAGACAAAAATGCTGGAGAAACTCAGCGGGTGAGGCAGCATCTATGGAGCGAAGGAATAGGTGACGTTTTGGGTCGAGAACCTTCTTCAGTCTGAAGAAGGACCTCGACCCGAAACGTCACCTATTCCTTCGCTCCATAGATGCTGCCTCACCCGCTGAGTTTCTCCAGCATTTTTGTCCACCTTCAGAAGCAGAATTGATCCCTACATTGCAAAGGACAAAGTTCGATATCACATTTCACTTTAGGACATCAGGATAGGATGAATCCACTGATGGGAGAGTCTAGGACCAGAGATCAGAGTCTCAGAATTAAAGGACGTTCCTTAGGATGAGGAGCAATTTCTTTAGTCAGAAGGTGGTGAATCTGTGGAATTCTTTGCCACAGTAGGCTGTGGAGGCCGTCAATGGATATTTTTAAGGCAGAGATAGATAGATTCTCCTGCCTTCCCTAACATCCTCACTAATCAAGAATTGATCAACCTCCACTTTAAAAATACCCAAATGACTTGACTTCCACCACTGTCAGTGGCAATGAATTCCACAGATTCACCACCCTCTGGTTAAATAAATTTCCCCTCATCTCCTTTCTGTACGTCCTTTTGATCTGAGGCTGTGCCCTCTGTTCCTTAGACTCTCCCCCACTGGTGGAAACATTACATCCACGCTATCCAGGCCTTTTACTATTCGGTTAGCTTTAATGAAGGGTTTTCCCCTTCGTCCTATTAAGCTCCAGCGAGTACAGGCCCAGTGCCATCAAATGCTCATCATATTTTAACCCACTCATTCCTGGGATCATTCTCGTAAACCTCCGCTGGACCCTATCCAACGCCAGCACATCCTTCCTCTGATATGGGTATTCTTTGATATGGGTGAGTTTTAGTGTTTGTTTTTGGAGCCCTAGCCTTTTTTATGTGGGAGGGGGGGGGGGGGGGGGGGAAGGGGGAAACTACTTTTCCTGGTCCCTACCTAGTCGGAGAGGCAACTTTTCTCCGGGCTGCACCGTCGACCCGTCCTCGCGGCCTACCAGCGGGCCTGGAGCGGCGTTTCCTGAGGGGGCCGCCCAGAACCTCAGTTTCGGCAGCGGCTCAGCGCTGGAGCACCATCGGGGAGCGGAGCGGGCGATACCTTGCCTGGGTCGCCGCGCTGGAGCTGCAGAATGCTGAGACCGCAGGTTGGTGAACATCGCGGAGCTGCGGGACTGTGGGGCGGCCGGCTGCGGGCGACAGCGCTGAACTTTTACATCGGGGCCTGGGATCTCTCGGAGAGATCGCCAATTGTGGAGCTCCATCCAGCGCGGCCTTGTCAGCTTCGGAAGCCACGGACTCCGGTAGGGAAGCGGCCGTTCCAGGTGTCCCAAGCCGCTGTGAGGACTCTCCCGACGCCGGAACACCAACACCCGGTGAGAAGGCCTGAAACATCGGGCCGCCGTAGCGCCGACAGGGGGAACCATTGTGGGGGGATGTTTTTATGTTCATTGTTAATTCTTTAGTGTTGTGTCTTATCTTTATTTGTGTGCTGCATGGCAAGTCAAATTTCACTACACCAATTGGTGTATGTGACAATAAATGTCCTTTGTCCTTTGGCTTTGGAGGGCAGGGAAGGGATAGAACAGTTCAAAAAAAGCACTTCAGTGAAACCCTCTTGACACAATGCTTTATAATCCTTGTCTTTTCATGCAGCCCATGTACGTTGTTCAACTCCTGTAGTTGAGTGGTCCTGTAGGAGGTAGTTGAGTAAGCTGGGACTATTCCTTGGAGTGCAGGAGGATGAGGGGTGATCTTATATAGGTGTATAAAATCATGAGAGGAATAGATCAGGTAGATGCACAGAGTTTCTTGCCCAGAGTAGGCGAGAGGACATAGGTTTAAGGTGAAGGAGAAAAGATTTAATAGGAATCTGAGGGGTAACCTTTTCACACGAAGGTTGCTGGGCGTATGGAACAAGCTGCAAGAGGAGGTAGTTGAGGCTGGGACTGTCCCCGCATTTAAGAAACAGTTAGACAGGTACAAGGATAGGACAGTTGTGGAGGGATATGGGCCAAACGCAGGCAGGTGGGACTAGTGTAGCTGGGACATGTTGGCCGTTGTGGGCAAGCTGGGCCGAAAGGCCCATTTCCACGCTGCATCACTCTCTGACTGCGATTCTGACTTAAACTAAAGCAAAGTTGGCAGCGCACCTGCTTACACATGTAGCTCTCTTATGGTTAGAATTAGCGGAACAATAAGCTGCAGCTTTCTCAAAGTGACCTAAGGCAAGTAGGTTAGTGAACAGGCCATAGAAGTAATTTTAACATTAAATTTTATAAGGATACAGTTTTATTGCCCTATCAAAGCACTATTTGAAATACATAGCAAGAGAAATACTCCCCATTATATTGAGAGCACTCGTGCATGTTATTACGTTAGGGCTTTTTGGCCCTGAGTTGGCATTTCTTCAGCAAACAACTAAGAGAAATCCCTATGCACTTGTTAAGGGAGGTTTTGACAGCACCAATGTAAATTAAAAAGCACTGTAGGGATTTATGTTGGTATATTATTTAACCCATTAGCACCTAGGTGACTTGTACTTTCAGTGGAGGCTGGTTGCCTGGGAATAATAATGAGGGCAGCTGTAGTTGGGTTCACTTGGGAAGAAGGGGTAACCATCCAGGTGTTAATTGGTTGCAGTGAAAGGCAGAATTATCAAAAGGCAGGTCGATGCCATCGTGCTAATTAATAATTGATAACAAGATCGCTTTGTAACATCCAGAAGGCAAACTGGATAACGCATTTACAAAAAGTAATAGCTTCCAAAAGAAATAATAATCTTTGGGCATTGGGTGAGATTTAATTTGCAGGCGCACGAAACAAAATAAAACAAAAAAAATGTGCATTCAGCAATTTTTGGTTTGCACTCTGAGGGCGGCCACGGTGGCGCAGCGGTAGAGTTGCCGCCTTACAGCGCCCGGGTTCGATCCGGACTACGGGTGCTGTCTGTACGGAGCATGTAGTTTAATTGGCTTGGTGTATGTGTAAACTGTCCCAAGCGTGTGTAGGGTAGTGTTAATGTGCGGGGATCGCTGGTCGGTGTGGACTCGGTGGGCCGAAGGGCCTTAAGGGGTTGGACAGGCTAGATGCAGGAAGATTGTCCCCGATGTTGGGGAGGTCCAGGACAACGGGTTAAGGGGTCAGAGCTTAAGGATAAGGGGGAAATCTGTTAGGACCAAGATGAGAAGGAATTTTTTCACACAGAGAGTGGTGGACCTCTGGAACTCTCTGCCACAGAGGGTAGTTGAGGCCAGTTCATTGGCTATATTTACGAGGGAGTTAGATGTGGCCCTTGTGGCTAAGGGGATCAGAGGGTATGGAGAGAAGGCAGGTACGGGATACTGAGTTGGATGATCAGCCATGATCATATTGAATGGCGGTGCAGGCTCGAAGGGCCGAATGGCCTACTCCTGCACCTAATTTCTATGTTTCTATGTTTCCGCTCTGTGTCTCTAAACCAAGCTAAACTTTGTGGTGGTGTAGGTTCAAGGGGTCAGGTGATTTGGTGGGAGCTTTAGGTCGGGGGTGTTGGGGGAATGGGGGGAACGGCAGTGGGCGATTAATTACTTGATCGGCCCTCATCCCCCCCTTCGCCACCGACCAAACCCAGGAGAGGTCAGGTAATGCGTTGTGACACTGGCAACAGCTCACCGATGACAAATGTCCTCTGGCCTTCTGAACTGTGACCCGATGATAGTCATAGTGTCAAAGAGTCATACAGCGTGGAAACAGGCCCTTCAGCCCAACTTGCCCACACCGACCATCATGTCCCAGCTACACTGGTCCCACTTGCCCCCATTTGCCCCATATCCCTCCAAACCTCTTCTATCCATGTACATGTCTAACTGTTTCTTAAACGTTGGGATAGTCCCAGCCTCAAGTACCTCCACAAACTCTCTGTGTTGCTAATACCCCCCTAATGCAGGCAACATTCTGGCAAAGCCTCTCTGCACCTATTCCAAAGCCTCCGCATCCTTTCTGCAATAAAAGGGGGGCCAGAAATGAACACAATTCTCTAAATGCGGCCAAACCAAAGTCCAACAAAGCTGTAGCATGACATCCTGACTTTTATACTCACTACTCCTATGCCCCTGGTTTCTCTTTCTAGTAACCCCCCTGCAAAGCCCCCAGGGGACACAGCCTTTAAAATAAGGGGGAGGCCATTTAAGACTGTGAGAAAAATCTTTTTCATCCAAAGAGTTGAGAATTTCTGGAAATCCCTGCAACAGTGGAGGCCAAATCACTGGATGGATTTATGAGAGAGTTAGATAGAGCTCTAGGGGCTAGTGGAACCGAGGGATACTGGGAGAAGGCAGGCACGGGTTATTGATTGGGGGACGATCAGCCATGATCACAATGAATGGGGTGCTGGCTCGAAGGGCTGAATGGCCTCCTCCTGCACCCATTTTTTATGTTTCTATGTTTCTATGAGATTCATTTAACCTTCAGTCAGATCATTGTTCCTTTTCTAAATTACCGAGCAGTGGCATGATCTGCTCAATATTTTTTCATGACAAACCTTTGTCCCAGGAACAGTCTGATGAAGATCAAGAGCACATTTTCCTTGAATAAAGAGAACTACACCATCGATTCCACGGTCAAAAAGGCACAACAGAGGATGTACTTCCTGCGGCAGCTGAGGAAGCACAATCTGCCACAGGCAATGATGGTCCAATTCTACACGGCCATCGTAGAGACTGTTCTCACCTTCTCCATCATGGTCTGGTTTGGCTCAGCCACCAAGCATGACACCTGGAGGCTGCAGCGAATCGTCCGATCAGCAGAAAAGATTATTGGCTGCAACCTTCCCTCCATTGATGAACTGTACACTGCAAGGGCCAGGAAGCGAGCGGGCAAGATCATCTCTGACCCCTCTCACCCTGGCCACAAACTCTTTGAATCACTTCCCTCTGGAAGGCGACTCCGGATTGTCAAAGCTACCACAGCCAGACATAAAAACAGGTTTTATCCACAAGTAGTTGCTCTACTAAACAGCCAAAAATCTGTAGCCTCCCTTTGATCTGGTGTCTTGTTGGTTCACATGCTTGATCAATGAAATGTTATCATTAATGTTTTATTATTATTAATGTTTAGTGTTTTCTGAATCATTTGTAACTGTCACTGTATGTCATGTTGTTACTTGTGGGTGGAGCACCAAGGCAAATTCCTTGTATGTGAATACTTGGCCAATTAACTTATTTACTTACTTACCCACTACATGCTTACTGCGTGACTAATGGGGCTGGCACGGTGGCGCACCGATAGACCCGGGCATAGACCCATGTTCGACCCTGACTACGGGTGCTGTCTGTACGGAATTTGTACGTAATCCCCGTGGCCTGCAGGGGTTCTTTCTGGGTGCTCCGGCTTCCACCCACTCCAAACACTCCAAAGACATACAGGTTTGTAGGTTAATCGACTTGGTATAATTAGCAAGTTGGTGAGTTTCATTGGCTGTAACTCATTTTCACCTAGCCCAAAGCTAACGATGCCTGTTTCCTTTATCATAGGGTCACAGAGTTAGATAGTGTGGAAACAGGCCCTTTGGCCCAACTTGCCCATGTTAACCAAGATGTCTCATCTATACTGGTACAACCTGCCCGTGTTTACCCCATATCCCTCTAAACATTTCCTCTCCGAATGTTCATATGTTCATAGGTTTTAGGAGAAGAATTAGGCTATTTGACCCAAGTCTACTCCACCATTCAATCATGGTTGATCTATCTTTCCTTCTCAACCCCATTCTCCTGCCTGCTCCCCATAACCCCTGACATCCATACCAATGAAGAATCTTTCAATCTCCGCCTAAAAACTATCCACCGACTTGGCCTCCACAGCAGTCTGTAAAATTGTATTTTTAATGTTGTTATAGTACTTGCCTCAACTACCGTCTCTGTAGCTCATTCCACATACCCACCACCCTTTGCATAAAAAGTTGCCCCTCAGGTTCCTATTGAATCTTTTCCTTCTCACCTTAAACCTCTGTCCTCTGGTTCCAGATTCCCTTTCTCTGAGTTAAAGACTGTGCACCTACCATACCTATTCCCAACATGATATTATACATCTGTATAAAATCACCTCGCAACCTCCTGCACTCCAAGGAATAAAGTCCTAGCCTGCCCAAGCTCAGGCCCTCAGGTCCTGGCAACATCCACATAAATCTCCTCTGCACTCTTTGCACCCTAACACAATAAGCCAGCCATTTTCCAGTTGAAGGCAATAATCCTAAAACACTGCTTAAGACATTTCCAGCTTGTAACAGTAAACCTATACCTATGGTGCAGCAGAGGGCCTTGCAGCGCCAGAGACCCGGGTTCAATCCTGACTGTGGCTCCTGTCTGTATGGAGTTTGTACGTTCTCCTTCTGATCGGGTGGGTTTTCTCCGGGTGCTTCGGTTTCCTCCCACAGTACAAAGACATGCAGATTTTTATAGGTTAATTGGCTTCTGCAAATTTAGTTTAGAGATACAGCGCGGAAACAGGCTCTTCGGCCCACCGGGTCCGCGCCGACCAGCGATCCCCGCACATTAACACCATCCTACACCCTTGAGGGACGATTTTTACATTTACCAAGCCAATTAACCTACAAACCTGTACGTCTTTGAAGTGTTGGAGGAATCCGAAGATCTCGGAGAAAACCCACACAGGTCAAGGGAAGAACGTACGAACTCCATACAGACAGCACCCGTAGTCGGGATCGAACTGGGTCCCCGGCACTGCATTCGCTGTAAGGCAACAACTCTACCGGTGCGCCACCGTGATAGCCCACAATTGTAAGCTGTCCCTAGTGTGCAGGATAGTGCTTGTGTTATGGGGGTATCGCTGGTCGACGTTGACTCGGTGGGCCCAAGGATCTGTCTCCGTGCTGTATCTCTAAACTAAACTAAACTAAAATTATAGGCTGCATGGAAATTGTCCCTTCAGCCCACCAAGTCCACCCAACCATCTGATCAGGATGGATGAGGTGTGTTGGATAATGCTTGTGTTATGGGGTGATAGCTGGTTGGCGTGGACTCGATGGGCCGAAGGGCCTGTTTCCAAGCCGTATCTCTAACTTCTAAACCATCGACCTGGATTGTTAAATCCATCCCAAATCTTGCTAACAATTACTAGCTTTCTTTGTGGTTTATTCCATCTTTATTTTAGCTTTTCTTTGCAAATGTACGCCTGCCTATAGGTTGGTGAAGTGGTCTGTCTGTGTCTTCAAGAGCAGCTGAGGAATGGACTTAGCTGTAACAAGGGTGGCACTGCGGCACAGCGGTAGGGCTACTTATTGCCTTACCGCGCCAGAGACCCGGGTTCAATCCTGACTACGGGTGCTGCCTCTACGGAGTTTGTACGCTCTCCCCGTGACCTGCGTGGGTTTTCTCCGAGATCTTCGGTTTCCTCCCGCGCTCCAACGACGTACAGGTTTTGTAGGTTAATTGGCTTGGCGGTGTCAATGTGTGTGTAGGGTAGTGTTAACTTGCGGGGATCGCCGTTCGGCACGGACTCGGTGGGCCGAAGGGCCTGTTTCAGCGCTGTATCGCTAAACAAAACTAAACATTCCAACTTCCAGAGCAGAGAAGATACATTTGTGGAAATATACCAATTCCATTCTTCTCCCTGCATTGATCTTAATAGTACCTTGTCTTCTTCCTCCTTGGTTTATGCACTCCAGCTGGGGTTGAAAGGAATTTCCCCAGGGAATAAAGCGGAAGCTATCCTCAGCCTCTTTCCTTTGTAAATGGAAAAGTCATATTTGTTGCTAATACTGGAAATAAAGTGGAAACATTTTCTTTCTCAGCACAGCCTGTCATCCATCATTTAGATATACACACATTTTCAAACAAATGAAGTTATGTCATTTTTTTAAATTATTTTGGTTTTTATGAGGCCGGGCCAAAGTAATAATTAAAAAATCATGTTTTGAGTGCACATTATTATTCGGGATAGACCTGACCTCTTCAGAGCAACTTGATTAAGTTCACCAGAGATTGCTGTAGGAAGATGGATTAATACAATAATCGATCACATACTCGGCCACGAATTGAGAGCTGTCCAGGTTTGTTGCTGAATTGAGACATAATACGATATCCCCTTCACTTTCAGCCAAATCCCCGGTGCATTGGCAATTGTGTTGCAGTTATAAATTTTCAGCCAGATTGCTTGAGTTCTCTTTTCGACTGCAAAAAGTCACCAGTGGGTCCCCTTGAAATCGAACCAGAGTGAGCGGAATTATTTATCTCAATTGCTCGATTCAGAATTCTGCTGCGAATCATCCGTAATTGAAGGAGATGCTTGAACAGATGGCTGTGGGATGCTCTTTAACTGCTCACCTATGCATTGATCATAGATCCTGGAATTGCATGTGTGCATGTGTGTGTGAGCGCACATTCGCATTTGTTGCACGCCGATGCATGCATGCATGTATGTTCGTAGTTGCATATGTCTGTGGTGCGTGCTTGTGTCGCCACTGTGTGCGTGCATGTGCTTGCACACGTGTAATGCACGGATGTACTATCGTTTGTGCGTGAGGTTGCAATGCACGTTTGTGAATGCAGGCATGCACATGGTGCAGGTAGGCAAACGCGCATGGATATGTGCCCGCACATGTGTGTACATTTTCACGCGTGTTTGTATATTCTGCAACTTGACCACAGCAGCAATGTTCACGCAGACACGCACTTGAAAATGAACCGCACACACACATGCACACACAGATGTGCATGCGTTGTGCATTTGTTCAGACGTTTTTCCGGCTTGGGTGTCATCAGTATACATGCAGGGGACGGAAACGCTTGGATCCTTCTTTCCCATTGAGAAGGCAAGTTGACATAGACACCTACAATTGTAACCGCAGTTTGCTGGAATGAATCGGGAGAATCGGTTTCCTTTGACAAAGGGATTGTGATCCAAAGATAGACAGTTAGCAAAAATGCCAACACACTTGGGAGATGATGAGATGTTCTTTTAACTTTATACTGCAATTTGATCTGATCGAAAACACATTAACTGAAAGGGTACTGGAAACAACACTAATAATAGCTTTAAAGAAAATTGGACAAGAACACAAAATAATTACAGGGGCTATGGGAAATGAAAAAGGATTTGGAACTAATTATCAGGCTGTTCATAGGGCAGGCACAGGCATAGAGGGCTGAATGGTCTTTTGGAGTGCACATTTAGTTTAGTTTAGTTTAGTTTAGTTTGTGGAATTCCCTGCCACAGAAGGCAGTGGAGGCCAAATCACTGGATGGATTTAAGAGAGAGTTAGATAGAGCTCTAGGGGCTAGTGGAATCAAGGGATATGGGGAGAAGGCAGGCACGGGTTATTGATTGGGGATAATCAGCCATAATCACGATGAATGGTGGTGCTGGCTCGAAGGGCTGAATGGCCTTCCCCTGCACCTATTTTCTATGTTTCTATGTTTCTATACAGCACTGAAACAAGCCCTTCGGCCCACCAAGTCCACACCGACCAGCAGTCCCTGCACATTAACACTATCCTACACTCATTAGGGACAATTTACAATTATACAAAGTCAATGAAACTTCAAACCTGTATTTCTTTGGAGTGTGGGAGGAAACCGGTAATCTCTGAGAAAACCCACGCAGGTCACTGGGAGAAAGTACAAGCTCTGTACAGGCAAGCACCTGTAGCCAGGATCGAACCCGGGTCTCTGACACTGTAAAACAGTATCTCTACCGCTGCGCCACCGTGCCGCCTCTATGAACTGTATAGGAATGGAGAGAGAAAGCCAAATGTTACTAACTGCAAATTAAGCACTGTGATTGATTCTGAAGTGTTCTTCAAGTTCCTGGTTGAGAATTGCATGGAAGATCTGACCTGGATGCTGCATGTTGACGCAATCATGGAGAAATCACTATCGACACCTCTTGTGCTGGAAGGAACTGCAGATGCTGGTTCACACCAAAGATAGACACAAAGTACTGGAGTAAATCGGCATAAAAGGCAGCATCTCTGGAGTTAAGGAGCAGGTGACGTTTCAGGTCCTCATCCTTCATCAGACCCTTTTTCAAAATCCCTACTTCTTTTGAAGAGTCAGTGAACTCCCTCTTGAAGTTCTACTAGTCTGCAATAGAGAACATTTTGGCTGGTTGTGTGAAAAAGAACTGCAGATGCTGATTTATACTGAAGATAGACACAGAGTGCTGGGGGGGGGGGGGGGGGGGGGGTAACTCAACCGGTCAGGCAGCATCTCTGCAGAAAATGGATGGGTGATGTTTCGGGAAGGGTCTGAGGAAGTGTCACCCATCCGTTTTAATGGAAACATAAAAAAATATGTGCAGGAGTAGGCCATTTGGCCCTTCGAGCCAGCACCACCATTCAATATGATCATGGCTGATTACCTAAAATCAGTACCCCGTTCCTGCTTTTTCCCCATATACCTTGATTTAGCCCCAAGAGCTAAATCTAACTCTCACTTTAAAACATCCCGTGAATTGGCTTCCACTGCCTTCTGTGGCAGAGAATTCCACAGATTCACAACTCTCTGGGTGAAAAAGTCTTTCCTCATATCAGTCCTAAATGGCCTACCCCTTATTCCTAAACTGTGACCCCAGGTTCTGGGCTCCCCTAACATCGGGAACATTTTTCCTGCATCTAGCCTGTCCAACCCTTTAAGAATTTTACATGTTTCTATAAGATATCCTGTCATCCTTCTAAATTCCAGTGAATACAAACCGAGACGGCCCATTCTTTCATCATATGTCAGTCCCGCCATCCCGGGAATTAACCTGGTGAACCAACGCTGCTTTTCTCCAGAGATGTTGCCTGATCCGCTGAGTTACTCATTGTTTCTGCATCATGGCCTGGCTGAGCTACTCGAACGCCCAGGAATGAAGGTGATTACAAAGAATGGTAGACACTACCTGGTCCAGATCACAGCCACTGATCTGTAGGGTGGAACTTCAGATGCTGGTTTAAACCGACGATAGACACAAAAAGCTGGAGTAACTCAGCGGGTCAGCAACCCTGGAGAAAGTAAATAGGTGACGTTTCAAGTCTGCAGACGGGTCTTGACACGAAACGTCACCTATTCCTTTTCTCCAGAGATGCTGCCTGACCCGCTGAGTTACGCCAGTTTTTTGTGTCTATCCACTGTGTCATCTGCCTGCCATCAAAGGGAATGAAAGGCAGCACTAGCTCAAAAGGCAGCCAACATACCCTTAAGGTGGCTTACAGTGCCAGAGACCCAGGTTCGATCCTGACTACAGGGGCTGTCTGTACAGAGTTTTACCTTCTCCCCGTGACCTGCGGGGATTTTCTCCAAGATATCAAAGGTTTCCTCCTACACTCCAAAGACGTACAGGTTTGTATGTTAATTGGCTTGGTATAAAGGGCCTGTCCTACAAGCATGCAACTCTATGCGATGAACGCGATCAAACTAGAAGCGGGGGCCGTGCGGAGGTCGGGTGATCCCCTGTACAGGGCCGTTCCCACCAGCATGCGCCTGCATGCGGCAAGCGTGGCCAAGCCGGCAGCAGGGGCCGCGCGGAGGTCGGGTGAGTGGCGCAACGCGGCGCAAAGTGAGGCGAACTTGGAGCGAAGTCTAAGGTAAGTTTGCCAGGACAGAGAGGGGCACACAGAGAGGGCACAGAGGCACACACACACAGAGGGCCACAGAGCCACACACATAGAGGGTCACGGAGGCATCTACAGATAGGTTCACGGAGGCACGATGTCGGGGCGGTGTGCAATGCGTCGAGGCGACTGCGAGCCGATAAGCCGTTGCCGCGCTGAATTTTTGAACATAGTCAGTTTTTCGGAGCCCCGCGCGATGTCGGAACGAACTCCTCACAATTCCCCACGGCTCTGACGATCGAAGTGGGACCGGCCCCGCGACGCCGGATGGCTCAAGCGACCACGTTAGGTCACGCTCATCGCATAGAGTTGCATGCTGGTGGGACAGGCCCTTTAAAGTAATAATTGTCCCTAGTGTGTATAGGATAATGTTACTGTGGTCGGGGATTGCTGTTCGTTGTGGACTCTGTATATCTCTAAACTAAACTCAAAAAGCATCTTCAAAGACCCACACCACCCTGGCCACACTCATATTTCACTGCTACCATTGGGAAAAATATATAGGAATCTGAAAAACATGATGACCAGGTTCAAGAATTGCTTCTTCCCAACTGCCAGTCTGAAGTGGGCTCTCGACCCTAAACATCATCCATTCCTTCGCTCCATTGATGCTGCCTCACCCGCTGAGTTTCTCCAGCATTTTTGTCTATCTTCTTCCCAACTACCATCTGGCTCGTGAACAGTGCACAACTCTGAACTATGGACTGTATTTGGTTGCACTAAGGAGTTTGGGTTCCTTTGCACTAGTGTTGTGGTTATTAATTTATTGAATCTCTGTTTATATTATATTATCTATGCATATTGTGTCTACAAGTCTGTTATGCTGCTGCAAGTAGCAGTTTCAATGTTCTGTTGTCAGTACATATGACAATTAGACACTCGCTTTGTGGAAACAAAGAACTGCAGATGCTGGTTTATACCAAAGGTAGGGACAAAGTGCTGGAGTAACTCAATGGGTCGGGCAGCATCTCAGGAGAAATAGGATAGTTTAGTTTAGTTTAGAGATACAGTGTGGAAACAGGCCGTTCTGCCCACCGAGTCTACGCCAACAAGCGATCCCCACACACTAACGCTATGCTGCATACGCTAGGGACAATTTATAATTATTCCAAGCCAATTAGCCTACAAACCTGTACGTCTTTGAAGTTTGGGAGGAAACCAGAGATCCCAGAGTAAACCCCCGCAGGTCAAACTCTGTACAGACTGCACCCGTAGTCAGGATCAAACCTGGAACTCTGGCGCTGAAAGGCAGCAACTCTACCGCTGCGCCACCGTGCCCACCTAGGTGATGGTAGGTGACGTTTCGGGTCGGGACCCTTCTTCTGACTTATTGACTTGTAACTACTTACAGTAAGAGCCAGCATGAGCTGGATGGTCTAAATGACCATTTGTGTTACAACTGCTTATCTATTCTACATCTTATTGACCGTGAAAGGCAAAGTGCATGTGGTCTTAAAGTGGTGTAGCGTATTACACATCACTGTCCTTTAATTGTGTACATTGTGAACAGTACATACACTTACAAAATGAACTGTGCTCCACCTCACCGTCATAGGCCTGGATAGAGTGGATGAGGACAAGATGTTTCCACTAGTGGGACAGTCTAGGACCAGAGGCCACAGCCTCAGAATTAAAGGACGTTCCTTCAGCAAGATGATGAGAAGGAATTCCATTGGTCAGAGGGTGATGAATCTGTGGAATTCATTCCCACAGATGGCTGTGGAGGCCGTCAATGGATATTTTTAAGGCAAAGATTGATAGATTCTAAATTAATAAGGGAGTCACGGGTTATGGGGAGAAGGCAGGAGAATGGGGTTAGAGGGAACAATAGATCAGCCAAGATTGAATGGCAGAGTAGACTTGATGGGCGGAATGGCCTAATTCTGATGTTTATAACATGATACTTATGATACTTATGATTATGAACAGTGTCACAGCAGCTTTGTTGTTCATCTTCAATCCTATTAAACATTTAGTAGTTGGACTGTTTTTGATGATAATAATATGTACTGTGCTAAGAAAAGTAAAACTGCCCCTTATCGACATTTTTTAAAATAGACTGTTCATTTTTCCTCATAGTTTCCCCACATCCATATATTTGTCTCTTCTTCAATTTATACATGTTGTGGAATACTTTGAAAAGAAGCTAAAATAGGCTGATAAATCTTGAAGTAGCATTCGTTTTCAACTAAGATAAGGGCCTGCCCCACCAGCACGCCATTGCATGTGGCTAGCGCAACCAAACGTGGGGCCGGTCCCACTTCGATTGCCGGAGGCGTATGGAGTTGTCCCGACATCGCGCGGGGCTCCGAAAAACTGACACTGTCCAAAAATTCCGCTCGCCAACGGCCTATCGGCCCGCAACCGCATTGAGGGCGTACGCAGCGTCTCGACATCGTACGCAGCGCCTCGATGTTGTACGCAGCATCTTGACGGTGTACGCCTAGCGCGTGCCGTTGCGTGATGACGTCACCGCCCAATGCCGTGCGACGTCCAAATTCAGTCGGCCCGCCTCCTGCCCAGCTGATTGGTGAGTATGATGTCGGGACCAGCCCCGCACAACTCCATACACCTCCGCGGTTCTAATTGTGACCGGCCCCATGCGGCCGTACGCCTCAAGCGACCACGTTTGGTCGCGCTAGACGCATGCAAACGCATGCTGGTGGGACAGGCCCTATAGACACAAAAACCTGGAGTAACTCAGTGGGTCTGACAGCATCTCTGGAGAAAAGGAATAGGTGACATTTCAGGTGGAGACCCTTCTTCAGAATGAGAGCCTGGGGAGAGGGAAACAAGAGATATAGAAGTTACATAGAACAATTGAATTAATCAACTGTTGGCCCTTTGTGGGGCTGAAATATTGAATAATATTTAGAAGCCAAAAAGCTTTATAAATAGAAATTATTTTTGAATGAAAGCAGGGGGGCACAGTGGTGCAACAGTAGAGTTGCTGCCTTTCCAGGGGCTCCAGAACCAGGGGTCGCAGTTTAAGCATAAGGGGTAGGCCATTTAGGACTGAGATGAGGAAAAACGTTTTCACCCAGGGAGTTGTGAATCTGTGGAATTCTCTGCCACAGAAGGCAGTGGAGACCATTCCACTGGACATTTTCAAGGGAGAGCTAGATTTACTGTAGCTTTTTGGGCTATTGGAATGAAGGGATATGGGGAAAAACAGGAACGGGGTCCTGATTTTGGTTGATCTGGCTTGATCATATTGAATGGTAGTGCTGGCTCGAAGGGCCGAATGGTCTTCTCCAGCACCTATTCTCTATGTTTCTATGTTTACAGCGCCACAGACTCGGGTCCGATCCCGACAACGGGTGCTGTCTGTCCGAGTTTGTACGTTCTCCCTGTGATGGCGTGGGTTTCATTTGGGTGCTCTGGTTTCCTCCCACATTCCAAGGAGGTGCAGATTTGTAAATTAATGTACATTGTGCCTGGATTGAAGGATCGTGGCGTATGGATGGTCGCTGTTTGACTCGGTGGGTCGAAAGGCCTGCTTGCACGCTGTTTCTCTAAATTAAACTAAACGAAAAAATGATCAAGCTGCTTCAGAGGCTCATGTGATTGGTCTGTTGTGGTTCAATTCCTAGCACTTCAAGTCAGAAAGTTATCAATGCAATTCCACTCCAGAGATAAAAATAAAGGCTAACATACCAGTGCAGTACTGTGGGAGTGGTACACTGCTGGAGATACTGATTTTTGAATGACTGTTCAGCTATGGTTTTGTCTATCTTATCAAGTGGATATTAACAATCTCATGGGGGAAAAAAAAGATACAACATGCTGGAGTAACTCAGTGGGTCAGGCATCATCTCTGGATAACAAGTGAAAATGCTCACCTCTTGGACAATTTGTTCCCAGCTGTTATCAGGCAACTGAACCATCCTATCAACAACCAGAGAGCAGTCCTGAACTACTATCAACCTCATGGGAGACCCTCAGACTGTCTTCGGTTAGACTTCCCTGGCTTTATCTTGCCCTAAACGTTATTCCCTTATCATGTATCTGTACACTGTGAATCAAAGTTCCTATAGCGAGCAAGATAGTCCACTCGACGAAGAAGGCGTAGTACGGTCATGGGCAGATTCATGGGTAATTAAAGGCCCCCTTTCTGCCACCGGCTTCCGTCTCCTCAACAAAGATCCCATAGCGGAGCAAAGATACTAGTGCAGAGACGGAAGCCGGTTACGGAAACATCCTCGTAAAAATAAAAGTTATTTGGGAAAAATCTTCTCCTGATTTTCAGAATTTTAATTGATTAACACAAACTGTTCCCCCGCAACGTTGATTACGCTGTGAGTCAGGTCGGGTCGGGTCCGGTTACAGAAATGGATGAAATAAAGGCCCACGTTCTGTTCCGTTGCGTACTGCACGTCAGCCCATTCTATTTAGCAGGAGTGGCCTATCTTGCTCCGCTATAGGATCTTTGCTGTGAATGGCTCGATTGTAATCATGTAATGTCTTTCTGTAGACTGGTTAGCACGCAACAGAAGCTTTTCACTGTACCTTGATACAAGTGACAATAAACGAAACTAAGGTGACGCTTCGGGTCCCGAGCTGAAACTCCACCTCTCCAGGCTCTCCAGGGAATCTCCATGTGCCGCTGTGATACTCCGGCACTTTGTGTCTTTTTCTGCAAACGAGCACCTGCAGTTCCTTCTTTCCCAACAATCGCATGGAAATAGTCTGAAGAAAATCACAGGTCATTTAAAAAACAGTCGACACTTCAACCAACAGCCACAAGAACAGGTCTGAGGCTCACTGCCTCACTGACGCTTAAGGAAGGCTTCCAATGGCTACTTAGTAGTTGCTTCCCTCATGTTGCAGCACTTCAAATAATACTTCATCACCTTGAGACCACTTAGGAGTCATGGAAAATTTATGACACACAAGGGGAACCATCATGTTTGGGTTGAGACGTTCAGAGTTTGCTGCATCTAAATGGTACTCCGTACACTTCACCGCCAAATAATAAACCGGTGGTTTTTCTTTTCCCTCTGTTTATTCTTTTTCACACACTTTACACGTCCTGATTCAATAGACAATAGACAATAAGTGCAGAAGTAGGCCTTCCGGTCCTTCGAGCCAGCACCGCCATTCACTGTGATCATGGCCGATCATCCACAATCAGTACCCCGTTCCTGCCTTCTTCCCATATCCCATGGCTCCGCTATCTTTAAGACCTCTATCTAACTCTCTCTTGAAAGCATCCAGAGAACCGGCCTCCACTGCCTTCTGAGGCAGAGAATTCCACAGATTCTCAACAGTCTGGGCGAAAAGGTTTTTCCTCATCTCTGTTCTAAATGGCCGAACCCTTATTCTTAAAATTCGCCTATTGACACGCAGATAGTAGCCTCGAAACTTGTCGGACAGAGTTGAGTGGCAGAATCCGTTCCTTGGCAGGCCAATGCCTCCCCAAAACCGCATGGCAACGGAGTATGCTATCTAAGCCACTGTGAAATCATCCGCCATTTACTGTTGGCTTTGACCATTGGCACCGGGCGCGGGGCTGACAGTGGCCCTGGGTTTTACGGAAAGGCTGGGGTTTTAAGAGGGGAAGAAAAGGAACCCTTCACTTTGCTATAGAAGTCGGGGACAAATGGTAGGGTTGGGGGACGGGGGGACGGGGGCGGTGGGGGGAGAGAGGGAGGGGGGAAGCCAACACTCCCTGGAACCTAAATCTCCCACCCCCCCCCCCCCCCCCCCCCCCCCGAACGCCTGCAAACAGACAGGTGGATTGAACAAGAGGAAAACTGAAGCTAGACACAAAAAGCTGGAGTATCTCAGCCGGGACAGGCGGCATCTCTGGAGAGAAGGAATGGGTGACGTTTCGGGCCGAGACCCGCTCTTCAGACCCGAAACGTCACCTATTCCCTCGCTCCAGAGATGCTGCCTGTCCCGGCTGAGTTACATCCGGCTTTTTTGTGTCTGCCTTCGGTTTTAAAACCGGCGTCTGCAGTTCCCTCCCCTACACAGGAGAAACACTGACATGACTATGATGGAGCCCTAATGTTAACAAACACTGGTTTGTCAGGCTCATCAAACCTGAGCAGGCTGAGTAGAAGGTGCTATTTAAAGCTACCCCACAGTCAATTAAAATACAGTAATGATGACATCTGCAGCATAGACAATGATCAAAGCGGAGTTTGCCCACACAGCTTCTGACATGAAAACACTATGTTGGCGGAGGACTGACACTGAGTAACAGGTCAGGTAATTATGAGAAAATCTATGATGTATCTGTTCGAGTTGCTTAGCTCTGCCCATTATCAGAACCATCAGAGTGAAGCCGCTCTTCTCGCTGGCAGTGATGGCTCGTAAAGCTGGTGACACCGTGCTCCCTTGCTGCGGATGGCGGCTCAGGCAGAGTTGAATTAATTTGACAATAAATAGGTGACAGCCAGTTTTCTGGCTCCCACCATTTTTTTAATTGCTCCAAGGCAGCTCTCCCCACCACTCCCCCACCCCTCCTCCTGCCACCCCCCCCCCCCCACCCACCCACCCACAACCTCCCCCCCCTCCCTTTCAAACCACTCCCCACACCCCACCAGCCCTCAAAATACCCCCCTAACTCTCCCCCCCCCCCCCCTCCCCTCCTCTCCCTAATCCTTCCACTTTGTGGGAATCTCTCCAAAAACCACGGCCGTGATTAGTAACACTCCGACGCCCCTAACCGCACTCTCATTTGCATGATAATTAGTTGACATCAACAAATTTTCAATTTTTTTTTTTCCCCCATACCAAATTGCATGCATTAATTATGGTGATTAAAGCATCCAGTGAACTTTGCCTTGATGTGTTTATTAAATTAATAAAGAACTTGACAGCTGCAAAGCTCCCTGAGCAACAGACAGCCTCGGACGCGCGTTTGGTTAAATTTCCAGCAAATTATCAGCTTCTCCAAAGGGGTAACTGTGTCGAGTATCTGCTTTACTCACTTCTCATCTGTGGCTAACGGCTTCTACTAATTAACCCTTTGATGATCAGAAAGCCTTTAAAATGTTTATACCCTGCCAACTCATTGTAGTTTGTTTTTTTAAATCGAGGAAAATCTTAGATGCTTTTCTATCCTGAACAGATTGTAAGGACATTGATGCAGGCACTGGAAGCCAACATGAGATGCATAAAGTGCTGGAGTAACTCAGAGGGACAGGCAGCATCTCTGGATAGAAGGAATGGGTGATGTTTTTCGGTTCGAGATCCTTCTTCAGACTGACCGTCTCTGGAGAGAAGGAGTGGGCGATGTTTTGGGTCGAGACCCTTTTTCAGACCGAGAGTCGGGGGAGAAGGGGGTCACATAGATATGGAAGGGCAAGGTGTGAGAGCAAGAGATCGTAAGGGACAAAGTTCAAGGAAAATGTACAATAGAAAACACGTTGAGGGGCTGAATGGTCTACACCTGCACCTATTGTCTATTGTGTCTCCCTCTTCCATATATCTGTGTCTCTATGTCCCCTCACGTCCAATCTGAAGAAGAGCTTGACCTGAAATGTCACCCATTCCTTCCATCCTAAGATGCTGTCTGACCCGCTGAGTTACTCCAGCATTTTGTGTCTACCTTCGGTGTAAACCAGCATCTGCAGTTCTTTCCTAAACATAAGATGCAGTCCGACCCCACCCAAAATGTCGTCCGTTCATTCTCTCCACTGATGCTGCCTGATCTGCAGAGTTCCTCCGGAAGTTTGTGTTTTGCTCAATTCTCCAGCACCTGCAATTCCTAGTGCCTCCAACACAAAGTGTGCTTTTTTGCACACCAGACATACAAATTCGTTTCACACCAGACGTACAAATAAGCAGCAACATCCAAAACTACAAAGAGCATCTGAACCATTTTCCAGCTGGGCTAAATGCTGAATTAGCTTTGTCAAACCCTCTTGCCAATTGGTGAAGGGACTTTAGGGACATTTTTGCTGAAGGGTTAACATATGATAAGAGTTTGACGGCACTGGGTCTCTACTCGCTGGAGTTTAGAAGGATGAGGGGGGAGCTTATTGAAACTTACCGAATAGTGAAAGACCTGGATAGAGTGGATGCGGAGAGGATGTTTCCACTAGTGGATGAGTCGAAGAGGCTGTAGCCTCAGAATGAAAGGAATTTCATTTAGGAAGTAGATGAGGAGACTTTATTTCGTCAGTGGGTGATGGATCTGCGGAATTCATTGCCACAGAAGACTGTGGAGGCCAAGTCAATGGATATTTTTTAAGGCAGAGACAGATAGATTCTTGATTAGTACAGGTGTCAGGGGTTACGGGAAGAAGGAAGGAGAATGGGGTTGAGAGGGAAAGATTGACCAACCATGATTAAATGGTGGAGTAGATTTGATGGGCCAAATGGCCTGATTCTGTTGCTATCACTTGCAAACTTATTTAATTGTTTCAATGCAGAATAGATAGGAATTGTTTCTGGGATTGAACTGACGGTAAGCTTTTATGGAATTCGCGTAGGCCAAAGGTGTGCAGGCAGAACCAAAGGAAGATTTGGCCAAGGCTAGATACAAGAAGCTGGAATAACTCAGCGAGTCAGGCAGCATCTCTGGAGAAAAGGATTAGGTGGCGTTTCGGGTCGAGACCCTTCATCAGACTGAGAGTCAGGGGCAAGAGGGAAGGAGAGATATAGAAGGTACATAGGATGAATGAATGAAAGATATGCAAAATAAACAATGATGACCAAGGAAAGGTGGAGCCCACAATGGTCCATTGTTGGCTGTGGAATGGGTGATAACGAGTTATACAGACAGTGAAACTGAACAGGACGACAGTGAAACTAGTACGAGAACTAGGGTAGGGGAGGGACGGAAAGAGAGGGGAAGCAAGAGTGACTTGAAGTTAGAGAATTCAATCTTAATACCGTTGGGTTGTAAGCTGCTGTAAGCGAAATATGAGGTGCTGTTCTTCCAATTTGTGTTTGGCCTCACTCTAACAGTGGGGGAGGCCCAGGACAGAAAGTTCAGTGTGGGAATGGGAAGGGGTGTTAAGGATTTGGCAAACCGTTTTGATAAACACGCTGACCCTTCCAGGAGAAGATAGTCAAGAGTCAAGAGTGTTTGATTGTTATTCAGTATGTCCTGAACCGGAACAATGAAATTACCGGAGATAGACACAATGTGCTGGAGTAATGCCCCTGTCCTACTTAGGAAACCTGAACGGAAACCTCTGGAGACTTTGCGTCCCACCCAAGGTTTCCGTGCGGTTCCCGGAGGTTCCCGGAGGTTTTTGTCAGGTTCCTGGAGGTTTTTTCAATGTTTTGAAATAATTGCCGGAACATAGAAACCACTTTCAACCATTAGGGAGACTGACAAAAACATCCGGGAACCTCCGGGAACCGCACGGAAACCTTGGGTGGGGCGCAAAGTCTCCAGAGGTTTCCGTTCAGGTTTCCTAAGTGGGACAGGGGCATAAATCAACGGGTCAGGCAGCATCTCTGGTGGAAATGATTGGGTGATGTTTTGGCCTGACCCGTTGAGTTACTCCAGCACTTTGGGTCCATCTTTGGTATCGCAAGGCACTAACTTCCCCAGAAGGACTGCAGAGCTTCAAGAAGGTGGCTCAAATAAATGATGATGACTCTGGCCAGAACACCCATGTCCTGTGAATGATTGAATTATGGAATTCTTGCAAACATGGACAACGCTACTCAGTTTAGTTTATCACTTTTGATTATTGTCGTGTGCACGGAGGTACTGCGTGCTAACCAGCCAGCGGAAAGGACATGATTACATAACATTGTTTACAATCGAGCCATTCACAGTGTACAGATACATGATAGGGGAATCACGTTCAGTGCATGGTACAGCTAGTAACGTCTGTTCAAAGACAGTTCGAGGGTCACCATTGAGGTTGATAGTAATTCAGGACTGCTCTCTGGTCGTGGTGGGATGTTTCAGTTGCCTGATGACAGCTGGGAAGGAACTGGCCCTCAATCTGGAGGTGTTCACTTTCACACTTCTGTACCCTTTGCCTGATGGGATAGGGGGGAAGAGGGAGTGGCCAGGGCGTGACTCATCCTTGATTATGCTGCTGGCCTTGCTGAGGTGTAGATGGAGTCAATGGAAGGGAGGGTTGTGTGATGGTCTAGGCTGCTCTCTGGTTGTGGTCAGATGGCTTCGTTATCTGATAACAGCTGTGATAGATTCTCACTTGCCTTTGATCCGCTGTTCCTTCATTAGAATCACCGGCCTTGTCATTTTAAATGGATACACTGTCTTGTAAAGACAATAGATTTTCACTCAAGCAAACTCGGCCTTCAATCACTGATGTTCCTTGGAGTCATTTCAGATCATCGAATGAAGAAGGAAAGAGATCTTAATATAAGCGTCCTCATTCATTTACTAATTTACAGCAGAGTGTAATGTTGTCTCCTCTAATTATTTAATTTTACAGTGGTAATTCCAATTATTTAAATAATTACGTGATCAACAAAATGGGTGGCACAGTGGAGCAGCGGAACAGTTGCTGCCTTACAGCAGTCACAGCGCCACAGACCCGGGTTCGATCCTGACTACTGGTGCTGTCCGTACGGAGTTTGTACGTTCTCCCCGTGACCCGCATGGCTTTACTCCGAGACATTCGATTTCCTCCCACACTCCAGGGTTGTAGGTTAATTGGCTTTGTATAAATGTAAATGGTCCCGAGTGTGTGTAGGACGGTGATAATGTGCGGTGATTGCTGGTCGGTGCGGACACGGTGGGCCGAAGGGCCTGTTTCCGTGCTGTTTCTCTAACTTAACTAAACTAAACTATAAATATTTGTGTTGTCAGACAATTCAGATTCTGTAATATTGAATTTGAAGTGGAATGTGTTCCAATTTATTCCCTTTTTGTCTTTATTTGCATTTCACTCAGAACTAATCAGTAGTTCCCTATGTGAGGTTCAGCTACCTGGTGCCTTATTAAATAGAGGAAAATTAGGTGCAAGAACCTTCCCTCTGGGTATTTCCAAAAAGGCGATGGGCGAACGATACGCTCATGCACAAATAAAATAGCCTGAGAGCAATTTCTGCATTTATTTTCCAAAACAGCACTTGTTGATATCTATAATTTCATATCCATATTTTAGAAATCTTTACCTGCAGCAATGAAACAGTAAGTGTTTCAAAATTACAATGTATTTTTATTGTTTAAACACAGCTTACGGGGAAACAAGTATATTTTAAACGCAAGAAAAAAATGTTTTAAACTCTGCTGTGGGACGCAGTGTAATGCAGCTGGTAGAGCCGTTGCCTGACCGCTCCAACGAGTCTGGCTCAAACTTGATCGCTGCTGCTGTCTGTGTGGAGTTTGCACGCTTCCCCGTAAATGGATGAGGTGCCTCCGGGTGTTCCGGTTTCCTCCCACTTTTTAAAACTCGCACGCGGTCAGATTAGGATGGTTAATATGTGGAATTCTTTGCCACGGAAGGCTGTGTGGTTGGGCAAGTCAGTGGATATATTTAAAGCAGAGATAGATAGATTCTTGATTAGTGTGGGTGTCAGGGGGTTATAGACCATAGGTGCAGGAGGAGGCCATTCGGCCCTTCGAGCCAGCTCCGCCATTCATTGTGATGATGGCTGATCATCCACATCCGTTCCTGCCTTCCCCCCTTATCCCCCGATTCCGCTATCTTTTAGAGCTCGATCCAACTCTCTCTTGAAAGCATACAGCGAATTGGTCTCCACTGCCTTCTGAGGCAGAGAATCCCACAGATTCACAACCCTCTGTGTGAAAAGGCTTTTCCTCGTCTCCGTTCTAAATGGCCTACCCTTTATTCTTAAACTGCGGCCCCTGGTTCTGGACTCCCTCAACATCGGGGAGAAGGCAGGAGAATGGGGTTAGGAGGGAGGAATAGATCAGCCGCGATTGATTGGCGGAGAGGACTCGATGGGCAGAATGGCCTAAATTCTGCTGCTATCACTTATGATCTTCTGATTAATTGTGTACCAGTTGCGTGGCTGGATCGTGCGAGAACTAGCTGTGGGACAGAGGATGGAAATGCACGTGGGGGAAATAGGATCATGTGGTAGACAGTTGATGGCTTGTACGATGTGATGGTAGGCATGACAATAAACCGAGCTGAACTGAACTGAACTGGCCCAGACACGTCAACCCGCAATCATGCTGCCCCCTCACAACCCAGAGCCTTCGCTTCGACTCCACATGTCAGGGCCTCTCTCGCAAGATGGATGTCGTTTAGTTTAGAGATAAAGCTCGGTAACAGGTCCTTCAGCCCACCGAGTCCGTGCCGACCAGCGCCGGCTGCACACTAACACTACCCTACACACCAGGGACAATTTACAATTTCACCAAGCTAATTAGCCTGCAATCCTGTATGTCACTGGAGCGTGGGAGGAAACCGGAGCACCCGGAGGAAACCCACATAGGTCACATGGGGAACGTACAAACTCCGTCCAGACAGCTCCCATGGTCAGGATCGAACCCAGGTCTCTGGCGCTGGGAGGCAGCAGCTCTACCGCTGTGCCATCGTGCTGCCCGCTTGCCCAATGTAAATCTCCACCAGTTGCGTAGGTGGATCATCTGAGAATTAGGAGAGGAAGAGTGGATGGAGATGCAGAAATGAAAATAGGATCATGGTTGATATTGTTTAGGTTAGTTTAGAGATACAGCGCGGAAACAGGCCCTTCGGCCCACCGGCACCGCGCCGACCAGCGACCAGCAATCCTACACCCACTCGGGACAATTTTTACATTTTACCAAGCCAATTAACCTACAAACCTGTACACCTTTGGAGTGTTGGAGGAAAACAACGATCTCGGAAAAAAACCGACGCAGATCACGGGGAGAACGTACAAACTCCGTACAGACAGCATCCGCAGTCAAGATCGAACCCGGGTCTCCGGCGCTGCATTCGCTGTAAGGCAGCAACTCTACCGCTGCGCCACCGTGATCATTACTGTGTGATGGGTAATCTTCTAACTAGTCAGTACGGTGTTTGTATGTTCTCCCCGTGACCGGGTGGGTCTTCTCCAGGTGCTCCAGTTTCCTCCCACACTCCAAGGACGTACAGGTTTGTAGATAATTCCTTCATCAAAGGAAGCATTCCAACATCTACTCTGTGTTGCCCCTTCAGGATATTGAAACATCAATATGACCATTCCTCATTTTTCTAACCGTTAAAGAATTTAGATCTAATTTCTTTGACCTGTCATGTTAGACGCAGGCTACCCACCGACTCAATGTGTCTCCCCGTGAGAAATATAGGGTGGTGCAGTGGTAGAGTTGCTGCCTTACAGCACCAGAGACCCGGGTTTGAACCTGACTACGGGTGCTGTCTGTACGGAACTCGTATGTGACCGCGTGGGTTTTCTCCGCGTTCTCCGGTTTCCTCCCACACTGCAAAGACGTACAGTTTGTCGGGTAATTGGCTTTGGCAAAAATTGTAAATTGTCCCTAGTGCATGTAGGATAGTGTTATTGAGCAGGGATCGCTGGATGGCGCGGACTCGGTGGGACGATGGGCACGTTTCCGCGCTGTATCTCTAAGCTGAACAAAACATCAGCCGTGACTATGGCTAGGGTGAGGGGGTCAGATATTCTTTTAACAAATTTTAAGTTCTTATGAAGAGTGGGGAAAAGATCGGCTGCAGACTAGTCAGGTTTGCATGCAAGTCTTAAGAATGACGAAAGGATTTGTACACAACTTTAGAAATGTCTTCTGTGAACTCAGTCGGCAGCAGTCAGTGTGAATTCTGTTCGCAGGTGGAAGCATGATGTGAGTTGGTATTTGGAACTGACACTCTGTGATCTCGGTCAAGAAGATCCTTCTTGAGGGTGAACTCTCAGAAAGCATCCAGCCCCGATTCTGCACCTGGCTGCAAACTTAAACCCAGTGAGGACTAACGAGCCGGAGGTTTCAATCTCTCACGGCAACGGTGTGGGTAGTAGGAAGGAACTGCAGGTGCCGGTTTTAAACTGAAGAAAGACACAAAATGCTGGAGTAATTCAGCGGGACAGGCAGCATCTCTGGAGAAAAGGAATGGGCGACGTTTCGGGTCGGGACCCTTCTTCAGACTCAATTCTAAAATTCCCTACCCGAAACATCACCCATTCCTTCACTCAAGGGATGCTGCCTGTCCCGCTGAGTTACTCCAGTATTTTGTGTCGATCTGACTGCTGTGGTCCAAGTTCCCTATCTGCTTTAAAACGGATATTCATAATGCCAAGAAGAGCAAGGTGACACGTCTCAATGGCTACCTCGGGTGGCACTCACGTCCATTGTGATGAAGTATACAGGGCATCACAGTGGCGCAGCGGTAGAGCTGCTGTCATGTCGCACCAGAGACCCGGGCTCGATCGTGACAACGGGTGCTGCCTGTACAGTGTTTGTTGGTTCTCCCCGTGAACTGTGTGGGTTCTCTCCTTGTACTCCGGTTTGCTCACACACTCCAAAGACATACAGATTTGTATATAATTGGCTCCTGGAACATAATTATAAATTGCCCCTAGTGTGTAGGATAGTGTTATTGTACGGGGTCATTGCAGGTTGGTGGGGACTCGGTGGGCCAAAAGGCTTGTTTCTGCCCTGTAATAGCCCTGTCCCACGGTACGAGTTAATTCCAAGAGCTTTCCCGAATTAAAAAAAAATCTAACTCACGGTAAGCACGGGTACGTCGGAGCTCGGGACGTCTCTTAGCGGCTCGTAACGCTAACGGCATGTACTCGGGAAGACTCGCTAACGGCGGGTATGTGCGGGAAGACTCGTGAAGATTTTTCAACATGTTCAAAAAGATCCACGAGCGCCCCGAGTACCGACGAGTGGCCATTACCGTAAATCTCCGAGTTCGAATCAGGGCAAACTCGGGAGAGCTCTTGGAATGAACTCGTACCGTGGGACAGGGCTTTTACTCTAAGAAAACATCTTCCCAAGGTCAGTTTTGATGCAACTCAACTCCTGCCTTGGTAAGGAAAGGCACAAAGTGCTGGAGTAATGCAGCAACAGAATTACCATTTCAGGCTGACTCCCCTTAATCGGAAGTTCAGATGAGGAGTGTTTGACCTGAAATATTAACTGTTTCTTTTGCAAATTAGGCAGAATCTATGGATAAAGAAAGAGATTTATCTATTCGGGTCAAAAACTGCTCATCTGAACTTTTGTTGAAAATCTTTGACCTGCAGCATTAATTGTGCTTCACTTTCCACAGATGCTGCCTGACCTCCTGAATGTTTCTGACATTTTGTATTTTTCAGACAGTTTCGAGTTTTGAGATACAGCGCTGAAACTGGCCCTATGGCCGACCGAGTCCATGCCGACCGTACACTTACACTATCCTATATACTAGGGACAGTTTACAATCGTATCAAAGCCAATTCACCTACAAACCTTTAAAAAAAAACATAGAAATTAGGTGCAGGAGTAGGCCATTCGGCCCTTCGAGCCTGCACCGCCATTCACTACGATCATGGCCGATCATCCAGGTTTATGCCTTTAAACCTTCTTTTAAAGTGTGGGAGGAAACCGGAGCAAACCCAAGTGGTCACAGGCAGAGCGTACAAACTCCATACAGACAGCGCCCATAGTCAGGATCGAACCCGGGACTCTGGCGCTGTAAGGCAGCAACTCTACTCCTCTGTCACTGTCCCACGCCACTGTTACTGTATCTGCAGCTTTTTGAATTTTGCATTTGGAGAACACTTTAAAAACACATATCGTATCTGTGTTAGAAAGTATAGAAAGAAATGCAATTAAGATCTGAATTCCGCACCTTTGTGTCAGAGTCGAGGTGAAAGTTCATTGAACTGAAATATCAACTTTCTCTCCACCGAGGCTGCCTGACCCGCTGGGCATTTCCATTGATTTTTAATTTTGTTTTATGTCTGATTTCCAACATCTTCAATATTTACTTTGGACGGCATTTACATCTGGCCGATAATCCAACCTGATACCTCACATGGAAAACAAGACGATGGATTTGGAAAGAGAGTTTCGGAAGACTGAGAGCCAACATTTTCTAACTCCTGGAATCAAGTGAACTGCTCAAATGGAAAAACAAAACTACCAGAGAGTGTTGATGGAAATGTGGACCTCTGGTCTATAAATGTGGTGGCTACATTTGTTTTGAATCGTTTGAAATCAACATATCTACTTCAAATTTTCCAATATTTAAAAAAAAAAGATATTTTTTTAAATATTGGAAAATTTGGTTGATTCCAAATATATATATGTATATAAAACGTGGCACAATGGTGCAGCAGTAGAGTTGCTGTCTCTCGCCACTTGCAGCTTCAGACCCAGGTTCGATCCCGACCACGGCCGCTGCCAGCACGGAGTCGATACGTTCTCCCCGTGATCAACGAGGGTTTTCTCCGGGATATTCGGTTTCCTCCCATGCTCCAAAGCCAAGCAGGTTTGCGGGTTAATTGTTTTGGTATAAATGTAAAATTGTCCCTTGTTTGTGTGGGATAGTGTTAATGTGTGGGGCTCGCTAGTCTGTGCGGACTCGGTGGGCCGAAGGGTCTGTTTCCACGCTGTATCTCTAAACTAAACTGAACTAAATATAGATATCCAGAAATAAGCACGAAAATCATTTTGTGATTCCTGATTATCATCGTGCATTGGCTGTAAATCATAAAATGTGACTTTTTCCGACGTACTTTTTGTTGAAAGTGTGTGTAAAATGATCCTCATTGTAGAATTACATAAAGACAGTTAAGTGAGTTTACAGATCAGTGCCACATAATCCTAGAGAGTCGAAACAAAGAACTGCAGATGCTGGTTAATACACAAAAGTGCTGGAGTGACTCAGGACAAGCAGCACTTCGGAGAGCATGGATAATTGGCGTTTCAGGTCGAGACCCTTCTTCAGGCTAATTGTAGAGGAGGGGGAGAAAAAAGCTGGAAAAGGCAAGGCAAGACAAAGTGTGGCAGGTAGTCATAGGCAAAAGGGGCATTTGTATGTTTAGAGGAGATAGGAGAAGAATTAGGCCATTCGGCCCATCAAGTCTACTCCGGCATTCAATCACGGCTGATCTATCTCTCCCTCCTAACCCCATTCTCCTGCCTTGTCCCCATAACCTCTGACACCTGTACTAATCAAGAATATATCTATCTCTGCCTTAAAAATATCCATTGACTTGGCCTCCACAGCCTTTTGCAGCAATAACAGGGAGATGGTTGGAATAAAGGCCAGAGATAAGAATGAAAGGTATGAGACAGCTTGAAAGAGTTGTGGATTGTGAAGCCAGGGGGAGGAAAGTAGTGGGGGATGGGGGGGGGGGGGGGGTGGTGGAGGGGAGCAATAGGTGGGAGTCTAAGTGTGGCACAGATGAGGAAAAAGGGGGGGGGGGGAGGGGAGGAGAGGTTGGCGGAGGGGTGGGGGGGAGTTTAGTTGGAGGTTTACCTTAAATTGGAGAATTCAATGTTCGTACCGTTGGGTTGCGAGCTACCCGAGCATTAAATATAAGGTGCTGTTCCTCCAGTTTGGCGCGTGGCCTCACACTGACAATGGAGGAGGCCCAGGACGGGAAGGCCCGTGTGGGAATGGGACGGGGGGTGGAAATGATCAGCAACCAAGAGATCCAGCAGGGCTCGGTGGACAGAGGGCGAGTGTTCAGCGAAACGGTCGTCGAGTCCGCACTCGGTCTGGTGATGTACACAAAACCTGGAGAATGTGGCCAGGCTATAGCGCAGTTTCACCATGTTCATCCGAGCGTTCGAAACACTTAGCGGTCTTCCCTCCATCCAATATTTGGGATGTCCTGCTTCAGGTTCCCGAACTCACGGCCCTGGAGGTTACTGGACTCACCTGGGGTGGAGAAGTCTCCAATAAGGGGACACGGGCAGAAGATAACGGTCCAGAAAAGGGAGGGGGGGGGGGGGGGGGGGGGGGAGGTGTGGCATGGTGGAGCAGCAGTAGAGTTGCTGCCTTACTGCGCCAGAGACCCGGGTTCGATCCTGACTGCAGGAGCTGTCTGTACGGAGTTTGTACCTTCTCCCCGTGACCTGCGTGGGTCTTCTCCGGCTTCCCCTCACACTCCAAAGACGTGCAGGTTTGTAGGTTAATTGTCTTCCGCAAATTGTCCCCAGTATGTAGCATAGAACTAGTATTGGGGTGGTTGCTAGTTGGCGCGGAGTTGGTGGGCCGAAGGGGCTGTTCTCTAAACTGAACTAAACAAAAACATTGGGGAATCATAAGCTGTGGCGAGGTGGCACGGAAGGAAAATGTGATCAGGGAAGTTCACTGTTGGGCACCCCATTGACCTGAAACATCACCTATCCATGTTCTCCAGAGATGCTGCCTGACCCGCTGAGTTACTCCAGCACTTTCAGTCGGATGTACAGTATATGTGCTCCAACAGTGATCTTTGTGATGTTGCTGCAAAAACCAACACATAACAGCAGTGCCCTAATTGTCAGACTATGTACGGATAGTAAAAGGATACATACACACCCTCCAACTTCCACAGATGCACCATAGAAAGCATTTTATCTGGATGCATCATGGTTTGCATGGTTTGGGAACAGCTCCATCCAAGACCGTGAGAAATCGCAGTGCGGACGTAGACCAGGCCATCACACACACCAACCTCCCTTCCATTGACACTATCGACACTTCATGCTGCCTTGGCAAGTCCAGCAGCGTAACCAAGGACCAGTCTCACCCGGTCACTCCCTCTTCTCCCCTCTCCCATCAGGCAAGAGGTAAACAGAGTTTTGAAAACGCACACCTCCAGATTAAGGGATAGTTTCTTCCCATCTATTATCAGGCAACTGGACCATCTTCTCACTAACTAGAATGCAGTCTCGACCTACCATCTGTAGTATCTCACTGGAGATGTTTAAACTGTCTTTAATGGGACTTTACCGGTCATTATCTTGCACTAAATAATATACCCTTTATCCTGGACTAGTACACTTTGGATGGCTTGATTGTAATCATGTATGGTCTTCTCGTGGACTGGATAACATGCAGCAAACAAAGCTTTACACATAATGCCGGAGTAACTCAGCGGGTGAGGCAGTGTCTCTGGAGAGAAGGAATGGGTGACGTTTCGGGTCGAGACCCTTCATCAGTCTGAAGAATGGTGTCGACCCGAAACATCGCCCATTCCTCCTCTCCAGAGATGCTGCCTCACCCGCTGAGTTACTCCAGCATTTTGTGTCGACCTTCTACTTTAAACCAGCACCTGCAGTTCTTTCTTAAAACAAAGCTTTAAGGGCCTGTCCCACGAGCATGCGACTCCATGCGGTGAGCGCGCCCAAACTGGAAGCGGGGGCCGCGCAGAAGGTGGGTGATCCCTGTACAGGGCCGGTCCCGCCAGCATGCGCCTGCATAGAGAGGGGAACACAAAGAGAGGGTCACGGAGGCACATAGAGGGGAACACAAAGAGAGGGCCACGGAGGCACATATCGAGAGGGACACGGAGGCACGATGTGAGGCGGTGCATAAAGCGTCGAGGCGGCTGCGGGCCGACATGCCGTTGCCGCGTGGAGTTTTTGAACACGGTCAATTTTTCAGAGCCTCGCGCGATGTCGGGACCAGCTCCGCACAAATCTGTACAGCTCCGGCGATCGAAGTGGGACCAGCCGCGCGAGGCCGGACGGCTCAAGCGACCACGTTTGGTCGCGCTCACCGCATGCAGTCGCATGCTGATGGGACAGGCCCTTAACACTATATCTCGGTACATGTGACGAATATAAACCAGACTGACACTAACCGAAACTAAAACAATTCTCCATCTGGAGTCAAGGCCAACAATACTTTTTGCTTTGAAACCAAAATGGGAACAATGCTCTGAATTACTTATACACATCAAGATGAAATAACCTGAGATTAATATATTTTACACAGTAAATTGAAGCAGAAAATAGTTATGACGAGATTATCAATGAGTAAGAAGGAACTGCAGATGCTGGTTTAAACCAAAGATAGACACAAAAAGCTGGAGTAACTCAGCGGGACAGGCACCTCTGGAGAGAAGGGTCTGAATAAGGGTCTCGACCCATTCCTTCTCTCCAGAGATGCTGCCTGTCCCGCTGAGTTACTCCAGTTTTTTGAGTCTATCTTGAGATTATCAATAATTCTTTGGCAACTCTCTCTCCATCCCTCCCCCGCCCTAGTTCTCCGACCAATTCTACTGTCCTCCTGATTAACATTTTATGTGTCATTCCTAGCTGTCACTGTATGTCACGTTGTCACTTGCGGGCGAAGCACCAAGGCAAATTCCTTGTATGTGAATACTAGGCCAATAAACATATTCATTCATTAAATATCACTGATTGTATGCAGCATTGTCTCCTTCACCTCAGCTGACAACGAACCATTCTGCGTTTCCTTTATCATCCTCTTTGGTCTGTCGTTATCACAACTCCACGGTTGCCCAGCCAGATGCAACTAAATTTAAAGTGGCACTTTCTTCCCAATAACCCTCTCTGGCTAAACCCCTCCCTTCACCACCTCCAATTTAAATTCCAGTTGGAATATTTTGGAGGACCAAGTAACCAAAAACCAAGAACTCACCCTTCTATATTTCTAGACTCCCTCTCCCGTAACTCTCAGTCTGAAGAAGGGTTTCGACCAGAAACATCACCCATTCCTTCCCTCCAGAGATGCTGCCTGTCCCGCTGAGTTGCTCCAGAATTTTGCATCTATTATCAGTAACTGTTTGGCAGTTCGGTGAAAAAGCCATCAATATTGGCCAGGAATCTAATATCACTTAACAGGAGGCATCAACACACATTCAGGACCACTTTGGTGCTAAATGAGTTGGTTCCTTCTGCCAAAGTATTAAAATGCAATGCATGCCATTTTAAACTGGGCTCAACTATTTATTGGTGAAGCACGTGAGGATAAAGATCCCGAAGATAGACACAAAATGCTGGAGTAACTCAGCGGGGCAGGCAGCATCTCTGGAGAGAAGGAATGGGTAACGTTCTGGCTTGAGACCCTTCCTTCCGTCTGAAGGAGGGTCTCGACACAAAGCGTCCTCCATTCCTTCTCTCCAGAGATGCTGCCTGTCCCGCTGAGTTACTCCAGCATTTTGTGTCTATCTTCGCTTTAAACCAGCATCTGCAGTTCAGAGAAACGTAGAAAATAGGTGCAGGAGTAGGCCAATCGGTCCTTCGAGCCGGCACTGCCATTCAATACTATCATGGCCAATCGTCATTCCTTCCTACACAGGGTAAAGATCAGGTCTTGTGCTCCCGTCTCTTCCCCTCCCCTCCTCGCCACACAACTCTTGGCGAAAAAACAATCCCTTTTTCGCAACAAAAAACCAGCAACTCAAAAAACTCATTAACGTTCAAATGGGCTGTCCCCCCCCCCCCCCCCACCGCCTTGTCGCGGGGGCTGGCCCGACAAACAAAGAGAACATGGCGTGCTCCCTGATAGAAACCAACAGTTGGTGAGAGACTTGAAATGAGTGCAGGGATACTGTTTGCCTAGAGTATGCCTGAGGATCAAGGCCGTCTGACTTTCTGCAGAGTGAGTCTGTCAGCTGGCATCTTGCAGTAATTGCTTCCCATGGTAGGCCCCAGCGAGCCGGGGAAAAGAATACTCTCATCAACACCAGAATCAATTTCGCAGTGACTGAATTGTAATTGTTTCATGAGCTTCGTCGACTTGTTGCACGGGCCTGAAAAACGATCCAGAGCGTGATTGGCACTCATTGACCTGGGATTTAGAAGGAAGGGTTTCCTTATTCATTGTTGCAAAGCAGGCTAATCCTCTCCAGAGCCTGCAAACCCATCTGTTCAGACCCAGGCCGAGTTATGCTCCTTTCTCTACCTTCCTCTCATATCTTACTCTGTTAGCGGAGAAGAAGAATAGAACGCCATTCCCAGCATGTCACGATATTAGGGCGACTATTGCACTGTGGCGGAAGCAAAAATAATAATAATTTGAGGAATTTGGTTTCACTGTCTTGGCTTGAGTCTTAATTCCGTTATGCAAACCACATTTTTTTTTTGTGTGTGCGCTGGAAGTATTTTTCTTCTGCCTGATGAATGCTCATTATCCTCAGTCCCACTGTACATACTGGGCCTGGCATAATCAAAGCCTGAGGGTACGTATTAATTATCCTTTTGAATAGCGATGAAATATTAAAAAGATCCCCTTTATACTCACATCATCAGCAGATGAAACAAAGCCCTGCACAGCTTGTGAAGAACAGTGCACATGTGTTCTTACATCTGTTCAGGATATTTCAGGCTGACGCCCGCTAAGGCATGTCCATGTTTTAAATGTCAATATTCACTACAACCAGGTACAAGTGTTTCAATAAAGGCCTCTTTAACCTGCCGTCCGTGGCCAGTTCAGTCGCGTTTTGGGCTCCAGCGGTTGCCTTGGTTACCGCCGTTGGGGCCTTGCGTAGGCCGGAGGCCCGGTCCCTTGACCCTGCCTGAGAGGTGAAGGGGCCAACCGGGGTGACTGTAGTGAGATGAACCGGGGGGGGGGTTTACCTCACATGCCCTCGAGGTCGTCTGCGGGAGAGGGAAGTGCCCACCCCCCCCCCCACCGGGGAAAGAGGGGGTGAAGAGAGATGACAGTTCATGGGACCAGCTGCAGCTGGGACTGTAAAATGGCACCAAAATGGCTCCTCTTGCATTTGGGCTGCTCTGTGCAAATTGCACTAACTGGGGGCGATTGTGTTGATGTACAGGGTTAGTCTTGCGGATCTGCATGCAAAAAAAATGTAACTCACTGTGCAGGAAGGATCTGCAGATGCTGGTTTAGACCGAAGATAGACACAAAAATCCCGAATAACTCAGTGGGACAGGCAGCATTTCTGGGGAGAAGGAATGGGTGACATTTCGGGTCTAGACCCTTCTTCAGACTCACTGTACCTGATACAGGTGACAATAGAGAAATCGTGGACCATTGGTGTTTCTCCCACCACCTTCACCCTCAAGCTACATGGCATTGATTCTGGGCAGCCTCCCATCTCCTTTACATCGGCGAGACCAAGCGTAGAGTGGCACGGCAGCATGGTGGCACAGCGGTAGAGTTGCTGCCTCACAGCGCCAGAGACCCGGGTTCAATCCTGACTGTAGGTGCTGTCTGTGGGGAGTTTGTATGTTCTCCCCGTGACCCACGTGGGTTTTCCCCGGATGCTCTGGTTTCCTTCCACGTTGCAAAGACGTGCAGGTTCGTCAGTCGATTGACTTTGGTGAGGATTATAATTGTACCTAGTGCGTAGGATAGTGCTAGTGTGCGGGGATCGCTGGTCGGTGCAGACTCGCTGGGCCAAAGGGCTTGTTTACGTTCTGTATCTGTAAAAAAAATAAAACCATTTACAGAATAAATGACCATTTCGTGAACACTTTCACCTGATCCTCGGAGTTCTACTGGATCTCCCAGTTGCGAACTGGTCTGACAACCCCTTTCTATTCCCAGACTAACCTTTCTGTCCTGGGCCTCCTCCACTGCCAGAGTGAGGCCACGTGCAAATTGGAGGTACAGTACCTTGTATTAGACAATAGACAATAGATAATAGGTGCAGGAGTAGGCCATTCGGCCCTTTGAGCCTGCACCCCATTCAATGTGATCATGGCTGATCATCCACAATCAGTACCCCGTTCCTGCCTTTTCCCCATATCCCCTGACGCCACTATCTTTAAGAGCCCTATCCAGCTCTCCCTTGAAAGTATCCAGAGAACAGGCCTCCACCGCCCTCTGAGGCAGAGAATAGTAAGATTGAACGAGAACTTACCAGTTCGAAGGTTGATCTTTATTTTATGAGGAGTCGAAGTGAGGGATTTCGTGAAGAGCCCGCCGGCGCGCATGCTCGACATACTTCAAAGTAGCGGCGTGGAATCACAGAAACCAACAAAAGAAATGACTTCGCATAGTAAGATTGAAGTGACTAAGATTACCAGATGAAGGTGATTGAGGGTTGGGCGAGGAGAGCACGAAATCCCTCACTTCGACTCCTCATAAAATAAAGATCAACCTTCGAACTGGTAAGTTCTCGTTCAATCTTACTATTTCATTTCGGAGTCACGTGAGTGACTTCGTGAAGACTTCAAACCTTCTGTGATTACACGCCCTGGACCACGTCCATGCTGACACACCACTACCAGGGATGGATGGGAGGAACAAACTTGCTCAACAGTTCATACTGCAAAACAAGAGCAGAGTTATTAATAACAAATCAAAAACCCCTCATGCGGGGACATCTCCACGTTCTTGACCTGCATTCAGCACGGCTTCTGCGAACTGTAGAGGAGCAGCAACAGGCTTGTTATAAAAACGCTGGAACACAGCTTCATTAGCCCATCCTGCTGTGGCGAGAATTTGGTCCATGGGCACCTCCATGACCCTCGCCGCTGACGTCGATGCAGCCCTGGTGGAATGAGACTTGAACACATTAGTGTCGATACCTGACTTACCCAAGACGACTCGAAGCCACCTGGATATCGTCTGGACTGTCACTCGATGATGAGGTCTCTTATGAGTGACAAGCAGGTATCTCTCCATTCCTCTGATGCGTGCCGTCACCTTGACATAGTGGCGGATATGTGAGGCTAAACATAGCCTAGCATCTGCGGGGTATGCCGGGAACTTCAGCTGCAGCCCTGTGCACCCAGGTCTATGCTGCTTTAGTAGCTCGTCAATGAAAAAGACTACTTCTGTAGGGGTAGAAGTCATTCTGTCGACACGAAGTTTGTGTAGTGTCTGTACCCTCTGAGCTGAAGTCAGCTCTAGTAACATCACCAGCTTCATGGTGAGTTGATCCAGTTGGAGCCCTTCCATGGGAGACCACGTCCTGAGCAGGGTTAATACGTCCCTGACATCCCAGGTGATATTATAGCGTGGTGTAGGCGGATTCATATTGAATATACCCCGCATGAGTCTGGACACTAGCCTGTTGGATCCTACCCCAAAATTGAGGTAGAATGATAGCGCACTTCTGGCGCTGTTGATGGCACTGTAACTTAAGTGTTCATCATGGTGCAACCCCGCGAGGAATTCCAGGACGTCGGTTATTGTCAAGTCATCGTACGTGATGCTAGAGCGGCTGCAGTAGGCTTCCCACTTCTTAATATGCGAGCGGTATCTTCGCCTTGTGGACTCTCGACACGACGCCCCGATGGTATCCATGGTCCGAGCCGAGAGGCCGTATTGGACTAACGGCCTGTTCAGAACCTGCAAGCCAACAGATTTAAATAGCCGTGGCAGGGATGTGGTTCCCCTGAGACAGGGTGAGTAACCAATTGTGGGCAACCATTCAAAAGCACCCAAGGTTCGTTGAGCATGTCACAGACCACCGGATACCAAGGCTGTGTGGGCCAGTCGGGTATAATAAGGATGCCCTTGGCAGCATCTGCCTGAATCTTTCGCAATACCCGACTGATGAGGCAAAACGGGGGGAAGGCATAGAAAAACCAATTCCCCCAGTCCAGCGAGAATGCATCTAGCGCTATTGCCCCAGGATCTGGTTCCCATGAAACGTAGGTTGGTACCTGATGGTTCAACCGTGACGCAAAAAGGTCAATGTCCGGTTTACCAAATTTGGCTGTGACTTTAGAAAAAGTCTCAGGCTGCAACATCCATTCAATATTGTCATTAAATTTGCGTGACCTGGTGTCCGCCACAGTATTAAGCTCACCTGGCAAATAGGTAGCTGAAATCCAAATGTCTCTTTGAGCACACCAGAGCCAAATTGAGTTAGCCAATTTGTCACACGAAACTGACCTGGTACCACCCATATGGTTTAAGTATGCCACTGCTGTGGTGTTGTCTATTTGGAGACGGACATGTGCTCCAACAAGCTTGGAACAATACGCACGAAGTCCGTGGAATACTGCCAGCAACTCCAAATAGTTAATCCCTTGAGTCAACAACATCGTCGATTCAAGGGTGTCCCATCTGCCCCCACAACTAGAGCAATTATCCGTGGCTCCCCAGCCATTGGAGCTTGCATCAGTCTGCAAATATACCACCGGATTAGCCTCCCTGATAGGCTTGAATGAGCTGCTAATGTGACACACCCACCATTGCAACTCATTTATCGCTTCGGGCGGCAGCTGCATGGACCGATCATAATGACCAGCGTTCTGTTTTAACGCAGCAATTTTAGCTCTTTGCAAATTCTGATAATGCAAAGGTCCATATCGCGCTGCCGGAAACAAAGCTACAAGCTTCCCAATTATTGTAGCTGAATGCCGAATCGATGGTATATTGGTGCGGATTAAATCTAGACACACCTGGATAACCTCCTCAATCTTGTTAATTGGAATGGTAACCCTCATGCTCATAGAGTTCACCGTGAACCCTAGGTAATTAATCACCTGGGCAGGGCAGAACTTTGATTTCTCTGGATGGACAATAAATCCTAATTGTTGAAATATATTGACAGCAGCTGCAACACCCTGTTCAGCCAATTCCAGGGTGTGGCCCACAATTAAGATATCATCTAAGTAGGCCATAACTATATGGTGTCGTTGTCTCAAATAAGCCATAATTGGTTTCACTAATTTAGTGAACAATCTAGGGGCTGTGGTGAGCCCATTAGGCAAAGCCTTGTACTGCCAGAGTTGCCCCATCCAGATGAATTTCAAAAACCTTCTGTCGTATTTCTGGATGGATACTGAATAATATGCGTCTTTCAAATCGATGCATGCCATAAAGCAACCATGAGAAATCAATGATTTGGCTGTTTCAAAAGTATCCATTTTAAAATGAGTATATGTTACAAAAATATTCAAACGGGTTAGATCAATAATGACACGACAACCTCCATCCTTCTTAGGTCTGGTGAATATATTCGAAACAAATTCAACTGGCTCATGCACCGCTCTCTCAATCACTCCCTTCTGCTCAAGACTTAAAAGTTGCTTGTAGCCTGCTGCCTGTTCTGCAGCAGATAATTTAAACGTTCGAGCGGACAGGTGCTGGGATGGAGGAATGTTGCCATTAATAAACTCAATTTTATGCCCCTGAATATTCTGCAACACATATTCGTCACCAGTAAAATTACCCCATGCACCCAAAAACAACCGAAGGCGACCACCAACATGTGAAGTTAAACAAAGAGAAAAGAGAGAACCAGACCCCCTCACCCCCGTGGTTACCGGCGGTCCTTGACACGCGTGGGTGGACGTGGAGGTGCTGGGTTGGCTTGAGGGCGCGGCGTCTTCGTTTTCCACCAGGGTCTCTGCCGACCCTGTCCTAAAAAAGACCCCTGGTGCTGGGTCTGATGTTGCTGTCGTTGTGGAGCTTGAGGGTGGGTCCTCGTCGAGGTACTAGCAGACCCTCGTGATCGAATGTATGGAGACTTTGAGCCTGACGGTGCGGGGGCACTCTGAGAGCGCATGATCCCCACCGTTTTGGCTTGTTCGTCAAGCTCTTTGACTCTCTTCGAGAGGTCCTCCCCAAAGAGCTGACGGGGCGGGGGCGGCGGCGGTGGTTTGCACAATCCTGCAAACTTCGGATTGCGCTGGGCGGATGCTGGTTTTGCGAAACCCGTTGATTTCGTGCTGGGTCGCGCACAGGAGGGCCAGAGCATCTTCCTGGTCCAAATTCAGTTCGTCCCCGTCCACCGACCGCGCAAAGGCGGTAATACCGGCCGTGAGGAGCTTCAGGATCCGCTGCAATTTTACCTCTTGTTGACGGATAGCCGCACTGATGTTGCCCCATATCGGCGTATTGACCACAGGCACGTTGAGGGAGTTGCAATTGGATGGAGCCTTGTGACGGCTCATTGCCTGAATGCGGACTTCTTCCTGTAGTTGCTGGTTGTTAAGAAAGTCCACAGTGGCTGCCAGCTTTGCGTTTAAAGGAAGTCCAGATGAATGTGGGGCCGCAAATTTGGTCGCCACATCCAGAAGATCCTCCGCTGGCACCTCCAACGGAGATGGTATGGGATCCACCAAAACCTCCTCCTCCTGCTGCTCCAGGCTGATGGTAGAGGCTGGTGACGACGCCCTGTGCCTGTTGCTGCCCTGCTGTTGTTGACTTTGAAGCAGGAGCTCCAGCAGCCGCTCCATACGGTCAATACGCCCTTCACCCTGAACACTCAGGTGGTCGGAGTCCTCCGGCTCTGAAAAGAAAACCGGGCTCCTATCATCGGCCCGCACCTCATCGAGGCCCAGCCGGTGCCGGTAGTTGTCGCTAACAGCCGCCGAGGCGAAACTGCGCGATTCCCGCGCGAGCGTGTTCAACCGCCTCCGTTTAGCGGGAGCTGAAGCCGCTGCCACTAAGGGCACTTGCGGCGTGGTGTCGGCACCAGCCGAAGCATGGCTGCCTGAAGCCCGCGCAGGCTTGCCGGCTGCCCACATCGTGGACTTTGCCGACGCATGGTCTCGCCCACCCATCCATGGGGGGCTCGGCGACCGTGACGAGACCCGACTCAACTGACCCGTCCCGGCGTCGAGAGTCGGGGTGTGCCGGCTGGACCTCACAGCCGCCCCGGGTCTCGCCCTGGAACCTGACCGCTCCTCCGTGTCAGGCAATGCCTTAGCCCTGGCAGGGTTAGGCTTCTGGGCTCCTGCCCTTCCCCTACTCGGAGGGCTGAGTGGAACGGGCCGTGCAGCCGCACGCACCCAGCTCGAGGTCGCCAGCGAGTCCGCTGACGACCTGACTGCCATGGCAGGGTCCCCCTGCTCTGGCGGCACACCACACTCCTCCTCGTCGAACTCCTCCGAGCTGTGGTGTGCTGGCGGATCCGGACCTGTAAACATAGGGCTTACCCACATCTCCGCCTGAGTCCCGGCCTGCGTTGCAGGTACTGCCGATGGTAAAGGCCCCGGAACTGTTGACTGGCGAACTCGTCCTGACGTCCTCCGGCCCTTGGAACTCCCATCCATGTCCTTGCTGCAAGACAAAACCCACAACAAGGACCACCAACTAAAGGTAGGATACTTACCTCCGTGGCCCCTTCTGAAGGGCTGGCGAGGAGCGCGCTCCACCGCCAGCCGTCGCAGCAACGCGGTACGACGATATGTCGAGCATGCGCGCCGGCGGGCTCTTCACGAAGTCACTCACGTGACTCCGAAATGAAATTCCACAGACTCACCACTCTCTGGGTGAAAAAGTGTTTCCTCATCTCCGTTCTAAATGACTTACCCCTTATTCTTAAACAGCCGCCCCTGGTTTTGGACTCCCCCAACATCGGGAACCTGTTTCCTGCCTCTAGTGTGTCCAAGCCCTTAATAATCCGCTTGGGTAGCTTACAATCTCATGTTATGAACATTGTATTTTCCAATTTAGTTAACTTCCCACCCGATTGCTTTTTATTTTCTTTTATTTGCTCTTGGAGGGGATGAAATCAGATGGGAAAGCACATGGGGACAGATTAAAATCGGAACAAATTAAAACACAAAGTGCTGGGGGAACTCAGCAGGGTGAGACTGAACAGGCGTTGGATTCAGGTCTGGGCCCTCCTTCAGACTAACTGGAGGGTGAGATAAGCTGGCAAAGAGTAGATTGGGCAGGACCAAGCCTGGCCAGTGATAGCTGGATACAGATGAGGGGGGGGCCTGATGGCCACATGGGGGGACAAAAACACAAGGGTTCATCTTCCATCAGGGTCCCATCCACGCACGACCCTAACCACAAGCCCACCTCAGCATCAAACCACTGGCCGGCACAGCGGTAGATTTGTTGCCTTGCAGCGCCAGAGACCCAGGTTCGATCCTGACCACGGGTGCTGTCTGTACGGAGTTTGTACGTTCTCCCCGTCGCCTGCGTGATTTTCTCCTAAATCCTCGGTTTCCTCCCACGCTCCAAAGACGTGCAGGTTTGTAGGTTAATTGGTTTGGTCTAAATGTAAATTGTCCCCAGTGTGTGTAGGCGAGTGTTAGTGTGTGGGATCGCTGGTCGGCTCGGACTCGGTGGGCCAAAGGGCCTGTTTCCACACTGTATCTCTAAACTAAACTAAACACTGCAGACCTTGCAATACTATGATTGCTCCATGTACCTTTCTTTCTGTACTATCATGGTCTGGCTTCCTTAGAATAACTGAGAATGAACCGATGGAATCGAGAATAAGAGGACATAGGTTTAAGGTGATGGGGGAGGTGGGTTAGATTTAATAAGAACTTGAGGGGTAACTTTTTCACACAAAGGGTGGTTGGTGTCTGGAACGAGCTGCCAGAGGAGGTAGTTGAGGCTGGGACTATCGCAACATTTAAGAACCATTTAGACAGGTACAAGGATGGTACAGGTTTAGAGGGATATGGGCCAAAAACAGGTAGGTGGGACTAGTGTAGATGGGACATCTTGGTCGGTGTGGGGCAAGTTGGGCTGAAGGGTCTGTTATTTTCTATAATGACTCTATAATCTTCTTCTTCTAATCGAGTCCACGCACAAGATTAGAAGTTGTTCAACCCGAGCTTCTTGGCATCTGCATACAATGGTGTCTTTCTTGTCACTTCTTGTGCTTCTTGTGGGTGGTGCTGGAAAGACTGGTGGAAACAGGGCCGCGACATGAACGCTCTTTCCTTGACCCTTGCCTCTATGATAACTTATTGTTTGTCTGTTCTCGTTGTTGCATCAAACGCGTCCGCAAAGCCTGCAGCAAGTAAGATTTTATTTGTTCCACTCCGTGGATATGGTGAATAAATTCTCCTGATATATGGATGGACATTGTGTTTCACTCCTGAAATTCATTCTCACGGTTGACAGAACAGAATTACAAAGGAGAGAACCCGTATCTATTTAATGAATTTGTAGGTTACAAAAAAGAGAGGCAAAACATGATCGTGTATCTTTTCTCCCTTTGTTTCTATCCTTTCAGGAGATTTAATTTCAGGAGGTCTTTGAAATCTTGAAGGATTAAAAGCCCCATACTATGGTACGAGTTCATTCCAAGAGCTCCCCCGAGTTTGCCCTGTTTCGAACTGGGAGATTTACGGTAATGGCCACTCGTCGGTACTTGGGGCTCTCCTGGGCATTTTTCAACACGTTCAAAAATCTTCACGAGTCTTCCCGTGCTTACCTGCCGTTAGCGAGTCTTCCCAAGTACCTGCCGTTCTCGTTACGAGCCACTAAGAGACGTCCCCGAGCTCCGACGTACCCGCTATGTTCATTCTCCGTGCTTACCACGAGTTCGATTTTTTTTTAAACTCGCGAGCGCTCTTGGAATGAACTCGCGCCGTGGGACAGGACTTTTAATCAGAGAGTGATAAAGCGTAGAAACAAAGAACTGCAGGTGCTGGTTACTACACATAAAAGAGACACAAAGTGTTGGAGTATCTCAGCAGGTCAGGCAGCAACATGGATAGGTGACGTTTCAGATCAGGACCCGGAAGAAGGGTTAAATTTCCTCTGTAAAATTCCTCCTAGTGTGTCGGGAGTGGATGAGAAAGTGGGATAACACAAAACTAGTGGATTGTCACCTTGTCGTGGTGGAGAAGCTTGTGTGGACCTGAGATCCTGTGAGCGATGCCGTCTGGAGCTATGTTCCTGGTAGAGCCACCCATGGCGGTAAGGTCGAGAGGGAGGTCTCTGACAAAGAGCCAATCCAACCAAGACCTCAACGGTGGAACAGGAGGAGGATGATGGCCGGCCTTAGTGGAGCGTCACAACGGCTGGGAAGGCGGATGAAGGCTGCAGCAGAAAAGGGTCTCCGGTCGCCTTGGACTCCATGCCACTGGATCCTGACCCAGATCTGTCAAGGATGGTGAGATGGCTGTCTGTGCACCAGTCTCCCTACGTTAAATAAAGTCACGCACAGGTGTCCTCCTTATAGGGAATAGCACCCTGAAACCCATGGTCAGCCACGACTGAAGGGGGCCTAAGAAGAGGGAGCAGGTGATCAATGGTTGGAGTGGACTTGTTGGGCTAAAGGACGTGATTCAATATTGCATCTCCAAATCTAATGCATAAAGGATACCAGATGGGAGAATATAGTGTTACAGCAATATAGCATTACAGTTACAGAGAAAGTGCAGATATTTTTAAAGTGCAAGGCCTGTAATGAGGTATCGAGACTACACCCTTAGCTTCTGCGAGAACCATTCAGTAGTCTGATGACAGTGGAGAAGATGCTGTTACTGAATCTCACCGTACATGCTTTAGATCCGGAAGTCACATCTCAAAATAAACTGAGACAAGAAGAAATCTTCTCTCTCCAAGAATAATGAATCATTTTCATGTTCCATCTAAGAAATTCATGAACCCCGTGGGCGGCACGGTGGCGCGACGATAAAGTTGCTGCCTTACAGCGCCAGTGAAACCAAGGTTCAATCCTGACTATGGGTGCTGTCTATACGGAGTTGTACATTCTCCCTGTGACCGCATGGGTTTCCCCCCAGGTGCTCCCATTTCCTCCCACATTCCAAAGGCTTTACAGGTTTTAAGGTTAATTGGCTTAGGCTGAAATTGCAAATTGTCCCTATTGCGTACGATAGTGTTAGTGTACGGGGACTGCTGGTCAGCACGGACTCAGAGGGCCGAAGGGCCTGTTTCAGCGCTGTATCTCTAAAACGAAAAACCTAAAAGTCATTCATTGAGTTTAATTATGATTAATATTAGATATTAAAAGGAATCAAGGGATGTTATGGCAAAGTGGTGCTGAAATAAATAATCTATCATAATCGTACTGAAAGGTAAGGTGCAGCATGGCGAGGTCTTGCTTTTGATCCCAATTTTCCTGGGGGGTGGGGGGGGGGGGGGCGGGGGCTTTCAGAGCTTAGCTGAGGTCATGGACTGATTAACTTTGCAACTACAGACACTTCCGAAGGTTATAGAGAGGAAAAGTGCAGGAGTTGAGAGGTGGGAGACTAAGGAGGCTTTCAAAAAATGGTGAATGGGTGAATGGTAGTGTGAGTTAGGTGGTAGTAGTGGTGGTAGGCCCCCTTCAGTCATGACTCACCATGGGTGATGCATCCTGGGCAATGTCATATGGAGGACAGGCTGTAGCCCATGCAGCATGTCCCCCCTCTCCACGTCGCTGATCGATCCAAAGGAACAGCAGGGCTGTTACAGTTTGGCACCAGCGCCGTTGCAGGAGCTGCCAGAGCGAGCTTGTAGACAACGACAAACTGCCTTAGGGGCTCCGACTCCGGATTTTCTTGAGGTTTACTCCTGGAGCCTATTCCATGACTGGATATGGCCACAAGGCAGTGGAGATATTAAATCAGAGTTTTCCCTCTCCTAGATGGACCGCCTACCCAGGCTGACGAGCCCTATCTAATAGCAACAATTTCTTAGGTGTAAAAAATGTGCTGGTGTAACTCAGCGGGTCAGGCAGCATCAAACTGAAGATGGTCCACGACCCGAAGCGTCGCTTCTCCATGTCCTCCAAAAATGCTGTCAGACCCGCTGAGTTACTCCAACACTTAGTGGGTTTTTTTGTAACACGGCACCTGGTTGGTCCCGAATGGGACAAACCAATTTAGCCCAATATACGGGATGACCCAGCTAATAAGGGACAGTTGGCGACCCGTAATAGCCTGAGAGCACTTGTAACTGGGCAGTCCTGCAGAGCACCATCTAAACCAGGGAAGTATCTCTTAAAGAGAGCTGGTGGCAGTTTTGCTTGTTACAGCTCGCTGGAAACAGGCTCTTGTCAAAGGGATATCAATCGCAGGCCCCGAGCACAATGTGAGGAGAGTTTTAGTGACTTCAAAGAGCAGCAGGGCTGCGTGCTGCTCTTCATCTTTCCCTCTCTGTCAATAGCAGCTGCCGACGATCTGTTCACGCCCTCCATTGGCTTGCAGAAGCTTCCACCCCTCCATCACCTTCTTCTCCATTAATCACTCGCTCCACCACTTCTCATTCCAAACACACGCGCTGTCCTCGCTCCGGTCATCTCCAGACAAGGACTGACGCTCTCTCCTCAGGTGCACATTCATCCTCTCGCTCTCATTTCACCCCTGCCTGCCTGCCTGCCATCGGGAAGACGGTAGTTACGTGAGTAGGTGGCTGTATGGTAATACGAATATCACTGGACCTTGATTGGTGACACGTGACAATAAAAGGCCTTTGAAACCCTTGAAACCTTTGAGCCTGTAACCCACAACTTCCAGGTTCAGGAGCAGCTTCTTCCCGACGGCCATCATGCTATTAAACACTACAATCTCCAAATAGGCTCCGAAGATAGACACAAAACGCTGGAGTAACTCAGCGGGCCAGGCAGCATCTCTGGAGAAAAGGAATAGGTGAGGTTCCGGGTCAAAAAAGACTTTGAACTGGAAAGACAAACCCCTGTCCTACGGTACGAGTTCATTCCAAGAGTTCTCCCAAGTTTGCCCTGATTTGAAGTCGGTACTCGGCTCTTGTGGACATTTTTCATCATGTTGCCGTGCTTACCTGCCGTTAACGAGTCTTCCGAAGTACCTGGCGCTAGCGGGTACGTCCCCGAGCTCTGACGTACCCGCTATGTTCATTCTCCGTGCTTACCACGAGCTTGATTTTTATTAAACTCGGGAGAATTCTTGGAATGAACTCGTACCGTGGGATTGCCTGATTAATGACTCTGAAAATGAAATCATCTTGGCCTTGTCAAAGGTAGACGAAAAGCTGGAGAAACTCAGTGAGTGAGGCAGCATCTATGGAGCGAAGGAATGGGTGACGTTTTGGGTCGAGACCCTTCTTCAGACTGATGTGAAGGTGGCCTTATCAAACATAAGGTTTAACACTACACGCCATCAATCCCAGCTGTGGAGACATTGGTATCGTTGTCTCATTGTTGGACAGTGATTTTTTTAAATTCTTGATCTTGAACCATGTACTGTGCTTTTCTATATAATTTATCGTGTTTTTGTATGCAATTTATTCTACGTGTTGTCTTGTCTTTTATCTGGACCTTGAGTCTGTAATAAATAGCAAGTAAGTAATAAAAAGTAAAAGCCCTGTCCCATGGTACGAGTTAATTCCAAGAGCTCTCCTGAGTTTGCCCTGATTCAAACTCGGAGATTTACGGTAATGGCCACTCGTCGGTACTCGGGGCTCTCGTGGACATTTTTCAACATGCTGAAAAATCTTCACGAGTCTTCCCGTGCTTACCTGCCATTAGTGTGTCTTCCCGAGTACCTGCCGTTAGCATTACGAGCCGCTAAGAGACGTCCCCGAGCTCCGATGTACCCGCTAGGTTAATTCTCCGTGCTTACCACGGAGTTTGATTTTATTTCAGGGCTTTAGGTAAACTGCCTCGGCAAGGCCACCAGCATAATCACGGGCCTGTCTGACCCCGGTCATTCCCTCTTCTCCCCTCTCCCATCAAGCAGGAAGTACAGAAGCTTGAAAATGCAGGACCCCAGATTCAGGGCCAGTTTATTCCCAGCTGTTATCAGGCAACTCTCATCAGCTAGAGTGGGGTCTTGACCTCCCATTTACCTCATTGGAGACCATTAAACTATCTTTAATCAGTATTTATCGGACTGATGTTATATCTTGCACTGAATGTTGCACCCTTTATCTTTTATCTGTTTACTGTGGACGGCTTGATTATAATCATGTCGAGTCTTTTCTCTGACTGGACAGCACATCAAACAAAGCTTTTCTCTGTACCTCAGCACAAATGAAAATAATAAACAAAACTAAAGTAAATTCTGCCTACTTTACATAAGCTCTCGGGGTAGACAGTCAGAACCTTTCTCCCAGCGTGCAAATATCAAAGACTGAAGGACATAGCTTTAGGGTGAAAGGGGGGAAAGTTTAAAGGAGACGTGTGTGGCAAGTTTATTACACAGTGGGTGCCTGGAAGCTGTTGCCAGAGGTGGTGGTGGAGGCAGATATGATAATGGCACTTAAGAAGTTTTTGGAGAGGCACATGGTTATGGAACGATACAGATTATGTATAGGCATGTGAGATTAGTCTATTTTGGCATTGTATTCGGTATGGACATTGCGGGCCGAATGGCCTATTCCCGTGCCGTAATGTTGTATGTTCTATGAAGAAAATGCTCCCTTCTTATCCAGAGTGGCCTTTTTTTGTGACACCTGGCTCCAACAATAGTTGATGCTGAACTGTCCTCTGAAATGGCCTGTGGTAGTCAATAATGGAAAATGAACGAAATACAAGGAGCCGTCGATGCTGGCTTACAAGCATCTTAAGCCTGTAGACTGCAATGCTGATGGTCTGAAGAAAGGTCCCGATGCAAACCGTCACCCATCCACGTTTTCCAGTGATCATCCATATAGCTCGGTGACCAGAACTGCAAACTGTACTCCAAATGCGGTCTCGTGAACAACTTGTCCACTTGCGACTTAACATCCCGGCTCTTCTGACCAGTTCTCTGATCAATGAAGGTAAGTGTGAAAAACGTCTTCTTCACTGTCTGACGAAGGATCCCGATCTGAAGCGTAGTCTGTCCATTTCCCTCCATAGTTGCTGCCTGACCCGCTGAGTTTCTCCAGCACTTTGCTTTTCTATACCACATTCTCTGGCGACCTTTAGGGTGGAACGGTTGGCTAAATGACAAAGGTGCTGCCTCACCACGCCTGAGATCCTGGTTCGATCCTGACTCCAGGTGCTGTCTATATGGAGTTTGCACGTTCTCCCTGCGACGGTGCGGGGTTGCTCCGGGTGCTCCCACATTCCAAAGACGTGCAGGTTTGTGGGTAAATTGGCTCCTGTAAATCATCCCCAGTGTGTAGGATAGAACTAGTGTATGGGTGATCGCTGGTCGGCGCAGACTCGGTGGGCCGAAGGGCCTGTTTCCACGCTGTATCTCTAAACTACGTACTAGTACCATTAGGTCTCTCTGTTCTACAACTCTCTCTGGGGCCCCTACCATTCACTGTGTAAGTCCTGCCATGGTTTAGCTTTCCGAAACGCAACACTTCACACTTGCCCGAGTTGAATTCCATCTGCTATTACTTGGCCCACTGAGTTAAACAGAAACCATTGCCAATGACTAAAGAATGGATAACAAACAAGGATGAAGTTGAGGTGATTGGCAAAGACCCAGAGATAACATGAAAGGAAACATCTCTTTGAACAGTGAGTGGTTACAATTTGGAAGACCATGCCTGTTCACATTGTGGACACAGCCACCAGTTGACAAGAAGATTGCATGAATACTTGAAGTGGAAACCATGCATAAATAAGGGACGGCGGAGGAATTGTACCAATACTCCACTCATGGTCTGGAGGGGTGCAGTGAAGATGCTTTAATTTAATTTAAATCTTTAATTTGAAAGATGAATGTATGCTAAACTCAGCTTCAGGGTGTGCGGGAAAGGTTGCATTAATCCTCAAATCTCCTTGAACTAATCACCGGCATGGGCGGCACGGTGGCGCAGTGGTAGAGTTGCTGCCTCAGAGCACTGACAGTGCTCGAGACATGAGTTCGATCCTGATTATGGGTGCTGTCTGTAAGGAGTTGAACGTTCTCCCCGTGACCTGCGTGGGTTTTTTCTGGGATCTCTGGTTTCTCCCCCCTAATTCCAAAGGCATACAGGTTTGTAAGTCAATTGGCTTGGTATACATGTAAAAATTGCCCCCAGTGTGGGGAGGATAGTGTTAATGTATGAGGATCGCTGGTCGGCATGGACATGGCGGGCCGAAGGGCCTGTTTCTGCGTTGTATCTCTAAACTAAACTAATCTAAACTAAGGGTGTGTGGGAATGTTGCATTAATACCAAAGTTTTTTTAAATCTAATCACCTCGTGGGCGACTGTGGTAGCCGTCAATTGATATTCTTATGGCAGAGATTGACATGTTGTTGAATAGTACGGGTGTCAGGGAGAAGGCAGGAGAATGTGGTTGACAGGGAAAGATAGATCAGCCATGACGTTGACTCGATGTGCCAAATAACTAATTCTGCTCCTATAACTTACGAAATTCTGAACCCTTACTGTAACACATGTTGAGTTTGAGTCTAGTTTGAGGTTAGTTTATTGTCACGTGTACCGAGGGACAGTGAAAAGCTTTGGCCTCATGCTAACCAGTCAGCGGAATGACAATACATGATAACATAGAAACATAAAAACATGCAGGAGGAGGCCACTTGGTTCTTCGAGCCAGCACCACCATTCAATGTGATCATGGCTGATCATCCACAATCAGTAACCCGTGCCTGCCTTCTCCCCATACCCCTTGATTCCGCTAGTCCCTAGAGCTCTATCTAACTCTCTTTTAAATTCATCAAGAATTGGCTTCTACTGCCTTCTGTGGCAGAGAATTTCATAAATTTACAACTCTCTGGGTTAAAAGTTTTTCTCAACTCAGTTTTAAATGGCCTCCCCTTTATTCTTAGGCCGTGGGCCCTGATTCTGGATTTCACCATCATTGGGAACAATTTTCCTGCATCTATCTTGTCCAGTCCGTTTATAATTTTATAGGTTTCTATAAGATCCCCTCTCATCCGTATAAATTCCAGTGAATACAAGCCCAATCTTTACAATCTTTCCTCATATGAGAAAACGAGACATCCACAGTGTACAGATACATGATGAAGGGAATAATGTGAATAACGTTTCATGCAAAACGGATGAGGCCGATAATAGCTCAGGACTGCTCCCTCATTGCTGGTAAGATGGTTCAGTCGCCTGATAACAGCTGGGAAGCTGCTCACAATAAACTCACAAAGGAGTGAAATGAGAAGCGGTAACTAGCAATTTAACTTTCCAAAGCGTACTTGTTTGAGTACTCTGCTAAGGGTGTCAATGTTACTGTACCACCAAGTGGCCAAACATATGGAAGCAATGGGAAAGGAGAGAAGGGACTTGGTCCAACTAACTTGCCCAACACTCACGTTGCCTTCCACCCAAAGCCTGCGACCCCCTGGGACGAGGCAGGACTCAATCACCAGCAACAAGTGGAAAAATAAACCTGGAAAATTCTTCTCTTAGCCCCTCAGGCAATTCCAAGGAGAGCACATGGGCCATGTGTTAGCAGTTAGCTCGCTTAGTTTCCCTATGATGCGATCCCTCCCTCAGCCAAGAAACAGTCCATCTCCCTCTTGAAGGTGGACAATCAACGTTCACCTCAAAAACCAGCAATATATTCTTTAGGCTCGCTATGCAATTGGAAGATAAATGTATGCAGAGCAATGTAATATCACAGCTCACGTATGCCTGCTATTGATTCAGATCAACCCGCACCGCACAAAGCAGTTTATAAAGCTGCATTCATAAATTTAGTTTTGGTTTAGTTTACTTCCAGAGAGCTGGTATGGACATTGTGGGCCAAATGGATTCTTGGGCTGGCGGCTCATTCACTCAAGCCTGTTGTGCTGGCAGCTCACTCACTCATGGCTGGTGGGCTGGCAGTTGACTCACGGCTATTCCTTGAAATTCCATTTCAAGCAGGGTGCAAGGCCACCAAATTCAAGTGCAGTTTCTTACCACTTCATGCAGGGTGCAAGGCTACCAAATTCGTGCAGTTTCATAATATTTCAAGCAGGATGCAAGGCCACTAAAGACAGTGAGTCGTGACCTCTCCCTCCTCCATCTTGCAGAGACTGAGCCATGCCGACACTTCTGGGTTTTATAGTCCCTCCACCCTCCCACCAGAAGGGGCGTGGCCTTCATGGCATGATTGACAGGAGAGACAAAATCTCAACATTTTTTAAACACTAATGACTCTTTTATTTTTCATCGATGGGAAAAATCCTCGGCACCTGATGAGCGGAGGGGGTCTCTGAGTAAGATGGCCAAAAATCACAGCCGTACGTAGTAACGTTTTTCCTAAAATCAATATACAGCGCAAACAGGAAGTGGTCAAGATTAGACTTTTAATTATATAGACGGCAAGGCAACTTTAGCATTCTCAAACCAACTTTTCAATTAGGCAAGGCAACCTTTGCATTCTCAAACCAACTTTTCAATTAGGCAAGGCAACTTTGGCATTCTCAAACCAACTTTTCAATTAGGCAAGTCAACTTTAGCATTCTCAACGGAACTTTTCAATTAGGCAAAGCATTCTGAAATCAACTTTTCAATTAGGCAAAGCATTCTCAAATCAACTTTTCAATTAGGCAAGACAACTTTAGCATTCTCAAACCAACTTTTAAATAAGGCATGGCAACTTAGCACTCTCAAACCAAATTTTCAATTAGGCAAGGCAACTTTAGCATTCTCAAACCAACTTTTCAATAAGACAAGGCATTATCAAATTAACTTTTCAATTAGGCAAGGCAGTCTCAAATCAACTTTTTGATTAGCCGAGGCAACTTTAATTAGGCAACACAGCTTTAGCATTTCCAAACCAACGGCAACACAGCTTTAGCACTTCCAAACTATATTTTCAAACCACATCAAGGGGATTGACAGGTCAGTAAAACCACACACAGTTTAATAGACATGTGTACAGTGTTATTCACAGCTCAGACTGAGAGACGTGACCCTCTCGCTCCCCCATCTTGGATAGACTGACTGAGGCACTCAACACTCAAACCACTCCGGGTTTTATAGTCCCTCCAGAAGGGGCGTGGCCTTCAGGAGAGAGAATCTCCTCATATTCCCTAGTCAGGGAATATGAGGAGAAGGCAGGAACGGGGTACTGATTGGGGATGATTAGCCATGATCACATTGAATGGCGGTGCTGGCTCGAAGGGCCGAATGGCCTACTCCTGCACCTATTATCTATTGTCTATTGTCTATTCTTAATTAGTATGGGAGTCAGAGGTTATGGGGAGAAGGTAGGAGAATGGGGTTAGGAGGGTGAGATGGATCAGCCATGATTGAATGGCGGAGTAGACTTGATGGGCCGAATGGCCTAATTCTAATTGTACACTTATGATCTTATGATCTTATGAACATGAAGCTTGCAACCATGTCTACCTGAGTGCCGTCAATGTATATCTGCCTTTGCTTCCTGAAATCGATCACAATCTTCCTTGTCTTGCTGACATTGAGGGAAAGGTTGCCGACTTGCCACCGGGTTACGAAGTTCTCAATCTCCTTCCTGTATTCCGCCTCATCCTAATTTAATATCTGGCCCACTACGGTGGTGTCATCTGGAATTTGTATATTCAGTTGATTCGTATTTGGCTGCACAGCTTTAAGTGGATGAAGAGGAAAGATGGAGTCCAAGAAAGCATCCTTGCGGGGTACCAGTGTTCGCAAGTTATTGGAGTAGAATTAGGCCTATCTTGATGAAGTCTACTCCGCCATTCAATCATACCTGATCTCTGCCTCCTAATTCAATTTTCCTGCCTTCTCCCCATAACCCTTGACACCCATCGCAAACAAGAAATCAAGTGTTGAGGGTTATCGCCCCCTAAACCTTTAGTGAAAGGTCACGTCGATCCGTATAGTGTGAGTAGGGTATTGTTTTGGTATTGCATGTCTGTTTGGGTGGGGACATTCTGATTCCAATTGTGTAAGTGCAGCAAATTATATCAGAGAAATTTATGAGTGAGGACCTTCTGGCTTCTGGCTACGCAAAAGCTATTGAAATGAATCCTGTTTCCCTGCTTTTTCAACAAAAGGCTTGGTCAATGTTTCGTAAATACATTGTGGGTTTTTTCTTCCTCAAACATTCAGACAGTAAGTTCTACACTGTAACCACTTCTTGAGTCAGAGAGTCAGAGAGTGATAGAGTGTGGAGACAGACCCTTCAGCCCAATTTGCCGACCAACTTGTCCCATCTACACTAGTTCCACCTGCCTGCATTTGGCCTGTATCTCTCTTCTTCGTGCGTATGGCGTGCACAGCCTAAAGTTGTAGATCAAGGGTAGACAAGGACAGCATCAGTTACTGGGTGGATGGCTTTGATGCCACCTGGGAAAAGCCTCAGTGGGCAGTCATTCACGATGTGTGGGATGGTCTGGTCTGGATGTCCGCAGGCACAAGCAGGGCTGTCTGTCATCCCCCACTTATGTAGGTGATGGGCTGTTCTTGCATGGAGGGTGCGGACTCTGTTCAGGGTTAGCCATTGCTTGCGATGGTGGTCAAAACCTGGTGGTTTCACTGTGGGGTCCGTGATGACCTCTCCATGGTTGGTGTTGGCATCTTTCCAGGCTCTGCGCCACTCAGTCGTGGAGTCAAAGTCTTCCAGGGATTTAACGGAAGACCAGAAGGGTTTGTGGGACCTCAGGCGCAATGTTGGGCAGATTGTTCAAGTAAGCATGAATGGAAAGGTCAGTGTTAGCCTCGATGGTGCACCAATCTTTCAACATCCTCTCCCTTCTGCATATGCTGGGAGGGGTGATATGAGAGAAGACAGGGATCCATTGCAAAGGTGTTGACTTAAGCATCCCTGTGACGTATCCCTCTAAACCTGTCCTATTCATCAGGCACATGCCGTCAGGGTAGGCAAGGTAGGCACTGCCTAAACTGACTAAAATAGTCATTACTAAATATAAATAGTAAAGGCATGGGAGAATTATGCCTATCTAAAGGATCGATCTCTTAGGTAGGCATAATTCTCTGTGCCTTTCAACCGCGACGCTTGTAACATGGGAAGCTCTGTGCAGCCCATGTGCCATCAGCGCTGCCTGGAGCCGTCAATTTCAATCGGGGCTGAAGGCAGCAGAAATTCTGCCTTTGCAGCACTGCGCATGGGTAGCAGCGCTCTGCGCATGCGCAGCGCTAGTTTCTTGGCGGGATTTTCAAATATGGATTGGCATTATTTTAAGTGTGACTTTGGAATCAGGAAGGGAAGAATAGAGCTCGTGTACCAATGATGTGGTAAGTACATTTGTTGGTGATGCTATTAAATACCGTATTTCCCGGGGTGTGGGGGTGGGGGGTAGAGCTCCTTTCATAGCATTTGGGGAGTCTGGTCCGGGGTAAAGTTACGGGGAGGGCACGAATGTTGTGAAGGACGGGATCGGGATAATGCCACTTGCGAAGTTCCTTGCACGGAGGCGTGCAAAACCTCTCTTCTGCTGCTCGCTGGCCTCACTCATGTCCTTAAATTCCGACAGCGCAATTGAGGTTACTCGGTTGTGGGAATTTAAGGATTTGCAGGAAGCGGCTGAGATGAGCGAGCAGCAGGTGAGAGGTGTTCAGACGCAGAGCACTGCCAGAAGTGAGCGGGCCGGCAGAAGGCGTTGAAGTGGAGGCCAGTTCTGCTGTCGGGTCCCGGCGACCGCTCGCAGCTCCCCGAGCTGCTTCTATCCCCGGCTACAGTGCGTGGCTTCGTGCCTGGAGAGCTGCGGCAGCGGTGAGTGAGTGAGTTACTGGCATTATTCTCGACCCCCCCTTCTCAACACTCCTGCTCTCCCCGGACCTTTCCCAACATCTCTTCACCTGCCATCAATCTTCACCACCCACCCATTCAGTAATTCAGAATAAAGGAGACTAGGAAGCCTTGGGAAAATTGAATTGTTACTGTTCTTATTTTTATTTTTTATTTTTACGGAGAGAACAATCTGCGCATGCGTGGTTTAATTTTTTTTTAAATCTGACTGAGTGCCTACCCTGAGTAATTACTCACGGCACGTGCCTGCTATTCATGTACCTGTCCAAATGTTTCTTAAATGGGAGGCAGGAAGCAGAAAAGGGAAGCACTCGGACACAAGAGGAGAAAGAAAAAAAAGGAAATAAACAGAGAATAAGAGATGGGGGGTTTCTTAAATGTGCATATTTTAATGCTAGGAGCATTGTAAGAAAGGTGGATGAGCTTAGAGTCTGGATAGACACCTGGAAGTATGATGTTGTGGCGATCAGTGAAACATGGTTGCAGGAGGGCTGTGATTGGAAACTAAATATTCCAGGATTTCGTTGCTTCAGGTGTGATAGAATTGGAGGGGCAAGAGGTGGAGGTGTTGCATTGCTAGTCAGGGAAGATATTACAGCAGTGCTTTGGCAGGATAGATTGGAGGGCTCATCTAGGGAGGCTATTTGGGTGGAACTTAGAAGTGGGAAAGGTGTAGCAACACTTATAGGGGTATATTATAGACCGCCAAATGGGGAACGAGAATTGGAAGAGCAAATATGTAAAGAGATAGCAGATATTAGTAGTAAGCACAAGGTAGTGATTGTGGGAGATTTCAACTTTCCACACATAGACTGGGAAACACATTCTGTAAATGGGCTGGATGGTTTGGAGTTTGTAAAATGTGTGCAGGATAGTTTTTTGCAGCAATACATAGAGGTGCCTACTAGAGGAGGGGCATTGCTGGACCTCCTGTTAGGAAATGAGACGGGACAGGTGGTGGAGGTATGCGTAGGGGAGCACTTCGGGTCCAGTGATCACAATACCATTAGTTTCAATATAATTATGGAGAAGGACAGAACTGGGCCTAGGGTTGAGATTTTTGATTGGAGAAAGGCTAACTTTAACGAGATGCGAGATGATTTAAAAGGAGTGAACTGGAACATTTTGTTTTATGGGAAAGATGTAGAGGAGAAATGGAGGACATTTAAAGGGGAAATTTTAAGAGTACAAAATCTTTATGTTCCTGTTCGGTTGAAAGGAACCAGTAAAAATTGGAAAGAGCCCTGGTTTTCAAGGGAAATTGGACATCTTGTTCGGAAAAAGAGGGAGATCTTCAATAATTATAGGCAGCATGAAGTAAATTATGTGCTTGAGGAGTATAAGGAATGTAAAAAGAATCTAAAGAAAGAAATTAGAAAAGCTAAAAGAAGATATGAGGTTGCTTTGGCAAGTAAGGTGAAAGTAAATCCAAAGGGTTTCTACAGCTATGTTAATAGCAAAAGGATAACAAGGGATAAAATTGGTCCATTGGAGAGACCGAGTGGACAGCTATCTGCAGAGCCAAAAGAGATGGGGGAGATATTGAACAATTTCTTTTCTTCGGTATTCACCAAGGAGAAGGATATTGAATTATGTGAGGTAAGGGAAACTAGTAGAGTAGCTATGGATACTATGAGTTTCAAAGTAAAAGAAGTACTGGCACTTTTGAAAAATATAAAAGTGGATAAGTCTCCAGGTCCTGACAGGATATTCCCTAGGACATTGAGGGAAGTTAGTGTAGAAATAGCCGGGGCTATGACAGAAATATTTCAAATGTCATTAGAAACTGGAATAGTCCCCGAGGATTGGCGTACTGCGCATGTTGTTCCATTGTTTAAAAAGGGTTCTAAAAGTAAACCTAGCAATTATAGACCGGTTAGTTTGACTTCAGTGGTGGGCAAATTAATGGAAAAGATACTTAGAGATAATATATATAAGTATCTGGATAAAGAGGGTCTAATTAGGAACAGTCAACATGGATTTATGCCTGGAAGGTCATGTTTGACTAATCTTCTTGAATTTTTTGAAGAGGTTACTAGGGAAATTGACGAGAGTAAAGCAGTGGATGTTGTCTATATGGACTTCAGTAAGGCCTTTGACAAGGTTCCTCATGGAAGGTTGGTTAAGAAGGTTCAACTGTTGGGTATAAATGCAGGAATAGCAAGATGGATTCAACAGTGGCTGAATGGGAGAAGCCAGAGGGTAATGGTGGATGGCTGTTTGTCGGGTTGGAGGCAGGTGACTAGTGGGGTGCCTCAGGGATCTGTGTTGGGTCCTTTGTTGTTTGTCATGTACATCAATGATCTGGATGAAGGGGTGGTAAATTGGATTAGTAAGTATGCAGATGATACCAAGATAGGGGGTGTTGTGGATAATGAAGAGGATTTCCAAAGTCTACAGAGTGATTTAGGCCAGTTGGAAAAATGGGCTGAAAGATGGCAGATGGAGTTTAATGCTGATAAATGTGAGGTGCTACACCTTGGCAGGACAAATCAAAATAGGACGTACATGGTAAACGGTAGGGAATTGAAGAATACAGTTGAACAGAGGGATCTGGGAATAACCGTGCATAGTCCCTTGAAGGTAGAATCTCATATAGATAGGGTGGTAAAGAAAGCTTTTGGTATGCTAGCCTTTATAAATCAGAGCATTGAGTATAGAAGCTGGGATGTAATGTTAAAATTGTACAAGACGTTGGTGAGACCAAATCTGGAGTATGGTGTACAATTTTGGTCGCCCAATTATAGGAAGGATGTCAACAAAATAGAGAGGGTACAGAGGAGATTTACTAGAATGTTGCCTGGGTTTCAACAGCTAAGTTACAGAGATAGGTTGAATAAGTTAGGTCTTTATTCTCTGGAGCGCAGAAGGTTAAGGGGTGACTTGATAGAGGTCTTTAAAATGATGAGAGGGATAGACAGAGTTAATGTGGACAAGCTTTTCCCTTTGAGAATAGGGAAGATTCAAACAAGAGGACATGACTTTAGAATTAAGGGACAGAGGTTTAGGGGTAACATGAGGGGGAACTTCTTTACTCAGAGAGTGGTAGCGGTGTGGAATGAGCTTCCAGTGGAAGTGGTGGCGGCAGGTTCGTTGGTATCATTTAAAAATAAATTGGATAGGCATATGGATGAGAAGGGTATGGAGGGTTATGGTATGAGTGCAGGCAGGTGGGACTAAGGGAAAAAAGTTGTTCGGCACGGACTTGAAGGGCCGAGATGGCCTGTTTCCGTGCTGTAATTGTTATATGGTTATATAAACATTGCGATAGTACCTGCCTCTGGCAGCTCACTCCATTCGCCCACCACCCTCTGTGTGAAAGTTACCCTCGGATTTAGTTTAGTTTAGTTTTTTGGCACATGTACCGAGCTACAGTGAAAAGCTTTTGTTGCGTGCTATCCAGTCAGCATAAAGACAATGCATGATTACAATCGAGCCATTTACAGTGTATAGGTACATGATAAGGGAACAACATTTAGTGCAAGGGAAAGCCAGTAAAGTCCAATCAAGGATAGTCTGAGGGTCGCCAAAGAGGTAGGTAGTAGTTCAGCATGGCTCTATTTGTGGTAGGATGATTCTGTTGTTCCTATTAAATCTTTCCCCCCTCGCCTTAAACCCAAGTCCTCTGCATTCCCGTAGTGAAAGTTGTTTCTTCTAATCCTCTCTGAATCTTCTCGCTATTACCTCAGCAAATATTGTACATTGTTCTAAAAAATACCAGTATGAATCTTGTTATGAACGTACCATGATATGCACTTTAGAGGTTGTTTGCAAATGTTAAGTCTTACTTCCATTGGTGTTTTAGAATCTCGTTTCAGGCAACAGCCCACTTTATAAAATAACTTGTAGGAAGGAACTGCAGATGCAGTTTAAACCGAACATAGACGCAAAATGCTGGAGTAACTCATCAGGACAGACAGCATCTCTGCCTTAAAGGAGTGGGTGATGTTTCGGGTCGAGACCCTTCTTCAGATTGGTCAGGGGAAAGGGAAACGAGAGATATAGACAGTGATGTACAGCGATATAGAGCAAATAAATGAAAGATATGCAAAAACTGACGATGATAACGGAAATAGGCCATTGTTAGCTGTGTGCTGGGTGAGAACGGAAACCTGATGCAACTTGGGTGGGGGAGGGCTAGAGAGAGAGGGGGCGTAGGGGTCACTTTAACTTGAAGTGAGAGGGGGATCGCTGGTCGGCACAGACTCAGTGGGCCGAAGGGCCTGCTCCGCACTGTATCTCTAACCTAAACTAAACCTCAACTAAATCAATAAAATAATATGCCGGCTTGTGAAGTGAATTGACCAATACTCTTAGCACGCACCCAAGGTGACAGGTGATGCAATAGAAGTGGATGTTTCCATCCACTCTCCTGCTGAAATAGCTGGAATCCACTCAACAGCAGCCATTTAACTCCATGAAATGACATTAGGGGCCAGCATTACTGCACCATCCATCCTCCACTGGAGCAACCCCTCCTGCTCCCTTTCATCCCCGCCACCAACCATTCCCTTCAAACCTTCCCATTGGTTACGTTTGCCGGAATGTTCATCTCGAGTAAAAGATGAACGTTGCAACTTCACTTCCGCTTTGGAAAGTTGTAATTTCTCATCCGCAGTTTTTTATTTTGTTGATGTCAGGTCCATTTTGACACGGCAACCTCCTACAAAGAGCAATGTGACAGTAAAGGGCCTGTTCTACAAGCATGCAACTCCATGCGATGAGCGCGACCTAACGTGGTCGCTTGAGCCGTCCGGCGTCGCGGGGCCGGTCCCACTTCGATCGCCGGAGCCGTGCGGAATTGTGCGGAGTTCGTCCCGATATCGCGCGGGGCTCCGAAAAACTGACTATGTTCAAAAATTCCGCGCGGCAACGCCTCGTCAGCTCGTAGTCGCCTCGAAGGATTACACACCGTCTCGACGTCGTACCTCCGTGAACCTATCTGTAGGTGACTCCGTGACCCTTTATGTGTGTGGCTCCGTGGCCCTTTGTGTGTGTACCTCTCTGCCCTTCTCTGTGTGCCCCTCTCTGTCCTGGCGAACTTACCTGAAGACTTCGCTCCAAGTTCGCCTCACTTTGCGCTGCGTTGCACCACTCACCCGACCTCCGCGCGGCCCTCGCTGCCGGTTTGGTCGCGCTTGCCGCATGCAGGCGCATGCTGGTGGGAACGGCCCTGTACAGGGGATCACCCGACCTCCGTGCGGCACCCGCGGAGGTGGCGATCTAGTTTGATCGCGCTCATCGCATGGAGTTGCATGCTTGTAGGACAGGCCCTTAACTACTTAAATCTGATTCCAGTGATGTTGATTGAGGGATAGTTGCTGGCCGCGAACTTGGTGACGCACCAAATGATTTTCAAGAGCGCTGCGTAAAACAAGGCTGGTGGCTTCTAAATCCACGTTGCTTCTCTTCCTCACCTCTACTCTTTCTTTCCAAGGATAGACCCTGTGCTCCCTGGGTTAACTTTGATTGATGTTCCCGAATAAACTTCTGAACGCTTTGATTTACTTGCAGCCTCGGCGAACAAAATCCAACCTTTCCACTCGTTGTTTGCTTGTGGCACCCGTAAGCCTGTCTTTGCAACTGCATTGCGGGGGTAATTATTGAGACGTACTCCACACTAAGTTTATTTGTTGATTGTGCAAGTGGTGATAAAAGGAAATTTTGTTGTTCCAATTTAGCGCAAGCAACTGGCAGATGTGCCAAGTAGATTTCTCGCATCGGTCTTCACAGAGTGTGAAGATTCTCTGGTTTCAGTTACTTCGACGGAAGAATCTATAACATGTGTGGAGGTCAGTCAACCATGTGCTATGAAGGAACGTACAGAGTAAAGTGTTTTAAAGGCATCTGGACCATATGGGATACACTCTAAGATCCTCAAGGAAATGAGAGAGGAAATAGGTAAACCTTCGGTTAATAGCTTTAGAAACTTTATAAACAAAGCGACTATACCCAAGGGGTGGAAAGCAGAAAATGTTAAACTGAGATTCAAGGAAAGGATGAGGTGAGATTGCTGGATTTAACAACCCTCTGGCCTGAAACTGAGGTGGCAAAAGTGATCAATGGTTTCTTTGAAAGTGTCAGTTGACGTTCAGCTAAAGAGTAGGATGGTGATCAGAGTGGGAGTGCGGAGATTGAGAAGCATTAGACCCCCTCTCATTGGTATAGAAACGAAGAATGAACTGGCATATAAGATGGGTATTCTGCCCATCATTTCTATGCTAGCTCTTTGGAAGATAAAAACTGTACGCCACTGTGGCGCAGCGATAGAGTTGCTGCCTTACAACGCCTGAGGCAGGCCCTTTGGCCCACTGAGTCCATGCCGACCAGCGATACCTGCGCATTAACACTATCCCACACACACCAGGGACAATTTACAATTTTACTAAGCCAATTAACCTACAAACCTGTACGTCTGTGGAGTGTGGGAGGAAACCGGAGCACCCGGGGAAAACCCACGCAGGTCCCAGGGAGAACGTACAAACTCTGTACAGACAACACCCATAGTCAGGATCTAACCCAGGTCTCTGGCACAATAAGGCAGCAACTCTACCGCTGCGCCACCGTGCCACTCCAAATTGTAGTGTCCTATCATCATATTGGGACCTCTTTTTGAATATTCTGTATGAAAACATTGGACTCCTAAATTACGGTTACTCCAACATTGAAAAAAAGATGGTTTTAGCTGGACAGTCAAACGTATCTTCATTCCTATCATCTTCCTGGATTAAATGTTAAACCATTAATGAGAATGCAGGAGAATGGGGTTGGGAAGGAAATATAGAACGGCCATGATCGAATGGCAGAGTAGACTTGATGGGCCGAATGGCCACATTCTGCCCCCATGTCTCATGAACATATGAACTTATGAAGGATTCCCCAGACAATTGGTTAAAATGTCGCCTTTGCAGTGCAATATGTGGAGTCCTGGTCAAGAACACGAGGATAATTGACGAAAATATGCGGATGACACAAAAACTGAGGATGGAAGAAAGATCTAAACTTCAGGAAGATGTAGAATGGTCAGTTGGGCAGAGGACAGTACATGGGGGAAGTACAACATAACAAATGGAAACACATTGACGAGCGCAATATTGAACGATGCACAAAAAACAGATGGAGTTTTTACTCATGTACATAGATCCGTCAAAGTGGTTGATAATCTGGTTAAAAAAATGGTGCGTAAAAATATTATGATGACCGGCAATATTAACTCAGTTTCGCTGTCCACAGATGCTGACTGACCCGCATGACTGTTTCCAGCATTTTCCCTTTTTTTTAGATTCAGATTTTATATACAGCGCAGAAACCGGCCCTTCGGCCCACCGAGTCCGTACTGACCAGCCATCATCCTATACACTACAACTATCCTACCTGCGAGGAAAATCTTTACTACCTACCGAAGCCAATTAGTGTACAAACCTGTTGGTCATTGGAGTGTGGGTGGAAACCGGGGCACCCGGAGAAAACCCACGCAGTCACGGGGAGACGTACAAACTATATACAGCAGTACAAACTATATACAGTCAGGATCATACCCGGGTCCCTGCCGCTGAAAGGCAGCAAATCTACCGCTGCACCAGCGTGCACCCATTTTCTTTTAGATTTTCATGCCAAATACAATAGACAATAGACAACAGGTGCAGGAGTAGGCCATTCAGCCCTTCGAGCCAGCATCGCCATTCAATATGGTCATGGCTGATCATCCACAGTCAGTAGCCCATTCCTGCCTTCTCACCATATCCCCCGACTCCGCTATATTTAAGAGCTCTATCAATCTCTCCCTTGAAAGCATCCAGAGTATTGGCCTCCACTGCCTGATGCAGAGAATTCCACAGATTCACAACTCTCGGGGTGAAAAAGTGTTTCCTCATCTCCGTTCTAAATAGCCTACCCCTAATTCTTAAACTGTGGCCCCTGGTTCTGGATTCTCCCAAGATCGGGAACATGTTTCCTGCCTCTAGCGTGTCCAATCCCCTGATAATCTTATATGTTTCAATAAGATATCCTCTCATCCTTCTAAATTCTAGAATATACAAGCCCAGCAGCTCCATCCTATCAACATATGACAGTCCAGCCATCCCGGGAATTAACCTCGTGAACCTACGCTGCTGCAATCCCTCAATAGCAGGAAGAAGCTGGAAATTCAAGCATCTCAACCTCAGCTCGGTTAAGGGGCTGTCCCACTGCGGCGACCTAATCCGCAAGTTTAGAAGAGTGTCTTTGACCTTCAAGCTCGAGGGCACTCGCCTGGAAAACCTTGAGCTGGATCGGCTGTCAGCGTTGAAACCATGAGCTAGATCGAACACACACACACGCGCGCACATGTGCACACACACGCACACACACACACACACACACACACACACACACACACACACACACACACACACACACACACACACACACACACACACACACACACACACACACACACACACACACACACACAGCTGCACAGTCCTTCAGAGTGAGCGGGGGGGGGAGAGAGGGGGAGAGAAAGGGGGGGAATGAATGGAGACACTTTTAAGATGTCAGACAACGTTTAATAAAGTTTAGCGGGCATTTTGCCTACCGGTCAGTTTTCCTTGGTCCTGAAAACTCCAATGAGCCAATCAAAATGCCCAGTCAGCAAAGGAAACATAGAAACATAGAAAATAGGTACAGGAGTAGGCCATTCGGCCCTTCGAGCCTGCACCGCCATTCAATATGATCATGGCTGATCATCCAACTCAGTATCCTGTACCTGCCTTCTCTCCATACCCACTGAGCCCTTTAGCCACAAGGGCCACATCTAACTCCCTCTTGAATATAGCCAATGAACTGGCCTCAACTACCTTCTGTGGCAGAGAATAGTAAGATTGAACGAGAACTTACCAGGTTTGAAGGTTGATCTTTATTTCATGAGGAGTTGCGGTGAGGGATTTCGTGAAGAGCCCGCCGGCACGCATGCGCGACATTCTTCAAAGCAGCGGTGTGGAATCACAGAAACAACAACAGAAATGACTTGGCATAGTAAGATTTAAAGAGACTCTGATTACCAGCTGAAGATGATCGAGGGTTGGGAGCGGAGGGCACGAAATCCCTCACCGCAACTCCTCATGAAATAAAGATCAACCTTCAAACCTGGTAAGTTCTCGTTCAATCTTACTATTTCATTTCGGAGTCACGTGAGTGACTTCGTGAAGACTTCAAAGCTTCTGTGATTACACGCCCTGGACAACGTCCATGCGGACACACCACTAGCAAGGATGGATTGGAGTAAACAAGTTGACGAAACGAGGTTATACTGAAACAAAAAGAAGATTTGTTAATAACACAACAAATAACGCCCTTTTAATCAGGGACATCCCCACGTTCACACCCGGCGTTCAGCACGGCCTCTGCGAACTGAAGGGGAGCAGCAACAGGCTTATTATAGAATCGCTGGAACACAGCTTCATTCGCCCATCCTGCTGTGGCGAGGATATGGTCCATGGGTACCTCCATGACTCTCGCCGCCGACGTAGATGCAGCCCTGGTGGAGTGGGATGTAAACACATTAGTGTCAATACCTGCCTTATTCAGGACGATCCGGAGCCACCTGGATATCGTCTGGACTGTCACTCGATGGTGAGGTCTTTTGTGAGTGACAAGCAGGTACAACTCCATTCCTCTGATGCTCCTCGTCACCTTGATGTAGTAACGGATGTGAGTGGCTAAACATAGCCGAGCATCTGCAGGGTATGCCGGGAACTTCAGCTGCAGCCCTGTGCACCCAGGTCTATGCTGCTTAAGTAGCTCATCGATAAAAAAGACTACTTCTCCAGGGGTCGACGTCATCCTGTCAATACGTAGTTTGTGGAGCGTCTGAACCCGCTGTGCTGAAGTCAGCGCTAGTAACATCACCAATTTCATAGTGAGTTGGTCCAGCTGTAACCCTTCCATGGGTGACCACGACCTGAGCAGGGTAAGCACATCCCTGACATCCCAGGTGATGTTGTAGCGTGGTGTAGGCGGATTCAGATTGAATATTCCCCGCATAAGCCTGGACACTAGCCTGTTCGATCCAACCTCGATGTTGAGGTAGAATGATAGCGCACTCCTGGCGCTGTTGATGGCACTATAACTCAAGTGCTCATCATGGTGCAACCCCGCGAGGAATTCCAGGACGTCGGCTATGGAGACATCGTCATAGGTGATGTGAGAGCGACTGCAGTAGGCTTCCCACTTGGTGATGTGGGAGAGATATCTCCGCCTGGTTGACTCTCGACAGGATGCTCCAATGGTGTTCATGGTCCGGGTGGTAAGGCCATACTGCATCCATGGCCTGGTCAGAACCTGCAAGCCAGTAATTTTAGATAGGCATGGCAGGGGTGTAACTCCCCTGAGACAGGGTGAGAAACCACATGCGGGCAACCCTCTAGAGGGACCCAAGGTTGACTAATCATGTCAGAGACCACCGGATACCAAGGCTGTGTAGGCCAGTCGGGTATGACAAGAATGCCTCTGGCAGAATCCATCCTGATTTTTTGTAATACCCGACTGATGAGGCAAAACGGGGGGAATGCATAGAAAACCACTTCCCCCAGTCTAGCGAGAATGCATCAATCGCTAATGCCCCAGGGTCTGGTTCCCATGAAACATATGTCGGTACCTGATGGTTCAACCGGGACGCAAAAAGGTCGATATCCGGTTGGCCAAATTTGGCTGTAATTTGGGCAAATATTTGAGGATGCAGCATCCACTCAATACTATCATTGAATTTGCGTGACCTGGTGTTTGCCACAGTATTAAGCCTACCTGGCAAATAGGTGGCTGAAATCCAAATATCTCGATCAATACACCAGCACCAAATAGTATTAGCCAATTTGTCACAAGAGACTGACCTGGTACCGCCCATATGGTTTAAATATGCCACCGCTGTGGTGTTGTCTATTTGGAGACGGACATGAGTGCCACTAAGATGAGCACAATATGCCCGCAGTCCGTGAAATGCTGCAAGCAGCTCCAAATAGTTAATCCCTTGTACTAGCAACATGCTAGCTTCAAGGGGATCCCACCTGCCTCCACAACTAGAAGAGCTGTCCGCAGCTCCCCAGCCTAGAGAGCTTGCGTCAGTTTGCAAATATACCACCGGATTGGGCACAACAATGGGTTTGAATGCCCTGCCAATATTGGACACCCACCATTGGAGCTCAACCTTAGCATCAGAAGGCAGCTCCATAGGTCTGTCAAAATGACCAGCGTTCTTTTTTAACGCAATAATTTTGGCCCTTTGCAGGTTTTGATAATGCAAAGGCCCAAACCGGGCTGCCGGAAATAAAGCTACGATTTTCCCAATTATCTTAGCTGTATGCCGAATAGATGGTATACTGGCGGATGCGAGATCCTGACATGCAAGGGAGACATCCTCCACCTTGTGAAATGGAATGGTGGCCCTCATTTGAATAGAGTCCACCGTGAAACCCAAATAATCCATAACCTGGGATGGGTGAAACTTCGATTTTTCTGGATGAACTATAAACCCCAGTTGCTGAAATATAGTAACAGTTGCTAAAACAGCGCTTTCAGCTGCTTCCAGAGTAGTGCCAATAATCAGAATATCATCCAAATAAGCCATTACAATATGATGTTCTATGCGTAATTTGGCCATAATAGGTTTAAGTAATTTAGTAAAGAGCCTAGGGGCAGTAGTAAGCCCATTTGGTAAGGCTCGATATTGCCAGAGCTGATCCATCCAGACAAATTTCAAAAATTTCCGGTGATGTTTCCGGATGGACACTGAATAGTATGCATCTTTTAAATCAATACATGCCATAAAGCAACCATGCGAAATCAGTGATTTGGCTGTCTCAAAGGTGTCCATTTTGAAATGTGTATATGTTACAAAGGTATTCAACTGGGTCAAATCAATAATCACCCGACAACCTCCATCCTTTTTTGGTCTAGTAAATATATTGGAGACGAATTCAATGGGCTCGTGAATAGTTTTCTCTATCACGCCTTTTTGTTCCAAACGAAAAATTTCAGCCGTGCCTGCTGCCTGCTCAACAGCAGACAGCGTAAACTTCCGTTTGGGCATATGCTGGGATGGAGGAACTTTGCCGTGAATAAATTCAATAGAATGACCCCGAACATTTTGTAAAACAAATTTATCCGAAGTGACTGATACCCAAGCTTTAGCAAAGAACCGGAGTCGCCCTCCCACATGTGAGATTAAAGGGGCAGGGGAAAGAAACCCAGACCGCCTTACCTCCATGGTCACCGGCGGTCCCTGACATACTTGGGTGGCCGAGGAGGTGCTGGGTTGGGCTGACGATAAGATGGCTTCATCTTCCACTGGGGTCGCTGTGTGCCTGACCCTAAAAAAGACCGCTGCTGCTGGCCCTGTTGGTAGTAGTGCTGAGTAGTAGCATATGGTCTTGATGCTGATGCGACCGGACCTCGCGGTCGAGCAGGGGGAGCTTTTGGCACCATCGGTCTGGGGGCGATCTGAGATCGCATAAGTCCCACCGTTTTGGCTACCTCGTCCAGCTCCTTGACCCTCTTTGGAAGGTCTTCCCCGAAGAGTTGTCGGGGCGGTGGGGGCGGCGGTGGCTTACACAATCCTGCAAATTTTGGGTTGATAGACGGACGGATGCTGTTCTTCCGGAAATCGTTGATTTCATGTTGGGTGGCACATAATAGTGCTAACGCATCCTCCTGATCCAATGACAGGTCCGTTCCATCGACCGACCGCGCAAAGGCGGTAATACCGGCCGTGAGGAGTTTGAGGATCCGCTGGAGTTTAACCTCCTGATGGCGGACAGCCACGCCGATGTTGCCCCATATGGGCGTATTGACCAGTGGCACGTTGAGGGCATTACAGTTGGACGGGGCCTTGTGGCGCTGAGTGGCCTGTGAGAGTACTTCCTCCTGCAACCGATGATTCGTGAGAAAGTCCACTGTTGCTGCCAGCTTTGGCTGGAGCGGAAGTCCAGTTGTAATTGGTGCAGCAAATTTGGCTGCCACGTCCAGTAACTCAGCTGTCGGTGGCTCCGACGGTGTTGGGGTGGGGTCAAACCCTTCTTCCCCTTGTGGCTCGCTGATGAGGGAAACCGGCGAGGCGGCCCTGTGCCTGACGATATCCGTGGGTGCGTACTGCTGTTGATTATGGAGTACCAGCTCCAGCAGCCGCTCGATGCGGTCAATACGCCCCCCCATCCTGAACACTCGGATGGTCGGAGTCCTCCGGCTCAGAAAACATGCCGGGGCTCCTATCATCGGCCCGCACCTCAGAGAAGTGATCTCGGTGCCGGAATGGATCGCTTTCGGCCGCCGCAGCGAAACCGTGCGAGTCCCGTGCGGGCAGGGTGTCCAACCGCCTCTTCTTGGCAGGAGTAGAAGCCGTTGCCACAAAGGGCCCTGACGGCTTGGGGTCGACTCCAGCAGAAGCATGGAGCGACGCCCGCACAGGCTTGCCAGCTGTCCGCATTTCGGACGGTGCCGACGCATGGTCTCGTCCTCCCATCCATGGGGGACTCGGCGACCGAGGCGGGACCGTACCCAAGCCCCCCGTCCCGGCGGCGGGGGTTGGGAGTTGGGTAGCAGACCTTAACGACCCAGGTCCCGCCGTTGCACCAGACCGCTCCATGGCGGCTGGTGGAGCCTTGGCCCGGACCGGGTTAGGCTTACGGGCGCCTCTGCTGCCTTTTAATGAAGGGCTAGCGGAGGGGGGTCGGGCCGCAGCACGAACCCCTTCCCCGTTGTCGCCAAAGGCGAACTTGTGGCAGAGTCCACCCTTTCAGGAGGCACCCCGACGTCCTCCTCCACGCACTCCTCCTCGGAGCTGTGGTGACTCAGCGGGTCCCGACCTGCAGCAGCAGACGGCAATGACTTCCCCGCCTTCTTCCCGGCCCCAGGTGGAAACGATGAGGGCGCCGGGCCACGACTTCTTCGTCCAAACATTCTGAACACTCCAATCCGCACCCTTGCTGAAAGACAAAACCGACAGCAAGGGCCAACCAACTTAAGGTGAGTTTAACTTACCTAAGCGGCTCCTTTTGAAGGGCTGGCGAGGAGCGCGCCCCACCGCCAGCTGTCGGCAGCAATGCGTTGCGACGATATGTCGCGCATGCGTGCCGGCGGGCTCTTCACGAAGTCACTCACGTGACTCCGAAATGAAATTGCACAGATTCACCACTCTCTGTGTGAAAAATGATTTTCTCATCTCGGTCATAAAAGACTTCCCCCTTATCCTTAAACTGTGACCCCTTGTTCTGGACTTACCCAACATCGGGAACAATCTTCCTGCATCTAGCCTGTCCAACCCCTTAAGAATTTTGTAAGTCTCTATAAGATCCCCCCTCAATCTTCTAAATTCTAGCGAGTACAAGCCGATAGGACATTGCCTATGGCTGCCCTCGACTGCCTGTAACTAACTAGCGATCCCACTCCACTGCACTATGAGTCAAAAAGAACCGACCAAATTTTACTCGTGGAAAATTTTCAACATGCTGAAAAATTTTACATGATCTAGCCGAGGCCGCGAGTATGCGGGAACTTCCCTCGAGCATGAAGGAGAGTTCCATTGACCTCACAGAACCCCATAGGACCATGTGTTGACCATGCTGCAAGTTTGAGTCGAGGGCAAACTCTTCTAAACTCGCAGATTAGGTCACCGCAGTGGGACAGCCCCATTACATATAGCATTCCAGTCACCACGCCATGGGAAAGATGTATGAGATCGACAAAGATGGGTTTAAAGACTGTAGATCCGAGGAATGGCTGGCAAGGCTGGGATCATTTAGTTTAGTTTAGTTTAAAGATACAGCCCGGAAACAGGCCCTTCGGCCCACTGGGTCCGCACTGACCAGCAATCCCCGCACATTAACACTATCCAGCACACACTCAGGCCAATTTACACATACACCAAGCCAATTAACCTACATACCTGTGCATATTTGGAGTGTGGGAGGAAACCAAAAGTCTGGGAAAGAACCCACACAGGTCACGGGGAGAACGTGCAAACTCCGTACAGACAGCGCCCGTAGTCGGGATTTATGTTGGAAGAGAGGAGGTGAGGTGAGGAAGGATCTAATATCTATAGCAGGAGGGTCAAAAGCCAGGGAGCATAGATTTTGAAATAATGAATAGGATTAGAAGGGAGACGAGGAAATGTTATTTTCATCGATAGTCGAGAACTCACTACTGCAGCAGCATTAAGTACATCTTGTAAACTTGTCCCATGAGTTTGCAATCTGCTCAATATGTATTTTGCAATGGAAGATTTAATTAGGCTGGACAGCTTTTTCTTAAGATCATAAGTTCATAGGTGATAGGAGCAGAATTAGGCCCTTCAGCCCATCAAGTCTACTCCGCCATCCAATCATGGCTGATCTATCTCTCCCTCCTAACCCCATTCTCCTTCCTTCTCCCCATAACCTCTGAAACACGTACTTATCAACCGTTCCTCTCGATCTGCATGAGAATGAAAGGCTGAATGGCCTTGTTCTGGTTTGTAAATTGTCCATGATATTCCAAATGGGGCTGAGATCTTGACGGTGAGATGACAATGTAATCACATTATCGTCAGCTTTGTCCGCTGGACTGGAGGGTGGCAGCATCGACCACCCCGGGCCGCGGAGTTTGAACCGGCCCGTTCGCGGAGCTCGGATGCGGCCGCTGGACTTACCATCACCCGGCGGGGGGGGGGGGGGGCAACATTGGAAGCCTGGATCGCCTCAACGCAGAAGGAGATCAAGGAGGGAAGAGACAAGGACTTTAAGACTTTTGCCTTCCATCACAGTGAGGAGGTGCTTGGCAGACTCACTGTGGTGGATGTTAAACTGTGTTAAGTGTGTGTTTTGTTATTTTATTCTATGTTATGACTGCAAGGTATACAATTTTGTTCTGACTGAAATGTCTAAATGACAACAAAGGATATTTTAATACTTTTTTAATATATTTTTTTAATAAGGTGTTTCTTCAGGGAAAGAATCTTCTCAGTGAATGATAGGACCCTCGGGAGTGTTGTAGAGTAGAGGGATCTATGAGTACAAAATACGTAATTCCCCGAAATTGGAAAGATAGATTGATGAAGAAGGCTTTAGGCACACTGCCCTTCATCAGTCAGGAAATTGGGGTGCAGAAATTGCCTGACCCGCAGAGGTACTCCAGCATTCTGTGTCTATGGAGTCTGAAGAAGGGTCTTGACTCGAAATGTCAACTATTCTTTTCTTCATAGCTGCTGCCTGACCCACTCTCCAGCACTCTGTGTCTATCATTGAAGTAGGGACATTATGTCATTGTTGTACATGACTTTGGTGAGGCTGCACTTGGAGTATTTGTTGGCCCGATTATAGGAGAGCTGTCATCAGGCCAGAAAAGGTGCAGGGAAGATTTACGAGGATGTTGCCAGGATTCAAGGGCCTGAGCTATAGGGAGGGGTTGGGCAAGCTAGGATTTTATTCCTTGGTGCATAGGAGGCTAAGAGGTGATATTACAGAGGTAACTACATAGAAACATTGAAAATAGGTGCATGAGTAGGCCATTCGGACCTTCGAGCCAGCACCGCCATTCAATATGATCATGGCTGATCATCCAAAATCAATTTTCTGCTTTCTCCCCATATCACCTTGATTCCATTAGCCCTAAGAGCTGCATCTAACTCTCTCTTGAAAACATCCAGTGATTTGGCCTCCAATGGCTTCTGTGGCAGAAAATTGCACAGATTCACAACTCTCTGGGTTAAAAGGTTTTTTCCTCATCTCAGTCCTAAATGGCCTACCCCTTATTCTAAAACCGTGACCCCTGGTTCTGGACTTCCCCAACATCAGGAACATCGCGTCTAAACTCACGAGGAATGGATAGGGTGAATGCACAGATCTTTTTTCCACTATTTGGAAATCAAAAACTAGAGAGCCTAGGTTTAAGTTGAGTGCGAAAGATTTAATAGGAATTTGAGGGACAACTTCACACAGAGGGTGGTAGGCACAGGGAATAAGCTGACAGAGGAAATAGTTGAGACAGGTGCAATGACAACTTTTAAAATACACTTGGGCAGGAACATGGATAGGAAAGGTTATTGGGATATTTGTCACTCATAGGCAAATTTTAGTTTTTAGCTTCAGATTTAGAGTTACAGTGCAGAAACAGGCCCTTCGGCCCACCGGGTCTGCACCAACCAGCGATCCCCGCACATTAACACTACCCTACACACACTAGGTACTATTTACATTTATAACCAAGCCAATGAACCTGCAAACCTGTACTGCTTTGGAAAGTGGGAGGAAACCAAAGATCTCGGAAAAAACCCACGCGGTCACGGGGAGAACGAACAAACTCCGTACGGACAACACCCGTAGGCAGGATTAAACCTGGGCGTCTGGCGCTGTAAGGCAGCAACTCTACCGCTGCACCACCATGTCAACATGGGACTAGTTTAGATGGGGCATCTTGGTCGCATGGACGGGTTGGGCTGTTTCTGTGCTGTATGTCCCTATAACTCTAATTTCCCCTCTAATATAGTGCGTCTACCAAAATTGTAAACACATTACACGAATAAAAAACATCCATTATTGATCTTCCACTGAGATATCAGTTTAAGACCTGTAAGTGCAGCCAAAAATGTTAAATCAGGTACCAAATGCAATAAAATATTTAATGTTCACGAAGACCCAATAGACCAATAACTACCTTGGCAACAAGAACAGTTCAAATCTCCAAATGAACTTTTCAGAAATATTTGACTCTGAATGATCATTGATGAAGCTAGTGACATGTAATTGTAGTGAAGTAGAATAGGTCAGAGCACAAGCATTTAAGAACTAGAAGCGGGAGTGAACAGTTCTCCATCACAAATCTCTTCTCTCATTACTTATTGTTGCTGATCCTCTACCTTGTTCAATTCACACCTGACTTATTTATATTTGTTGATAGGCCAGGGGTATGTGGAGAATAGGGGGTCCAGAGGAGGATATGAGATCTAGAGCAGACCATTCGTGAATGGTGGGGCAGGCGTGAAGGGCTGAGCGGCCTTGTGCTGTTCCTATTTGCTTAAGTACTTATGATCTCTGGACCACCTGATGCCTAAAAATCTATTCTGCCAGCCTTGAATAGACTCAATAACTATACATCCCCAAGCTCTCTGGGATGGAGAATTCCAAGATAAACTGCCTGGTGGGAATGGAACAATGAAATTCGTACTTGCAGCAGCAGAGCAGACATGTAAACAGAGTGCACTGTAAACACCATGATAAAAAACACTAAAGTCCAGTATATACTGATGTATATATACACACGCACACACACACATCTATAAATATAAAATGTACACACAATATATATATATCTACAATATATAAATATAAAATATAAACACACAATACTATATATATATATTAGTATATCTCACACACACATTTCATTTAACATATTGTGTGTGTACATGGTGGTGTGTAAAAATTGTATATATGTACAATGCATACACGTACACAACATGTACATGCTATATACACACATGCACATATGTATGTAGTATATATATATATGTGTGTGCATGTGTGTGAGATATACTGATGTATGTACTGTATATAGTATTGTGTGTGTATATTTTATATTTATATATATATATTGTATATATATATATATTGTGTGTGTGTGTGTGTGCTTATTATATTTATATAAAGTAAAGTTTCAAAAAAAGTATTAAAAAGGTATAAAAGTATCCTTTATTATCATTCAGACATTTCAGTCTGAAGGAACTTGTATAACTTGCAGTCATAACTTAGAATAAAATATCAAAACACACATTTAACACAGTTTAACATCCACCACAGTGAGTCTACCAGGCACCACCTCACTGTGATGGATGGCAAAAGTCTGAAAGTCCTTGTCTATTCCCTCCTCGTCTCCCTCTGCGTTGAGGCAATCCAGCTTTCGATGTAGGGACCCCGCTGGGTGATGGTAAGTCCAGCGGCCGCATCCGAGCTCCGCGAACGGGCCGGTTCAAACTCTGCGGCCCAGGGCGGTATGTGTGTGTGTGTGCGTGTGCGTGTGCGTGTGCGTGTGTGTGTGTGTGTGTGTGTATAAATATGTATATATATGTATAAAAATATGTGTATATATATATATCGTGTGTGTGTATACATAGTATATATATATATAGATATATATATATATGCATAAACAAATCTCATCTGCCTGTACATGATCCATGTCCGTCCAGTTTCTATAGATATATATATATATATATATATATATATATATATATATATATATTGGGATCTGGGATGTCAGGACTTTCATATGAGGAAAGACTGCATAGACTCGGCTTGTACTCACTGGAATTTAGAAGATTGAGGGGGGATCTTATAGAAACTTACAAAATTCTTAAGAGGTTGGACAAGCTAGATGCTGGAAGATTGTTCCCGATGTTGGGGGAGTCCAGAACAAGGGGTCACAGTCTAACGATAAGGGGGAATTCCTTTAGGACCGAGATGAGGAAAACATTCTTTACACAGAGAGTGGTGAGTCTCTGGAATTCTCTGCCACAGAAGGTAGTTGAGGCCAGTTCATTGGCTATATTTAAGAGGGCGTTAGATGTGGCACTTGTGGCTAAAGGGATCGGGGGTATGGAGAGAAGGCAGGTACGGGATACTGAGTTGGATGATCAGCCATGATCACATTGAATGGTGGTGCAGGCTTGAAGGGCCGAATGGCCTACTCCTGCACCTATTTTTCTATGTTTCTATGTTTCTATCTGGATCATGTACATGTGGAGTACCAGAGAGCTTATTTTTTACATTGTTCACTCAATGAGAGTATTAAAGGTAGCATTAACTTCTACCACAAATATTCTTTGATTATTTTTAAAGTATTTAGAATCCACCTTTGTGCGGCACGGTGGCGCAGCGGTTGACATGCTGCCATGTAGTGCCCGGGATCGATCCTGGCTACGGATGCTGACTGTAGGGAGTTTGTACGTTCCCCCCAAGACAACCGTGGGTTTTCTCCAATAACTTTGGTTTCCTCCCACGCTCCAAAGACCTGCAGGTTTGTAGTTTAATTGGGTTGATATAAATGAAAAAATTGTCCCGTGTAGGGTAGTGTTAATGTGCGGGGGATCTCTGGTCGTTGCGGACGCGGTGGACCAAAGGGCCTGTTTTTGCGCTGTTTCACTACTAAATTAAACTAAACTGAACTAAACTAAACTAAACTAAACCTGCAATTGCGTGATTGGAACGGCGATACTAGACAGCTGAAAACCTAGTTTGGAAGTGATAATATATAGAAACAAGGAATTGCAGATGCTAGTTAATACACAAAATGACACAAAGTGCTGGAGTAACTCAGCAGGTCAGGTAGCATCTCTAGCATCTCTGGAGAACATGGATAGGTGTCATTTCAGTTTGAAACCCTTCCAGGGACTGAAGGACTCAACCCGTAACGTCACCTATCTATGTTTTCCATAGATGCTGTTTGACCCGCTGAGTTCTAGCAGCCGCTCTTATAATATCACCATCAAGTTTTAAAATACATTCAAAGATAGACACAAAATGCTGGAGTAACTCTGCGGGTCAGGCAGCATCTCTGGATAGAAGGAATGGGTGACGTTTCAGATCGTGACCTTTCTTCAGACTGAAAGTCAGGGGAGAGGGAGACACAGAGATATGGCAAATTAAGGTGTGAAAATGAGGGATCAAAGGGGACAAAGCTCAAGGAAAATGTCGAATAGACCATTGTTAGGTAGGGGAAGGTGACAACGAGGCATAGAAAGATAAAATTTAATCAGGAGGACAGTCGGAAAACTAGGATGGGGAAGGGATGGAGAGAGAGGGTAAACAATGGGAAATATGTTCATTTCTCTGCCGCTGTTGTTATGCCTGAGAATGTGTCCTTACCGACACATGACTAAGTGCCTGTCTCAGCCCAACATGTCACTTCACCTGTCAGAAGGCCCGATTACATCAACAGGTAATCAGAAGCAAGAACCTGATCAACTGTTCCCAGGGATTCAGCCTGGAAAGGGTAATTCAATCTTTTATAATGCGTAGAATAAGACGGAGCAAAGACTGTGGCTTTCCCTGCCTGCAAACTTGTGTTAAAAAAAAACTCTCCCCCAAGGCCTTGAAAGTTTACATGTGTTTCTTGTTACTCCTCAATGATCAGCTTCAAAGGTACCATGCGGTATTAAGTGAGGTGGCAATGCTGAGTTTCATCTTGCATCAAGTTATTGCTGGCGTGTAGTAATGCTTTTATTAAAGGTTTGAAGTAGGAGGATATTTGAGGAAAATAATTTGAGACAGCAGGAAACGCCTTGTCGGAGGTGTGCAAGTGATGTTTTCTCCCTTAGATCTGACATTCCCGTTTACATCAGTTCCAGTTTCGGTTCAGTTTATTGTCAGGTGCACCGAGGTACAGTGAAAAGCTTTTGTTGCGTGTTAACCAGTCAGTGGAAAGACAATACATGATTGCAATCGAGCCATTCACAGTGTATAGATACATTGATAAGGGAATACCGTTTATTGCAAGGTAAAGCCAGCAAAGTCCGATCAAGGATAGTCCGAGGGTCACCATTGAGGTAGATAGTAGTTCAGGACTGCTCTCTGGTTGTGGTAGGATGATTCACTTACCTGATAACAGCTGGGAAGAAACTTTCACTGAATCTGGTAGTGTGCGTTTTTACACTTCTATACCTTTTGCCTGATGTGAGAGGGGAGAAGAGGAGTGGCCAGTGTGGTCCTTAAATATGCTGCTGGCCTTGCCGAGGCAATTGCGGAAGAAATTCCTTCGCATCTCCATTCTAAAGTTTTCTGCTTTAAGTCTGTGGCTTTGCCCTCTGTTCCTATTCTCTTTACGAGTCAAATCTCTAAATTTGACCAACTTTTGTAGTTCATAAATTCATAATTTCATAGACTCGGGCTCAATTCCTGTGGATTGGAGGGGAGCTAATGTTATCCCACTGTTCAAGAAAGGAGGGAGAGAGAAAGCAGGGAATTATAGACCAGTTAGCCTGACATCGGTGGTGGGGAAGATGCTGGAGTCCATTATCAAAGATGTAACAGCGGCGCATTTGGATAGCAGTAACAGGATTGGTCCGAGTCAGCATGGATTTACGAAGGGGAAATCGTGCTTGACAAATCTTTTGGAATTTTTTGAGGATGTAACAAATAAAATGGACAAGGAAGAGCCAGTGGATGTAGTGTACCTGGACTTATCAAAGGCAAAAAAGCCTTTGATAAGGTCCCACATAGGACATTAGTGGGCAAAATTAGGGCACATGGTATTGGGGGTAGAGTGCTGACATGGATAGAAAATTGGTTGGCAGACAGGAAACAAAGAGTCGGGATTAACGGGTCCCTTTCAGAATGGCAGGCAGTGACCGGTGGGGTACCGCAAGGCTCAGTGCTGGGACCACAGCTATTTACAATATGCATTAATGATTTAGATGAAGGAATTAAAAGTAACATTAGCAAATTTGCAGACGACACAAAGCTGGGTGGCAGTGTGAACTGTGAGGAGGTTGCTATGAGGATGCAGAGTGACTTGGACAGGTTGGGGGAGTGGGCAGATGCAGTATAATGTGCATAAATTCCTCGTAAGTTGCAAAACATACTCGGTGAATAAAATCTGATTCTGATAAATGTGAGGTTATCCACTTTGGAGGCAAGAACGGGAAGGCAGATTATTATCTGAATGGTGTCAGGAAGGAAAAGGGGAAGTAGAACGAGACCTAGGTGTCCTAGTACATCAAAAGCTTTTCACTGTACCTCGGTGCACCTGACAATAAACTGAACCGAAACTGGAACTGATGTAAACGGGAATGTCAGATCTAAGGGAGAAAACATCACTTGCACACCTCCGACTGAAAGTAAGCATACAGGTACAACAGGCAGTGAAGAAAGCTAATGGCATTTTGGCCTTCATAAAGGGAGGAGTTGGGTATAGGAGCAAAGAGGTCCTTCTGCAGTTGTACAGGGCCCTGGTGAGCACACCTAGAGTATTGTGTGAAGTTTTGATCTCCCAATTTGAGAAAGGACAAATTCTTGCTATTGGGGGAGTGCAGCGTAGGTTCACGAGGTTAATACCCAGGGCAAATTCTTGCTATTGGGGGAGTGCAGCGTAGGTTCACGAGATTAATACCCAGGATGGCGGGACTGTCATACAGTGAAAGAATGGACTGCCTGGGCTTGTATTCACTGGAATCTAGAAGGATGAGAGGGGATCTTATAGAAACATACAAAATTGATAAGGGACTGGACACGCTAGATGCAGGAAACATGTTCCCGATGTTAGGGGAGTCCAGAACCAGGAGCCACAGTTTAAGAATAAGGGATAAGCAATTTACAACTGAGATGAGGGAAAACGTTTTCTCACAGAGAGTTGTGAATTTGTGGAATTCTCTACCTGAGAAGGCAGTGGAGGCCGATTCACTGGATGCATTCAAAAGGGAGTTAAATAGAGCTCTTAGGGCTGGCGGAATCAAGGGGTATGGGGAGAAGGCAGGAACGGGGTACTGATTGTGGATGATCAGCCATGATTACATTGAATGGTGGTGCTGGCTCGAAGGGCCGACTGACCTCCTCCTGCACCTATTGTCCATGCATCCATATATCATCATAAGTGATCAGCGCAGAATGAGGCCATTCGGCCCTTCAAGTCTACTCCGCAATTCAATCATGGCTGAATAATCTCTTCCTTACCCCATTCTCCTGCCTTCTACCCATAACCCTGACACCCGTACTAATCAAGTTGAGTATACACGGGTACATTGGATGATATAAAAGTAGGAAAAGGTCATTCGTTCTCTAACACCTGCTGATCTTGTATCTCACTGTCTTTCCCTGCATGAACTCCCAATGCTTCAATGTCCAAATATCTATCGATATGTCTAGGATATAATTAGTGACATGTATAATGTCTCTTGGTCATGTCTAAGATATAATTAGATCGGGTGTGCATGGCCTTCTTGGATAAGAAGTTCGAACACTTACTACCGACTGGCTGAAGAAATGTCTCCTTATCTCTCATCGTGAATTGTTGACTTAGGAACAGCGACTGCTGGTTCAAGGCAGCTACTTCGGGAGAGGAATGATCGCTGCATCCATCCTGCCAAGCTACGAGGGTATGATTTGGCACATGAAAAGGAAAATGCAGGAGATAAACGTCATGGCACTCATGAGGAACAAAGGGCTTGTTTAATAGTTTGGGGCAACTGTGCAGAACAACTAACACCATGGCGGCACGGTGGCGCAGCGGTAGCGTTGCTGCCTTACAGCGCCAGTGACCCGGGTTCAATCCTGTTGGTGCCGAATTTATACGTTCTCCCTGTGACCACGTGGGTTTTCTCCGGGTGCTCTGGTTCCCTCCCACTCCCACAGGTTTGTAGGTTAATTGGCTTCTGCGAATTGTAAATTGTCCCCAGTGTGTAGGATAGTACCAGTGTCTAGTATGATCGATGTTTGGCACGGACTCAATGGGCCGAAGGGCCTGTTTCCGCTCTGCATCGCTTAAAAACACCCGGGAAAAAAAAAAAAATTCCCTTGCCTGAAAGTGGAATTTCTCTAAATCTCTTTAACGTTCTTCTTCCAAAGTTTCTGGTACCAGGAAATGTTGTACATGAACTTGAGAATAATAATAACTTTAAATTTCCATCTGAGAGACAGCACCCAACAACAGTGCTACATTTCCTCATTCAGCCAAGACTTGTACTCAGGTCTCTGTAGTGGAACTTAAACACAGCTTTAGGACGGAAGCTTGGTACTGGTACAGATTAACAATCAATGTTAGGCCATCGCAAAGAAATAAACAGTGCCCTTCTCGGTGTTAATTAACGCCGGGGCGACACGGTGGCGCTGCGGTAGAGCTGCTGCCTTACAGTGCACAACAGCGCCAGGGACCCGGGTTCAATCTTGGCTAGGGGTGCTGTCTGTACGGAGCTTGTACGTTCTCCCCGTGAACTGCGTGGGTTTCCTCCGGCTGTTCCGGTTTCCTCCCACCCTCACAGGTTTGCAGGTGAATTGGCTTCTGTAAATTGTAAATTGTCCCAAGTGTGTAGGCTAAGTGTTAAGGGCCTGTCCCACCAGCATGCAACTCTATGCGATTAGCGCGACCTAACGCGGTCGCTTGAGCCGTCCGGCGTCGCGGGGCCGGTCCCACTTCGATCGCCGGAGCCGTGCAGAATTGTGCGGAGTTCGTCCCGACACCGCGCGGGGCTCCGAAAAACTGACTATGTCCAAAAATTCAGCGCGGCAACGGCTTGTAGGCTCGCAGTCGCCTCGACATTTACACACCGCCCCAACATCGTGCCTCCGTGAACCTATTTGTAAGTGCCTCCGTGACCCTCTATGTGTGTGGCTCCGTGGCCCTGTGTGTGTGTGTGCCTCGGTGCCCCTCTCTGTATGCCCCTCTCTGTCCTGGCGAATTTACCTTAGACTTCGCTCCAAGTTCGCTTCACTTTGCGCCACGTTGCGCCACTCACCCAACCTCCGCGCGGCCCCTACTGCCGGTTTCGTTGCACTTGCCGCATGCAGGCGCATGCTGGTGGGAACGGCCCCTGTACAGGGGATCACCCGACCTCCGCGCGGCCCCCGCTTCTAGTTTGACCCGCGTTCATCGCATAGAGTTGCATGCTGGTGGGACAGGCCCTTTAGTGTACGGGGTGATCGCCGGTCGGCACGGACTTGGTGGGCCGAAGGGCCTGCTTCCGCACTGTATCTCGAAACTAAACTGAACTGGAAGCCAAGAGCTGGAGGTAAGGTTTGCCTGAACCTGGTACATTGTGCCTTTTTTTGATCCTATATCCTCAGCTGAGTATCTGGGAGCAGTCTGGAACAAAGGCTGAAGAAAGCAACGCAGATGAATCGACTTAATTTTTTTTTTACTTAGGGAGAAAACAGGCTGAGCGATGTTGGGTTACACACTATGTGACAAAGTAAGCTCGGAGGGCAGTATGATAGAGGATTTCAAAACTACGAAAAGATTTGGACGTGGTAAAATGATTTAAAATTCATTGTGACAGCAGGATTAGAAAGCAAAACTGTAAAATATGTAGGCCAGCGGTAAGGTTAGATAACAGGACGTACTTATTTTTCCTGGAATTATTGCTGGATGTGAAAAATATGGAAGATTATGATCCTTTTTGGAAAGGACTTTATTTGCCCCTGAGGGAGCAGGAGAATTGCACAAGCCAGTTACGTTCGCCTCCTGTTGCTTGATTTCTTTATGAATTGAAAGGAAATTAGTAATTTTTCCTACATCAATCACAAATCTCCTCGTTATTTTTTTGCCTGAAAATAGCTTATATGTTGGAAGCTTCAACTTAGTAGTGAATAGGTTTAAGATGCTCTGGCGTAGCAGGCTATTGTTTGACGGACTGCTCAATAAGCATTCCTTGAAGCAGATGTGGGGAAGATGATGTTTCATTTCCCCTTCCTTCCTTCCTACCTTCCTTTCCTTCCTTTCACTTTCTCTCTGTCCCCTTTTTCTTCCCTTCTTTCTCTTTATTTTGTCTTCTTCTCCTTTCCCCCTCACACTTTACATTCGACCTTGGACCTTGGGGAAAGCACGCGGAACCCGTCCCTTCGGCCCAACTGGTTTGCGCCGACCAGCGATCACCCCGTACACCAACACTATTCCACACGCCAGGGAAAGTTTCCAATTTTTACCCAATCTTTGGTGTAAACCAGCATCCGTAGTTCCTTCTTACAGGATGATTGATTGAGAGGGAAAGCAGGCCCAAGGGGCTGAATGGCCTTCTCCTGCTCCCCTTTCTTGCACGGTACTACTTAGTCATCAAGCTGGAACGTTAACTCTGTTTCTGCCCCCACATAGACTGATAGGGCTGATGAGTATTCCTACCGTCCTCAGTCTTTGTTTCAGATTACCTGCATCTGCAGCATTTTGCTTTCAAACTGAGGGAAATCCTCAAGGACTATTTCTCGTGCTGAACGGAACTGAAGATGCTGGTATATACTGAAGATAGACACAAAGTGCTTGAGTAACTCAGCATGTCAGGAAACATCTCTGGAGAAAAAAGGATAGTTGACGTTTTGGGTCCCGACCCGAAATGCCATCCATCCCTGTTCTCCGGAGATGCTGCAAGGCTTATTTACCAGGCTGATGAAGCCATGAAACATCATTGAAGAACTTACTGGTTTGCTTATTTCTTGTTTGCCTTCTGGAAGAATTCATGCGGGAACTATTCAAAAATTAATGTGTTCGGCATAGTTAGCAGGTGGTCCAATTATGAATATGCTTCCTTGCTGTTCGAGCGTAGCATCCTGTTCGCTAACATGTGTCAGGTACTTTCCAGATTGCAGGGGATATGTCCTCTGATTGCCAGAAGCACTAATCTAAAGGCTGTAAATAGTATGAAATGATGCACTTTGAAGTGAATTCAACAAAGAGACCCAGGCAGCATTTTTGCCACCTCACAGTTCCAGGGACTATGACTTCAATCCTGATCTCCAAATACTACCTCTGTGGAATTTACATGATCTCCCTGTGACTGTGTCGGTCTCCTCTGAGTGCTTTGGTTTCTTTAGGCTTTAGAGATACAGCGCGGAAGCAGGCACTTTGGCCGTACTGGCGTGGGGTAATACACAGTAACCAGATAACCTACCAACCATTGCGTTTTTGGGATATGGGGGCAAATCGGAACTCATGGCGGAAACCCATCGTCACGGAGCCCGCATTGGTAGAGTTGCTGCCTCACAGCGCCAGTGACCCGGGTTCGATCCTAACAATGGGTGCTGTCTGGACGGGGTATGTACGTTCTCCCTGTGACTGCGTGGCTTTCCTCCGGGTGCTCCGGTTTCCTCCCACACTCCAAATACCATATAACCATATAACAATTACAGCACGGAAACAGGCCCTCTCGGCCCTTCCAGTCCGTGCCGACCATTTATTTTCCCCTAGTCCCATCTACCTGCACTCAGACCATACCCCTCCATTCCCTTCCCGTCCATATACCTATCCACTTTACTTTTAAATGTTAAAATCAATCCTGCCTCCACCACTTCTGCTGGAAGCTCATTCCACACAGCCACCACTCTCTGAGTAAAGAAGTTCCCCCTCATGTTACCCCTAAACTTCTGTCCCTTAATTCTCATGTCATGCCCTCTTGTTTGAATCTTCCCTACCCTCAATGGAAAAAGCTTATCCACGTCAACTCTGTCTATCCCTTTCATCATTTTAAAGACCTCAATTAAGTCCCCCCTTAACCTTCTGCGCTCCAAAGAATAAAGACCTAACTTGTTCAACCTTTCTCTGTAACTTAGTTGCTGGAACCCAGGCAACATTCTAGTAAATCTCCTCTGTACTCTCTCTATTTTGTTGACATCCTTCCTATAATTAGGCGACCAAAATTGTACACCATACTCCAGAATTGGTCTCACCAATGCCTTGTACAATTTAAACATTACTTCCCTATTCCTATATTCAATGCTCTGATTTATAAAGGCCAGCACACCAAAAGCTTTCTTTACCGCCCTATCCACATGCGATTCCACCTTCAGGGAACTATGTACAGTTATTCCTAGATCCCTCTGTTCCACAGCATTCCTCAATTCCCTACCATTTACCATGTACGTCCTATTTTGATTTGTCCTGCCAAAATGTAGCACCTCACACTTATCAGCATTAAAACTCCATCTGCCATATTTCAGCCCACTCTTCCAAATGGCACAAATACATCCAAGTTTGTAAGTAAATTGGCTTCAGTAAAATTGTAAACTGTCCCCAGTGCATAGGATAGTGCTAGTGTGCGGGGTGATAGCTGGTCAGTGCCGACCCGGTGGGTCGAAGGGCCTGTTTCCGTGCTGTGGCTCTAAATTCTAAAAGTCTAAAGTCTAAAGTCTAGGAGTGATACTATGTACAGGTGATCGATGATCGGCGTGGACTCAGTGGACTGAAGGGCCTGTTTCCACTCTATCTCACAACTACAGTAAGCTAAACTAAACAAGGAGAACATGTGAATCCACACAGACTCTACTAGAGTCATCGAATCACACCTCCAGATTTAGGGACAGTTTCTTCCCAGCTGTTTTCGGATAACTCAACCATCCTACCCTAACCAGAGAGCAGTCCTGAACTACTATCTACCTCATCAAGGACCCTCAAACTATCTTTGTTCGGACGCTTTACTTCCCCCCCTCGACTCCATTCAAGGACCCAAGCAGTCGTTCCAGGTCCGACAGAGGTTCACCTGCACCTCCTCCAACCTCATCTATTGCATCCGCTGCTCTAGATGCCAGCTGATCTATATCGGTGAGACCAAGCGGAGGCTTGGCGATCGTTTCGCCAAACACCTCCGCTCGGTCCGCAATAACCAACCCGACCTCCCGGTGGCTCAGCACTTCAACTCCCCTCCCATTGCATATCCGACCTTTCTGTCCTGGGCCTCCTCCACGGCCAGAGTGAGTAACACCGCAAATTGGAGGAACAGCACCTCATATTTCCGCTTGGGGAGTCTGCATCCTCTTGGAATGAACATCAAATTCTCTCAATTCTGTTAACCCTTGCTGTCTCCTCCCCTTCCCACCTCTCCCTCAGCCCTCGGGCCCCTCCTCCTCCTTTTTCCTCTCTTCCCCCCGCCTCCCCCCCACCCCCCATCAGTCTGAAGAAAGGTTTCGGCCCGAAACGTTGCCTATCTCCCTCGCTCCATAGATGTTGCCTCACCCGCTGAGTTTCTCCAGCATTGTGTGTGTGTACCCTTTGATTGGACCTTACTGGCTTTACCTTGCACAAAATGTTATTCCTTTATCTTGTATCTGTAAACTGCGGATGGCTCAATTGTAATCATGTATTGTCTTTCCACTGCCTGGTTAGCACGTAACAAAGGCTTTTCACTGTACCTCAGTGCTCGTGACAATAAGCTAAACTGAAAGTGAAATTGAACTGAATTGAGAATCGTACCAATTTCTCCTTGTAAAACGTGGTCCACAAAGTGCTTCACAGGCAAGAACGTTCCGGCGGAGAACCTGTCAGTTTGGGATCTGGCCGTGTCAGATTCAATGAGGACAAACCACGAGCTCCAAGTGCTTTGCTTGTGTTACATCTAACTGGTGGGTAGTTAATGCTCACGCTCTGTAGACCAGGTGGCCTGCTGTCTCTCCCGACATCTCCCTCCATCGCTCACACGCGCTACACATGTCCAGCATAAAGCACAAAGAAACAAAAAAAAAGTTCAAAAGCGAATTTGATTTGGAATGATGAAAGTGAATCGACTGACATGAGGTTGCGGGGAGAAGGAGAGAGGGGGTGAGGGGGGAGTTGGGGGATTAGGGGGGTAGTTGGGGGGGTGGGAACCCAAGCTGGAACCGTTGCAACATTAATTTGTAACACCACATATGGTTTAGTGCGGATAAAAGGAACACATCGGCCAACTGACTTTGCCACATGTTGTCAGAGCTCTTTGAAATGATTTGTGAAAACACTACACGGTCTCATTTCGACAGGCTGGGCGATCACCAGGGGGATTCTTCCCACCGGCTCGGAAAGCTCGGAGAGGACGTCATCAAGTAAAACTCGAAATGTCTGTGTAACCACTGACCTATAAAAGTGCCCCGCTGAGGCAAAGGTTAGAAGATGGTTTTTGTTTAGGTTTATTGTCGTCACATCTACAGGAATGCAGTGAGAGTCATGTTTTGCATGTTATCCAAACGGATCGGGCATGTCAAACATAAAAACAATCAAGTCAAACCCAAGTTCAGGCCAGGGCAGCGGTAGAGTTGCTGCCTTACGGCGCCAGCGACCCGGGTTCCATCCTGACTACGGGTGTTGTCTATACGGAGTTTGTACGTTCTCCCCGTGTCCTGCGCGGGTTTTCTCTGAGATCGTCAATTTCCTCCCACTCTCCAAAGACACATAGGTTTGTAGGTTAATTGGCATGGTTATAAATGTAAAATTGTCCCTAGTGTGTGCAATGTAGTGTTGTTGTGCGGGGGGGGGTGATTGCAACCTTCACGTGGTCTGCCCTGTTTCGACGAGTGCAATTAACCTGGTGTGCACAATCAAATAAGATCAAATATAACAAGTTGCCCTACATCTTTAGGCTGTGCACGCCCTATGCAAGAAGAAGAAGATGTGCAGGGATCGCTGGTCAGTGCGGACTTAGTGGGCCGAAGGGCCTGTTTCCGTGCTGCATCTCTGAACTAAACTAAACTACAATAGACAGAGCAAAGCAGAAGGTACATAGTGCAGAATATAGCTCTCAGCATTGTAGTGCATCAGTTCCATGGATAAAGTCCAATGTGTGGAATGTGTGAAGAGACAGCATCCGAGGTTGGGTTCGAACCCATGCCTCTGATGGTTTGAGGTAACAGTTCTATAAGCTGTGTCACTGCGATGTTCCTATCAGCATGAAGGCACTCCCCCACTACCACATATGTTGCAGTTGAGCATCCTATGATAAGTATCCTACTGTAGTATCCTATATGCAGGCATCAGCACACATAAAGTGCAATGAGAGGGTGGCACGGTGGTGCTGTGTAGAGTTGCTGCCTTACAACGCCATCATGGATTTTTGAAATCGAGGGGGCTGCACGATTGGCAGCCCCGCCAACAGTCTGTTTGTTTTTTTCGTCTTTTTTAATTTTTTTAGTGTGTGTTAAAAGTCTGTGTAAATGTTGTCAGATTTGTTTTATGTGGGGGGAGGGGGAAGCGTTGTGACTGGATTCCTCCCACACTCCAAAGATGTTCAGATTTGTAGATCTATTGGCTTCAGTGAATTGTAAATTGTCTCTCTCTCTCGTGTCGGAAAGTGCTGGTGTAAGGGGTGATCAAGGTTCAAGGTTCAAGGTTCAAGGTTAGTTTATTGGTCACATACACCAATTGGTGTAGTGAAATGTTTCTTGCCAATGCAGCACATAAAAAAAGAATACAGACATAACACTAATAGAGAGATTTTAAACATAAAAAACATCCCCCCACAATGGTTCCCATTATGAGGGAAGGCACAATGTCCAATCCCCAAGCCTTGTCCACACATAGTCAGGCCTATTGAGGCCTCCGCAGTCGCCTTCATGGAGGCCCGATGTTCCAGGCCGTTCTTGCCGGGTGATGGTGCTCCAGCGTCGGGAGAATCCTCTCATCGGCTTGGGACACCTGGAACGGCCGTTTCCTTACCGGAGTCCGCGGCTTCCGAAGCCAACAAGGCCGCGCTGAATGGAGTTCCCCCACTGGTGATGTTGAAGTTCAGCGCCGCCGCCCGCAGCCGGCCGCTCCACAGATCCGCAGCTCCGCGATGTTTTCCTCCACGGTCTCAGCTCACCGGAGTTCCAGCACGGCGACCCAGGCAAGGAATTGCCCGCTCCGCGATGGCGCTCCAGCGCTCCGCCGCTGCCGAAGCCGAGGTTCTGGGCGGTCTCCTCAGGAAACGCTGCTCCTGGCCCGCTGGTAGACCGCGAGGACGGGTCAAAAGTGCAGCCCGGAGAAAAGCTGCCTCTCCGACCAGGTAGTTTCCCCCTTCCCCCCCCCCCCCCCACATAAAAAAGAATAGAACTCCGAAAACAAAACACTTTAACTCACTAAAAATAAAGAAAAGAGTGAAAAACATACAGCTGCAGGCTGGGCAGCCATACCATACAGGACGACGATCGATGGTCGGCATGGGCTAGGTGGGCCGAAGGGCCTGTTTCCACACTGTATCTCTAAATTAAATTAAACTGAAATGAATGCACATTTCTATAGCATCTTTGAATTCCCATTCAGGTTGCCTGAGAGATGACTGTACCCTGGGGGTTAGTATACCCAACCCAGACCACCTTGAATGCCTTTTGACAACTTGTTGCTCTCATAGGGTTTTGGGTTATTTTGAAATGTCTCTGACAATCAAACACTCTTTAAATAGATTTTTTAAAAGCCATCAAAATGTACAAACATTTTTAAAACTGCTTTCAATTAAATTGCCACAAATAAATAAAAAATAGTACTCGGCAAAATAACTTAAAGATCTTTTTCCAGCAATAGTTGAAAAGACAGCTCTTTAGTTTTGGTTTTTGGAGATGCAGAATGGAGACAGGTCCTTCGGCCCATCAAATCTGCACCGACCAATGATCACCCATGCAGTATACAAACACACACACACATACATGTACACATACTGAAGAAACATAGGAAAATGGGTGCAGGAGTAGGCCATTCGGCCCTTCAAGCCAGCACCGCCATTCAATGTGATCGTGGCCGAACATCTAAAATCAGTTCCCCGTCCCTGCTTTTTCCGCATATCCCTTGATTCCTTTAGCCCTGAGGGCTAAATCTAACTCTCCCTTCAAAACATCCAGTGAATTGGCCTCTACTGCCTTCTGTGGCAGAGAATTCCACAGATTCAAAACTCTCCGGGTGAAAGACATTTCCTCATCTGGGCCCTAAATGGCCTACTCCTAAACTGGACTCCCCCACCATCTGGAACACTTTTCCTGCATCTAACCTATCCAATCCTTTAAGAATTTTATATATTTCTATAAGATCCCCTCGCATCTTTCTAACTTCCAGTGAATACAAGCCGTGTCGACCCATTCTTTCATCAGATGTCAGTCCCGCCATCCTTCAATAGCAATGATGTCCCTCCTCAAATTAGAAGACCAAATTTGTACACAATACACACATACACATCTATATATTACTAAAATCTTATCTTGTTTGTTTGTATGTGTACGTTCATGCGTGCTAATGTGTGAGTGTGATCATGAACCTACGCCAAAACCGTACACGATAGCGCTGCAATTCTTGGCTCACCTTATTCACCATTGCCCTGGAGTGTGCTGTGCCATGTTTCGTTTGGATTGATGTCATATTTTACAATTTATTCACATTTTAAACTTTACATAAAACACTTTTACAAAAAAAACGTTTCCACTTGCCCTGCTCGTCAGTAGCGTACAACGCCATGATGTCACAATGTGATCCCGAATTTCATTTTAAGAAAATCACCATTTTGTTTTGCGTGTACTTGCCTGGCCTCACAACGGGGACCCAACGGTTCCACGGGTAAGTTTCCTTCTACTTTATAAATGCCTCCATGGGCCCTCTATTCACCTCAACTTAATTTCAGCCGACAACGGCACAACTTTGAACGAGTTAGCCGCGCATGCACAGTTTGTGGAATATTGCATTCGGGAGTGGGCACAACGGGAGAAGAGGGGGAGAGTGGGGGAGGTAGGGAGTGGGGGATAGAGGGAGAGGAGGGCAGTGGGGGAGGTGAGGAGGGAGAGTGGGGGGATGGGATAGGGGGGAGGCGAGGAGTGGGGGAGGTGGGGTTAGAGGGGTAGGAGGGAGGCACGGAGGGTGGAGGTGTTATGGAGGGAGGGAGGGAGGGAGTGACTGAGGGTAGGGGAAAGGAGAGGGGGCGAGAGGTGAGGGAGGGAGTGGGGGAGGGGAGGAGAAGAGTGAGGGTGAAGAGGAGAGGGCGGGGGGATGAGGGGGAATGGGGTGCTGGGGGATGAGGGGGAATGGAGGAGGTTAGGGGCCGGAAGAGGGATGGCGAGGCACAGTTGGGGAGGGTTGCCGTGACTCGTGTCACAACGGGGATCTCTGACGTTGCAACGGGAACTCCTCAGCCATGCCTGTGCAGTTAGGGGCTGTTGATATGGCATAGTGAGCGAGAACTCAGTCAAGAGAATCAAGTTCTGGTCTCCAATTGGAGGCATGGGTTCGTATCCCACTTCTGACACCATGTTGTGTTTCGGCTGTTATAAATAACTGAAGCCTTACACCAAGATAAAGGTTCAAAGACTTTATTAACTACATAGCAAATATGACTTCACACTTGGACGTCTCTCTAATTCTAAGGGAACCAGGCAAGGAGAGGATACTGTAAAGCTAGAGGGCGTAACTACAAAAGCATGACTCATAACATGAGTGACACTGATCTACAGTCACCACACACTGACTACGTGCTTATTCCTCTTTCCTACATTCTGTACTCTATAGATGGGTCAGGACTTTGCATCGCAGTAATGCACTGATAGATGGTGAGCGCAGGAATAGAGGGCGGTGGTTCCAGAATGCCAGAACCAGAGAAGGGAGGTTTCCACTTGATAACCCCAATGATATACAGGCATCTACACGCCTAGAGTTTGACTCTGCAAAAACATTTCACATGCTTGTGGCATTGGGATTGGGTTTCCTAGTGAAACATTTAGCTTGGGTGTTTGTCAACATGTAGATGACTTCTTACTGAATATGAAGTTTGTTATTGTCCGATAGCTTTAGTGTGTATGGTAGTTTAGATACTGCAGTGCATTCAGAAATATTCAGACCCATTCACTTTCTCCACATTTTTGCACAGTAATTAAAAAGAAATAACTGAAATATCACATTTACTTACAAGTATTCAGATCCTTTACTCAGTACTTTGTTTAGGCATCTTTGGCAGCGATTACACCCTCAAGTGTTCTTGGGTATGATGCCACAAGCTTGGCACACCTGTATTTGCATAATGTCTGCCTTTCTTCTCTGCAGATCCTCTCAAGCTCTGTCAGGTTGGATGGGGAGTGTCGATGCACAGTTATTTTCAGGTCCCTCCAGAGATGTTCGATCGGATACAAGTCCAGGCTCTGGCTGGGCCACTCAAGGACATTCACAGACTTGTCACGAAACCACTCCTGCGTTGTCTTGTATGTGTGCTTAGGGTCATTGTCCTGTTTGAAGGTGAACCTCCTCCCCAGTCTGAGGTCCAGAATCCTCTGGAGCAGGTTTTCATCAAAGATCTCCCTGTACTTTGCTCTGTTCAACTTTCCCTCGATTCGGCAGCATGATGCTGCCACCACCTTCCTTCACCGCAGGTATGGTATTGGCCAGGTGATGAGCGGTGCCTGGTTTCCTCCAGACGTGACGCTTGGCATTCAGGCCAAAGAGTTCAATCTTGGTTTCATCATCAGACCAGAGAATATTGTTTCTCAAGCCTTTTGGCAAACTCCAAGCAGGCTGTCATGTGCCTTTTACAGAGGAGTGGCTTCCGTCTGGCCACTCTACCATTAAGTCCTGATTGGTGGAGTGCTGCAGATATAGTTGGTGATATTTCTGGAAGGTTCTCCCATCTCCACAAAGAAACTCTGCTTCTCTGTCAGAGTGACCATCGGGTTCTTGGTCACCTCCCTGACTGACCAAGGCCCTTCTCCACCCATTGCTCAGTTTGGCCGGGCAGCTAGCTCTATGAGGAGTCCTGGTGGTTCCAAAGTTCTTCCTTTTAAGAATTACGAAGGCCACTGTGCTCTTCGGGACCTGCAATGCTGCAGAAATTGTTTTATACCCTTCCCCAGATCTGTGTCTCGACACAATCCTGTCTCAGAGGTCAATAGACAATTCCTTCTTCTTCGTGGCTTGGTTTTCACTCCGACATGCACTGTCAATTATGGGACCTTATATAGACAGGTGTGTGCCTTTTCAAATCATGTCCAATCAATTTAATTTACCACTGGTGGACTCCAATCAAGTTGTAGAAACATCTGAAGGATAATCAAATGCGGAAAACATTTTTCACACAGAGAGCGGTGAGTCTCTGGAATTCTCTGCCACGGAAGGTAGTTGAGGCCAGTTCATTGGCTATATTTAAGAGGGAGTTAGATGTGGCCCTTGTGGCTAAAGGGATCAGGGGGTATGGAGAGAAGCCAGGTACGGGATACTGAGTTGGATGATCAGCCATGATCATATTGAATGGCGGTGCAGGCTCAAAGGGCCGAATGGCCTACTCCTGCACCTATTTTCGACGTTTCTATGTTTCTATGAAACAGGATGAACCCAAGCTCAATTTTGAGTTTCACAGCAAAGGGTCTGAATACTTATGTAAATGTGATATTTCAGTTATTTCTTTTTAATTACTTTGCAAAATTTTCTATACACCTATTTCCGCTTTTTCATTCTGGGGTATTGTGTGTAGATTGATGATTAAAAAAAAAAGAATTGAATCTATTTTAAAATAAGGCTGTAACGTAACAACATGTGGAAAAAGTGAAGGGGTCTGGATACTTTCTGAATGCACTGTATGTGTCGGAAGGAACTGCAGATGCTGGATTACACCGGATAGACACAAAGTGCTGGAGAAACTCAGCGAGTTAGGCAGCATCTCTGGAGAAAAGGAATAGGTGACATTTTGGGTCGAGACCTTCATCAGGTCTGATGAAGATCTGATGAAGGGTCCCGACCTGGAATATCCGTGATTCCATTTCACCAGAGATGCTGCCTGACTCGCTGAGTTAGTCCAGCACTTTGTGGGTTTGATGAAGGGTCTCGTCCCGAAACGTCACCTATTTCCTTTCTCCAGATACGCTGAGTTACTCCATCACTTTGTGTCTATCTTTACTTTAGATACGACTTTGGCATTGAGCTTGGTTTAGCGCTTAACCTTATGTGGTTGTAACACAAGTATTTTGTTTTTTCACAGTCGTGCCGACATTGACCAATACACAGGTGCTGACCCTACTCCAGGCTAACATGGTAATTCAGTCAAGCCTGGTGCTAACAAGTTGCTCGGCTCTGTGAAGCAGGCTCCTTGACAGCTGCCAATTGAGTGATGGTTTAAAGGTCGCAGCATCTTGAGATACTTTTCCCTGGCCCCACGCCATCTCCGAAGAGAAAACACATGCAGAGTATCTGTTGCGAGAGAAATTGCGGCTGGGGCTCTTTTGCTATCAAATGTTTCAATCTGTCATGTTCCAATTTCCTCCCCCTTCACCCTCATCAACCCTCTTCCCCCCGCCGCCACTTCCTCAGAGAGCAGATTCCACCTTGCCTCCGCACCCTATTATTGCTTACAGCTATATGATTCCCCCACCCCCTCCCACCTCCGCTTCCAATGCTGCAGTGAATGAAATAACTGTCTCGCTTGTTAAGTAACCGGCCTTTGATATCCTTACTCAAGAGAGGTATAGAGCGGAATATTCCTTGTGAGACCAATAGATCGGATCGATGCACAAAATCTCTTGCCCAGAGAAGGGGAATTGAGGACCAGAGGACATTGGTTTAAGGTGAAGGGCAAAAGATTTGATAGAAATCTGAGGGATGACTTTTTCACACAAAGGGTGGTGGGTGTATGGAACAAGCTATCAGAGGATACACAAAATGCCGGAGAAACTCAGCGGGTGCGGCAGCATCTATGGAGTGAAGCAACGTTCCGGGCCAAAACCCTTCTTCAGACTGATGGGGGTTGGGGGGAGGCGGGGGGGGGGGAAGAAAGAAAAAAGGAGGAGGAGGAGCCCGAGGGCTGAGGGAGAGGTGGGAAGGGGAGGAGACAGCAAGGGTTAACGAGGAAGTAGTTGAGGCTGGGACTATCCTAACATTTAAGAAACAGGTAGACAGGTACATGGATAGGACAAGTTTGGAGGGATATGGACCAAGTGCAGGCAGGTGGGTCTTATGTAGCTGGGACATGTTTGCCGGTGTGGGCAGGTTGGTCCGAAGGACCTGTTTCCACACTGTATCACTCTATGACTCTATGAATCTGGAGCAATAGGCCTTCACTTATGTTTCTTGTTGGTGTAGCTGCTGAGGCTGATTTGGTAGAAACTGGCTCGGATGAGCTTGAAACTTCAACTCTGCTCCTCTTTCTCTCTGCAGGTGCTGACTGACCAACCTTGTGTTCCCAGCATTGTTTTAAACTTCATTCTAGAGAATAGAAACGGGCCCCTTCAGCCCACCGTATGTGCTGACCAAATCTGGAGAATCGACCCGAACCTCACCTATTCTTTTTCTCCAGAGATGCCGCCTGACCCACTGATTTACTCCAGCACTTTTTGTCTATCTTCAGTATAATCCAGCACCTGCAGTTCCTTCCTACACAATCTGAAGAAGGATCCTGACCCAAAACATCATCTACCCATGTCCTCTAGCTTTATCCCCATGACCTTTGACACCCTTAGTAATCAAGTCTTTGGAGTAGACTTAGACATAGACATGGAAAATAGTTGCAGAAGGAGGCCATTCGGCCCTTCGAGCCAGCACTGCCAATCATTGTGATCATGGCTGATCATCCCCAATCAGTACCCCGTTCCTGCCTTCTCCCCATATCCCTTGAATCCACTAGCCCCTAGAGCTGTATTTAATGGGCCTGTCCCACTGTACGAGCTAATTCAAGAGCTCTCCCGAGTTTCCCCTGATTCGAACTCGGAGAATTACGGTAATGGCTGCTCGTAGGTATTCGGGGCTCTCGTGGACATTTTTCAACATGTTGAAAAATTTTCACGAGTCTAGCCAAGCTTACCGCGTTTCCCGAGTACCTGCCGTTAGCGTTACGAGCCGCTAAGAGACGTCCCTGAGCTCCGACGTACCCGCTACGTACATTCTACGTGCTTCCACAAGTTTGATTATTTTTGAAACTCGAGAGAGCTCTTGGGTAAACTCGTACAGTGGGACAGGTCCATAACTCTCTCTTAAACCCATCCAGTGATTTGGCCTCCAACTGCCCTCTGTGGCAGGGAAATAGAGTGTGGGAGGAAACCGGGGCGCCTGGAGAAAAACCCACGCGGTCACAGGGAGAACGTGCAAACTCCACACAGACAGCAACCATAGTCAGGATCGAATCTGGGTCTGTGGCGCCGTGAGACAGCAACTCCACCGCTGCCCCACCGTGCCGCCCCATTAGTCTTGAAGTTACTCAGTTCAGCATTAAAATGTGGATTCATTTCAAATTTCCATCTGCTATTTTAATCAGAAGCATTATAGCACTTACAGTACTTTAATGTTCAATTTTCATGACAATACCATGGGATCATCTGCAGTCATCACTCATAGTCTTATTGAAACCAAAGGGCAATGAACATGTGGTAATGCCGCTAGATCTCCCTTTGGGAGATGGTGGTGGTGTGAATTCTGAAAATCAATGGGAAAAATGCACAAAGTCTGTGCAGAGTCGTTGACATTCTTCAGCGGAAGTGCCACCAAGTCTAGGATTACAGGCACAGATGCAGAATCTTTAAACTCGCTGAACAAGCTTCCCCATCAGCTCCAAAATAGTGCCCTGGTGGTGGGCGGGAAGCCCCCAGTTGGAACCGTGCATGCGGCATTCCACAGGTTCACAAGCTATAGGAGCAGAATTAGGCCACTCGGCCCATCGTGTCCACCGCCATTCAATCATGGCTGATCTCTGCCTCCCAATCCCATTTTCCTGCCTTCTCCCCATAACCCTTGACACCCGTTCTAATCAAGAATTTGTCTATCTCTGCCTTGAAAATATCCACTGACTTGGCCTCCACAGCCCTCCGTGGCAATGAGTTCCACAGATTAACTACCCTCTGACTAAAGAAGTTCCTCCTCACCTCCTTTCCAAAATAGTGTCCTTTAATTCTGAGGCTGTGGCCTCTGGTCTCAGACTCTCCCACCAGTGGAAACATCCTCTCCACATCCACTCGATCTATGCCTTTCACTATTCTGTAAATTTCAATGAGATCCCCCCTCAATCTTCTAAACTCCAATGAGTAGAGGCCCAGTGCTGTCAGGCGCTCATCGTATGCTATGCTGCTCATTCCTGCAATCATTCTTGTAAACCTCTCTGAACCCTCTCCAGAGCCAGCAACGGGGTACTGATTTTAGATGATCAGCCATGATCATATTGAATGGCGGTGCTGGTTCGAAGGGGCCTCCTCCTGCACCTATTTTTCTATGTTTCTATGTTTCCATCCTTCCTCATATATGGGCCCAAATTTGCTCACAGTATTCCAAATGCGGCCTGACCAGTGCCTTATAGAGCCTCAGCATTACATCTCTGTCCAGAATTCCAATCCTCTTGATATAAATGCTAGCATTGAATTTGCCTTCCCTACTACCGAATCGACTTGCAAATTAACTTTTTGAGAGTCCTGCACAGCACTCCCAAATCCCTTTGCATCTCCGATTTCTGTCCATTTAGAAAATAATCTACGTCCTTTTTCTTACCAACATGCACGACTCCACGCTTTGCTGCACTGAATTTCATCTGCCACTTCTCTGCCCACTCTCCTAAACTGTCCAAGTCCTTCTGCAGAGTCCTTGCTTCCTCTGCACTGCCTGCCCCTCCAACTATCTTAGCATCTTCAAGGCCTTCAATCCCCTCATCCATGTCATTCATAATCGATGCGAAGAGAAGTGACCTCAGCACCGACCGTTGTGGAACGCTGCTACTCACAGGCAGCCAACCTGAAAATGCAACTTTTATTGCCACTCTTTGCCTTCTGCCATCCAGCCAACCTGCTATCCATGCTAGTATCTTCCCTTTATAGACAATAGACAATAGGTGCAGGAGTAGGCCATTCAGCCCTTCGAGCCAGCACCGCCATTCAATGAAGAAAAAAAAAGGCAAGCCAGTGTTGGCTGGCTGCTCTGTGCACAGCGCCTTATCCGAACAAACGAACAAACAAACAAACGTTTATCCTCTGGGCAGAGGATTTAAAGGATTCTAAAACTAGAGTGCCCCCCCCACCCACCGAGTCCCCCTTTGTTCTCCCACCATCCCTCGAAGGGGGGGCCCGTGTGGGAGTTGGGGTGACTATGGGTTGCTGCAGTAGGTGATGTATTAGAGTAGGATATCCCTGTTTCCAGACCCAATGAAAAAGATAGTCATAGAGTCATAGAGTGATACAGTGCGGATACAGGGCCTTCGGCCCAACTAACCCACACCGGCCAACAATGTCCCAGCTACCCTAGTCTCTTCAAAACTGTCTTACCCATGTGTCTGTCCAACTGTTTCTTAAACGGTGGGATAGTCCCAGCCTTAACTACCTCCTCTGGCAGCTTGTTCCATGAAAAAGTTACCCCTCGGATTCCTATTAAATCTTTTCCCCTTCAGGTAGAACCTATGTCCTCTGGTCCTTGATTCCCCTCCTCTGGGTAAAATAAGCTGAGCATCTTCCCGATCTATTCCTCTCATGATTTTGAAGTCACCATGGAATACTCCTCTTGACGGGAGTCTAGCTTCTGCTCTTCATACGTGATGTGAACCCTGGGGGTTGCCTCCAATGCCATTAAAGTCGGCTGCGAGAGGCACCCCCAGAACACAGAGGTGGTTGGCAAAGAGGGGAACGTTGGGTTGTGGACCTGCAGCAGCCTGAGGCATGTACCTGGACGTACCTAGACTTACCTGGGCTTACCTGGGCATACCTGGGCTTACCTGGATCAGGGGAACTCCAGTACTTCCAGCTTGTGGACCGGGCCTTTGGCTATTTATTTTGTAAGCAGCGCCAAAATATGGCTACTGTGCATTTGTAGGAAGTGCATAAGAATTTCACTGTGCTGTGCATTCATGGCAATAAAGATCCACCAAGCATTATTTCTGTGCTGTATAACCCTATGCATACTGTCTTTAGCACCTCAGGAATTTGATTTCTAAGTGTCTTTCTCTGTTCGTGTCTATCCCACATTTGCTTTAGTTGAGAGATACAACACAGACCTATTCTGCGACAGTTCACCGTGAATTTAGCTTCGTTTAGTTTAGTTTAGAGATAAGGTGCAAACAGGCCCTTCGGCCCATCGGTCCACAAGGGACAATTTACAATTTTACCAACCAATTAACTTACAAACCTGGGCGTCTTTGGAGTGTGGGAAGAAAGCAGAGAACAATAGATAATAGATAATAGACAATAGACAATAGGTGCAAGAGTTGGCCATTTGGCCCTTCGATCCAGCACCGCCATTCAATGTGATCATGGCTGATCATCCCCAATCAGTATCCCGTTCCTGCCTTCTCCCCATATCCCCTGACTCCACTATCTTTAAGAGCCCTATCCAGCTCTCTCTTGAAAGCATCCAGAGAACCTGCCTCCACCGCCCTCTGAGGCAGAGAATTACACACACTCACAACTCTCTGTGAGAAAAAATGTTTCCTCATCTCCGTTCTAAATGGCTTACCCCTCATTCTTAAAATGTGGCCCCTGGTTCTGGACTCCCCCAACATCAGGAACATGTTACCTGCCTCCAGTGTGTCCAAACCCTTAACAATCTTATATGTTTCAATAAGATGCCCTCTCATCCTTCTAAATTCCAGAGTGTACTGTCCCGCCATCCCAGGAATTAACCTTGTAAACCTACGCTGCACTCCCTCAATAGCAAGAATGTATTTCCTCAAATTAGGGGACCAAAACTGCACATAATACTCCAGGTGTGGTCTCACTAGGGCTCTGTACAACTGCAGAAGCACTTTAACTTTAATACCAATTCTAATCAAAATTTAATAAAAATGGATTCAGGTGGACCGTAAGATTGGTCGGAAAACTGAAAAGGGGAAGGGGATGGAGAGGGAGGGTCAATTGAAGTTTGGGAAGTCAATGTTCATACCACTGGGGTGTAAGCTGCCCAAGCAAAATATGAGGTGCTGTTCTTCCAATTTGCGCTGGGCCTCACGTGGAATGCAGGGAATAGAGGGATTTGGATCATGTACAAGCAAATATGATCAGTTCAGCTATGCATCATGAAAGGCACAAACATTGTGGGCTGATGGGCCTGTTCCTGTGCTGTACTGCACTGCTCTTTGATCTCAGACCACAGCAGAGGGAAGGTAGAGGGGAGACCCATCCTGTAATGAGATGCTTCCACGTGGTCTATCTATGCCCGTCGGTCGGCGCCAATATCGACTGCCGCACTGACTTCTCCACTATCGCCGCTGGGTTCATTGCGGACACCTCTGTGGCTCCAGGCCTGGCCTCCAGCCTCGGGCCAGCCAGCGTGCTAAACCAGCATCTGAAGTCCCTTCCCTCGCATATTAGCTCCTTTCACGGTAAACTTTGCAATCTCCAACGTGACCGACGCTGGCACTAGAAGGCTTCTTTTTCCCAGGACCTCGGGGGATAATTTAGCCAAATACACCCCCATTGAGAGTAGAACAAGCTTTCTGTTTTACACGCAAAATTAGGCACCGATCGACCAGCTCACTGGCAGAGAATTCTCTGCCGTTCTGTTCTAATTTAGTGGACAAGACATTAGGCTCCTCATCGGGTTTTTACAAGAGTAATACGACTGACTTTTTTCAAAAAAGGTTTTACACTGGGGATTTATTTTTCAAAGAACTATTCAAGGATAACGAACACTAATTGCACACAATTCAGTCAACCTAGCCAGGCCAAGCATGAACCATTTGGAGTTTCACTGCTGTTAAACAGATGTACAGCTACCTCTACTCACACTAAAAATGCCAAATGCAGACCATTCAGCCCATCAGATCCGCACTGATTCCTGGAAAACCCAAAGTGAAGTTTAACTTCAAACTACCATTTGAACTGATTCACTGTGGATTGTTAAGGTTTTGGACACGCTGGAGGCAGGAAACATGTTCCCGATGTTGGGGGAGTCCAGAACCAGGAGCCACAGTTTTAGAATAAGGAGTAAGCCATTTAGAACGGAGACGAGGAAACATTTTTTCTCACAGAGAGTGGTGAGTCTGTGGAATTCTCTGCCTCAGTGGGCGGTGGAGGCAGGTTCTCTGGATGCTTTCAAGAGAGAGCTAGATAGGGCTCTTAGAAATAGTGGAGTCAGGGGATATGGGGAGAAGGCAGGAGCGGGGTACTGATTGGGGATGATCAGCCATGATCACATTGAATGGCGGTGTTGGCTCGAAGGGCCAAATGGCCTACTCCCGGCACCTATTGTCTATTGTCTATTGTCTATTGTCTATTATGATTCCACATATACAAGCTCATTTTGTTCCTCTGTTAGGGATCGCGGCACAGTAGTGCAACGGTAGGGTTGCTGCCTTACAGCGCCCGAGACCCGAGTTTGATCCTGACTATGGGTGCTGCCTGCACAGAGTTTGCACGTTCTCCCTGTGACCGAGTGGGATTTCTCCTGGTGCTCCGGTTTCCTCCCACATTCCAAAGACATACGATCACATTTGTAGGTTAGACAATAGACAAAAGGTGCAGGAGTGGGCTATTCGGTCCTTTGAGCCAACACCGCCATTCAATGTGATCATGGCCGATCATCCACAATCAGTACCCCGTTCCTGCCTTCTCCCATATCCCTTGACTCCACTATCTTTAAGAGCTCTACCTAACTCTCCCTTGAAAGCATCCAGAGAACCGGCCTCCACCGTCCTCTAAGGCAGAGAATTCCACAGACTCATAACTAATTGTGAGTTAATTGGCTTCTGTAAATTGTTCCTAGAGTGTAGCACAGAATTAATGTACGAGGATCCCTGGTCGGTGGGGACTCAGTGGGCCGAAGGGCCCATTTCCACGCAATATCTCTAAACTAACCTAAACTTAAATGAATGTACATTTTCATATCAGCTTTCGACTCCCATTCAGGTTGAACAAACTTGAACAGGTTGGGGTAACGTGACAGCCAGTTCCTACATCACCAGAACATGATGTCAAGCTAAATTAATTTCATCTGCCTGTACGTGGCCCATATCTCTCCATTCTCTGCATATCCACATGCTTATCTAAAAGCCTCATAAATTCAGTTTAGTTTATTGTCACGTGTACCGAGATACAGTGAAAAGCTTTTTGTTGCGTGCTAACCAGTCAGCAGAATGATGATGCTTGATTGAACAATCAATAGAATTACAGTGTACAGATACATGATCGGGGAACAACATTTAGTGCAATGTAAAGCCAGCAAAGTCCGGACAAGGCGAGTCTAAGGGACATCAAAGAGGTGGACAGTAGGTCAGGACTGCTCTCTGGTTGTGGTGGGATGGTTCAGTTGCCTGATAACAGCTGGGAAGAAACTGTCCTTGAATCTGGAGCTGTGCGTTTTCGCACTTCTATACCTTTTGCCTGATGGGAGAGGGGAGAAGAGGGAGTGGCCAGGGCGCGACTCGTCCTTCATTATGGTGCTGGCCTTGCCGAGGCAGCGTGAGGTATAAATGGTGTCAATAGAAGTCAATGTCACTATCTTATCAGCTTCCACCACCATCCCTGGCAGAGCATTCCAGGCACCGACCACTCCCTGTGTAAAGTATTGCCCCACGTATGTCCTTTAAACATTGCTCAGCTCTCTTAGAGCTATGTCCTCTAGTCATAGCGTCACACAGTATGGAGACAGATCCTTGTGCCCAACTCCTCCATGCCGATCCAGATGCCTCATCTAAACAAGTGGCGTTTGCCCATGTCCGGCTCATATTTCTCTAAACCTTCCCTATCCATGTACCCATCCAAGTGTCTTTTAGACGCTCCTGTAGTGCCTGCCACAACCATTTGTTCTATGTACTCACCACCCTAGGGCGCACGGTGTTGCTGCGGTTGAGTTGCTTCCTTACAGCACCAAAGACCTGGGTTCGATCCTGACTACGGGTGCTGTCTGTACGGAGTTTGTCGGTTCCCCCCATGGCAGCATGGGTTTTCTCCTGGTGCTCCGGTTTCCACCCATACTCCAAAGACGTACAGGTCTGTAGATGAATTGGCTTCGGTAATGATTGTAAATTGTCCCTAGTGTGCAGAATAGTGTTAGTGTACGGGGCCCGCTGGTCGGTGTGGACTCAGTGGGTTGGAGGGCCTGATTCCATGCACTAAATTAAACTATTAACTTAACCCTCTGAGTGAAAAGTCTATGACACGACATATCCCCCCTGGGAAAATAGGTTTTGACTCTCTACTTTATCTATCTGTCTTTTTAGTTTAGTTTAGTTCAGAGATACAGCGCGGAAACAGGCCGTTCGGCCCAACAAGTCCACACTGACCAGCGATCCCCGCACATTGACACTATCCTGCATACACGAGGGCTAATTGTTACATTTATACCAAGCTAATTAACCTACAAACCTATACATCTTTGGAGTGTGGGAGAAAACCGATGATCCCGGAGAAAGCTCAAGCAGTGACGGGGAGACAAGCTCCAGTAGTTGGGATCGAACCCGGGTCCCTGGCACTGAAAGGACTGTAAGGCAGCAAGTCTACCGCTGCACCGCCGTGCCACCCACGCCTATATCTCATAATTTTATAAAGGGTGTGAGAGGGAACTGTGATGCTTTTTCCCCTCAATGGGCCCGAGTGACTTGCACATGGAGTTCAGAAGGCTGGGTGGACTGATGGAAATGTGTTGCTGGACAGCCCACTAATTTATAGCCTTGCGTTAACTTCCTACATTTATTTTTAATGAATGTTAATAGCCGCCGTGTAGCACCAGGAGAAAGGAAAAAAAAGCTGCAATCCTACAGATGCTTGAGGTGTCCCAAAGCATTTTCGAACCAGCGAATAACTTCTGAAAAGTAGTCAACGCTGTAATGCAAGAATGCACACAGGACATTAACACAAACAGGTTAACCACTGTGTTGAAAACAGCACACAGAGATAATTAAATCCCACGGGATGACACCTGATTTTATGCAGGCCAGGTGTCGATTCCCTTTCTTTTTAAAAGTGTTCATGTTTTTTTTTCAGAAATAAGTGCCCGTATATTTTAATGGTTAAAAAAGCTGCTAATTAAAGCAAGCACTTTGCAGCAGAGCTGCAGAGTTGCCAAGTTCCAGATATACAGATCCATGTGACTTCTGGCAGTAAAGACCCAAACCCCCAGTCCTAGTGACTTATCATAGAAACATAGAGACGTAGAGAATAGGTGCAGGAGGAGGCCACTTGGCCCTTCGAGCTGGCACCGCCATTCATTGTGATCATGGCTGATCATCCACAATCAGTAACCCGTGCCTGCCTTCTCCCCATATCCCTTGATTCCGCTAGCCCCTAGAGCTCTATCTAACTTTCTTATAAATTCATCCAGTGAATTGGCCTCCTGTGGCAGAGAATTCCACAAATCCACAACTCTCTGGGTGAATTTTTTTTTTCCCCAACTCAGTTTTAAATGGTGTCCCCTTTATTCTTAGACTGTGCCCCCCCCCCCTCCCCCGCCCCCCGCCCGGTTCTGGACTCCCTGATCATTGGGAACACTTTTCCTGCATCTAGCATGTCCAGTCCTGTTATAATATGATTTATCCTTGCCACACAAAGACCAGGCAAATGTGAAGTGGTGAATATACTTGTTTCTACATTCAACAGGTAAGCTGGTCCTCCAGAGGAGAGAGCATGGAGAAATGGAGGAGAATATCATTTTAAAGCTTGGATAGGAAAGATTGAGAGGGATATGGGAAGGTATGTAGACAATTGGGACAAGCTGAGGCATCTGGACACAATGGTGCAGCGGTAGAGTTGGTGCATTACAGCGCCTGAGGCCCGGGTTCAATCCTGACAACGGGTGCTGTCTGTGCGAAGTTGTACCCGTGACCCGGTGAAAATCCCTGTGGATTTTCTCCGGATGCTCCAGTTTCCTCCCACACTCCAAAGACGTGCAGATTTCTCATTAATTGGCTTCTGAAAAAAACTGTCTCCGGTGTGTAGGATAGAACTAGTACACTGGTCGGCACAAACTCACTGGGCCGAAGGACCTGTTTCTATGCTGGATCTCCCTGTAAAATATCTAAAACAGTGAGAGAGCACAGAGAAATGATGAGAATATTGGTGGGATTTTATATTTTCAACATGGATAGGAAACATTTAAAGGGACATGTGCCAAATGCAGGCAATTGGACTAGTTTAGATGAGGCATCTTGGTCGGTATGAATGAGTTGGTCTGAAGAACCTGTTCCTGTGCTGTATGAATATATGACACAATGACTTGAAATGTCAAAAGAAAATCCTACGTATCAGTGTTTAACAACTGCCTTACAGGGCTAGAGACCCGGGTTCGATCCTGACTACCGTTGCTGTCTGTATGGAGTTTGTAAGTTCTCCCCGACACTTTTCTCACCGTGGATTTTCTCCGAGATCTTCAGTTTCCTCCCACACTCCAAAGACGTACAGGTTTGTAGGTTAATTGGATTGGTATAAAATGTGAAAAATAGTCCCTGGTGTATGTAGGGTAGTGTTAATGTGCGGAGATCACTGATTGGCCCGGACCCGGGGGGGGGGGGGGGGGGGGGCAGTAGGGCCTGTTTCTGCTCTGTATCTTTAACCTAAAGTAAACAGTCAGTGTCTAAGCTAGGCGCCACAACCCGGGTTTGATCCTGACTACGGGTACTGCCTGGACGGAGTTTGTACGTTCTCCCTGTGATCGTGAGGGAGTGGATGAGAAGGCTTCGTTACGGAGATATGGGGATAAGGGGACAGGGGATATGGGGAGAAGGCAGGAGTGATTGGGGATGATCAGCCATGATCACATTGAATGGCGGTGCTGGCTCGAAGGGCCGAATGGCCTACTCCTGCACCTATTGTCTATTGTCTATTGTCGATTGAGATGCCGCCTGGCCTGCTGAGTTACTCTAGCAGTTATTGTCTTTTTGTGGTGGGTGGAACCTGCTGAGAAGAGGGGTGATGAGCAGATGGAGAATGTAATTGAAATACCTGAAAAAGACACCTGAGAAGTGTTTGAGTAACAGGTCAGGCAACATCCCTGAAGAACATGGATAGATGTTTCGGAAGACAGACACAAAATGCTGGAGTAACTCAGCGTGACAGGCAGCATCTCTGGAGAGAAGGAATTGGTGACGTTTTGGGTCGAGACCCTTCTTCACTCAGAGGAGAGATGTTTTGGGTCAGAAACACCATCAGTTAAGGCCTTTACATACTTGAGGTACGGATTGAGATGAAGAGGTTCATTTTAGGCATTCCCTTGGGATAGAGGATGATTTGTTTCCTCTCTGGTTTTGTGGGTTCTGAGGTGATTGATTTGGCTCATATGGGAATGACAGACACTATGTGCATCAAATAGAAAAATAGAAAAATAGCTGCAGGAGTAGGCCATTCATCCCTTCGAGCCAGCACCACCATTCAATGTGATCATGGTTGATCATCTAAACTCAGTACCCCGTTCCTGCTTTCTCCCCATATCCCTTGATTCCTTTAGCCCTAAGAGCTAAATCTACCTCTCTCTTGAAAACATCCAGTAAATTGGCCTCCACTACCTTCTGTGGCAGAGAATTCCACAGATTCACAACTCTCTGGTGAAGACGTTTTCCCTCATCTCTGTCTTAAATGACCTCCCAATCAATTCTTAATATGAGACCCGTGGTTCTGGTCTCCCCCAACATTTTTCCTGTATCTAGCATGTCCAATCCGTTAAGAGTTTGATATATTTCTATAAGATCCCCTCTCATCCTTGTAAATTCCAGTGAATACAAGCCCAGTCGACAAATTCTTTTACCATATCTCAGTCCTGCCATCCTGGGAATTGACCTGGTGAACCTACTCTGCACTCCCTCAATAGCAATAATGTCCTTCCTCAAATTAGGAGACCAAAATTGCACACAGTACTCCAGGTAGGGTCTCACCAGGGCCCTGTACAACTGCAGTAGGACCTCTTTGCTCCTAAACTCAAATCTTCTCGCAATGAAGGCCAACATGCCATTAGCTTTCTTCACTGCCTGCTGTACCTGCATGCTTACTTTCAGTGATCATTGTACAAGCACACCCAGGTCTCATTGCACCTCCTCTTTTCCTAATCTGACACCATTCAGATAATAATCTGCCTTCCTGTTCTTCCACCAAAGTGGATAATCTCACATTTATCCACATTATACTGCATTTGCCAAGTATCTGCCCACTCACCCAACTTATCCAAATCACCCTGCAGCCTCATACAGGGGTGGAAAACATGGGGGGGGGGGGGGGGGGGGAGGCAGAGGGGCCACGTTCCTCCCCATGGTTTTAGAGGTGGGGGACATCCCCCCCCCCCAAGTTTTTGCAATCCGGATTTTTAAGTCTCCGCTTTCCACAAGAGTGGAGGTGGGACTGCTGATCGAGGGCACCGATTGGACGAGGGGGACGTTGATCAACAGACAATGGGGTCGGGACATGATGATTAAGTGCGATGATTGGAGAAGGGAGGAGTGGGTGGGGGGGGGGGTGGGACTGAGGATAGAGTGGGATGATTGGAGGAGGGAGACGTGGCACAGACCTGCGCCTCATCCACAGCCAGGATCGATCCCGTTCCCGTCCCCACCCGAGTGCCCCCACCCCCCCCCCCCCCATGAGTGGCCAGTGACGTCGGCAGTCAGATGCGAGCTGTACCCCCCGGCCCACAGCCAGCGCAGAGAAGCAGCACTAAACCCAGCTCACTCTGCCTGGGCTTGCGGGAAATATGGGCAGTGCGGAGAAGCAGCGCTAGTGTCCCGTCAGTCCAGTCAGGGCTGTAGTTAACCCGGCGAGACAGGCAGAGTTGAGCTGCATTTAGCTCTGGATTGAGCCTCCGAAGCCTTGCGCGTGTGTGTGTGAGTGTGGCCGCCAAAAAATTATGTTCCCCCTGTCCCCCGGTCCCAACCATATTTTGATAGCGAGTTCTACTCTTGGCCTCATAGCATTCTCATCGCAGCTCACACTGCCACCCAGCTTTGTGTCATCCACAAATTTGGAGATGTCACATTTAATTCCCTTGCCTAAATCGTTAATATATATTATAAATAACTGGGGTCCCAGCACCAAGCCTTGCGGTACCCCACTAGTCACTGCCTGCCATTCAGAAAATGACCCATTAATTCCTACTCTTTGCTTCCTGTCTGCCAACCAGTTCTCTATCCATGTCAATACCCCACCCACAATACCATGTGCTCTAATTTTGCACAACAATCTCTTGTGTGGGACCTTGTCAAAGGCTTTTTGAAATTCCAGATACACCACATCCACTGGCTCTCCTTTATCCATTCTATTTGTTACATCCTCAAATTCCAGAAGATTAGTCAAGCATGATTTCCCCTTCATAAATCCATGCTGACTTTAACCGATCCTGTCACTGCTTTCCAAATGTGCTGCTATAATATCAATCGACACAGACATCTTCCCCACTACTGATGTAAGGCTAACTAGTCTATAATTCCCTGTTTTCCCTATCTCTCCTGTCTTAAAAAGTAGGGTTACATTGGCTAGCCTCCAACCAACACGAACTGATCCAGAGTCAAGAGAAAATTGGAAAATGATCACCAACAACCATATAACAACCATATAACAATTACAGCATGGAAACAGGCCCTCTCGGCCCTTCCAGTCCGTGCCGAACATTTATTTTCCCCTAGTCCCATCTACCTGCACTCAGACCATACCCCTCCATTCCCTTCCCGTCCATATAACTGTCCACTTTACTTTTAAATGTTAAAATCGATCCTGCCTCCACCACTTCTGCTGGAAGCTCATTCCACACAGCCACCACTCTCTGAGTAAAGAAGTTCCCCCTCATGTTACCCCTAAACTTCTGTCCCTTAATTCTCATGTCATGCCCTCTTGTTTGAATCTTCCCTACCCTCAATGGGAAAAGCTTATCCACGTCAACTCTGCCTATCCCTTTCATCATTTTAAAGACCTCAATCAAGTCCCCCCTTAACCTTCTGCGCTCCAAAGAATAAAGACCTAACTTAACCATATAACAATTACAGCACGGAAATAGGCCATCTCGGCCCTTCAAGTCCATGCTGAACAACTTTTTTCCCTTTGTACCACCTGCCTACATTCATACCATAACCCTCCATACCCTTCTCATCCATATGCCTATCCAATTTATTTTTAAATGATACCAACGAACCTGCCGCCACCACTTCCACTGGAAGCTCATTCCACACCGCTACCACTCTCTGAGTAAATAAGTTCCCCCTCATGTTACCCCTAAACCTCTGTCCCTTAATTCTAAAGTCATGTCCTCTTGTTCAACCTTTCTCTGTAACTTAGTTGCTGGAACCCAGGCAACAATCTACTAAATCTCCTCTGTACTCTCTCTATTTTGTTGACATCCTTCCTATAATTAGGCAACCAAAATTGTACACCATACTCCAGAATTGGTCTCACCAATGCCTTGTACAATTTTAACATTACTTCCCTACTCCTATATTCAATGCTCTGATTTATAAAGGCCCGCACACCAAAAGCTTTCTTTACCACCCTATCTACATGCTATTCCACATTCAGGGAACTATGCACAGTTATTCCTTGATCCCTCTGTTCCACAGCATTCCGCAATTCCCTACCATTTACCATGTACATCCTATTTTGATTTGTCCTGCCAAGATGTAGCACCTCACACTTATCAGCATTAAACTCCATCTGCCATCTTTCAGCCCACTCTTCCAAATGGCCCAAATCTCTCTGTAGACTTTGAAAATCTACTTCATTATCCACAACACCACCTATCTTAGTATCATCTGCATACTTACTTATCCAATTTTCCACCCCATCATCTACATCATTGATGTACATGACAAACAACAGTGGACCCAACACAGATCCCTGAGGCACCCCACTGGTCACCGGCTTCCAACCGGACAAACAGCCATCCACCATTACTCTCTTAGCCACTGTTGAATCCATCTTGCTACTCCGCCATTAACACCCAAAGATTGAACCTTCTTAACCAACCTTCCATGGGGAACCTTGTCAAAGGCCTTACTGAAATCCATATAGACAACATCCACTGCTTTACCCTCATCAATTTCCCTAGTAACCTCTTCAAAAAATTCAAGAAGGTTTGTCAAACATGACCTTCCAGGCACAAATCAATGTTGACTGTTCCTGATCAGACCCTGTTTATCCAAATGCTTATATATATTATCTCTAAGCATCCTTTCCATTAATTTGTCCACCACTGACGCCAAACGAACAGGTCTATAATTGCTAGGTTTATTCTTTGTACCCTTTTTAAACAATGGAACAACATGCGCAGTACGCCAATCCTCTGGCACTATTCCCGTTTCTAATGACATTTGAAATATTTCTGTCATAGCTCCTGCTATTTCTACACTAACTTCCCTCAATGTCCTAGGGAATATCCTGTCAGGACCTGGAGACTGATCCACTTTTATATTTTTCAAAAATGTCAGTACTTCCTCCTCTTTGAATCTCATAGTTTCCATAGCTACTCTACTTTTTCCCCTTACCTCACAGAGTTCAATATTCTTCTCCTTGAAGAATACCGAAGAAAAGAAATTGTTCAATATCTCCCCCATCTCTTTTGGCTCTGCAGATAGCTGTCCATTCTGGCTCTCTAATGGTCCAATTTTATCCCTCGTTATCGTTTTGCTATTAATATAGCTGTAGAAACTCCTTGGATTTACTTTCACCTTTCTTGCCAAAGCAACCTCATATCTTCTTTTAGCTTTTCTAATTTCTTTCTTAAGATTCTTTTTACATTCTTTATACTCCTCTAGCACCTCATTTACTCCATGCCTCCTATAGGTATTGTAGCTATCTCTCTTTTTTCGAACCAAGTGTCCAATTCCCCTTGAAAACCATGGCTCTTTCCAATTTTTACTATTTCCTTTCAACCGAAACAGGGACATAAAGATTCTGTACTCTTACAATTTCCCCTTTAAATGTCCTCCATTTCTCTTCTACATCCTTCCCATAAAACAAAATGTCCCAATTCACTCCTTTTAAATCCTTACACATTCCCTCAAAGTTAGCCTTTCTCCAATTAAAAATCTCAACCCTGGGTCCAGTTCTGACTCTGTCCATAATTATATTGAAACTAATGGTATTGTGATCACTGGTCCCGAAGTGCTCACCAACGCATACCTCCGTCACCTGACCTGCCTCATTTCCTTAACAGGAGGTCCAGCACTGCCCCTTCTCTGGTCGATACCTCTATGTATTGCTGCAAAAAACTATCCTGCACACATTTTACAAACTCCAAACCATCCAGCCCATTTACCAATGTATCCATGATTTATAGAGCCACCTCCTTGAGTACTCTGGGATATAGACCATCAAGCCCTGTGGATTTATTTGCCTTCAGTCCCAACAGTTTACATAAAACCATTTCCTGACCAATGTGGTTTCCCTTCAGTTCCTCCCTCCCACTAGATCCTCAGACCCCTAGTATTTCTGGGAGATTATTTGTGTCTTCCTTAGTGAAGACAGAGCCAAAGTACTCATTTAACTGTTCTGCCATTTCCTTGTTTCCCATTATAATTCACCTGTCTCTGATTGTAAGGGACCTACATTTGTCTTCACTAATCTTTTCTTTTTACATATCTAAATAAGCTTTTACAGTCAGTTTTTATATTCCCCGCAAGCTTTCTTTCATGGTCTTTTTTCCCCCTCTTAATTACCCCCTTTGTCCTCCTCTGTTGAGTTCTAATTTTCTCCCAGTCCTCCGGTTTGCTGCTTCTTCTGTCCAATTTATATGCCTCTTCCTTGGCTTTAACACTATCCTTGAATTCCCTCGTTAGCCACGTTTGAGCCGCCTTCTCCGTTTTATTTTTTCGCCAGACAGGAATGAACAATTTTTGGAGTTCAACCATGCAGTCTTTAAATCTTTGCCATTGCATCTCCACCGTCAACCCTTTAAGTATCATTTGCCAGTCTATCCCAGCCAATTCCCATCTCATATCTTCAAAGTCTCCTTTATTCAAGTTCAGGACTCTAGTTTCTGAATTAACCATGTCACTCTCCATCTTAATGCAGAATTCCACCATATTATGGTCACTGTTGCCCAAGGGGCTTTGCACAACTAGTTCGCTAAATAAAGGGCCTGTCCCACCAGCATACGACTCCATGCGGTGAGCGCGACCTAAAGTGGTCGCTTGAGCCGACCGGCCTCATGGGGCCGGTCCTACTTCAATCGCCGGAGCCGTATGGAGTTGTGCGGAGCTGGTCCCGAAATCGCGCGGGGCTCCGAAAAACTGACCGTGTTCAAAAATTACGCGCGGCAACGGCCTGTCGGCCCGCAGCCGCCTCGACGCATTATGCCCCCCCTTGACTTCGTGCCTCCGTGACGCTCTCTGTGTGACCCTCTCTGTGTGCCTCCGTGTCCCTCTCTGTGTGCCTGCATGTCCCTCTCTGTGTGCCTCCGTGACCCTCTCTGTGTGTGCCTCCGTGACCCTCTCTGTGTGCCTCCGTGTCCCTCTCTGTGTGCCTCCATGACCCTCTCTCTGTGTGCCTCCGTGTCCCTCTCTGTGTGCCTCCGTAACCCTCTCTGTGTGCCTCCGTGTCGCTCTCATCTCTGTGTGTGCCTCCGTATCCCTCTCTCTCTGTGCCTCTGTGTCCCTCTCTGTGTGTCCCTCTCTGTCCTTGCGAACTTACCGCAGACTTCGCTCCAACTTCGCTCCACGTCGCGCCACTCAGCCGACCTCCGCACGGCCCCTGCTGCTGGTTTGGTCGTGCTCGCCGCATGCAGGCGTATGCTGGTGGGACCTGCCCTGTACGGGGGATCCCCCGCTTCCAGTTTGGTCGCGCTTGCCGCATGCAGGTCGCATGCTGGTGGGACAGGCCCTTAATCCTTCTTCATTACACAATACCCAGTCTATGATGGCCTGCCATCTAGTCTGTTTCTCTACATATTGGTTTATAAATCCATCCCGTATACATTCCAGGAAATCCTCCTCCTCAGCGCTGTTACCAATTTGGTTGGCCCAATCTATATGTAGATTAAAGTCACCCATGATAACCTCTGTACCATTGCTACACGTGTCCTTAATTTCCTGCTTGATGCTATCCCCAACCTCGCTACTGCTGTTTGGTGGTCTGTACACAACTCCAACAAGCGTTTTCTGCCCTTGACTATTCCGCAGTTCTACCCATAACAATTCTACAGCATCTAAGCTAATGTCTCTCCTTGCTATTGCTTTAATCTCCTCTTTAACCAGCAATGCCACCCCACCTCCTCTTCCTTTCTGTCTATCCTTCCTGAATATTGAATACCCTTGCATGTTTAGCTCCCAGCCTTGGTCACCCTGGAGCCATGTCTCTGTAATTCCAACTATTTCATATTTCTCAACTGCTAACTGCAGATTCAATCATCCATCTTATTACGAATGCTCCTCACATTAAGGCACAAAGTTTTCAGGTTAGTTTTTCTTATCTCCCTTCTAACTTTTGCTTCTGTCCTCATTTTATGTCTCTCTGTCTCCTTGCATTGGTTCCCATCCCCCTGCCCTATTAGTTTAAACGTGACCTTTCCTACACTCTCTTTCCCATTAACTGCACGCATACGCTTCCATGTTGTTGACTCCACTGTTTAGCTTAAACCCACCCGTGTAGCACTAGCAAACCTGCCTGCCAGAATGTCCAATTAAGGTGCAACCCGTCCCTTTTGCACAGGTCACTCCTGCCTCAGAAGAGATCCCAGTGATCTAGAAATCTAAATCCCTGCCTCCTGCACCAACACCTCAGCCACATATTCAGATCCCCTATCTCCCTGTTCCTACCCTCCGGAGGTTCTGGAAGCAATCCAGTGATGGCATACAACCAAATAAATGTAGCCTCCTTGCCAAAGATTCAGACTTTGCCTCCCAAGGCTTTTCACCTGAACAAGGCTGTTCCCAACAGGTTGTGGCCCTTCCCTGAACATTCCTTGTTGCCAAAACACCATCCTTCCTAATCGCTCCTCAGACACAGAAGAAATTAATCACGGCATGGTGGCGCAGCGGTGGAGTTGCTGCCTTACTGCGCCAGAGACCCTGGTTCGAACCTGACCACAGGTACTGTCTGTACGGTTTGTACGCTCTCCCCGTGACCTGCGTGGGCTTTCTCCGGGATCACCGGTTTCCTCCCACAGTCCAAAGACTTACAGGTTTGTTGGTTAATTGGCTTGGTATCATTGTAAATTGTCCCTATGCAATTGTAAATTGTCTCGCCACAGGATGTCCTTCTTCCCTGTGGCTATCAAACTGTAGAACCCCTCCCCCTTCTGTCACGGGGTAGACTGACCTCCCCCTCCCCCCCCCCCAATCTTTGCACAGCCCAAATCCGGGGATCCGGTAAGAGCGGAAACAGGCCCTTAGGTCCACCGATTCCGCACCAACCAGCACTCCCCGCACACTAACACTATCCTACACACACTTGGGACAACTCTTTACATTTATACCAAGCCAAATAACCTACAAACCTGTACGTCAGGAGTAAACCGAAGTTCTTGGAGAAAACCCACAGGGAGAACGTACAAATTCCGTACAGACAAACGCCCGTAGTCAGGATTGAACACGGGTCTCTGGCGCTGTAACCGCTGTAAGGCAGCAACTCCACCCTCAGCGCCACCGTGCCGCACAGTTGTTGGACAAAATGCCAAATTACCGGGAACATTCGTTATATTATAATCCTCCTGGTCATTTCTGAAATTAGGTCTGATTGGTTTTTGATATTAGTTTAACCCAGCCAAAATTGGAGTTTCATTTTAATTCTAGCCTGGGTAAGCTCTCACCCACAACTCTGCTCCTGCTCGTGGCTTCTTCAGAGTTGCACATTTGTTAGCTGTATAACAATCTACCTTCGCTTTAGATCAATTGACATCTACGGAGCGCTCTGACACAATTCACAAACACCTTTAAAATGAATCTTAAAATGGAAAGGAAAATCACTTTTCCCAGTGAGGTAATTAAAAACAGACAAGACTTCATTTTAACAGGACAGGTTCCTCCACCCTTTCCCCGCTTTTAATGGACCAGAAAATTTTTAGTCTTATTAAAGTGTTGGCTGGATTAATTCTTATCCTCCTACATAACTAGAATATGTGTGAAATTTGGCATAGCTAACGGGGCGGCAAGTGCTTTGAATTCAGTTAAGTCACTATGAAGTGCCATGCAATGTTATTGCTGGATTCCTACCCATTGGAACGCAGATCCCTTTAGCAGTTCTAATCGACGAGCTGTCTGGGGCAATTCCTTCTGTAGCCCGAAATCAGTAAGAGGTAAAGGTGAGTAGACAGATGGAAAATGCTGGAGTAACTCAGCGGAAGAGCTGCAGAGAAGGAATGGGTAATGTTTTCGGTCGAGACCCTTCGTCAGATCTGAAATGTCACCCATTCCTTCTTTCCAGAGATGGTCAGTCTGAAGAAGGGTCTCAAACCGAAAAACATCACCCATTCCTTCTCCCCAGAGATGCTGCCTGTCCCGCTGAGTTGCTCCAGCATTTATTGTATCTACCTTCAGTGTAAACCAGCATCTGCAGTGCCTTCCTACACGAAAAAGTGAGTAGTTTGATTCTTGATCTAAACTGAGCAGTTGACCACAGGGTTACAGTGTCTTACAGTATGGAAACACCGGTCAACATGCCCCATCTACACTACTCCCACCTGCCTGCATTTGGCCCATATCCCTCTAAACCTGTCCTATCCATGCATCTGTCTAAATGTTCCTTAAAAGTTGCGATAGTACCTGCCACAACTACTTGCTCCAGTAGCTTGCTCCATACACGAACCAACCTTTGCGTGAAAAACGTAACCCTCAGGTTCCTATTAAATCTTCCCCCCCCCCCAGACCTTAAACCTACATCCTCTGGTTCTCGACCCCCACTCTGGGCAAGAGACTTAGGGCATCTATCTGATCTATTCTTCTCATGATTTTGTACACGTCTATAAGATCACCCCTCATCCTCCTGCAGTCCGAGGAATAGAATCCCAGCCTACTCAACTTCTCCCTATAGCTCAGGCCCTCAATTCCTGGCATAGACCTTCTCGGCACCCTTTCTAGCTCGACCAGGTTCAATCTTCCCTCAGCACCTCTCTGTTTCAGGGCTTGGTCCCAAGATGTAGCCAGAGACTCATGCCAGCAGGAGTCACCCAAGCACATGGCCAAGGTGGTTTCAGACGTGTAAGAAGGAACCGCAGATGCTGGTATAAACCGAAGATAGACACAAAAAGATACGTAGATAAACTCAGCGGGTCGGACAGCATCTCTGGAGCAAAGGAATAGGTGACGCTTCGGGCCAAGACCCTTCTTTAGACGGAGAGTCAGGGGAGAGGGAAACGAGAGAGATAGACCGTGATGTAGAGAGATATGGAACAGAAGAATGAAAGATATGCAAAAAAGTTACGATATGATAAAGGAAACAGGCCATTGTTAGCTGTGGCCTAGATCTTCTTCTTCGAGTCCGTTGCAATCTCAGATGTCGTTCTGCCAGAATCTGGCGCAGGTCACAGCTGGTCGGATCGGTTCAGCTCGGCCTAGATGAGAACGAGCCCTTGATAGGGAACATTCTTTCGTTCCCATTTGATGAACATAAGGAAGCCAGTGGACTCATCCCCAGCACGATCCGGCGTTTAGGACTGCACAGTGGTGCACCAGTAGAGCTGCTGCCTTACAATGCCAGGGACTCGGGTTCGACCCTATCTGTGTGGAGTTTGCACGTTCTCCCTGTGACCCCATCTGTTTCGTTCGGGTGCTCTGGGTTTCCTCCCACACCTCAAAGATGTGTGTGTTCATTGGGTTAATCGGGCTTCTGTAAATTGCCCCTAGTGTGTAGGGAGTGGATGAGTACGTGGGATGACATAGAACTTGTGTGGAGAAATGAAGAACTGCAGATGCTGATTTATACGAAAGATAAACACACAAAGTGGTGGAGTAACTCGGCGGGTCAGGCAGCATCTCTAGAGAAATAGGTTGGGTGCTGAGGCAGGATTTCTTCGAGCAGCACAGCTGCACAGCAGTAGAGGCTGCACAGTGGCAGGTTGGTAGGTTAATTGGCTTTGGTTAAAAAATTGCTTTAAAAATTGTCCCTAGTGTGTAGGATAGTGTTATTTACAGGGGTGATCGCTGGTCAGCATGGACTCGGTGGGCCGAAGGGCCTTTTTCCATGCTGTATCTCCAAACATATACAGTTTAAGGCCCAGGTCATAAAAAGATTTTGGTCTTGTGTTGGAAGGAGCTGCAGATGCTGGTTTATACCGAAGATAGAAACGAAATGTTAGAGTAACTCAGCGGGACAGGCAGCATCTCTGGATAGAAGGAATGGGAGACGTTATGGGTTGAGACCCATCTTCAGACTCAATACATCACCCATTCCATCAATCCAGAGATGCCGCCTGTCCCGTTGAGTTTCTCCAGCATTTTATGTCTACCTTCGATTGTTCCGGCATCTGCAGTTCTTTCTTAAACATGCTGCCTGTCCCGCTGAGTTACTCCAAGATCTTGGTCTTGCTCATTTCGTGGGGAAAACTGTCACCTAACTGCTTTGCATTTACTGTTTAATTTCTTCCCCCTATGGAGACATTCCTCTGATCAAAGTATTCAGCCATTTTAATATTTTAATTAGCACTCCATCAAGTCTGGAACAGATTCAAAATTAATATTCAGTCTATTTTAACTGCTTTAGCTTTCAATTAGTCGACAGGAAGCCCCTGTGTCGACTCACCAGAGAGTTTGATGTAGTTTTTTTTAATTTACCATTTCTTGTGTGAATTCTGTGACATCATTGTACGGTACAGTTGTTCTGGGCATTTGAATACTGTCCGTGTCAGATTTTCAATGTGGAAGTATAGTTTAGTTTAGTCATGTTTACACATGCTCTTACACCTGCCTTTGATGGACTTGGGAAACTTTGCATTACTTTCCCTTAGAGTCGAGAGATACAGCGAGGACACTGGGCCTTTGGCCCACCGAGCCAGCGCCGACCAGCGATCACCCCGTACACTAGCACTATCCTACACATGAGGGCGGGTTTAAGGCCCAGGTCATAAAAAGATCTTGGTCTTGTGTTGGAAGGAGCTACAGATGCTGGTTTATACTGAAGATAGAAACAAAATGTTAGACGAAAGGGCCTGTCCTACCAGCATCCGACTCCATGCGATGAGCGCGATCAAACCAGAAGCGGGGGCCGCGCAGAGGTCGGGTGATTCCTGTACAGGGCCAAGAGCTGATCCCTGAGGCAGTCCACTGGTCACATCCCTCCACTCTGAAAACAAACCATTGATTCAAGTCTGAAGAAGGGTTTCGACCCGAAAGGTTGTCAATTTCCTTCGCTCCATAGAATTTCCCCCGCTGAGTTTCTCCAGCATTTTTGTCTACCTTCCATTTTCCAGCATCTGCAGTTCTTTCTTACACATTTATTCAAACACTTTTTCTCTATGTCACAGCCAGTTTTCAATCCATGCTAACACAGTTCGTCCAATACCTAATTTATGGACCCATTCCTGCTGTGATTTGTCTATGTTTCTGTGGCTGAAATTGTGGATGTCTAATGCAGATTTAATTCCAACTATGAGTGGGGAATATATTGAGTTTGTTCAGTCTGACGTGCCTTGATGTTCTTCGCCTTCTGAAACTCGTCCCTGTATTACATGCTCCAAATAACCATATAACAATTACAGCACGAAAACAGGCCTTCTCGGCCCTTCCAGTCCGTGCCGAACATTTATTTTCCCCTAGTCCCATCTACCTGCACTCAGACCATACCCCTCCATTCCCTTCCCGTCCATATACCTATCCACTTTACTTTTAAATGTTAAAATCGATCCTGCTCCACCACTTCTGTTGGAAGCTCATTCCACACAGCCACCACTCTCTGAGTAAAGAAGTTCCCCCTCATGTTACCCCTAAACTTCTGTCCCTTCATTCTCTTGTCATGCCCTCTTGTTTGAATCTTCCCTACCCTCAATGGGAAAAGCTTATCCACGTCAACTCTGTCTATCCCTTTCATCATTTTAAAGACCTCAATCAAGTCCCCCCTCAACCTTCTGCGCTCCAAAGAATAAAGACCTAACTTGTTCAACCTTTCTATGTGGAGATAGTTGCTGGAACCCAGGCAACATTCTAGTAAATCTCCTCTGTACTCTCTCTATTTTGTTGACATCCTTCCTATAATTAGGCAACCAAAATTGTACACCATACTCCAGAATTGGTCTCACCAATGCCTTGTACAATTTTAACATTACTTCCCTACTCCTATATTCAATGTTCTGATTTATAAATGCACATGTGGAACTCCGGATGGCTACAGTGCATTGTTTCCGAAGCTCAAACACAACAATGGTTTCAGAAGCAGCGTATTTTACCACGTAGCTTGCTCAACGCGGATACTGTGGACCTTCGGGAGCGAGGTGGACTGCCGAGAGCGTTGAGAATGAGGAGAGGACTCACAACACTGTGAACTGCCTGGCAGGGGACTGCCGAGAATGAGGGAGTCTGCAAAACAAACCATTTAACTGTACCAAGGTACACGTGGCAATAACATAACATTGACCTGAATCAGTGGAACACTGGGTTTAGCCCTATGCCAAAACACAATTAAGGGCCTGTCCTACAAGCATGCAACTCTATGCGATGAACGTGATCAAACTAGAAGCGGGGGCCGCGCGGAGGTCGGGTGATCCCTGTACAGGGCCGTTCCCGCCAGCATGCGCCTGCATGCGGCAAGCGCGACCAAACCGGCAGCGAGGGCCGCGCGGAGGTCGGGTGAGTGGCGCAGCGCAGTGCAAAGTGAGGCGAACTTGGAGCAAAGTCTAAGGTAAGTTCGCCAGGACAGAGAGGGGCACACACACACAGAGGGCCATGGAGCCACACACATAGAGGGTCACGGAGGCACCTACAGATAGGTTCATGGAGGCACGATGTCGGGGCGGTGTGTAATGTGTTGAGGCGACTGCGAGCCGACAAGCCGTTGCCGTGCGGAATTTTTGAACATAGTCAGTTTTTCGGAGCCCCGCGCGATGTCGGGACGAACTCCGCACAATTCCACATGGCTCCGGCGATCGAAGTGGGACCGGCCCCGCGACGCCGGACGGCTCAAGCGACCACGTTCGGTCGCGCTAATCGCATAGAGTTGCATGCTTGTAGGACAGGCCCTTTAATGACGCCACACCTAGGCTTGTTTATGATGGCCCTCATTGTTGATTAGTTTAGTTTAGAGATACAGCACGGAAACAGGCCCTTCGGCCCACCGAGCCCACACCAACAATGATCCCCGTACACCACACCATCCTACACACACCAGGGACAATTTACATTTACTCCAGGCCAATTAACCTACCAAACCTGCCGTGTCTTTGGGGTGTGGGAGGAAACCGAAGATCTCATAGAAAACCCATGCAGTTCCGGCGAGGCAAGCACCCGTGGTCAGGATCGAACCTGGGTATCTGGCGCTGCAAGGCAGCAGCTCTATCGCTGCGCCGCCAAGCCGCCCTGAGGCCATCAGCATTCTACATCTAAGCTGATACTTGATCACAGGTCGTTTGCGCAGAAATACAAAGAACAACCGGAGCGCAGGATCTTAACCCTGATGACGGGTAATACCTCAGGAGAGCAGGAAGAGCCAACTTAATTATTTAAATCATTAATCGGGAAGTAGTTTAGTGCATATATCACAACCTCAACCTGCAATGGCATACAGATGTTTCCTGTCTATTTATGATAGCAATAGTTTCCAGTGGAAAATGAGCCAAGTACAGATTAAGAATGAAATGTGCTTCAGTCTAGATGTCCTTGCATTGTATTTAAACACCAGCTAATTGCTTATTGTTGTCAATTTAAAACTCATAAAGTTTTCGTGAGCCAGCATTTTTTTTACAAATGCTTGGAAATAAAGTGGGCACAATTAATATCTCAAGCGAACACTTGTTTAACTTGTAGGTTATGTGTTGGAAGGAACTGCAGATGCTAGTTTACACTGAAGAGACACAAAATGCTGGCTTAACTCAGCGGGTCAGGCAGCATTTCTGGAGAGACGTTGCGGGACGAGACCCTTCTTCAGACTTCAGACTTCAAACAGTCTGAAGAAGGGTCTCGATCCGAAACATCACCCATTCCTTCTCTCCAGAGATGCTGCCTGTCCCGCTGAATTACTCCAGCGTTTTGTGTCTATCTTCAGTGTAAACCATTGTCTGCAGTTCCTTCCAACACAAGACCAAGATCTTTTTATGGCCTGGGGCATTAAGCTGTACATCTTTGGAGATACGGTATGGAAATGGCCCTTTTGGTCCACAGTCCACACCGATCATTGATCACCCGTTCACACTAGTTCTATACCAAAGGAGACACAAATTGGTGGAGTAACTCTTTGGTCGATTATGTAGTCATTGCAAATAAATATATCGATCATTGTCCACTTGTGGGCAGTAAGTATGGATCCCCATTTGTATAGGAAGGAACTGCAGATGCTGGTTTAAACGGAAGATGGATACAAAAAGCTGGAGTAACTCAGTGGGACAGGCAGCATCTGTGGAGAGAAGGAATGGGTGACGATACGGGTCGAGACCCTTCTTCAGACTGGGTTAGGGATTAGGGAAACGAGAGATATGTACGATGATGTGGAGATAAAGATATGCAAAAAAGTAACGATGATAAAGGAAACAAGGCATTGGTACATGTTTGTAGCAAAGATCCTATAGTGGATGGTTTGTAGGATGAAAACGAGAAGCTAGTGCATTTTGGGTTGGGGAGGGATAGAGAGAAGTGAATGCCAGGGCTATCTGAAGTGAGAGAAATCAATATTCATTCCACTGGGCTGTAAGCGGCCCAAGTGAAATGTGAGGTGCTGTTCCTCCAATTTGCATGTATCCTCATTCTGACAATGGAGGAGACCTAGGACAGAATGGTCTGTGTAGGAATGGGAAGGAAAATGAAAGTGTCCGGCAACCGGGAAGATCAGGTCGGTTCCACAAAACGATCGCCGCTATAGCGGGGACTTGCAGGAATCCAGCCAACAATCAGACGGAACACGAATTTGCGTGAACGAAACGTATTTATTATTAACGGTGCTGCTCCCTACTCCTCAAATGGGCGCGGGCGTTGCCCGACCTTAAATACCCCCCAAGGATCAACCCCGTGACCTGCGCCTCCCACACCAGGGCACCTAACTCCTCCCTCCACAGCCGAGGGTTTGCTCTGCCCACGGCCTACCACCAGGTGCCGCCACAGTCCAGTCTATGTTTGGTCTCACCGATGCATGAGAGTCCACATCTTGAACAACGGATACAGTAGATGAGGTTGGAGGAGGTGCAAGTGAATCTCTGCATTTGTAAGTGCCTTTCATCAATAACCAGCGTCTAATACGGCACTTGTTTTGAATAAGTAGAAGCCGGCAAGAGTCTGATGTGAGCAATCTGATGATGGGCTGCAAAAGCCAAGTACCCAGCAAAATAATTCAACGCTGACTCGGGTCTCAAGGACTGGATTGATTGGATGTGAAGAGGATGTTTCCACTTGTGGGAGAGTCTAGGACCAGTCATAATCTCAGAATTAAAGATTTTTTCTAGATGCGGAGGAATTTCTTTAGTCAGAGGGTGGTGAATCTGTGGAATTGTTTTGCCACAGAAGGCTGTGGAGGCAGTCAATGGATATTTTTAAGGCGGAGATGGATAGATTCCTGATTAATACGGGTGTCAGGGGTTATGGGGAGAATGCAGGAGAATGGGGCTAGGAGGGGAAAGATAGATCAGCCGTGATTGAATGGCGGAGTAGTGTTGATGGGCCGAATGGCCTAATTCTGCTCCTATCACCTATGAACACGGCCTAAGTGATCAAACCTGGGTTGAGAGACGGGTGGAATTCTCTGCCAGCAGCAACACTGGTTGTAACGTTAAAAAAGTCTTCATTCTGGAGTTCTCATCGGATTCCCAGCCTATGTTTATTACTGAGCCAACTGTAACAGATTACCCCGTCTTCTCTGTTTGTGGGAGCTTGCTACGTATAAATTAGATGCCGGTTTTGTAATTGAAATATACGCCACGTGAAAGAGTGATTTATTGGTTGCAAGGTCCTTTGTTCTCAAGGTCAATGGAAACGCATATTTAAAATCAAGTCATTACACGACCAGTGAGTTTGTGCAGAGCTGGACAGTTAACCCAGGGACAAGCATTTGAATCCTAACATTGTAACGGAGGTAAGTTAAATCCAATTAACTGATTAAATTAATGGCAAGTGAGATACAGTAACATTGAAAATCTTGCTTACAGCATCACAGAAAACACACAAAAACATTATATTTACATATACATATATAGACACACAAACAGCTGGAGTAACTCAGCAGGTCAGGCAGCATCTCTGGAGAAAAGGAATAGGCGACGTTTCAGGTCAAGATCCTTCTTCAAACTGAGAGTCAGGGATTTGCGAAAGGACATCCTTGTGATTGAAGCAGTGCAGCGTAGGTTCACGAGATTGATACCTGGGATGGCGGGACTGTCATATAACAAAACCATATAACCATATAACAATGGCAGCACGGAAACAGGCCTTCTTGGCCCTTCCAGTCCGTGCCGACCATTTATTTTCCCCTAGTCCCATCTGCCTGCACTCAGACCATACCCCTCCATTCCCTTCCCGTCCATATACCTATCCACTTTGCTTTTAAATGTTAAAATCGATCCTGCCTCCACCACATCTGCTGGAAGATCATTCCACACAGCCACCACTCTCTGAGTAAAGAGGTTCCCCCTCATGTTACCCCCAAACTTCTGTCCCTTAATGCTCATGTCATGCCCTCTTGTTTGAATCTTCCCTACCCTCAATGGGAAAAGCTTATCCACGTCAACTCTGTCTATCCCTTTCATCATTTTAAAGACCTCAATCAAATCCCCCCTTAACCTCTGCACTCCTAACTTGTTCAACCTTTTTCTGTAACTTAGTTGCTGGAACCCAGGCAACATTCTAGTAAATCTCCTCTGTACTCTCTCTATTTTGTTGACATCCTTCCTATAATTAGGCGACCAAAATTGTACACCATACTCCAGAATTGGTCTCACCAATGCCTTGTAAAATTTTAACATTACTTCCCTACTCCTATGTATTCCTATGCTTGTATTCACTGGAGTTTAGAAGGATGAGGGGAGATCTGATAGAAACATATAAAATTATAAGTATGAAACCTTCCTCACCCGCGAGTTACTCCAGCAATTTGTGGCTCCCTTCCATTTTACCAGCATCTGCAGTTCTTTCTTATATATTCTTAAGGGACTAGGCAAGCTAGATGCAGGAAAAAACGTTCCCAATGTTGGGCGAGTCTAAAACCAGGTGCCACAGTCTTAGAATAAAGGGGAGGCCATTTAAGACTGACGTGAGAAAAAAACGTTTTCACCCAGAGAGTTGTGAATTTGTGGAATTCCCTGCCACCGAAGGCAGTGGAGGCCAAATCACTGGATGGATTTAAGAGAAAGTTAGATAGGCTAGTGGAATCAAGGGCTATGGGGAGAAGACACGATCACAATGAATGGCGGTGCTGGCTCAAAGGGCCGAATGACCTCCTCCTGCACCTATTTTCTATGTTTCTATGTAACAGGGAAACAAAAGATATGGACGGTGATGTAGAGAGATGTAGATCAAATGAACACCATTAACACCATCCTACACTCTCTAGGGAGAATTTTTACATTTACCAAGCCAATTAACCGACAAACCTAATGCTAGTGTCCGGGGATCGCTGGTCAGCGCGGACATGGTGGGCCGAAGGGCCTGTTTGCGTACTGTATCTCCAAACTGAACTAAAATATCCCCTTTAGGATTTGATTTTTCCAACTTGGGATAAAGGTTCTGAGTGTCTACCACGTCTCATAATTTTATATACACCTCTTTGCTCCTGAACTTTGGTCCGATGAGTTACTATAATATTTTATCCCTTGCATTGAGATTTCTACAAGTTCCTCACTGTTATTTGAAATTAGCTCATCTGTTATCTGAGACAAGCAGAGTTTCCCTTGCAATGCATATTTTTTGCACAGTGGTTGATTTATATTGAGATGTTATGTATGCGGATGCAATAGTGGATATACGTAATCAACAGTTCTTCATACTCATTTTCACCAGGAAGTTGTCTGAATAATTTCTGCGTGAGTGCTTTTAGTTTGTCTCGATTCAGCCAGTACATGAAAGACCAATTTGAACAGAGCTTATCCAACAAATTCATCCTTGGTTAGTACTATCAGCACATTGTCTTGTGCCTCGGAGGAAAGGAAGCACAGAGACAGGTTTTCCAGTGTGATGTTGCCACTATATTGTGCATTGTGTCAAAAGTCAAGAGTGTTTTATTATCTTATGTCCCAGACAGAACAATGAAATTAGCACTACTGACCAACGATACATTTAAAGGCAATTATTTATCATGGAACTTTTGTAAAAAAAGGTTAAAAACCTGCCCCGCACATCTCCTTTAAACTTTGCCCCTCTCACCTTAAATCCATGGGGTGGCAAGGTGGCGTTGCTGCCTTACAGCATCGGAGAACTACATTTGTCCCTGACTTCGGGTCCTGTCTGTACGGAGTTTGTACCTGTAACCGCGTGGGTTTTCTCCGGGTCCTCTGGTTTCCACCTGCACTCCAAAAAGACGTACAGATTAGTAGGTTAATTGGCTTCAGTAAAATTGTAAATTGTCCCTAGTGTGCAGGATAGTCCTAGTGTACGGGGTGATCGCTGGCTGGAGCAGACTCGGTGGGCCGAAGGGCCTGTTGCCACGCTGTATCTCTAAAATTGAATATAGGAGCAAAGAAGTCCTTCTGCAGGTGTACAGAGCCCTAGTGAGACCACACCTGGAGTATTGTGTGCAGTTTTGCTCCCCTAATTTGAGGAAGGACATTCTTGCTATTGAGGGAGTGCAGAGTAGATTTACAAGGTTAATTCCTGGGATGGCGGAACTGTCATATGCTGAGAGAATGGAGCAGCTGGGCTTGTACACTCTGGAGTTTAGAAGGATGAGAGGGGATCTCATTGAAACATATAAAATTGTTAAGGGCTTGGACACACTAGAGGCAGGAAACATGTTCCCGATGTTCGGGGAGTCCAGAACCAGGGGCCACAGTTTAAGAATAAGGAGTAAGCCATTTAGAACGGAGTCGAGGAAACACTTTTGCTCACAGAGAGTGGTGAGTCTGTGGAATTATCTGCCTCAGAGGGCGGTGGAGGCAGGTTCTCTGGATGCTTTCAAGAGAGAGCTGGATAGAGCTCTTAAAAATAGCGGAGTCAGGGGATATGGGGAGAAGGCAGGAACGGGGTACTGATTGGGGATGATCGGCCATGATCACATTGAATGGCGGTGCTGGCTCGAAGGGCCAAATGGCCAACTCCTGCACCTATTGTCTATTGTCTATTGTCTAAATCTAAAAGCTGCAGGGCGATCTTGGGGAATAAGTGACTGATGCCCACTGTTATACCATCTTTGAAGATGAGGGAAGGCTTACCTTGGGGACCAGGGAAGGGGGAAGATTAGAGTTTAGGGGTAGCCCATCTGGAGAAGTGGGTGAAGTGAAAAGGCAAGCAGAGCAGCTGTGTAGTAGACATTCCTGGATAGAAGTAAGGCAAAGGTTGGCCAAAGAAAGTGCCAAAGGATCGAGTGATATAGAGCCAAGGACTGTGGCGAACATGCATGCGGTGTAGGGAATGCAGATACTCCCTGAAGTGGGCTAGTGTGAGGTGGTAATGTCAACACTAAATACACGTTTCAGGATATTAAGAGAACTTTAAGTATGTTTTTCAAAGCCCAGGGGTTTGCAGTGGTGATTTCTCAGGTGTTGGGCAGTACGATCTGAGCACATGTTCACTCTTCCAGTGGGCAGAATGAAAGGGAGTGCCAGAGTGCATTGGCAGAGAGGTTACCGGGCAGATTTAATAGGAATCTGAGGGGTAGATTTTTTACACAAAGGGTGGTGGGTGTATGGAACAAGCTGCCGGGGAAGGTAGTTGTGGCTGGGACTATCCTGACGTTTAAGAAACAGTTAGACAGGGACATGGATAGGACAGGTTTGGAGGGATATGGATCAGACACAGGCAGGTGGGACTTGCATACCTGGGACATGTTGGCCGGTGTGGGAAAGTTGGGCCAAAGAGCCTATTTCTATGCTGTCTCGACCCAAAACGCCACCCATTCCTTCTCTCCAGAGATGCTGCCTGTCCCGCTGAGTTAGTCCAGCTTTTTGTGTCTATCTTCTGTTTCCACTCTATATTACTCTATGACTCTGTGGGTGGAAGTATCTGCAGAAATCACCACACGATGTGGCTAAGGGCAGCATGGTGCCGCAGCGGTAGAGTTGCTGCCTTACAGCGCCCCGGGTTTAATCCTGACGATGGGAGAACTTTGTATGTTCTCCCCGTGACTGTGTGGGTTTTCCCTGGGTGCTCCGGGTCTCCTCCCACAATCCAAAGACATAGAAACATAGAAACATAGAAAATAAGTGCAGGGGCAGGCCATTCGGCCCTTTGAGCTAGTACCACCGTTCAATATGATCAAGACTGATCATCCAAAAATCAGTACCACGTTCCTGCTTTCCCCAGATATCCCTTGATTTGGTTAGCCGTACAGGTCTGTAAGTTAATTTGCTTCGGTAAAGATTGGGGCTCATGTTGTCGATCTCCCCGTGGTGAGCCCTGTCAACTGACCTCAGTCAGGCAAACGACAACAAACAGAGACAGCAGCAGGAATAATGTGACCTCAGTCGCCGCAGCTTGCAGCCCTAATGCAGCCTCAGTCGCCGCAGCTTGCAGCCCTAATGCAGCCTCAGTCACTGCAGCTTGCAGCCCCTAATGCAGCCTCAGTCACCACAGCTTGCAGCCCTAATGCAGCCTCAGTCGCCATAGCTTGCAGCCCTAATGCAGCCTCTGTCGCCACAGCTTGCAGCCCTAATGCAGCCTCAGTCGCCGCTGCTTGCAGCCCTAATGCAGCCTCAGTCGCCACAGCTTGCAGCCCTAATGCAGCCTCAGTCGCCGCAGCTTGCAGCCCTAATGCAGCCTCAGTCGCCGCAGCTTGCAGCCCTAATGCAGCCTCAGTCACCACAGCTTGCAGCCCTAATGCAGCCTCAGTCGCCGCAGCTTGCAGCCCTAATGCAACTTCAGTCGCCGCAGCTTGCAGCCCTAATGCAGCCTCAGTCACTGCAGCTTGCAGCCCTAATGCAGCCTCAGTCACCACAGCTTGCAGCCCTAATGCAGCCTCAGTCGCCAAAGCTTGCAGCCCTAATGCAGCCTCTGTCGCCACAGCTTGCAGCCCTAATGCAGCCTCAGTCGCCGCAGCTTGCAGCCCTAATGCAGCCTCAGTCGCCACAGCTTGCAGCCCTAATGCAGCCTCAGTCGCCGCAGCTTGCAGCCCTAATGCAGACTCAGTCGCCGCAGCTTGCAGCCCTAATGCAGCCTCAGTCACCACAGCTTGCAGCCCTAATGCAACCTCAGTCGCCGCAGCTTGCAGCCCTAATGCAGCCCCAGTCGCTGCAGCTTGCAGCCCTAATGCAGCCTCAGTCGCCGCAGCTTGCAGCCCTAATGCAGCCTCAGTCGCCGCAGCTTGCAGCCCTAATGCAGCCTCAGTCGCTGCAGCTTGCAACCCTAATGCAGCCTCAATCGCCGCAGCTTGCAGCCCTAATGCAGCCTCAGGCGCCGCAGCTTGCAGCCCTAATGCAACCTCAGTTGCAGTGGCTTGGCATCAACCCGGAGCATGCGACCTTTATAGGGGTGGGCACCTACGGATGTCGAACCGGATGGCATCACCCTGCTGCAGCTGAATGCGGAAAGCCCTACTGGCTGCAGCGCCTGGAGGGCGTTACATAACTTCTGCTGCTTCAAATGTAATAATAATAATAAGAAAAAAGGTAAAGATTGTTAATTGTCTCCAGTGTGTAGGATAGTGTTAGGGACCATTAGTGCGTGCAGACTCAGTGGGCTGAAGGGCCTGTTTCCGCGCTGTATCTCTAAACTAAACTAAACTAAAGGTGGGCAGACAAATCAGCGGAGCACCGCGTTACTTGTGACAATAAACTCAACTGAACTCAATGCAATGCCTTCAAAGAATTTTGAGAGTTATAAGGTTGGCACACATAAGCAAAGCCGAGAGGAAATGCCTCGTAAATTGCTGTAAGCTAAACACATAGAATATAGAAAAGTACATTCCCTGTCTTTATGAAGGCAAAGCAATACAAAGCAGTTTGAAGAAGGCTCCCGATCCAAAACGTCACCAATCCATGTTCTCCAGAGATAGACGCAAAATGCTTGAGGAACTCAGAGAGATCTAGAGAGAAGGAATGGGTGGCGCATCATGATGGGGAAGTACAGGTGCATCATGGAAAGCATACTGTTGGGCTGCATCACAGCTTGGTTTGGGAACTGCTCTGTGCAAAACTGCAAGAAATTGCAGAGAGTTGTAGCTGCAGCCCAGTCCATCACATAGACCAGATTCCCCACTATTGACTCCATCTACACACTGCCAACAAAATCAAATGCTTTTCCCACCCCAGGCGATCCATCTTCTCCCTGCTCCTGTCAGGCAGAAGGTACAGAGGCTGAAAGCACCAGGACCCTTCTTCTGCGATTGTGTAGTCTTTCCAAAGATTCGGCGAGAGATGTTAGATCTCCTTCATACGGAGATGCAACTACAATTATAAGGTTATGTTACTGGCTTAAAATACTTATTCACCCAGAGTGGCTCTTCAATTACATTTGTCTTACAGTTATTTTTATTTATTTTTATAAAGGCAATGCAATACAAAGCAGGGCAGTTTGAAGAAGGCTCCTGATCCAAAACGTCACCAATCCACGTTCTCCAGAGATAGACACATAAAGCTGGAGTAACTCAGCAAGGCAGGCAGTATCTCTGGGGAGAAGGAATGGGTGACGTTTTGGGTCGAGACCCATCTTCAGACTAAGAATCAGGGGAGATGGAAACTAGAGATATGGAAGGGAACAAAGAGAATGTAAAGTGTGAAAAGGGCAGATCAAAGTAGACGATGATCAAGGAAAAGGAGAATGGTGCAGAGTTGGCTGAGGGGAAGTTGACAACGAGGCATACAAACAGGAAAAATAATCAGGAGGACAATGACATTGGAGAACTAGCGTGGGGGGATGCATGACCCGCTGAGTTACTCCAGCATTTTGTGTCTTTTTTGTAAATCAGCATCTGCAGTTCCTTGTATCGGCACCTTTTTTAGTCAAGAGGGTGGTCTTATGAGGAAAAGTTGAATTGCCAGTCTTGTGCCCATGAAATTTCAGAGGTTGAAAGAAGACTGGATTGAACCATGTATAATCCTAAATAATCTTGCCAGAGTGACTGTAGAGAGAATAAGGTCATAAGGTCATGTGTTAGGAGCAGATTTAGGCCATTCGACCCATCGTCTCCTCCGCCATTCAATCATGGCTGGTCTATCTCTCCCTCCTAACCCAATTCTCCTGCCTTCTCCCCATAACCCCTGACACCCTGACACATTGTGAAGGAAACAGAATGTTTCCCTTTTTGGGGGAATCTAGTCAAGTGTCAAGATCATTTAATTGTTGCATGTACTGACAACGGTACAACTAAATTATTGCTTGCAGCAGACACATCTATAGCTTTATCCTTAAACTGCTTTTTACTATAGCTATACTAAAGAGAGTATTGTGAAAACACATGCCTCCAGATTCAGGGGCAGTGTCTTCCCATCTGTTATCAGCCAACTGAACCATCTTCCCCACAACCAGAGAACAGTGCTGAGCTGAGTAAGAAAGAACTGCAGATGCTGGTTTAAATCCACAAAATACTGGAGTAACTCAGCGGGTGAGGCGGCATCTCTGGAGAGGAGGAATGGGCGACGTTTCGGGTCGAGACCCTTCTTCAGACTGAGAGTCAGGGGAGATGGAAACTAGAGAAATGGAAGGGAACAAAGAGAATGTAAAGTGTGAAAAGAGCAGATCAAAGTAGTGCAGAGCTACCATCTACCTCCTTAGAGACCCTCGGACTATCAATGATTTACCGGATTTTTTCTTGCATTAAATGTCATTCACGTTAATCCCTTTATCATGGATCTGTACACTGTGGACAGCTCGATTATAATCAAGGTATTATCTTTGCATTGACTGGTTAGCACACAACAAAAGTTTTTCACTGTGCCTCGGTGCACGTGACAATAAACTAAACTCAAACTTAACCAAACGCAACATAAAAGCAATAAACATGGACAATATATATAATAATTAAAAAAATTATTATATAATAATAACCGTAATAGTCATGCAAAATGCACACAGAAAATAAAGGACAAACTAAAAAACCCTATAAACTAATGACCACATTACCAGTGCAAAACACCCAAACGTCCTTTGTGAAAACCAGTCCATAGATGTTCACAGTTGCTGAGGTCAGTGTTGTGCAGAGTTCAAGAGACTGATGGTTATTTGGAAGAAACTATTCTTGGTGGTCATGGTTTTCAGATTCCTGTGCGTTCTGATGGTAGGACCAAAATGAAAGTGTGCTCAGTTCATAAGTTCATAAGTTCTAAGAATGGAATTAGTCCATTTGCCCCATCTAGGCTACTACACTATTCAATCATGGCTGATCTATCTCTCCCTCCGAACCCAATTCTCCTGCCTCCTCCCCATAACCCCCTGACACCCTTAATTATCAAGAATTTCCGCCTTAAAAATCATCCATTGACTTGGCCTCCAGGGCCGTCTGAAGAAATTCCTCCTCATCTACTTTCTAAAGGCACGTCTGTTTATTCTGAGGCTGTGGCCTTTGGTCCTGGACTTTCCCACTAGTGGAAACATCCTCTCCACATTCACTCCATCCGGGCCTTTCACTGTTCAGTGAAGTGGGTCTTTGATAATACTGGCTGCATCTTTGAGTAGATCCCCTCGATGGTGGGGAGGTCATTACCTGCGATGGGCTGGGCTCTCATGGTGTAAAAGCAGGTCTTACTATTTACAAAGGAGAGGTTGTACTGTGATTCCCAGTTAACATTGAGAGTTTAAATCCCTTACAATGACCCCAACAAGGTTTAGGAGTCATTAGAATTACATTGTGATCTCAAAAAATCTTCATCTTTTGTGTGGAGTTGAGAAACAAGAAAGGGATGATCACATTGTTGGGGGTGTACAACAGGTCCATGAATAGTCAACAGGAATTAGAAGAGCAAAAATGCCAGGAGATTGCAGGCGGCTGCAGATCTACTAAGGTTGTCGTTGTATGGGATTTTAACCTTCCCAGTATTGACTGCAAATGTCATAGTGCAAATGGTTTCGAGGGGGCATTTAAATGTGTTCAGGAAAGTTTCCTTAAGCACGGGAAAAGGCAACACTTGAAAGGAAGTTTTAGGAAATTGTAAGGGGCAAGTGGATTAAGTATTCATAGATTTGCTGGAGTTTAGAAGAATGAGGGGAGAACCTCATTGAGACGTACAGAATAGTGAAAGGCTTGGCTAGAGTGGATGTGGAGAGGATGTTTCCACTAGCGGAAGAGTCTAGGTCTAGAGATCATAGCCACAGAATTAAAGAATTATTTAGTCAGAGGGTGGTGAATCTGTGGAATTCTTTGTCACGGAAGGCCATGGAGGCCAAGTCAGTGGATATATTTGAGGCAGTGATAGATAGATTCTTGATTAGTATGGGTGTCAGAGGTTATGAGGACAAGGCAGGAGAATGGGGTTAGGAGGGAGAGATAGAACAGCCACGATTGAATGGTGGAGTAGACTTGATGGGCTGAATCAGAATCAGAATACCATTTATTGTCATTTGAATGTAAGTTCAAATGAAACTTTGAGGATTTGAGTATAGGAGCAGTGAGGTTCTGCTGCAGTTGTACAGGGTTTTGGTGAGACCACACCTGGAGTATTGCATACAGTTTTGGTCTCCAAATCTGAGGAAAGACATTCTTGCCATAGAGGGGGTACAGAGAAGGTTCACCAGACTGATTCCTGGGATGTCAGGGCTTTCATATGAGGAAAGACTGGATAGACTCGGCTTGTACTCACTAGAATTTAGGAGATTGAGGGGGGATCTTATAGAATCTTACAAAATTCTTAAGGGGTTGGATAGGCTAGATGCAGGAAGATTGTTCCCGATGTTGGGGAGGTCCAGAACAAGGAGTCACAGTCTAAGGATAAGGGGGAATTCCTTTAGGACCAAGATGAGGAAAACATTTTTCACACAGAGACTGGTTAAGTCTCTGGATTTCTCTGTCACAGAAGGTAGTTGAGGCCAGTTCATTGGCTATATTTAAGAGAGAGTTAGATGTGGCCCTTGTGGCTAAAGGGATCAGGGGATATGGAGAGAAGGCAGGTACAGGATACTGAGTTGGATGATCAGCCATAATCATATTGAATGGCAGTGCAGGCTCCAAGGGCCGAATGGCCTACTCCTGCACCTATTTTCTATGTTTCTATGTTTCTATGAAATTAAGTCTCTGCAGTCATACAAACATGAACAAACCAAGGCACACAATTAACATAAATGACATAAACATCCATCACAGTGAATCTCCAAACCCCTCCTCGCTGTGATGGAAGGGGGCGCCGTCCTGTATGGGTATGGGGGGTGGGAGGGGGGGGAGGAGGGGGGGGGAGAGGGGGGGAGAGGGGGGGTAGGATTGGCCAGGCAAGATGCAGGAAAAATGTTGCCGATGTTGGGGGAGTCCAGAACCAGGGGTCACAGTTTAAGGATAAGGGGTAGGCAATTTAGGACTGAGATGAGGAAAAACTTTTGCACCCAGAGAGTTGTGAATCTGTGGAATTCTCTGCCACAGAAGGCAGTGGAGGCCAATTCACTAGATGTTTTCAAGAGAGAGTTATGCAGAGCTCTAAGGGCAATCAGAATCAAGGGATATGGGGAGAAAGCAGGAACTGGGTACTGATTTTGGATGATCAGCCGTGATCAAATTGAGTGGTGGTGCTGCTTGGAAGGGCCGAATGACCTACTCATGCACCTATTTTCTACGTTTCTATGTTTCTATCCAAGCCTTTCATTTTTCGGTAAGTTTCAATGAGGTCTCCCCTCATCCTCCAGTGAGTACAGGCCCAGTGCCGTCAAATGCCTTTGAGCCTTTGGCTATTGTAGGGCTGCTGCCTTAAAGTGCCAGAGACCCGGGTTCGATCCTGACTACCGGTGCTGTGAGTACGGAGTTTGTACGTTCTCCGTGTGAGCATGTGGATTTTCTTCGGGTGCACCAGTTTCCTCCCACACTCCAAAGGGTTGTAGGTTAATTGGCTTCAGTAAAATTGTAAATGTACCGAGTGTGTGTAGGATAGTGTTAGTGTACGGCGTGATAGTTGGTCGGCACGGCCACAGTGGGCCGAAGGGCCTGATTCCGCGCTGTATCTCTAAAGCAAAGCAAAGTCAAAATAAAAAAATTAAGTTGGTGCAATTTTCCCAAGGAAAGCAAGGCAGTTGTTCAACTAAGCTGAGCAGAGTTAGGTCCAAATTAAGTGTGTAAAATGTAAAAAAAAACATATTTACTTCCTTCAAATTAGTTCACAAAATTGTGTCATTATTTGCAAACATTTCTTATGAACTTCCCTCATCCACCAGGGAGTTTAAACCAGTGCTCACCAAGCAGTTTGGACCCACCTTATTATTTGTCAACCAATTAAATATATAAGCTGGTAAACTAACCCAGCTGCCTTTGTCTGGGTCTGCACGCCTGACTGGAAGACTGGGGGACTGAAAGACTATGGCACTCTGGCTCCTGTCTTAAAGTTTTTCCTCACAGCTGATCTAAAATAAACTTAAAACCTTGGCTAACATTAATGTCACCATTTGATAACATGCAGGATTCAAGTGGGGTTAAAAAAACAACAGATGTCCATTTTAAGTGTCAGCCTCTCGGTGCCTGGTTTACATTCTATTCTCAAATATCGGGTATCCTACTTAATAAAAACCCGGTGGTCTATGTCCAGAACTGAAGAGGTGTCGACCTTTATTTTACCGTGTTAGGCGTTTTAAAGCTGTAAGGGCAGGAGGACAAACTAATAATTCTGAGTGGAGTAAAACACACCATGCCATTGTTAATGAGGCCTTCCCTACCACATGGTAGCTTAACCTCCAGTATATTGTTTCATTCTCTCTGTGTTCAACATCCCTGTTCTATTTTCCACTCCCACCCACATTTCCACACCACTCTCTTCACCCATAGCACTGATGCTCCTTCATCTACGTCTTTGATCGAGCCTTTGGCGATCTGTCCTCTACTTTGGGAAAGGAGTCAGACTTTATCTATTCGTGTTCCCTGCAAACTGACCTTGGAGTTATGAATATATGTATATATATATTTTACCTTGTTAAAATGCAGGCTTTGTGTGCAGTGCTATAGAATCAATCAACAAGAGAAACAGACCCTTCTGCCCATCAAGTCCTAGGGTGGCACGGTGGTGCAGCGGTAGAGTTGCTGCCTTACAGCGCCAGAGACCCGGGTTCGATCCTGACTATGGGTGCTGTCGGTGCGGAGTTTGTACTGTACGTTCTCCCTGTGACTGCATGGGTTTCCTCCGGGTGCTCCGGTTTCCTCCCACACTCCACAGACGTACAGGTTTATGGGTTAATTGGCTTTGGTAAAAGATTGTAAATTGTCCCTCGTGTGTAGGGTGGTGCTAGTGTGGGTAGTGTTGGTCGGTGTGGAGTCGGAGGGCCGAAGGCTTGTTTCAACACTATATATCTAAACCAATCCAAAGTCCATGCCAATCATTCAGCCCATTTACACCGATCCTCTATTGATCACATTTTATTGACCCTCACATTCACAATAACCCCCTCTAGATGCAGAAGCTTCGACAGCCCCGAACCGGAGTCCGATCGCCGGCGCGAGGGAGCTGAGATCTCCACGATGCAGGAATTTGCTCATCCTGACGAGGAGGGCCCGACCACTGGCTGTGGGAGTAAGATCGTCCTGTCAACGGAAGGCTCGAGGCCTTGGGAGAACAAAGAAGGGAAGAGATTGAACTCTTTTGTTTGCCTTCCATCACAGTGAATGATTGAAAGAATGAATGAATAAGTATGAAGAAGGTCTGAAGAAGGGTTTCGGCCCGAAACGTTGCCTATTGCCTTCGCTCCGTACATGCTGCTGCACCCGCTGAATTTCTCCAGCATTTTTGTGTACCTTCGATTTTCCAGCATCTGCAGTTCCTTTTTAAACACGAATGAATATGTTTATTGGCCAAGTATTCACATACAAGGAATTTGCCTTGGTGCTCCGCCCGCAAGTGACAACGTGACATACAGTGACAGCTAGGAATAATACATAAAACATTAAACATTAATAATAAAACATTATCGATTAAACATGTGAATTAAATAAAATACCAGAACAAAAGGAGGCTACAGATTTGTTGTTATTGAGTAGAGCTACTAATGGAAAAAAAGCTGTTTTTATGTCTGGCTGTGGCAGCTTTGACAGTCCGGAGTCGCCTTCCAGAGGGAAGTGATTCAAAGAGTTTGTGGCCAGGGTGAGAGGGGTCAGAGATGATCTTGCCCGCTCGCTTCCTGGCCCTTGCAGTGTACAGTTCATCAATGGAGGGAAGGTTGCAGCCAATAACCTTCTCTGCTTATCAGACGATTTGCTGCAGCCTCCAGGTGTCGTGCTTGGTGGCTGAGCCAAACCAGACCATGATGGAGAAGGTGAGGACAGACTCTATGATGGCCGTATAGAATTGGACCATCATTGCTTGTGGCATGGTACACAAAATGCTGGAGAAACTCAGCGGGTGCAGCAGCATCTATGGAGCGAAGGAGAAAGGTAATGTTTCGGGCCGAAACCCTCCTCAGACTGATAGGGGGTGGGGGGAGGCGGGGGGAAGAAAGGAAAAATGAGGAGGAGGAGCCCGAGGGCTGAGGGAGAGGTGGGAAGGGGAGGAGACAGCAAGGGTCAACAGAATTGAGAGAATTCAATGTTCATGCCAAAAGGATGCAGAATCCCCAAGCGGAATATGAGGTGCTGTTCCTCCAATTTGCAGTGTTGCTCACTCTGGCCATGGAGGAGGTCCAGGACAGAGAGGTCGGATACGGAATGGGAGGGGGAGTTGAAGTGCTGAGCCACCAGGATGTCGGGTTGGTTATTGCGGACCAAGCGGAGGCGTTCGCTTGGTCTCACCTATATAGATCAGCTGGCATCTAGAGCAGCGGATGCAATAGATGAGGTTGGAGGAGGTGCAGGTGAACCTCTGTCGGACCTGGAAGGACTGTTTGGGTCCTTGACAGGAGTGGAGAGGGGAGGTAAAGGGACAAGTGTAGCATCTCTTGCGGTTGCTTGTGGCAGATTGTGCTCCCTCAGCTGCCACAGGAAGTACATCCTCTGATGTGCATTTTTGACAGTGGAGTCAATGGTAGCCCCCCATTTAAGGTCCTTGAAGATGATAGTTCCCAGGAACTTAAAAGACTCCACAGATGTGACTGTGGTGTTGTTGATGGTGAGTGGGGTGGGGGGAGGGGGTGCTCTCCTAATGTCTACTGTCAATTCCACTGTCTTAAGAGCATTGAGCTTCAGGTTGGTGCAAGTGAGGAATGCGAAGGAGTCACTGTGGTGGATGTTCATCTTCCAATGGATTTTGTGTGTTCTGTTGCTTTTTATTTGTTTGACTGACTTGGCAAATGAAATTCCTCGTATGTTGCAAAACATACTTGGCTAATAAAATAGTATTGTATTGTACTACTTACCAATAGGATACATTATCAATGGGCAATTAACGACCTACGCATATGTTTTTGGGGTGTGGGAAGCAATTGGAGCGTTGGGTGGAAACAGCATACAAGACCTTATTGACCCCAGAGCACTGTAGCTGTGAGTCAGTGGCTTCACAATGAGTTGCCAGAGGAGGTCGTTGAGACAGGTACTATAACAACATTTGAAATGCATTTGGACTCGTACATGCATGGGATCGGTTTAGAGAGATATGGGCCAACTGCAGGCAATTGGGACTATAGATAGGGTGTCTTGATCAGCTTGGGCAAGTTGGGCCAAAGGGCCTGTTTTTGTGCTGTATGCCGATATGACACTGAATATTCAGAATCGAACTCGGGTCTCTGGAGCTGCAAGGCAGTAACTCTACCTCTGCGCCATCATGCCGCCCGAGATGAAATTTCAAACGGCAGGATTTAGAGTGAATGAACCGCAGATGCTGATTTATACTGTACTGTATCGCTGGTCAGCATGGAGTCGATGGGCCGAAAGGCCTATTTCCGCTCTGTATCTCCAAACTAAAATCATGTTTGATGCATATGCTAAAGGCGTCTCAAGTGGGTGACCTTGAACCAGCCGAAAATCCCCTTCCCTTTCTCAGAACTCAGTACCTCAAGACTGAAGAACTCCAAGTCTGAAGAAGGGTCTCGACCCGAAACATCACCCATTCCTTCTCTCCAGGGATGCTGCCTGTACCGCTGAGTATCTTCCGCGTAAACCAGCAACTGCAGTTCCGTCCTACACATTCCTCAAACTGACAATTTGGCAAATGCTTTCCTCAGCCTTGCATTTCATTGGTACTTTTGTTTAATTTAGAGATATAGCGCGGAAACAGGCTCTTCGGCCCTCCGAGTCCACGCCGACCAGCGATCACCCCGTACACTAGCACTCTCCTACACACTAGGGACAATTTACAATTCTTACCGAAGCCAATTAACTGACAAACCTGTACATCTTTGGAGTGTGGGATGAAACCGGAGTGCCCGGATTAAACCCACGCGGTCACGGGGAGAACGTACAAACTCTCCACAGACCACACCCGTAGTCAGAATCGAACCCGGGTCACTGGCACCATAAGGCAGCAACTCTGCGCCATCGTACCGCCCCTGTAAAGTCATCTCTACTCGTCTTCGGAGGAGTAGCCAAACTTACCGCAACGAGAATAGCTGTGCTAACAAATCTCTGTAGGTAATAGGTTTTCCCAGAAGATTGTGGAATATCTTTGCATATCATGCATGTTTTGTTTTATATAAATTGGGTGAGCATGTCAAACAAAATGGTACTGCTCCAATTCCTTCCTTCCTCGGGCATAATTTAATAAAGTGAGCACAAAATGTACTTTCCATTTTCTTCAACCATCATTGACATTTTCATGGCTCGCATCAAATCTCTGCACCGCGGTTATGCTTTCCGATACAAAGATAAAATTCATTATCCCCCCACCTGCCCCACCCCCGATCGCTGCCCCAAATCTCACCTCCCTGTCAGTCGCGCGACCTGTACAACCTCTAAGTGGTGTGAATGCTGCACACACACACTCCCATCGGAATTGCCACGCACACAAGTACTTGTTAACAAGTCTGCTCGCTTCTGAATTGGGTTAACCGTGCGCTGAAAACTACTATTCCCAGAACGCTGCACTGTTCTGAGGTTAATTAGGAAGCAAATGTTCTCCCGCAATGGCAGGAGGTAGGAATCAGCTAAAACAGCGCGCTGGGGGGGAATTGGCAACACATTCACCTCCACCTCTGAAACTCGGGTCCGAAACGAAACGAACGCAGACTAATGGGTGGAGATATCTCGTCAAGCGTCAAGAGTTCTTTATCGCCATATGTCCCGGGAAGAACAATAAAATTCTTACTTGTGGCAGAGTATGTAACACATGTGAACTATTCACCGTGAACTATATAATAAAGGAGAAAATAAAGTTCAATGTGTGTGTGTGGATACATATACAGGTGGTGGTCCGTGGTAGACGATGATAGCATGGCAGTGCGGTCTCTTGTCTCGTGGGATCGAGCGCGGCTCAGCAGTCTGATGTACAAACCACATACACGTGGGAACATTGGGGGCAATTGAAGGCCGCTGTGGGAGGATTCAGAGCTGCAGCCTTCCTTCTGTCTCTGCCACTAACGAGTCCGCTTCATAGATTCTCTCCGAAACTGCTGACCGCCTTCCTATTTTTAGGCTTTGTGTGCAGCGTTATAGAATCAATCACATTAATTTAATCAATTATTGCAGTTATATACACAATATACAAAACAGCGGTGCTGGCTCGAAGGGCCGAATGGCCTCCTCCTGCGCCTATTTTGTATGCAATACAAAACAAAGCTGCCACCATAAATACAAAATCACCCAACTACCTAAAACAAATATTCTTAAATGTTAAGGGCCTGTCCTACCAGCATCCGACTCCATGCGATGAGCGCGATCAAACTAGAAGCCAGGGCCGCGCGGAGGTCGGGTGATCCCCTGTACAGGGCCGTTCCCACCAGCATGCGTCTGCATGCGGCAAGCACGACCAAACCGGCAGCAAGGGCCGCGCGGAGATCGGGTGAGTGGCGCAACGCGGCGCAAAGTGAGGCGAACTTGGAGCAAAGTCTTCAGGTAAGTTCGCCAGGACAGAGAGGGGCACACAGAGAGGGGCACAGAGGCGCACACACAGAGGGCCATGGAGCCACACACATAGAGGGTCACGGAGACACCTACAGAGAGGGTCATGGAGGCACGAGGTCGAGGCGGTGTGTAATGCGTCAAGGCGACTGCGAGCCAACAAGCCGTTGCCGCACGGAACTTTCGAACATAGTTTTTCGGAGCCCCGCGCGATGTCGGGACGAACTCCGCACAATTCCGCACGGCACCGGCGATCGAGGTGGGACCGGTCCCGCGATGCCGGACGGCTCAAGCGACCACATTAGGTCGCGCTCATCGCATGGAGTTGCATGCTTGTAGGACAGGCCATTTACACTCTTAAACAACCATGTTACAATCCTTTTCAAGGATGCATTTCAACCCCCCGCGGTGCCCAGCGATCTCCGCAATCCCCCAGGGCGCCAATGGAAAGTTCCTCACTAGTACCTCCCGGAAGCGGACGTAATACCGGAAAAGGGGCAGGCAGCCGGCTCGCACAGAGCCCTCTTCCGCCTGGGGCCGTGCCTCGCGGATGGCCAGTTTGGCCAGGCCCAGGAGCAAATCCAACCAGGACATCCTTGACCCTACCCTATCCTCTACGCACAGGGTGTCCGAAGATGGGGATGGTGGTTGTGAAGTACAGCCAGGCGGCAAAGAGCTGCCCCTTTAGAGCTATGGGAACAGGGGCTACAGCCTCACGCACTCCATGCACACGTGGAACGCAGACTCCTCCAGCCCGCAAAAGAGGCGGACGGCTGGCGAGTCTTTGAACAACGAGAGGAGCAGGTCGCAAGGGACTCCTCGGCGCAGTGCCCTCCACCCCAGGTCCCAGACGTAGAGGGGGAGAATCCCTGCGTAGAGGAACCCCCACTGGGGGGCTCTCTCCTGGCCAAAAGGCAACACCGTCCGGATGGTGGACGAGGTGGAGCAAGGGCAGGGTGTGGAGGAGGAGCCCACACAGGAGACGCAGTGTCCAGTTCTTTTAGGGCAAGGCCTGCGTGATGGAGGTGGTCCGTGATGCAGTCTTTGAACCGTTTCTACGGGCGCCCTGCGTTCCTTTGACCCTGAGACAGAGGACCGTACAGGAGCTGACAATCCCGGATGCGGGATTCATCCTCCTGATCACCTGGCCTGTGATTTCTGGGACCGCTGGGCACCGCGGGGGTGGAAAGCATCCTTAGTAAGGATGGGGAAATAGTAATTTAAGGACAATTTGTTTTATTTGTATTGTGGAGATGGGATTGTTCTGAACAATATACGTACACATGCACACACATATATGTATATTTATGTGATCTGTATATATGTGTATATGTGAGTATGTGTCCATCATGGGCATTCACTAGCAAGACAGGGTGACCAACATGGAGGTGCTGGATCACAAGCATTGAAGCAATGAACATCCAGGGCCACCTCCAGTGGACAGGCCATTTGCTCATTTCACCCCAACCATCCGCAGTCTGAAAACTGTAACGTCCAGGTTCAGGAACAGCTTCATCCCTACAGCCATTACGCTGTATTCACGTCTACTATATCCTGTTGTGCTGAAGCAAAGCAAGAATTTCATTGTCCTACCTGGGACACATGACAATAAACTCTCTTGAATCTTGAATCTATTAAACACTACAACCTCAAATGAGCTCTGAACAACAATAGACTATTATAGCACTCTTGTTGTTTTTTGTATGTATACGTAGGTGTGCGTCTGTGCACAGATGCTCCCCGATTTACGATGCTTCGACTTGCGATATTTCAACTTCACGATCAGCAAACGCTCGGCAATGGCAGCGAGCCACACGTCACTTCAGGTCACGCGATCGCAATGTATCTAATGCGTTTTCGACTTGCGATATTTTCGGTTTACATTGAGTTTATCAGAACGTAACCCCATCGTAGGTCGAGGAGCAGCTGTACACATATCCATCCTGTACCTGGGCGTGACAGTTTTCAAGCTCCTGTCCCTTCTTCCTGATGGCAGGGGTGAAATGAGAGCATGGCCGAGGTGGTGTGGGTCCCTGATGATGCTGGCTGACTTTTTTTGAGGCAGCAACTCCGGTAAATCCCTTCAACGGTGGGGTGGTCAGAACTGTGATGGACTGGGCAAAGTTGCCCGCGACATGCAGGAAAATTGGATAATCTAAATTAATTTTCTTGTGGGTGCAACCCAGGTAGTTGCTGTCACTAATTTGGCCGCATCACTGGAAGAACCATGATGACAAGGGAACAGGAATGCTTTTTGACTGAGTATATTTTGTAGCTTTTTTGTTGGGTGCTATCCAGTCGGCGGAAAGACTATGTATGAATATAATCAACCGGTCCACAGTGTACTGATACATGATAAAGTATACAATATTTAGAAGAATTTAGAAAATTGAGGGGGGATCTTATAGAAACTTACAAAATTCTTAAGAGGTTGGACAGGCTAGATGCAGGAAGATTGTTCCCGATGTTGGGGAGGTCCAGGACAAGGGGTCACAGTTTAAGGATAATGGGGAATTCCTTTAGGACGGAGATGAGGAAAACATTTTTCACACAGAGAGTGGTGAATCTCTGGAATTCTCTGACACAGAAGGTAGTTGCAGCCAGTTCATTGGCTATATTTAAGAGGGAGTAAGATGTGTCCCTTGTGGCTGAAGGGATCAGGGGGTATGGAGAGAAGGCAGGTACGGGATACTAAGTTGAATGATCAGCCATGATCATATTGAATGACGGTGCAGGCTCGAAGGGCCTAATGGCCTACTCCTGCACCTATTTTCTATGTTTCTCTGTTTCTATTTACAGTGTAGAGACACACAACAAAGGAATGGGTGTAAGGGGCAAGTGGATGAAGTATTCATAGATTCATGGAGTTTAGAAGAATGAGGGAGGAACCTCCTTCAGACGTACAGAATACTGAAAGGCTTGGATAGAGTGGATGTGGAGATGATGTTTCCACTAGCGGGAGAGTCTAGGACTAGAGGTCATAGCCTCTGAATTAAAGGACGCTCTTTTAGGAAGGAGATGAGGATACATTTCTTTAGTCAGAGGGTGGTGAATCTGTGGAATTCTCAGAAAGCTGTGGAGGCCAAGTCAGTGGATATTTTTAAGGCAGAGATAGATAGATTCTTGATTAAGAAGGGTGTCAGAGGTTATGGGGAGAAGGCAGGAGAGTGGGGTTAGGAGGGAGAGATAGATCAGCCATGATTGAATGCAGTGTAGACTTGATGGGCCGAATGGTTACATTTTATTCCTATCACTATGACCTTATGAGCTTATGGATTTCCAAGTGTTAATTCCACTGGAGTAGCTCCCGATCCCCTCTGTTGTCGATGGCCGGCGCGGCCCGCGAACCTTCCTCCCTCTCCTCTCTGCACCCGGTCATCTTTGGGTCCCGGGGGCAACCTCCTGCAGCCGGCCTTAAAGGCATTGGAGGCATTACCCCGGTTCACCCTCTTACCGGACCTTCCTCCCCACGTCCGATGTCTCAGGTGGCATTCTGACTACTTTGGGCAGTCAATGTCCTGCAATGTCCTGGTCGACATGGGCAAGTTGGGCCGAAGGGCCTGTTAAATCATTAGTCACATTTGTTTTTGTCTATGTGGTGAGGATATCCTAATGGGGTGGGAGATTGTAACCTTCACGTGGTCCACCCTGTTTCGACTAATGCAATCAACCCGACGTGCACAAACAAATAGCTCAAATAGAACAAGTTGACCTACAACTTCAGGCTGTGCACGCCATACGCAAGAAGAAGAAGGGTATCCTAATATGGTTCAGCATTTATTGTTCGTAAGATACGATACAATAGGATAGAACTTTATTCATCCCCGGAGGGAAATTGGTCTGCCAACAATCAGAACACACAACAAGGTAAACGGAAACTTGACGTTAAAATTAAATTAAAAGTTAAAAAGTGAAAAGTGAAGAAAGAAAAAGGCAAGCCAGTGTTGGCTGGCTGCTCTGTGCACAGCGCCTTATCCGAACGAACGAACGAACAAACAAACAAACGTTTATCCTCTGGGCAGAGGATTTAAAGGATTCTAAAACTAGAGTGCCCCCCCCACCCACCGAGTCCCCCTTTGTTCTCCCACCATCCCTCGAAGGGGGGGCCTGTGTGGGAGTTGGGGTGACTATGGGTTGCTGCAGTAGGTGATGTATTAGAGTAGGATATCCCTGTTTCTAGACCCAATGAAAAAGATAGTCATAGAGTCATAGTGATACAGTGCGGATACAGGGCCTTCGGCCCAACTAACCCACACCGGCCAACAATGTCCCAGCTACCCTAGTCTCTTCAAAACTGTCTTACCCATGTGTCTGTCCAACTGTTTCTTAAACGGTGGGATAGTCCCAGCCTTAACTACCTCCTCTGGCAGCTTGTTCCATGAAAAAGTTACCCCTCGGATACCTATTAAATCTTTTCCCCTTCAGGTAGAACCTATGTCCTCTGGTCCTTGATTCCTCTACTCTGGGTAAAATAAGCTGTGCATCTTCCCAATCTAATCCTCTCATGATTTTGAAGTCACCATGGAATACTTCTCTTGACGGGAGTCTAGCTTCTGCTCTTCATACGTGATGTGAACCCTGGGGGTTGCCTCCAGTGCCATCAAGGTCGGCTGCAAGAGGCACCCCCAGAACACAGAGGCGGTTGGCAAAGAGGGGGAAGTTGGGTTGTGGACCTGCAGCAGCCTGGGGGCGCGTACCTGGACGTACCTGGACTTACCTGGGCTTACCTGGGCATACCTGGGCTTACCTGGATCAGGGAACTCCAGTACTTCTGGCATGTGGACCGGACCTTGGGCTATTTATTTTGTAAGCGGCGCCAAAATATGGCTACTGTGCATATGTGGGGGGTGCATAAGAATTTGACTGTGCTGTGCATTCATGCCGTATGACTCTATGCATACTGTCTTTAGCACCTCAGGAATTTGATGCACCAACATTTCTAATTGTCTTTCTCTGTTTGTGCCTATCCCACATTTGCTTTAGTTGAGAGATACAACACAGACCTATTCTGCGACAGTTCACCGTGAATTTAGGTTCGTATAGTTTAGTTTAGAGATAAGGTGTAAACAGGCCCTTCGGCCCATCGGTCCACAAGGGACAATTTACAATTTTACCAACCAATTAACTTATAAACCTGGGCGTCTTTGGAGTGTGGGAGGAAAGCAGAGAACAATAGATAATAGCTAATAGACAATAGACAATAGGTGCAAGAGTTGGCCATTTGGCCCTTCGATCTAGCACCGCCATTCAATGTGATCATGGCTGATCATCCAAAATCAGTACCCTGTTCCTGCCTTCTCCCCATATCCCCTGACTGCTATTTTTAAGAGCCCTATCTAGCTCTCTCTTGAAAGCATCCAGAGAACCTGCCTCCACCGCGCTCTGAGGCAGAGAATTCCACAGACTCACCACTCTCTGTGATGAACCCGGGGTAAACCCACACAGGACACGGGGAGAACGTACAAACTCCGTACAGCCAGCACCCGTAATCAGGATCGAACCCGGGTCTCTGCTGCTGAAAGCAGTAACTGTACCACTGCGCCACCGTACCACCCCAATGCCCCAAAGCAACTACAGTGGTTTGTTTGCCTATTTTATTAGCCTGCATCATATTCCTGCCAATAAAACCTATTTAATTTCTAGTAAAACTCATTTGACAGTTTCACAACCATTCCTACATGTATGGAAGTCATCTGGTATTTTTCAGTAATTCTTTTAATTTTAATCATTCCCCTAAGATGGTTGCACACTTTGAAATTCTATCTGCAGTTGGCAAATCCAAACCATTTTAATTCTAGGTAAAATATGAAGGCCTACAGTACACAACTTTGTAGAATATTACTTTCTACTTTTGTCTGTTTGAGTAATCATCTTCAGCACCATGTTCTCTGCCTGATCTTTTATGGGTAGTTTGCTTCCCACTTTGCCCCAACTGTTAAATGTTGGTTTAGTTTAACCATATAACCATATAACCATATAACAATTACAGCACGGAAACAGGCCATCTCGGCCCTTTCAGTCCGTGCCGACCATTTATTTTCCCCTAGTCCCATCTACCTGCACTCAGACCATACCCCTCCATTCCCTTCCCGTCCATATACCTATCCACTTTACTTTTAAATGTTAAAATCGATCCTGCCTCCACCAGTTCTATAGGAAGATCATTCCACACAGCCACCACTCTCTGAGTAAAGAAGTTCCCCCTCATTTTACCCCTAAACTTCTGTCCCTTAATTCTCATGTCATGCCCTCTTGTTTGAATCTTCCCTACCCTCAATGGGAAAAGCTTATCCACGTCAACTCTGTCTATCCCTTTCATCATTTTAAAGACCTCAATCAAGTCCCCCCTTAACCTTCTGCGCTCCAAAGAATAAAGACCTAACTTGTTCAACCTTTCTCTGTAACTTAGTTGCTGGAACCCAGGCAACATTCTAGCAACATTCTAGCCTCCCTTTGATCTGGTATTTTGTTGGATCACATGCTATATCAATGGCGTTTTATCATTAATGTCTTATTATTATTAATGTTTAGTGTTTTCTGAGTCATTCGTAACTGTCACCGTATGTCATGTTGTTACTTATGGGCGGAGCACCAAAGCAAATTCCTTGTATGTGAATGTGAAGCGTTGACCAATAAACTTACTTATTTACTTACTTTCACGGGAGAGCTAGATAGGGCTCTTAAAGACAGCAGAGTCACGGGGTACTGATTGGGGATGATCAGCCATGATCACATTGAATAGCGATGCTGGCTGAAAGGGCCGAATGGCCTAATCTTACATCTATTGTCTATTGTCTCTTGTCTATTGAAGGGAATGGAACGAATTTCACAAGAAGTCAAGAAAGCAAGAAGAGAAGTTGGCCACTTGGCCCATCGTTCAATACACTCAAGGCTAATTTACCCTGGCCTCTTCACCTCTACTCTGCCAGTTCTCCATAGCCGCCAAGTCCATGATCTTTCAAAAATGAATGAATGATTGAATGAATGATTGAATGAATGATTGAATGAATGAATGAATGATACTTTATTGTCACATGTGACAAGTCACAGTGATATTGTTTGTTTTGCCTACCCGAGGTATGCAAAGGGTTGCCACAGAAAGGGCACCGACAAAATTACAAGTATCGTATTTTAACACAAACCTTTTTTAACACATTCCATTCGTGTTCCCCCTTAGTTCTCGGGGGTTCCCCCACGTTAGGCCCTTCTTTGTTCTCCCTCACGCCCAATGTATCTATAATTTCCTTAAATCCCAGACACAGGTGAAAACGTACACTGGAACTCGGGTACAAGTGACAATAATTAACCAGTACCAATACCAACATGACAATACAATGCTTCACCAACTAAGGAAATGTGTTTGGGTAAACATTACTAGATTCTTTTCCATCACATCTGTGATTAAGGATGTGATGGCCTACAACAATAGACAATTAATTCATAAGTGAGAGGAGCAGAATTAGGCCATTCGGCCCATCAAGTCTACTCCGCCATTCAGTCATGGCTGATCTATCTCTCCCTCCGAACCCCGTTCTCTTGCCCTCTCCCCATTAATAAGCAAAATGGTTTATGGAATATTAAGCATAGTTTATAGAAAAGTACAACATTGTCTCAGCCTTCACTGCCCCTTGTTCTAGGCACCCACCAAACTCTGGCTAAAAATCTTACCCTGCACCATTCATTTAAACTTTGTCCCTCTCTCCTTAAAACTATGCCCCCTAGTATTTGAAATTTCCATCCTAGGATAATGGTTCTGACTGTCCATCCTATCTGTGCTTTTCACAAAATTATATCAGATCTCCCTCAATGTTCCAGAGAATATCATCCACGTTTGCCCAACTTCTCCCTGTTGCTTGTAACCTCTAAGGCGGTCACAGTGGCGCAGCGGTAAAGTCGCTGCCTTACAGCGAATGCAGCGCCGGAGACCCGGGTTCAATCCTGACTACGGGTGCTGTCTGTACGGAGTTTGTACATTCTCCCCTTGAGCTGCGTGGGTTTTCTTAGAGATCTTCGGTTTCCTCCCACACTCCAAAGACGTACAGGTTTGGAGGTTAATTGGCTTGGTAAATGAAACATTGTCACTAGTGGGTGTAGGATAGTGTTAATGTATGTGGATTGCTGGTCGGCGCAGACCCGATGGGCTGAAGGGCCAGTTTCTGCGCTGTATCTCGAATAAAACTAAACTCTAATCCAGGCAGCATTCTGGGAAACCTCTCCTATACCCTCCCCAAAGGCTCCACATCAATTCAGCTCCACATGTCAGCTCCCCCCGCATGTCGAACCTTCCGTGAAGTTGGAGCTCCCAACATCCACGCCCACTCCCGAGACTGGGAGCTCCCGATGTAAAGACCGCAGGCCGCGGTTGGAGCGGTCCCAGGCAAGGAATCGACTCCGATGTAAGACCACGCCCCACAGTGGGGCCCAAGGTCAGTCCGAGGAGGCCTCCAGCTCCATTGATGGTTGGCCGCAGATCGACCGTAGTATGCGGTCCGAAATTTAATCGCATCTCCGGCAAGGTAAGAAGCTGAAAATAAAGTTTCCCTCGACCCCTCCCCCTCCCCCACATAAAACAAACCTGAGAACATTTACACAAACTTTTAACGCACTCATTAAAAATTTAAAAAAAAGACGAAAAAACAAACAGACTGTTGGCGGGGCTGCCAATCGTGCAGCACCCCTAGTGGCACACAACCAATTGTACGCAATACTCTAAATGGGGCCCAACCAATTTCTTATTAAGGTTGCAACAGGACCTCCTGACTCTTATACTCAATGACCTGTACAATGAAGCCAAACATACAACATGCCTTCGAGGCCACTCTTTCTGCTTGTGTCACCACTTTCAGAGAGCTGTGGACTAGGACCCCAAGGTTCCTTTTTTACATCAATGCTGCTTAGGGTCTCGTCAACAACTGCACACCTTTCCCTTGCACTTGACCTCCCACCTTGCACTTGCTGGAACTTGTTCTCTTTAAGTATAGCGATTAGATTAACAGTTTGAAAGGTGGCTTCCCCTTTTCTGATGAATTTATATGCATTACTCTGAGAGTAGTCTCTGCTACCTTTTTAGCCCCTGACAATAGTCATTGTGCCATAGAGTCATAGAGTGATACAGCGTGGAAACAGGCCTTTCGGCCCAACTTGCCCACACCGGCCAACATGTCCCAGCTACACTAATCCCATCTGCCCGTGTTTGGCCCATTCCTGTCCTATCCATGTACCTGTCCAACTGTTTCTTAAATTTTGGGCTAGTCCCTGCCTCAACTACTTCCTCTGGCAGCTTGTTCCATACACCCACCAGCGTTTGTATGAAAAAATTACCCCTCACATTCCTATTGAATCTTTTCCGCCTCACCTTAAACCTTATGTCCCCTTGCCCTCGATTCACCTACTCTGGGCAAATCTAACCCGATCTATTCGAAGTCCCGAAGAGTTTTCTTACCAATGTGGGTCGGTCTGAGCTGTCTTTTGCTGCTCAATCTGACCCTTCCCCCTTTGGGGTGTAACGTTTGCAAACCTCCTTTGTAGGGTCACTGGTAATGAGTTCATTACTGGCCGTATTCCTTTCATTTTGTTCCCAGGATACTGCACAAGCCATTATTAAACCATGGAGCAGTAAAACCCATACATATTCTGCATCGGGCTCTACACTCTGCCTGTATTAGGTGAGTCAACAATCATCCTCCAACACTTAGCTGCTACGTTTAATAGTTCCCTCTGCGTTTTTTTTACAAGAACCGCATGTGGCTTAATTTATGTGCAGGGACAAGTCCCATTTCTGTGTAGCTTCTTGTGAGAACAAACATGTTAAAGTAGGTGTTTTGTAACTTAAGAGTAAAGGGGGAGGTCTGAGAAGACTAATGTTCGCTTTGACAATAATTAAAAAATGGACCTGCCTGCTGGGTTATTGGAAGAATGTGTGTGGGAAAGTTTTTTTTTGAAAATGCATCAAACGCAAACAATAAAGAAACGTTCCCTTAAATTGAGCCCAGTCGCCGTTTTGCACTGAAGTACATTTACAGGACTGCTTCCTTCGAATGACAGCTCTGTGTCCAGTCAAGGTGGATCTGTGGTGTTCATAAGTTCGTTCATTGTGAAAGGAGCAGAATTAGGCCATTCGGCCCATCAGGTCTACTCCACCATTCAATCATGGCTGACCCATCTTTCTCTCTCGACCCCATTCTCCTGCCTTCTCCACATAACTCCAGTTTTTGGGCTTGTTCACTTCAGAGGTTCATACTTCACTTTAGAATCCACAGTCCGGACCTTGAGAGGCCGGTTATTGAAATCAATGTGTGCACGGGCTGCAAATGTCGTCGCGTGTTTCGATTGGTCAAGTGAACAGCGCCGTTATGTTGGCCTCATCACCCCTAACCTACAAAACCTGGGGTCATTCAATTTGTTGCATCCGCAGCAGCCCTAAACGAAGCAATTTAGATTTATTCCAGCTCTTCCGCCATAACCTTATGGCTCACAGCTCCTCAGGTACGGCACGATGGTGCAGCGGTGGAGTTGCTGCCTCACAGCGCCGGAGATCCGGCTTCGATCCTGAGCACGGGTGCGGTCTGTACGCAGTTTGTGCCTTCTCCATCCTGTGACCACGTGGGCTTTCTCTGGGTGCTTCAGTCTCCTCCCATGCCCCAATGACTAGCAGGTTTGTAGGTCGATTGGCTTCTGTAAATTGTCCCGAGCGAGTAGGATAGAAGTAGTGTCTGGGAGATCGCTGGTCAGCACAGTGGGCTGAAGGGCCTGTTTCCACAATGAATCGCAAAACTACAAATATGGGTGCTTCTAAGGATTTCTCCCTCCTCCATGTTTTAAGGCAGTGGGTTCCAGAGCCCCGTTATTGCTTGGGTGAAAATATTTTGCTCCCGTTCCCTTACAAACCTACTGGTATTTAACTTAAATCTGTGTCCCTTATGGCCCTGTCCCACGGAACGAGTTCATTCCAAGAGCTCTCCCGAGTTTGCTCTGATTCGAACTCGGAGATTTACAGTAATGGCCGCTCGTCGGTACTCGGGGCTCTCGTGGGCATTTTTCAACATTTTGAAAAATCTTCAAGAGTCTTCCCGAGCTGAGTCTTCCCGAGTCCCTGCCGTTAGCGTTACGAGCCGCTAAGAGACGTCCCCGAGCTCCGACGTACCCGCTACGTTCATTCTCCGTGCTTACCACGAGTTTGATTTTTTTAAAACTCGGGAGAGCTCTTGGAATGAACTCGTCCATAAGTCGGTGCAGACTCTTCCCCACTGGTGAACGAGACTCTCGACAGATCAACAGACGAGAGTCAGGAGGATTGCTCAGTGGATTACGTACTGATGAATCAGTCACACCATGAATATGAGCCGGCCTCCCACCTTGTCCCTGCTACCTGCCCGAGTATGGATGATAGCACAGATGTTGAGTTGCTGCCTTACAGTGTCAGGGACCCGGGTTCAATCCTGACCAGTGCCTTATACACTCAGCATTACATCGCTGATTTTGTCTTCCAGTCCTCTTGAAATAAAAGCTAGCTTTGCATTTGCCTTCTTTACTAACGATTCGACTTGCAGATTAAAGGGCCTGTCCCACTTGGCGATTTTTTTGGCGACTGCCGGCATCATTTACTGACATATCAGGTCACTGAAAAAGTCGCGGCGTGATGATGTATTGACATGTGGTGTTTCCCCAAGTGTCGCAACATTTTTTTATCGCCGCTGGATTTTGAAATATTCAAAATCTTTTGGCGACCATGATACGTCAGTCAATGACGCCGGTAGTCGCCGAAAAAAATTGCCATGTGGGACAGGCCCTTAACTTTCCTGCACCAGCACTCACAAGTCCCTTTGCACCTCCGATTTCTGGATTCACTCCCCATTTAGAAAATAGTCTACGCCTTTATTCCAACTACCAAAATGCATGACTCCACATTTTGCTGCACTATATTCTATCTGCCACTTCTCTGTCCACTCTCCCAACCTGTTCAAATCCTTCTGCAGAGTCTCTGTTTTCTCTGCACTACCTGCCCTTCCACCTGTTTTCATATCATCCGCAAATTTGGCCACAAAGTCATCCAAATCATTAATGTACAATGTGAAGAGTAGCGGCCCCAGCGCCGAGCCCTGCGGAACTCCGCTAGTCACGGGCAACCAACCAGAAAACACATCTCCGGTTTCCTCCCACACTCCAAAGACGTACAGGTTTAGAAACATAGAAACATAGAAAAATAGGTGCAGGAGTAGGCCATTTGGCCCTTCGAGCCTGCACCGCCATTCAATGTGATAATGGCTCATCATCCAACTCAGTATCCCGTACCTGCCTTCCCTCCATACCCCCTGATCCCTTTAGCCACAAGTGCCACATCTAACGCCCTCTTAAATATAGCCAATGAACTGGCCTCAACTACCTTCTGTGGCAGAGAATTCCAGAGACTCACCACTCTCTGTGTAAAGAATGTTTTCCTCATCTCGGTCCTAAAGGAATTCCCCCTTATCCTTAGACTGCGACCCTTGTTCTGGACACCCCCAACATCGGGAACAATCTTCCAGCATCTAGCTTGTCCAACCCCTTAAGAATTTTGTAAGTTTCTATAAGATCCCCCCTCAATCTTCTAAATTCCAGCGAGTACAAGCCGAGTGTCGGTTAATTGGCTTGGTATAATTGTAAATTGCCCCTAGTATGTGTAGGATATTGTTGGTGTGCGGGGATCGCTGGTCGGTGCGGACTGGGTGGACAAAGAAAAAGTCCAACATCCAAAGTCCAAAGACTGGTCAGGCAATGCTTTGGAATGGCACCCTTCCCTGAACGTCTTTGGAGTGTGTGAATGAAACCGAAGATCTCGGAGAAAACCCGCGCAGGTCACAGGTACAAACTTCGTACAGACAAGCACCCGTATTCAGCATCAAACCCTGGGTCTCTGGTGCTGTAAGGGCTGTAAGGCATCAACTCTACATTGTGCAGCCCTGATTTGTAGATTTATCTTGCCACATTTGAGACCAGGTGCAAACTGGAGGAACAGCATCTCATGTTCTGCTTGTGTGACATCACCCACTGTAGGGATGGCGAATTCAGACCCCTCTCTCATTCCTGCACTTAAATATTCCCATGTTCAAGTGGCCTGCGATATCCTGAGTGTCAGTACCCATTCATGATGTGCAAATAACAAAGACTATAGGGGACATAGCTTTAAGGTGAGAGGGGCAGTGTTAAAAAAAGATGTGCAGGGCAGTATTTTAGAGAATGGTGGGAGCCTGGAAATGGAGGGATATGGATTATGTGCAGTTGGGGTGTTTAGTTTATCCTGGCATCATGTGCAGCACAGATATTGTGGGCCGAATGGCCTGTTCCTGTGCTACACTGTTCTATGTTCTACGTTCTATTCGTAGAATAGAGTTGCTAGAGTTTCTAGAGCTGCTGCCTTACAGCGCTAGAAACCGGGGTTTGATCCTGACTATGGGTGCTGTCTGAACGGAGTTTGTACGTTCTCCCCAAGACCTACAGTATGTGGGTTTTCTCCGAGACCATCGGTTTCCTCCCACATTTCAAAAAATACAGGTTTGTTGGACAATTGGCTTGGTATGAATGTAAATTAACCATATATAACCATATAACCATATAACAATTACAGCACGGAAACAGGCCCTCTCAGCCCTTCCAGTCCGTGCCGAACATTTATTTTCCCCTAGTCTCATCTACCTGCACTCAGACCATACCCCTCCATTCCCTTCCCATCCATATACCTATCCACTTTACTTTTAAATGTTAAAATCGATCCTGCCTCCACCACTTCTGCTGGAAGATCATTCCACACAGCCACCACTCTCTGAATAAAGAAGTTCCCCCTCATGTTACCCCTAAACTTCTGTCCCTTAATTCTCAAGTCATGCCCTCTTGTTTGAATCTTCCCTACCCTCAATGGGAAAAGCTTATCCACATCAGCTCCAAAGAATAAAGACCTAACTTGTTCAACCTTTCTCTGTAACTTAGTTGCTGGAACCCAGGCAACATTCTAGTAAATCTCCTCTGTTCTCTCTCTATTTTGTTGACATCCTTCCTATAATTAGGCAACCAAAATTGTACACCATACTCCAGAATTGGTCTCACCAATGCCTTGTACAATTTTAACATTACTTCCCTACTCCTATATTCAATGCTCTGATTTATAAATTGTCCCTAGTGTGTGTAGGGTAGTGTCAATGTGCGGGGATCGCTGGTCGGCATGGACCCGGTGGACTGAAGTGCCTGCAGGATCTCTAAAAGAAACATCAGTGGTAGAGTAAATGCTAGAATCTATTTACAGTCTAGCTAAGGACTCGACCCAAAATGTTCCTCATCTATGTCCTCCGGAGATGCTGTATGACCCGCTGAGTAAACGGCCTGTCCCACTTTTCACGACCTAATTCACAACCTCTGCCGAGTTTGACCTTGCCTCATACTCGCAGCATGGTCGTCACGAGGTCGTAGGAGGTTGTATGAGGTCGTAGGTAGGTCGTAGCAGGCCGTGATGCTAGTCATAGGCACTCGTGGCATCAAGTAGGTCGGGTGTTTTTTCCAACCTGATGAAAAATTGGCCACGAGTAAAAAAGGTCGTGAATTATGTTGTGAAAGTGGGACAGGCCCTTTACTCCAATACTTTGTGTTTTATTTTTGTTAGAATTCATTACTCAGGAAGTGGTTACAGGGCACTTGGAAAATAATAATAAGATTGGATGGAGAGAACGCTGATTTATGAAAGGGAAATCAGGTTTGACAAATCTGTTAGACTTTCTTATTCTTCCCAATCCTATTTCCTTTAGTAGCTGCCACCAACTCCTCGATAATAGATTCTAGTATTTGCCTTAGTGCTGATATACCAATTATAATGTCTTCTGGAAGAAAAAAGTGAGGAGTACTTGATTGTAATCCTTGACCAGGTGAACCACAGCGCTTCATTGAAGATGTGAGGTTGACATTTATAAAGATGAAGTCAAGAATCAAGCATGATGTTTGGTTAAACAGGATGCAAAAACCTCTTCAGCACAGGTACCCCTGTAATGCCTGCGTGGGTCGATTTAAGGACCTATTCTGCTGCAGTCCGCCACGAATTTAGTTTAATTTAGTTTAGTTTAGTATAGTCACGTAAACTAGCCCTTCAGCCCACCCAGTCGGCACTGACCAGCAATCCATGCACATTAACACCACCCTACATGCACTGGAGACAATTTATTCCAAGCCCATTAACCTACAAACCAGTGCGACTTTGGAATGTGGGAGGAAACCGAAGATCTCGGAGAAAACCCACGCGTTCACGGGTAGAACGTACAAACACCGTACAGGCAGATCCCCGAGGTCAGGATCGAACCCGGGTCTCTGGCGCTGTAAGCTCTGTAAGGTAGCAACTCTACCGCTGCTCCCTAGACAGGGAAAAGTACATATTACTGGGAGACAACAGTTTAGGTTCAGACAAGCCCGCTATCCCCTCTCCCCCACCATTTCTCTCACTTTGCGTTCCCAATAAGTGTCATTCATTGCACTACATTCCTCTAACACTTAATGCTCACATTGGTTTCATATTAATAATAGAATCCATTGTGCCTATTAATACTATCGGCTTGGCTTCATTGTAGCATTTTTATGTCTGAGTCTGAAGTTTCTCGGTTTATATTTCAACTGCCTATTCACCCTCCTTATTCCCCAAGAAGCTTTAAAAACTAAAGAAGTAATTTTAAGATCTAAGCAGTGACAGGTGCAACATTTAATAGATGCACAGTCAGCTCCCACAGAAACGATATGACAATGCCCAAACAAATTTTCACCAGGCTCTGCAAGAAACTGGCTCTTGATGGACAGTGGCGCAGCGGTAGAGTTGCTGCCTTACACTGCTTACTGCGCCAGAGACCCGGGCTCACTCCTGACTATGGGTGCCGTCTGTACGGAGTTTGTACGTTCACCCCGTGACCGCGTGGGTTTTCCCAGGGTGCTTCGGTTTCCTTCCACACTCCAAAGACGTACAGATTTGTGGTTTAATTGGTTTGGGATAAAATGTAAAATTGTCCCGAGTGTGTGTAGGATAGTGTTAATGCGTGGGGATCACGAACCTGGTGGGCTGAAGGGCCTGTTTCTGCGCTGTAATTCTAAATTTAACTAAGCAAAGCATTTTACAGACAGCTTTTAATGTAAAACAAAATGGTGTGGAGTTGCCTGGATTACAGGTGATTTGTTTGGGATAGGTTGGACAGGTGGATTGTTTTCTCTGGAATGCGGGAGGTTGGGGGCAGGCCCCTCTCCCATCAAAGCTATGCCCTCTGGTATTTAATCGTTCCATCCTGGGAAAAAAAGGTTCTGATTGTCTACCTGATCTATGCCTCTCAAAATGTTATATCCATCATTCTCGATTCAATTCTGGAGGCTTGAACCCACAACCAACTAATCCAGGAACAGAGAGTTACCTACTGAGGAATACACTTCATACCACATGCACCGACTGAACAGGAGATGTTGGCCTTCAATGCTGCGTTCAAATACCTATGCAAAACTGGGCAGCACGGTGCTGCAGCTGTAGAACTACTGCCTTACAGCGCCAGAGACCCGTGTTCGATCCTGACTACGGGTGCTTGTCTGTACAGAATTTGTACGCTCTCCTCGTGATCTGCGTGGGTTTTCTCCGGGATCTTTGGTTTCCTTCCACACTCCAAAGACGTACAGGCATGCAGGTCGATTGGCTTGGCATAAATGTTAAATTGTCCATAGTGTGTGTAGGATAATGCTAGTGTACGGGGTGATCGCTGGTCGGCGCGGACCCGGTGGGCTGAAGGGCCTGTTTCCGCGCTGCATCTGCAAACTAGACACTGAACTAAAGCCGAAACGAAAAAACTAAATTATTCAATGTTAAAAAAATAGGCCGTGAGTGATAATTCTTCGCCCTGAGGGAGATTTTCCTCTATGAGTTATTTTTCTTCAAAAATAAAATTGCAGGTTTAATGCACCTTTAAATTGGCGATAGGAGCCCTTCGACATTTTGGATAATTGCACGACATTTTAAATTAAAGATGACTCTCGTCTTCAAAGACGGAAATGGGGGCCTGTGGACCGACAGTGAGAAATTAAACTCCAGACATGAAACAAATAGTGAGGTAAAATTATTAACAGAGGACAGACAGATTTTCATTATGAAGAGGTAGTGTGCGCATTTATCTTGCTGAACACTTACTCTGCACAACCAGGGGGAGATTCGGAAGGCTCTACTGCCATCTCCTGGGCCTGAATACACCTCGCTTCATGAAACGAGAGGAGAACTGCAAAAGACGTGGCCCAGAGGAGCAGGCCGTTCAGCCCAATACATCCGTGCTATTTGGGAGAGAGATCCCCGTCCTAATCCCATCTGCAGGCCTCGGGTCATGTCCACAAACACTTCCGGGTGCTGTTTCAGTGTGAAGATGGCTTTTGATTTAGTTTAGAATAGAGATACGTAGAGCGGAAACAGGCCGCGCCGACCAATGACTCCCCGCGCACTAACACTATCATACGCACACACTAAGGAACAATTTATATTTATACCAAGCCACTTAACCTACAAACATTAATCTGCAAACCCCTCATTAAGAAGGATGAGGGGGGTATTTTATTGAAACATATAAGATTATTAAGGGATTGGACACGCTAGGGGCACGAAACATGTTCCCGATGGCGGGGGAGCTGAGAACCAGGGGCTATAGTTTAAGAATAAGGCGTTGGCCATTTAGAACGGAGATGAGGAAAACCTTTCTCACCCAGAGATTTATGAATCTGTGGTATTCTCTGCCCCAGAAGGCAGTGGAGGTCAATTTTCTGGATGCTTTCAAGAGAGAGTTAGGTAGAGGTCTTAAGGGCCTGTCCCACTTTTTAGGCGAGTGCAGAAGACTCTGCGCTCGCCACATGGTCGCCACATGTTCGCTGGTGGTGTCTGGTGAGTCTCCTTCATGGTCATGAGGAGTTCCCGCTTTCTGGGAACTAGTCGCGGCCTCAGTATGGTCGCCGCAAAATTCTCAACATGTTGAAAGGTTTTCTGCGGCCAGAAATTGGTCGCCATGGAGAAAATTGATAATCCTGTAGTCGTATGTGCAGTTGTCGTGGGGTCACCATGTAGTTATGGGAGTCGAGGTAGTCGTAGGTAGTTTTACTTAATTGCGTTTGCTGAGGGTCATTTTCATTGACTCATTGGGGAAAGAAAACGTTAGCACGTATTTTCAGAACCAAGGATAATGTTAAATGCCCGCCAAACTCCACAGCTGTGTATCTCTGGCTTATTAAAAGTTGTCTGGCTTCTTAAAAGTGTCTCCCCCTTTCTTCCCCCCTTCTCCTTCTCCCCTCCCTTCTCCCCCCTCCCCCCTCTTTTAAACGACTTACGTACACTGTGCTAGCCATCTTAACCTTCCTGTTCATCACGGTGTGTGTCTGTATCACCTTGGCTTTGCACCGTGTGAATTTTAGACAGCGCTCCCCCACTTTCTCTGGCCTTTGAGATGTGTGTGTGTGTGTGTGCGTGTGTGTGTGCGTGTGTGCGTGTGTGTGTGTGTGTGTGTGTGTGCGTGTGTGTGTGTGTGCATGTGTGCGTGTGTGTGTGTGCGTGTGTGTGTGTGTGTGTGTGTGTGTGTGTGTGTGTGTGTGTGTTCCACTCGCCATTCCAGTCGCCGTTCCAGTTCCTGGTTTTTCAGGCGAGTGCCGAGAACTTTTCAGGCAGGCCCTTAAAATAGTGGAGTCCAGGGATATGGTGAGAAGGTAGGAATGGGGTACTGATTGTGGATGATCAGCCATGATCACAGTGAATGGTGGCGCTGGCTCGAAGGGCCGAATAGGCTACTCCTGCACCTATTGTCTATTAAACCTGTGTGCCTTTGGAGTGTGGAAGGAAACTGGAAATCCAGGAAACCCCACTAATGTAACCCCACTTTTTATAAAGGGAGGGAGAGAGAAAACGGGGAATTATAGACCAGTTAGTCTAACATCGGTAGTGGGGAGAATGCTAGAGTCAGTTATCAAAGATGGGATAGCAGCACATTTGGAAAGTGGTGAAATCATTGGACAAAGTCAGCATGGATTTATGAAAGGTAAATCATGTCTGACGAATCTTATAGAGTTTTTCGAGGATGTAACTAGTAGAGTGGATAAGGGTGAACCTGTGGATGAGTTGTATCTGGACTTTCAGAAGGCTTTCGACAAGGTCCCACATAAGAGATTAGCATCCAAAATTAAAGCACACGGTATTGGGGGTTCAGTGTTGATGTGGATAGAGAACTGGCTGGCAGACAGGAAGCAAAGAGTAGGAGTAAACGGGTCATTTTGAGAATGGCAGGCAGTGACTAGTAGGGTACCGCAAGGCTCAGTGCTGGGACCCCAGCTATTTACAATATATATTCATGATCTGGATGAGGGAATAGAATGCAACATCTCCAAGTTTGCGGATCACATGAAGATGGGGGGCAGTGTTAGCGGTGAGGAGGATGCTAAGAGGCTGCAAGGTGACTTGGGTAGGTTGGGGGAGTGGGCAAATGCATGGCAGATGCAGTATAATGTGGAGAAATGTGAGGTTATCCACTTTGGCGGCAAAAACAGGATGGTAGACGATTATCTGAACGGTGGCCGATTAGGAAAGGGGGAGATGCAACGAGACCTGGGTGTCATGGTACACCAGTCATTGAAAGTAGGCATGCATGTGCAGCAGGCTGTGAAGAAAGCAAATGGTATGTTAGCATTCATAGCAAAAGGATTTGAGTACAAGAGCAGGGAGGTTCTACTGCAGTTGTACAGGGTCTTGGTGAGGCCACACCTGGAGTATTGCGTATAGTTTTGGTCTCCTAATCTGAGGAAAGACATTCTTGCCATAGGGGGAGTACAGAGAAGGTTCACCAGACTGATTCCTGGGATGGCAGGACTTCCATATGAAGAAAGACTGGATCGACTCGGCTTGTACTCGCTGGAATTTAGGAGATTGAGGGGGAATCTTACAGAGACTTACAAAATTCTTAAGGGATTGGACAGGCTAGATGTAGGAAGATTGTTCCCGATGTTGGGGAGCTCCAGAACAAGGGGTCACAGTTTAAGGATAAGGGGGAAGTCTTTTAGGACTGAGATGAGAAGATCATTTTTCACACAGAGAGTGGTGAGTCTGTGGAATTCTCTAGCACAGAAGGTAGTTGAGGCCAGTTCATTGGCTATATTTAAGCAGGTTAGATGTGGCCCTTGTGGCTAAAGGGATCAGGGGGTATGGGGAGAAGGCAGGTACAGGATACTGATTTGGATGATCAGCCATGATCATATTGAATGGCGGTGCAGGCTCGAAGGGCCGAATGGCCTACTCCTGCACCTATTTGCTATGATTCTATGATTCTATGAAAACGCATGCAGGACACGTGGAGAACGTACAAATTCCGTACAAACAAGCACCCGCAGCCAGGATCGAACCCCGTCCTCTGGCGCTGTAAGGGAGCAACGCGACTGTTTTGTTTCTTTAGTTTTACAGATGCAGCATGGATACAGGCCATTCAGCTCGCTGTGTTCATGCCGGCCGTTCATTATCCATTCACGCTAGTTCTATGTTATTCCACTTTTGCATCCATTCCATGCACACTAGGGGAAATTAACAGCGGCCAATTAACCTACAAACTCGCACGTTGGAGTAGGCTGGGGCCCAGCTGTAGGGGCCCCTAGCAAGACCACACCTGGAGTATTGTGCGCAGTTTTGGTCTCTAAATTTGAGGAAATACATTCTTGCTATTGAGGGAGTGCAGCGTAGATTCACCAGGTTAATTCCCGGGATGGCGGGACTGTCATATGTTAATAGAATGGAGCGGCTGGGCTTGTATACACTGGAATTTAGAAGGATGAGAGGGGATCTTATTGAAACATATAAGATTGTTAAGGGATTGAACATGCTAGAGACAGGCAGTGAAGGCCAAGAGAGAGTTAGATAAAGCTCTTAAATATAAGAGTCAAGGGATATGGGAAGGCAGGAATGGGGTACTGATTGTGGATGATCAGCCATGATCACAGTGAATGGCGGTGCTGGCACGAAGGGCCGAATGGCCTAATCCTGCAGCTATTGTCTATTACACTGCCAGAGACTCAGGTTCGATCCAGAGTACAGGTGCTCTCTGTATGGAGTTTGTACGTTCTCCCCTGTGTGGGTTTTCTCTGGGAGCTCTGGTTTCCTTCCACAATCTAAAGACGTACAGGTTTGTAGGCTAATTGGCTTGGCAAAATTGTAAATTTATCCCTAGTGTGTCGGGTAGTACTAATGTACAGGGACTGCGGGTCGGCACAGACTCGGTGGGCCGAAGGGCCTGTTTCCACGCTGAATCTCTAAACTAAACGAAATCTTTGGGATGTGGGAGCACCCGAAAGAAACCCACGTGGTCACAAGGAGGATGTGAAAGCTCTACTCAGACAGCACCCGAGGTCAGGATCGAACCCAGGTCTCTGGCGCTGTGAGGCAGAGGCTCTAACAGTTAGCCACTGTGCCGCAGCCCTCAGTCTGTCTTCATAAGCCTTTGGGGAAGTGAATTGCTGACCCCTACCACCCTCGAGCTGAAAGTACTTTTCCTCCTCTCCCTTGCATTTCTTCTACCACGCACAGCTCCACCCCTGATTTTCCGGCACCCTTGGTTCCAGATCCTTGCCGGATTATCCAACAAAGATCACAGCCTCCGAGAGGAGTAGAAAGATACCGGAACGGTACGCTGAGGTCAACGGACGGCAAAGAATTCACCTGTCGGCTCCGGCTGGGCCTGAGTTCAGAGTCCCGGCCACAAGGGGGCAAATCTGACCCACCGACCGGCCATGGAAGTCCCAATGAGGTCAAGATCGGCCGCCTCACCCGGCCTAGGCGCCACATTTTCGGGGGGACTTCTAGGGGGAGGAAGGGAGGGTGGGGGGGAGGATTTCAAGTGCACTCTCATACTCAAGTTGATGGAAAAACGGTGTTGGGCCCAGACTTGAAATCCAGGCCCTTGGTTCTTGATCCTTCTGCAAAGGAGAATAGGGTCTTCTAAGTTACCAAATCGAGACAACCTTATAATTTTATCCACTCCAGCTCCTTTTATTTCAAGAGGTGCACAGTTTTTGTCTTGTATATTTTTTTTACTCTGTATAAAATGTATTTCGCTCCACAGATGCTGCTAGGCCTGCTGAGTGCTATCAGCATGCTGTTTTTATGTTGGCAGAACCGATCTGCTTGCCTCACAAGGGGAGCTGTGGAGACTTTAGACTTTAGAGAAACAGCGGGAAAACGGGCCCTTCGGCCCTCTAAAGTCCGCGCTGACCACCAATCACCCCGCACACTAGCACTTCCCTACATTCCAGGATACAATTCACAGAGGACTCATCTTAAAAATTTATTTTTTAATTATGGGTTCATAACGGCAAAAAAACGCATACTTAACTTTTGGAAAAATACAGCCATACCAACGCTTAAAATGTGGATTTCAAACATGTTGGACTCTGCACATCTTGAGGAAATGCGATTCCTCCTAATAGATAAAAATTCCTCCTAATTTTTAACGTTGGTCTCCATTTGTCGATTTCTTGGAAGCATATGGTGCAACAAAACATTAGAAGCTAACTGCTTCAGGATTGGGTGAGAGATGATCAAGAATATAGATAACGATCTCCTTTGTACCCTTCTTCTGCCTTTTTTCTTATTCTTTCACAACTTTCTTCTTTCACACTTTTTTCTTTCTCACACACTATATATCACATGTTTCTCTATCTTTTATTATCTATTCTCTCTTTTTCTTTTTCATTATTAAAAAAAAAATAAGAATAAGCTGTACATAAAAAGTAATACGTCAAAAATATATTAGGCACCTTGGTGCCATATTCCTGTACTTCTAATAAAAAAGTTAGAAAAGTTAGAAAAGTTAAGAAAAAACAATTTACAGAGGCCAATCAACCTACACAAACCTGCTCGTCTTTGGAGTGTGGGAGGAAACCTGAGCACCCGGAGGAAACCCACGCAGGTCGCGGGGAGAACGTGCAAACTCCATACAGGCAGCACCCGTAGTCGGAGTCGAACCCGGGTCTCTAGCTCTGCGCCACTGTGCCGCCCTTAAGTGAAAAGGACTCCTATTCCCCTGTCTAGCACTCTGAGATGAACTCCACTTGAATATGGAGATGGAACCCAGGGAAGGGAATTCTTGGTTTCTTGAGTCCACGTTGGGAAATAAAGCTTTTATTTTGTTTGCAGGCAAGGAAAAATAGACCATTTTTTACAATTATACTCTTTGAAATTCTTAGGCCGCTGTTTATAAAGAAGGAAGTTCCCCTCTCATGAAATTATAGACCTGTTGCTTTTGACACTTTTACAGTTTGGTAGAAATAAAGCAGATAGGAAAACGTCCCACTGTTTTTACAAGACGACTAATACGCTGACCAAAGGAAATATTCCTCCCAATTAACATGTTCACCACAATTCCCCAGGAATCGCTTGCCTGGTTTATGTCAGCTCTTGAAACTCACAAGTACTTCAATGTAAGGACCATGACAGTATCCAGAATTCAGCTGGGCAGCAGCTTAACAGCTGAGGGAGTTTGGTGCTGGAGAACTGTGCTGGCCTTGTCAGGGCTGTGGTTAATGCGGTGGTTAAGTTTCTCGATCTGCATCCAGAGTTCCAGACACTTACCACAGAGAGAGCAGTTCGAATCCCACCGTAGTGGCTAAGAAATTTAAATTCGGAGAAATTAAATAAATATAACGTTTTAAGAAAGAGGAAAGCCATTCCCCATTGCGGTAAACTCCTAGTTTGCCTATAAAACCCCTCCAGTGCACTAATGCCCCACAGGGGAAAAATTCTGCTATCCTTAGCTATGTTGTTAGTTATGCTCCTAGCTATGCTACAGTGCATTCAGAAAGTATTCAGCCCCCTTCAATTTTTCCACATTTTATTATGTTACAGCCTTATTCTAAAACAGATTAAATTCAATTTTTGTCATCAATCTACACACAATAAAAAACAAACAGAGATGTTTAGAAATGTTTGCAAAGTAATTACAAAATAAATAACTGAAATATCATGTTTACATAAGTATTCAGACTCAGTACTTTGTTGAGGCACCTTTGTGCCCTGGCATGCACTGCAGGGCTGCCAACTCTCACGCATTGAGCGTGAGACTCACACATTTCATGAAATTCTCACGCTCTCACGCTGATCACAAATTTCTCACGCTCAAATTTTAAATAAATAATTAAATAAAGTCACGAGCAATTCAATTCGCCAAAGGCTTCCAGATCTCCTCCACACTCACCAATGGGAATAGTTTTCGAGCAACTTAATTGTCTTAGGCTCGAAAGCACACTATTTAAAATGACAAACTACATTACATTTGACACTCATGGAACCAAATTCTGCAGATTCTGGAAATTCAAAATAAAACAAAAATTGTTTTAGAGGTGAGTAAAAACCACGAGGGGAATATATAAGGTGAATGCATAGTCTTTTTCCCGGGATATGTAATTCAAGAACTCGAGAGGCATTTGTTCAAAGCAGGGGTGTTTTGGGCCAATCCAGCCCATGAAGGGATGATTTAGGGGAAAAAAAAGTAGTTTAGTTTCTCCCCTGCAGATGGCGTGATAGGTGAGACATGGCGGTGGTCCCAGCACCGACCCCTGAGGCACTGGCTCTGTGCGCGTCGGCCGTTCTGTCCACACCCCATGGAGTTTTAACCCCGGCCCGGAGCCAGGGGCGGACCAGGTGAGTGGGGGTGTCGGAGCTGCCTCCGGAGCCGGGGGGATGAATCTCGGGCTAAGGCTCCACTCCAATGCCTGACCCCCCAGGTCACTGACCCTCACCTCCCCCTGACCCTAGTTAGACACAGAGCAACTGGGCCGGCCCGCATTCCTGGGGGTGGGGGGGGGGGGGGTGGTGCAGGGGGCGGGGGGCGGGGGGAAGAGATGGGGGGGGAGGGAAAGGCTCCCTAGGCATCGCCAAGTCTCCGCTCACTCTGGATGTTGTCGCCGCTTCACTGACACACTCTCACACACACACTGGCACACACAAGGTTTAAAGGGATGTGGGACAAATGCGGACAAATGGGTCTAGTTAAGATGGGGCATCTTAATCTGTATGGACAAGTTGGGAAGAAGGGCTTGTTTCCATGCTGTAAGACTATGACACATTGTAGAAAGGGTGCAATTGCTCTGGAGAGGATCCAGGGGCGATTTATGAAGATGTTGGCAGATTTGATAGCTGGGTTTGTATTCTCAACGGAGGTGAAGAAAAGACTTAGTTGAGGTGAATAATATTATGACAATAGGACTTGTTTTGCTTAAGAAAGATGGTAGGAAGGAACTGCAGATGCTGGTTTAAACTGAAGATAGGCACTAAAAACTGGAATAACTCAGCAGAACAGGCAGCATCTCTGGAGAGAAAGAATGGGTAATGTTTCGGGTCGAGACCTTCAGAAGGGGTTGCAAACCAGCCATAAAGCACATTGACTGGAGATGTGTGTTATCCAACTAAGGGCAGAAATCAGAATCATGTGTTCATCTTTATTTACGTGACGGCATAATAAATATATTACAGAAAATATAATTTAATGGTGTGGCACGGTGGCGCAGCGGTAGAGTTGCTGCCTTGCAGCACCACAGACCCAGATTTGATCCTGACTACGGGTGCTGTCTGTACAGAGTTTGTACATTCTCCCTATGACCACAAGTGTTTTCTCTGGAAATTCCGGTTTCTCCCACATCCGAAAGAAGTGCAGGTTTGCAGGTTAATTGGCTTCTGTAAATTGTCCCTGGCGTGTAGGATGGAACTGGTGTATGGTAGATTGCTGGTCGATGTTGACTTGGTGGGCTGAAGGGCCTGTTTCCATATATATGTTTTACATATATATCTTAATTTAATTGAACCATATACGATTGAATATGTGACATTATTTTCATCTTGTTTCTAAAATCAAAGGATAAGGTTGATTGATTTATTTGTGCAGAACAGTGATGGAAGTCCAAGTCTTGCCTTGTTTCTCTGTTTTTTTCTCTATTTATATGCATAACAACATGAATTATAATCTGATTTCCATACATGAATATGCTAAGGTCATTCATGTGCTGCACCTGTTGATCAGAACCTGACTCTACTGTGGAATGTAATTCGGAATGTAATGTAGCCTAACCTTATTCATACCTTATCCAATTTAAAGCATAAATGTTGCATTCAAGTATAGGTTAAAAGACTCGCTACAGTATGCACCAGATTGCACAATTTCAAAAATGCAAAAGCTCCCTACCGTGGGAGGGGAGACATCCTCCTCCCACACCCTCCCCACCTCGGACGCTACACTCCCTCGTAATTTCTCTTTCTCAACTCTCACCCAATGTTAGCAGCCCCTGTGCACTGTCAACTGTGAGACCTTACACAAGCATGTGTGTGCCTTTCCAAATCATGTCCAATCACTTTAATTTACCACTGGTGGACTCCAATCAAGTTGTATCAACATCTCAAGGATAATTAATGCAAACCTAAGCTCAATTTTGAGTGTCATAGCAAAGGGTCTGAATACATAAGTAAATGTGATATTCAGTTATTTATTTATAATTACTTTGTAAAAATGTCTAAACACCTGTCAATTCTGGTGTGTCAATTGATTATTAAAAAAAAATCAATTTTAAAATAAGGGTGTAACGTAACAAAATGCAGAAAAGTGAAGGGGTCTGAATACTTTCTGAATGCACTGTATGCACAAATGTGAGGTGTTGCAGTTTTGGAAGTCTAGCATGGGCAGGACCTACACAGTGAATGGTAGGTGCTCTGGGAAGTGTTGCAGAGCAGAGAGATCTAGGAGTGCTAAGACATAGTTCCTTGAAAGTGACATCACAGGTAGATGAAGTGGTCAAAAAGGCTTTCGGCACATTGGCCTTCACCAGTCATTGTTTTATTTTTGTTTTTTAGTTTTAGTTTCAGAAATGCAATGTGGAATCAGGCACTTCGACCCACTGACAGGTAATCCCCGCACATTAACACTATTCTAAACACACACTAGGGACAATTTCATTTCGGAGTCACGTGAGTGACTTCGTGAAGAACCCGCCAGCACGCATGCGCGCCATATCGTCGCTCGCATTGCAGTCGACGGCTGGAGAGGAGCGCGGCTCGTCACCAGCCCTTCATAAGGGCCACTCAGGTAAGTACAAACAACCTTGAGTTGGTTGTTCTGTGTGAATAATTGTGTTTTCTTCCACAGAGACATGGAGACGAGCAAGAGGGATTCGCGTGCTGATGCACGGCCCTTCTCCCTGAGCCCTCTCGAAGGAAGCAGGGATACAGTTCAACTACCTAGCCCTTCGCGGGCTGAGGTCTCACCAGGAGCCACTAGGAAGTGGTCTGGTGAATCAGGGAGGCCCGAGTCCACTGGCAGACCAAGGAGGGCCAGTGTCGACTCACCACCCAGGGGGACCAGGAGGAGTCACAAGGGTGGAGCCTCGCCTAGGTCACCGCTTCCCCCGCTGGGGGCAGGTCGGGACCGTATGCCGTCTGGGTCCAGATCAAGGACAGTCGGCAATCCCGCGCGGACGTCGGGTCACCACGCTGCGGCGTTAGGTGCCGACCTCTCCCCACCCATGCCCTTAGAGGCAGCCGGGTCCAGCTCAGCGAAAAGGAGGCGCTTGAGCAGGTCCGCGCGGGAATCGCTCAGCTTCGCCGAGGCGGCTGGTAGCGACACATCGTCACAGTACCGATATCACCTCGACGAGGTACAGACTGCTGATAGGAGCCTCAGAAGTTCCTTCGGGCGCGAGGTCTCTTACCTCCCACACACGCCCGATGAAGGGCGCTTGGATCGTATGGAGAGGATATTGGAGCAAGTTCTACTTAATCAGAAACAGGACACACATAGCTCCAGGGGACTCATGGATATATCCCCGTCACCATCTATGGACAGCATAAGACCAGATGAGGAGGAAATCCTGGTACATGCCCCAGCAGCACCTGAGGTCCCTCAGGAAGATCTGCTGGATGTGGCAGCCAAATTCGGGTTACCCGTATCATCAGGACAACCCCTCAACATCAAACTGGCCGCAACCATAGATCACCTCATGAACCATCAACTGCAGGAGGAGGTCCTTGCAAAGGCCATGGAGAGACACAAGGCTCCAGGGAACTGCAATTCACTCAACGTGCCAATTGTGAACATGCCAATCTGGGGTAATATCAGCCCGGGCATCAGAGCGCAGGAAGTGAAACTGCAGAGAATTCTAAAGCTACTTACGTCTGGGATCACCGCTTTTGCAAAGTCGGTAGACGGGGTTGATCTAAGCACTGAACAGGAGGATGCTCTAGCTCTGCTCTGCAATACGCAGTACGAGATCAACGCTTTCAGGAAAAGCATTATAAAACCTTCATTGAATCCCAAATTTGCGGGACTATGCAGAGCACCTCCTACCCCCCCACCTAGACAGCTGTTCGGAGAAGACCTCCCAAAGCAGGTCAAAGATCTGGATGACCATGCGAAAACCATAGGTCTGATGAGATCACATTTTGTGACCAGACCTTCGGCCAAGAAGACACCTTACTTCAGGCCACGAGGTCAAACCGACAGGCCGACAAGGACCTACATTCCGGCACCTCCTCAATATCAACAGCCTCCTCAACCCAGGCCTTTTTTAGGGCTAGGCCCTCAGCGGCCAGCATGGAAGATGCGGATCCCGCACCAACCACGCAACCCAGCACCTCCACGTCCCACCAAAAATCCCAGGGACCGCCGATAACCATGAAGGTAAGGGGGTCTGGATTCCATGCACTTGCATGTCTAACCTCACGAGTTGGGGGCAGATTACGGGGATTTAAGGAGGCTTGGGAAACCATCACTTCAGATGAGTTTATCTTGCAAAGTATTCAGGGCTATGAGATTGAGTTTGCTCATGGCCAATTGCCTCCACCCCAGCATATGCCGAATCGCAAATTTGCACTTTCCAAAAAAGAATTGGCAGAAGGCTATGCTGAAATCTTGAGTTTACAAGAGAAAGGTGTGATAGAAAGAACCACACATGAACCAATTGAATTTGTATCCAATATATTTACTAAAACTAAAAAAGACGGTGGATGCCGGGTTATTATAGATTTAACTCACTTGAATACCTTTGTAAAATACACCCATTTCAAAATGGACACATTTGAAACAGCCAAATCTTTGATTTCGAAGGGCTGCTTCATGGCATGCATTGATTTAAAAGATGCATACTATTCAGTATCCATTCGGGAACATCATAGGAAGTTCTTGAAGTTTACCTGGATGGATCAGCTTTGGCAATACAAAGCATTGCCCAATGGGCTTACTACAGCCCCCAGACTGTTCACCAAACTACTCAAGCCAGTGTTATCTACACTGCGGAGACAAAATCATACGGTCATGGCCTATTTGGATGACATTCTGATAATTGGGCACACTCTGGAATCAGCAGAATTGGCGGTTTCAGGCACAGTGGAAATTTTTCAAAAAATGGGGTTTATAATCCATCCAGACAAATCAAAGTTCCTCCCCGCACAGATCATGGACTACTTGGGGTTCACGATAGACTCCAATCGCATGATCACCACCATCCCAACTAACAAAGTTGGTGATGTGTTTCAAGCATGCAAGAACCTGGTCTGCGCCAGTATACCGTCTATCAGATTAACTGCCAGGGTAATTGGCAAAATTGTAGCAGTATTTCCAGCTGCTCAATATGGACCTTTACACTATCAGAATTTACAAAGGTCAAAAATAGCAGCATTAAAATTTAATGCTGGACATTATGATAGACCTATGCAGTTGCCGGTTAAGGCAAAAATTGAGTTACTATGGTGGATTGGCAATATCCATAACTCATTCAAACCCATCATTGTGCCTCGTCCAATGGTATACTTGCAAACAGATGCAAGCTCCCATGGCTGGGGAGCTACGGACAACAACACCAGTTGTGGAGGTAGATGGGACTCACTTGAAGCTACTTTGTTGTCAGCACAAGGGATAAACTATTTGGAGATGCTAGGAGCATTCCACGGACTAAGAGCCTATTGTTCAAACATGACTAACACTCATGTCCGTCTCCAAATAGACAATACCACTGCGGTGGCTTATCTGAATCATATGGGCGGTACCAGGTCAATTTCATGTGATGAATTGGCAAATATAATTTGGCTCTGGTGTATTCAACGGAATATTTGGATCTCAGCTACCTACTTGCCAGGTGAGCTCAATACAGTGGCGGACACCAGGTCACGGAAATTCAATGACAACATCGAGTGGATGTTGAACCCCCAAATATTCACCAAAATTACAGCCAAATTTGGTAAACCGGATATTGACCTTTTTGCGTCACGGTTGAACCATCAGGTACCAACATACGTATCATGGGAGCCAGATCCTGGGGCAATGGCGATGGACGCATTCTCGCTAGACTGGGGGAAATGGTTCTTCTATGCCTTTCCTCCATTCTGCCTCATCAGTCGGGTATTGCGGAAAATCCAGCTCGATGCTGCCAAGGGCATCCTCATTATACCCGACTGGCCTACGCAATCATGGTATCCGGTGGTCCTTGGAATGATAAGTCAACCATGGGTCCTCTTAGAGGGTTGCCCACAATTGGTGACGAACCCTGCCACAGGGGAACCACACCCCTGCTATAGTCACTTGAATCTATTGGCTTGCAGGATCTGAACAGGCCACTACTTCAGTATGGTCTATCTTCAAGGACAATGGATACCATGGGAGCATCATGCAGGGAGTCCTCAAGACGGCAGTACTTATCGCACATCAGGAAATGGGAATCCTATTGCGGCCGCATGGACGTTGCATATGACTCCGTCTCCATCACAGATGTGCTGGAATTTCTTGCGGGGCTACACCATGATCAACATCTCAGCTATAGTGCCATCAATAGCGCCAGGAGTGCGCTATCGTCCTACCTCAATATTGAGGTAGGATCCAATAAATTGGTCTCCAAACTTATGCGGGGGATATTTAATTCCAACCCGCCGAGGCCCCGTTACAACGTCACATGGGATATTGGTAAAGTACTGACCCTACTGAGAACGTGGTCACCCATGACGGGGATCGAACTGGACAAACTCACCCTGAAGGTGGTGATGTTGATGGCACTTACTTCAGCACAAAGGGTGCAAACGCTTCACAAGGCCAAGATCGACAGAATGATCTCTACCCCTGAACGGGTCACTTTTTTCATTGATGAATTGCTCAAGCAGCATAGACCTGGGTTTACAGGGCTGCAGCTGGAGTTTCCAGCATACCCCGCTGATGCTAGGCTATGCATAGCCACCCATATCCGCCACTATATCAAAGTGACGAGGAAAATAAGGGGAATGGAGCAATACCTGTTCATCAGTCACAAAAAACCTCACCATAGAGTGACGGTACAGACGATATCCCGATGGCTCAGGATCGTCTTAAACAAGGCAGGTATTGACACTAATGTTTTTAAATCCCATTCCACCAGGGCAGCATCAACATCGGCGGCAAAGGCCATGGAGGTGCCCATGGACCAGATACTTGCCACAGCGGGATGGGCCAGTGAAGCCACTTTTCAACGGTTTTACAACAAACCCGTCACCGTACCTGGAATGTTCGCAGGAGCCGTGCTGGATGCAGGCCGAGAACATACAGTTACCCCTCAGTGAGGGGTCCTTTCTTGTTGTTATTAATAAATATTATTATTTTTTCAGAGAAACAGTGACGGAAATTGATTACTGCTGTCCACCTTTTCAGTACCGTGTGTGATAGCATGGATGTTGTCCAGGGCGTGAAATCACAGAAGCTTTGAAGTCTTCACGAAGTCACTCACGTGACTCCGAAATGAAATAGTAAGATTAAACGAGAACTTACCAGTTTGAAGTTTGATCTTTATTTTATGAGGAGTTGCGATGAGGGATTTCGTGCCCTCCGCTCCCAACCCTCGATCATAAAGTCAACTGGTAACTAGAGTCTCTTCAATCTTACTATAACAAGTCATTTTTTGGCTTGGTTTTTTCTGTGATTCCACACCGCGGCTTTGAAGTATGTCGCGCATGCGTGCTGGCGGGTTCTTCACGAAATCCCTCATCGCAACTCCTCATAAAATAAAGATCAAACTTCAAACTGGTAAGTTCTCGTTTAATCTTACTATTTACACTTATTCCAAGTATACAAACTCAAGCCAATTAATCTACGAACCTGTACATCTTTGGAGCGTGGGATGAAGCCAAAACAGAAATCTCGGAGAAACTCACATGGTCATGGAGAGAACGTACAAACTAAGTAGCAGACAGCACCCATAGTCGGGATTGAACTCGGGTCTCCGGGTGAGGCAGCAACTCTACAGTTGCGCCACCGTGCCGGCCTCATTGTCTGTAACTTGTTTTCACCTAGCCCTCAGCGAACAATGGCCTGTTTCCATTATCATCATACCTTTTTTGCATATCTTTCATTCATTTGTTCTATATTTCTCTCTATCACTGTCTATCTGTCTCGGTTCCCCTTCCCCGGTCTGAAGAAGGGTCTCAACCCGAAACATCACCTATTCCTTTTCTCCAGAGACACTGTCTGATCCGTTGAGTTACTCCAGCTTTTTGTGTCTATTGAGTACAGAAGTTTGGAGGTCATATTGCAGGTATATTAGATGTTGGTGAGGCTGCATTTAGAGAATTGTGTTCATTTCCGGGCACCATATTACAGGAAAGATGTTGTCAAGCTGGAAAGGGTACAGAGGAAATTTACGAAGATGTTGACAAGACTAGAGGGCCAAGCTGTAGGGAGAGGTTAAGTAGGCTAGGACCTGGAGCACAGAAGGATGGGGGTGATCTTATAAGGGCCGGACCCACTTGGCTGTCATTTGCGCGCCATTTACACGGCCTCCAAAAATGTGGTCATCGCGTTGTGACGCACGGGTAGCGTGTGGGTAGTGCGGACGGGCGCATGGAGAGACGTGGAGGAGTGTGGAGTTGCGCATGGTATCGGGCGGCACTCCAGGATTTTGTGCATGCATCGTCAATGCGTCAACGTATCGCATACGCACGTTGACGCATTGGGTATGCACGATGATGCATTGGCATCGCACGCTGGTGCACATGACGTCATTAGAATACCCTGCATCGCTGCGCGCTGCAGGGTATTCTAATAACGTCATGTGCACCAGCGTGCGATGCCAATGCATCATCGTGCGTATGGCAGGCGTAATGACGCGTCGACCTATTTTACATATGACTCGAAAATGAGTGGCAAATGACGGCCAAGTGGGACCTATAGAGGTGTATAAAACCATGAGAGGAGTAGATCGGGTAAACACACAAAATCTCTTACCCAGAATTGGGAAATTGAGAACCAGAGGACATAGGTTTCAGGTGAGAAGGGAAAAATTTAATAGGAACCTGAGGGGTAACTTTTCACACAAAGGGTGGTGGGTGTATGGAACGAGCTGCCAGAGGAGGTAGTAAAGGTAAGTACTATCGTGATATTTAAGAAACATTTAGACAGTAAATGCATAGAATAGGTTTAGAGAGATATGGGCCAAACGCAAGCAGGTGGTACTTGTGTAGATGGGACATGTTGGTCAGGGTGGGCAGGTTTAGCCGATGGGCCTGTTTCTACACTCTACACTCTGGGGACAATTTAATATTTTTACCGAAACCAATTAACCTACAAACCTGTATGCCTTTGGAGTCTGGGAGGAAATCAGAGCACCCGGAGGAAACCCACGTGGCCACAGAGAGAACGTGCAAACTCCATACAGACATAGTCAGGATCAAACCCACGTCTCTGATGCTGTAAGGCAGCAACTCTACCGCTGCGCCACTGAGCCGCCCAATTTCCCACTGTGCCGCCGAATATTTCGCCTAATGGAAATATTGCGATCTGACTGTCTTGCTGTTCTCTCCGTGCTTCCACACTTTACCAGCAGATGGAGCCACCAGTTCACCGTCAGGGTGTAATGGGTGGGTTTGTGTCTCAACCTGGAACATCGAACATAGAACAGTACTGCACAGGAACAGACCCATCTCCTCCACTATCTCTATGCCGAACATGAGCTCAAGACCAATTCATATCTGCCTGCACATAATCCATATACATCCATCCTTGTACCATGTGCCTATCCAAACTCACCCAAACACCACTATCAAACTTGAAGCACACGGTATTGGGGGTTCAGTATTGATGTGGATAGAGAACTGGCCAGCAGACAGGAAGCAAAGGGTAGGAGTAAACGGGTCCTTTTCAGAATGGCAGGCAGTGAGTAGTGGGGTACCGCAAGGCTCAGTGCTGGGACCCCAGCTATTTACAATATATATTAATGATTTGGACGAGGGAATTCAATGCAACATCTCCAAATTTGCAGATGACACCAAGCTGGGGGGTATAGTTAAGTGCGAGGAGGATGCTTGGAGGCTGCAGGGTGATTTGGATAGGCTGAGTGAATGGGCAGATGCATGGCAGATGCAGTATAATGTGGATAAATGTGAGGTTATCCACTTTGGTGGCAAAAACATGAGGGTAGACTATTATCTGAATGGTGGCAGATTAGGAAAAGGGGAGATGCAACGAGGCGTGGGTGTCATGGTACACCAGTCATTGAAAGTAGGCATGCAGGTGCAGCAGGCAGTGAAGAAAGCAAATGGTATGTTAGCATTCATAGCGAAAGGGTTTGAGTATAGGAGCAGGGAGGTTCTACTGCAGTTGTACAGGGTTTTGGTGTGACCACACCTGGAGTATTGCGTACAGTTTTGGTCTCCAAATCTGAGGAAAGACATTCTTGCCATAGAGGGGGTACAGAGAAGATTCACCAGACTGATTCCTGGGATGTCAGGACTTTCATATGAGGAAAGACTGGATCGACTCGGCTTGTACTCGCTGGAATTTAGAAGATTGAGGGGGGATCTTATAGAAACTTACAGAATTCTTAAGGGGTTGCACAAGCTAGATGCAGGAAGATTGTTCCCGATGTTCGGGGAGTCCAGAAAAAGGGGTCACAGTCTAAGGATAAGGGGGAATTCCTTTAGGACCGAGATGAGGAAAACATTCTTTACACAGAGAGTGGTGAGTCTCTGGAATTCTCTGCCACAGAAGGTCGTTGAGGCCAGTTCATTGGCTATATTTAAGAGGGCGTTAGATGTGGCCCTTGTGGCTAAAGGGACCAGGGGGTATGGAGAGAAGGCAGGTACGGGATACTGAGTTGGATGATCAGCCATGATCACATTGAATGGCGGTGCAGGCTCGAAGGGCCGAATGGCCTACTCCTCCACCTGTTTTTCTATGTTTCTATGTTTCTATATTTGCCTCCACCACCACCCCTGGCAGCATGTTGGTGCCACCCACCACACTCTTGCCCCGCACATCTCTTTTAAACTTTGTCCCTCTCACCTTAAAGCTATGCCCACTTGTATTTGAGATTTTCACTGCTGGGGATAAAAGCTTGTGGCTGTCTTCCCTATCTATGACACTCATCACTTTATATACTTCTACCAGGTCTCCCCTCAACCTCTGGCCTTCCAAAGAAAACAATCCAAGTCTGTCCAACCTGTCCCTGCAGCTAATACCCCTTAATCCACACATGATCAATATGTCATATGTAGGCTCTCTCTCTTCCAGGTACACTTCACGGACCAGACTGCTTCCTTCACCAATGCATTCCTTGGTTAACTTTATAGTATGATGCCTTCAGCACTTCACCTATGCCAATATCTGAAGCATGGATTCAGTCCTGACCTCTGGCGCTGTCTGTGTGGCGTTTGCATGGTGACGGCATGGGTTTCCTACCACACCCCAAAGACGTGCGGATTTGGCTGAAGAAGGGTCTCGACCCAAATCGTTGACTATTCCTTTTCATCCAGAGATGCTGCCTAACCCGCTGAGATACTGCAGCCTTTTGTGGATTTGTGGATTTGCAGGGTTGATCGGCCACTGTTAGCTGCATCAGGTAGTCTAGTGGTCATTAACTGTTGATGGGAAAGTGGGGATAATAAATTGGGATTAGTGTGGGGTTAGTGCAAATGGGTGGTTGATCATCAGCATGGAATTTCCACGAGTGGCAGAGTCTAGGACCAGAGGCCCCAGTCTCAGAATTAACGGATGTTCTTTTAGGAAGGAGATGAGGAGAAATTTCTTTAGTCAGAGGTTGGTAAATCTGTGGAATTCTTTCCCACAGAAGGCTGTGGAGCCCAAGTCAGAGGATATTTTTAAGGCAGAAACAGATGGCTTCTAGAGTAGTTTGGTTTAGTTTCGATATGCAGCGCGGAAACAGGCTTTTTCGGTCCACCGGGTGCGCGCCTACCAGCGATCCCCGCACATTAACACTATTCTCTACCAACTCGGGACAATTTTTTACATTTACCAAGCCAATCAACCTACATAACTGTAAATCTTTGGAGTGTGGGAGGAAATCGAAGATATTGTAGAAAACCCACGCAGGTCACGGGGAGAACGTACAAACTCCATACAGGCAGCACCCGTAGTGGGGATCGAACCCGACGCTGCATTAGCTGTTAGCCACGGCAGCTCATGCTTGGAAGCCCTGCCTCATACCCCTGTTCAGTCGCTAGCTACAGAGTTAGCGACTGCAGGCTTAGTGCTACACAGCACAGAACCCTCACCATTAGGGCGCAAGGCAATTGATAAGTCTGCTGGGCCCACGGAGTTGGGGGATGATTTCTCACCGGGGCTGGATACAGTGTGTCCAAGTAGAGGAGCTGTTGCATACAGTCCTCCAAAGCACTTCACTCCAAGAGAAGGAGTGTCAGCGCTCAGAGAAAGAGGCGCCAGCAGCAACAGTGCTGCCAGAGAATCCTTTTTAATTTTGAAGGGAGTGCGATGGGTCAGATCAGTCCTAAGCCCAAATCTGATGGGGAAGTTCAGCCAGGAGAAACAGTGGAGTTACCAGATGTTCCACCACTGGCACTACCATTTTCTGTCTCATCAGGAGCAGGGGAGCCGCGAGGTGAAGAGCTGGCTACCACTATAAATTACATGGTTTCTTATCAGCTCCAGGAGCTTACTATGGATGAGACAGCCAAAAAACATGAGCCTCCAAGCAACTGTTAGTTGTTAAAAGTTCCAACTGTGAATCAAGTTATATGGGGTCAAATGGGACCCGGCATGCAAAGTCAAAAGATTAAAATGCAGAGAATTTTAAAGTTATTGGCTGCTGGCATTACGGCATTCGCAAGAACAATGGATGGTGGTTTTGTGACCAGAATACACCAAGAAGCTCTAGGGTTGCTATGTAACACCCATTTTGAGATCAATTGTCTCAGGAAAAGGGCTATAAGGCCCACCATTAATCCCAGATATGCTGGGCTTTGTAAGCCAGCAAATATCCAACCACCTGGTCTGTTGTTTGTCGCTGACCTTACCAAACAGGTCAAAGAAATAAATGAAGAAGCAAAAACAATGAGCCTGATGAGACCAATGATGCCCGGCAGACAGCTGAAGAGAAAGTATCTTTACAGAACCACCACAGCGTCTGGGGCTACACCAGCGACGTCGGTCCTCAGCGCAGGGACGTGGATGGTATCCTTCGGCTGGACCACGAGCAACCATGGGGGCCACTGCCAGAGGCTGGAGTCCGCAGGGTGCACCAGTTACCAGAGAGGTAAGTGGATCTGGTTCTCATAAAAACATTAAATGTAACCCAGGAAAAAGTTAGTGGTAGATTACGTTTTTTTTTTAATGATGAATGGAAGCAGCTTACTTCAGATCTGTTTATCAGGAGTGTAATTCAAGGGGTTCATATTGAATTCATTTCAAATGGTGATTTACCTCTCCAACATGTTTTTAGCAGAACACTTTATTTTTCACAAACAGAGTAATAGAGGTTCAAGCTGAACTCATAAAATTATGTAACAAAGGTGTAATTGAGAAGACGGTTCATCAAGTCCATCAATTTGTGTCAAATATATTTCCTCGTCCCAAAAAGGACGGAGGATGCAGAATCATTTTGGATCTGACAAAATTAAATCAATTTATACTCTATAGACACTTCAAAATGGAAGAAACTGATTTCCAGAGGTTGTTATATGGCAGCCATAGATCTGAAAGACGCTTATTACTCAGTGCCTGTTCATTACGAGCATAGAAAATATTTTAAATTCTTTTGGATGAATCAATTATGGCAGTATAAGACACTGCAAATGGATTGACCTCAGCTCCTGGAGTATTCACCAAATTGTTAAAACCAATTTTGGCGCTACTTAGAGGTCAGGGCCATGTAATTATGGCCTATTTGGATGATATTTTAATAATCAGGCAAACAAAAGAATTAGCTGAAACATCAGTGGCAATTGTCAAATCCACACTTGAAAAACTGGGGTTTGTCATTCATTTGGAAAAATCTAAATTGAAAGCAATTATCACTATTGATTATTTGGGGTTCTCAATTGACTCAATTAAAATGGTAATTTCGTTGCCCAGGGAGAAAAGTACAGAGCTAATTGAGGATTGTGTAAAGCTTTTAAACAATTAGACAAGTGGCAAGGCTGCTTGGGAAATTGGTAGCAACCTTTCCAGCAGTCCAATTTGGGCCTTTGCATTATCAGCAATTACAAAGAGCAAAGGAACAGGCAGTCAGGGTACAATTGGGGCATTATGATAGGCCCATGCAATTATCAGCAGAAGCAATTACTGATATTTTATGGTGGATTCAACATGTCTCCAGTAATTTCAGCACAGTGGTGTTAGAACAACCGTCCATGTTCTTACACACTGATGTCAGTGCACTTGGGTGGGGTGCCACGGACACAACTTCAAGTTGTGGAGGAAGATGGAGTATGGAAGAAGCGTTGCTTCTGCAGACATGGGGAACTAACCATTTAGAGCTTTTAGGAGCATTTTATGGGCTCAAGGCTTATTGTTCTAACAAAAGCAGTCTGCATGTTCAGCTCCAAATTGATAACACTACGGCAGTTGTATATGTTAATCACACGTGTGGTATCGAGTCCGTATCTTGTGACAGACTGGGAAACCAAATCTGGATCTGGTGTATTGACAAATACATTTGGCTCTCAGCTATATATCAGCTATATATCTTGGTGATTGAGTACTCAAAAGCAGTATATTTATTATGTAAAAAAATGGGAAGTTTACTGTGTACAAAATAATATTGACTATTGTACAGCACATATTTCACATGTTCTGGAGTTTCTGTCAACCCTCCACTATGATGAAGGACTAATCAATACAGCAAGAAGTGCTTTGTCATCATATTTAGTAATGAAGTCAGACAAACATTCCATTGGATCTCACCCTCTCGTTGTTCGATTAATGAAAGGGATTCTCAATTCCAGACCTCGCAAACCTAGATATATGGCTATTTGGGATGTGAGTATGGTCCTCAGAATACTACATGAGTGGTTTCCTATCTCATCTTTGTCTTTGACCAAAATCACCATGAAGGTGGCCATGCTTATGGCGTTGGTTTCAGCACAAAGGGTACAGACATTACAAAAGTTACCGTTAGATAGAATGGAAACTGCTGCAGACAATGTTACATTTTACATTTATGACCTCCTCAAACAAAGCAGGCCAGGTGTCACAGGTTTTAAAATAGTATTTTCAGCATATCCCACGGATCCATCCTTATTATTAAAAACACATTTGATGCAATACATTGCAGATACAGAGGATTTAGGTAACATGGAGACAGGATTGTTTATCAGTTATAAAAAACTACATAAGAGAGTGTCAGTTAACACTATTTCGAGATGGCTGAAACAAGTCTTGATTGATGCAGGTATTAACATGGATATGTTTACATCTCATTCCACTAGAGCAGCTACGTTGGCGGCCAAAGCGAAGGATGTGCCCGTCGACCATATTTTGGCGACTGCGGGATGGGCAAATGATGTTTCAGAATTTCGATCCAGGGCTGTTTGCCAATGCCATTTTAAGTTCCGTTGAAGTGCCCTGGGATTAAGGGGTGCTGTTGTTTGTTTATATTTTGAAATAAACCTTATTACTACACCAACCCCAAACCAATTGGGAGCAGACAAGGGCATCCGATCCAATTTGTGGTCCCAGCCACAAAGACAGATGTGCACAGCAATTTGTTCTTTCCACGCACTATTAAAGCATGGAATAATCTCCACCAAGCCACGGTTGCCCAGCCAGATGCAACTAAATATAAAGTGGCACTTTCTTCCCAATAACCGTCTCTGGCTAAACCCCTCCCTTCACCACCTCCAGTTTAAATTCCAGTTGGAATATTTTGGAGGACCAAGTAACCAAGAACCAAGAACTACATTGAATGCAATGTTACTACTAATGCATTAATTTCTCATTCGAGTCAATCTTTGCAGTGGGATGCCGAGTTTTGTAATCTGCGGCATGAAATCACACAGCTTTGAACTCTTCACGGAATCACTCACGTGACTCCGAAGTAAAATAGTAAGATTAAACGCGAACTTACCAGTTTGAAGTTTGATCTTGATTTTATGAGGAGTTACGTTGGTGATTACGTGCCCGCCACGCCCAACCCTCTCTCATAAAGGATCATATGGTAGTTCTCGAGTCACGCATTTTACTATGTCACTTGGGTGTTGTTATTTGTGATTTCATACCACTGCTTTGAAGATTGGTGCGCATGCGGCCTGTCGGGTCTTATTCTTCACGTAATCCCCAACGTAACTCCTCATAAAATCAAGATCAAACTTCAAACTGGTAAGCTCTCGTTTAATCTTACTATTAGACAGGTTAAGTAACAGTTAAAGGCAGACACAAAATGCTGGAGAAACTCAGCGGGACAGGCAGATAAGGAATGGGTGACGTTTCGGGTCGAGACCCTTATTACAATGCATATAACACTTCATGGATCCAATTCAGACCAGTCTAGCTTAGCCCACTTGACAGATCCTAACCCAGACCGTGCAAGTTCAGTTCAACCACGGCATGGTGGCGCAGCAGTAGAGTTGCTGCCTTTCAGCATAAGAGACCCGGGTTCGATCCTGACTACAGGTGCTGCCTGTACAGAATATGTATCTGATCCCCATGACCGCATGGGCTTGCGCTGGGTGCTCCGGTTTCCTCCCACATTGCAAAGATGTACAGGTTGGCAGGTTAAGTGGATTTGGTCAAAAATTGTCCCTAGTGTGTAGGATGTATGATTGTGTGTGGGGATCGCGGGTTGGCGAGGACTCGGTGGGCTGAAGTTTCTGGGCTGTATTTCTAAACAAAACTAGTTTACAGCTAGTAATTAAAGGATAGGCTTCGAGGGATTTGGACCAAATGCGGGCAAGTGGGACTAGTGTAAATCAAAATACTTTCACTCCAAAGAAAGGTCCCGACCCGAAATGTCACCCATCCATTTTCCCCAGAGATGCTGCCTGACCTGAATCATGGAATCATACAGCATGGAAACAGACCCTTCTGCCCAACTTGCCCATGCTGACCAAGATGCCGCATGTAGGTAAATCCCACATATCCCTCTAAACCTGTCCTATCCATGTACCTGTCCAAATGGCTTTTAAAGGGTGTTCTTTTAGGAAGGAGTTGAAATTTCTTTAGTCACAGGGTGGGGAATCTGCTGAATTCTTTGCCACAGAAGGCTGCAGAGGCCAAGTCAGTGAATATTTTTAAGGCAGAGATAGATATATTTTTGATTAGTTCAGGTATCAGAGGTTATGGGGAGAAGGCAGGAGAATGAGGTTCGGAGGGACAGATGGATCAGCCATGATTGAATGGCGGAATAGACTTTATGGGCCAAATGGCCTGATGCTACTTCTATCACTTATGACATTATGACCTCATGACCTAAATGTTGTTATATTACCCCCTCTGTCAGCGCATTCCATATACCCACCATCCTCTGTAGGAAGATACAAAGATGGCCGTGCGAGGCAAGGGACCTTGGTTCGCGGGCCGATCTGGTCAAATGCAACAGAGGAAGTCCCTGCAGGAGCCTGGGGCTTACCTGGATTGGTAGCCTGTCCAGTAGACTGAGCGGACCGGACTTTGGACATGGCGCCTAAATATGGCGGCGCCTCCACACGTAAAACTACAAAACGAAATGTCACTGTGCAGTTGCACATGTGAGAAACGAAGCACCATTGAACCACTGAGCCATTGAAGCAATGCACAGTGTACAAATACAGGATAAAGGGAATGACGTTTAGTGTATGATAAAGTCCAATAATGTTCAATTGAAGATAGTCCAATAGTGGACGGTTGGTCAAAACAACACTCCAGTACCTGGGAAGCAACTGTTCCTGAATCGGGAGGCGTGCGTTTTCGTGCTTCTGTACCTCTTGCCCGATGGGAGAGGGACAGATACATAGTATTAATTGTAGTCCCCAAGTCCCCAATGGACCCTCTTTGTTCCCGATGGCCCCCCCCCCCTCCCCCCACGTTGGGTCTGTCTTTGTTCACAGTGGCCTCTCCCCCCCACCCCCCTTCTCTGGGTCTCTCTTTGATGACAGTGGCCTCCCCCCCCATGTCGGTTAATAGAGGGCAATAGCATTAGGTAACAGTTTAGCCAAAAATATCATATATTTGGCAGTGCAGATTGTGTGCTGGCAGGTAAGAGTTGGTCTTGGCATCATGTTCGGCACAGACATTGTGGGCTGAAGGGCCTGTTCCTGTGCTCTACTGTTCTATGTTCTATTTGTCTTAACATGTGGAGACAATTAAATGTCCTCTTTCGATTTGCTTGCCGCCATACTAAACATTGGGTCCTGTTGAAGAAACTGGCCCTTCGGCCCACCGAGTCCATGCCGTACACTAACGGCACGGTGGAGCAGCGGTAGAGTTGCTGCCTTACAGCGCTAGAGACCCGGGTTCAACCCTGACTACGGGTGTTTGTTGCTATGGAGATTGTACGTTCTCCCCGTGACCTGCGTGGGTTTTCTCCGGGATGTCCGGTTTCCTACCGCACGCCAAAGACATAGAAACATATAAAATAGGTGCAGGAAGAGGCCATTCGGCCCTTTGAGCCAGCACCGCCATTCATTGTGATCATGGCTGATCGTCCCCAATCAATAACCCGTGCCTGCCTTCTCCCCATATCCCTTGACTCCACTAGCCCATAGAGGTCTATCTAACTCTCTCTTAAATCCATCCAGTGACTTGGCCTCCACTGCCCTCTGTGGCAGGGAATTCCAAAAATTCACAACTCTCTGGGTGACATTTTTTTTCTCACCTCAGTCTTAAATGGCCTCCCCTTTATTCTAAGACTGTGGCCCCTGGTTCTGGACTTGCCCAACATTAGGAAGTACGGGTTTGTAGGTTGGGACGTACAGGTTTGTACAGTTGATTGGCTTGGTATAATTGTAAATAGCCCCTAGTGTGCGTGGTGTGCGGGGATGATTGGTCAGCGCGGACTCAATGGGCCGAAGGGCCTGTTTACACACTGGATCTCTAAACTAACCTAAGCTAAACTAACACTATCCTACAGACACCAGGGACAATTTACAATTTATTGAAGCCAATTAGCCTACAAACCTGTGCATCTTTGGAGTGTGGGAGGAAGCTGGAGAAAACTCATGCACATCACTGGGAGAACACACAAACTGTACCGACAGCACCCGTAGTCATGACCGAACCCGGGTCTCTGGTGCTGTGAGGCAGCGACTCTACCGCTGCGCCACCGTGCCACCCGTGACTGTATACAATTTGCACATGTTCCATGTGATTGATTGGGTTTGCTCCTGGTGTTTCAACTTCCTCCCACATCCCGTTGATGTGTGGGTTGATGAGGATAATTGGCCACTGTAAGTCGCTCCCGGGCTCGTTTTCCTTTTCCTTTGAAATAAAATGGTCATTAAAACTTGTGCAGATATTTTCATTTGTTCAGCCTCCACACATGATCTGACATGGAACTTCTGACTAGGTCTGTCTTGTCTATGCCAGTGTTTGTGCTTGATGGTAGCTTTTCTCCCAGCCCAACTTATTTAGAGTTTAGAGTTTCGAGATACTACATAGAAGCAGGCCCTTTGGCCCATCGAGTCCGTGCTGACCAATGATCACCCCTACACTAGTTCTATGCTATCCCAGTTTAACATCCTACACGGCAAGATCTAGCTTCAATCACTGCACCGAAGGGCAACACGGTGGCGCAGCGGTAGAGTTGCTGCCGTAGATACCCAGGTTCGATCCTGACAACGGGTGCTGTCGGTATGAACTGTGCATGTTCTCCCCTTGACTGCGTGGGTTTTCTCAGGGAGCTCCGGTTTCTTCCCACATTCCAAAGATGGGCAAGTTTGTAGGTCAATTGGCTTCTGTAAATTGTTCCATTAGTGTGTAGGATAGAACTAATTAGGATAGAGTTAGATTTAGCTCTTAGGGTAAAAGGAATCAAGCGATATGGGGAAAAAGCAGGAACTGATTTTGTACGATCAGCCATGATCATATTGAATGGCGGTGCTGGCTCGACGGGCCGAATGACCTACTCCTGCACCTATTTTCTATGCTTCTATGTTTCTAACAAGTGTACGGGTGATCATTGGTCGGTGAAGACTTGGTGGGCCGAAGGGTTTAGTTCTACACAGTATCTCTGAAACGAAAACATTGGGGCAATTTACAGAAGCCTATTGAGTGAGTTTTATCAATCCACAAGTAGAGAGAAATAATTATTTCACCAAAGAATAAGCGGAGGATTTGAGGTTTATTGCCAGTAGTTAACTGAAGGTAGAACTCGTCACTTGATTTGTACAGGTGTCATGGGGTTATGGGGAGAAGGCAGGAGAATGGGGTTCGGAGGGAAAAATAGATCAGCCACGATTGAATGGCAGAGCAGACTTGATGGGCCGAATGGCCTAATGCTGCTCCTATCACTTATGCAAAAGCACCAGGGTAAGCGGATGATGTGTCTTGCCCTGCAGAGCTGCAAGCCAAGAGCTGAGATGCATTTTGTGTAAAATTCCTTTCGAGCTAGATTAGACATGATGGGATGAATGGCCTCCATTCCTACCAACACCCATAAAAAATAAATGCAGTCCCTTCCGCTGAGGCTTAATGGAAGCAAATCTCAGACGTGGACCCTGACATACGTACTACATCACGCATTTCGCATGTTCAACACTTGACAATATTCAGGGGAGGAAATCAGATGTTCCCCGCTCTACAAAACCACAGCTAACGAAAAGTTGCCGAACGATCCAAAATATTTGGGTGGACGCAGAAACGTAGAAAACAAATAGCTGCAGGGGTAGGCCATTCGGCCCATCGAGCCACCACCGCCATTCAAGATGATCATGGCTGACCATCCATAAATCAGTGCCCCGTTCCTGCTTTCTCCCCATATCCCTTGATTCCGTTAGCCCGATGAACTATATCTCGCTCTCTCTTGAATACAAACAAATCCAGCTGAAGAAGTGGAATATTTTTCTCATAGAAAATGGAACATAATCTTATTGCAGTCTCATTGTATCAGTAGTAAAGTTCAACAAACATTTACCAGCATATAATTAACAAACTCTGCTGAGACTGAATAAAGTAATAGAGGTTTGCGCTGTTATAACTCTCCATTTTACATTGAGTTGTGCTTTCAGATTCCATGTAACAATAAAGCAATCATAGAAACAGCTGACCTAGGAGTAAATCAAATAGCACATACCATGACTAATCCATTAAAGATGTTTCATCTCTTGCGACGTACAAAAATAAAATGGTCCGTTGTTAATCAGAAAAATGTTACCATCTGTTCTAAAGAGCTCATTTGCTTGGGCCAACAAAGAACTCATTTCAGGAAACATTTATTTCCAATTTAATTTTCAAGGAGATTTTTGTAACATTTCACCTGCTGAAATGTTTTTTAAACTCGTAAAATCACTGGATGATAAATGGATGACAATGCAACTCTGACAGCAAGCACAGTACTGATGGAACGAATGGCCTGCCAGAACAATTCTGTGACTGTTCTCAGTCATACTTTGTTTTCTGTAGGTACTGGGAACGTGCAGCAATGCCTCTACTTCCTGAGAAGACTTAAGGGCCTGTCCCACTTGGCGATTTTTTTCCAGCGACTGCCGGCGTCGTATCAGTGTCACCAAAAGATTTTGAACATTTCAAAATCCAGCGGCGACAAAAAAAATGTTGCGACGGTTGAAAAAAACCGCGCGTCAATGCATCATCACGCCGCGTCACGCCTCATCACGCCCCATATTTTTCAGTGATCTGAAACGTTATCGCCAAAAAAATCGGCAAGTGGAACAGACCCTTTAGGGAGAGGGACATGGGCCAAGTGTGGACAGATGGGACTAGTGTAGATGGGGCATCTTGGTCAGCGTGGGCAAGTTGGGCTGAAGAGCCTGTTTCCATGCTGTATGAGTCTGTATGTTGCAGTTGCCAACAAAATCGGCAAGTGGAACAGGCCCTTTAGGGAGTGCAATATGTCCCCAACGACCCTCACCAGCTTCTACAGATGCACCGTAGCAAGCATTTTATCGCGATACATCACAGCTTGTTTTGGGAACAGCTCCATCCAAGACCGCTCGAAATTGCAGAGAACCTTGGACGCTGCTGAGACCATCACACAAACCAAACTCCCTTCCATTGACTCCATTTACATCTCACGCTGCCTTGGCAAACGTCAGTAACGTAATCAAGGATGTGGCAACCCAGCCACTCCCTCTTCTCCCCTCTCCCATTGGGCAAAAGTGTGAAATTGCACACCTCCAGGTTCAGGGCCAGTTTCTTCCCAGCTGTTATCAGGCAACTGAACCATCCTACCAACAACTAGAGAGCAGTCCTGACCCTCTATCTATCTCATGGCAGACCCTCAGACGATCTTTGATCAGCCTGAAGAAGGGTTTAGGCCCGAAATGTTGCCTATTTCCTTCGCTCCATAGACGCTGCTGCACTTCTCCAGCACTTTTGTCTACCTTTGATTAGACTTATTGGCTTTATCTTGCACTAAAAGTCATTCACAATATTTCCTTTATCGTATATCTGTCCACTTTGGAGGGCTCGATTGTAATCATGTGTTGTCTTTCCGTTTTCTGGGTAGCGCGCAACAAAAGCTTTTCACTGTACCTTGGTACATGTGACAATAAACTGATGACTGTGACAATGTTTGGTTGTCCAGGTCCGTGAATGATTGGGGCAGCTGATTTTCAGCCAGTGAGGGTGGCCAAGCGCTTTCTCAAAGACTCATAGAAAAATATAAGGAGGAGGCCATTCAGCCCTTCAGGCCTGCCCTACCATCCAACACACTCAGGGCCGTTCCTCCACTTCAATTCAGGGTTTGTAGATTAATTACCACTGTAAATTATCCCAAGAAAATATGTGAGTCGTAGAATCTGGGGAGATTTAGGGTGGCACGGTGGTGCAGCGGTAGAGTTGCTGTCTTACACCGCCAGTGACCCGGGTTCGATCCTGACTACGGGTGCTGTCTGTTTGGAGTTTCTACATTCTCCCTGTGACCAGGAAGCACTGGTTTCCTCCCACACTCCAACGACTCCAAGGATTGTAAGGTAATTGGCTTGGTGTAAATGTAATTTGTCCCTTGTGTGGGTAAGATAATGTTAGACAATAGACAATAGACAATAGGTGCAGGAGTAGGCCATTTGGCCCTTCGAGCCAGCACCGTCATTCAATATGATCATAGAAACATAGAAACATAGAAAATAGGTGTAGGAGTAGGCCATTCGGCCCTTCGAGCCTGCGCCGCCATTCAATATGATCATGGCTGATCATCCAACTCAGTATCCCGTACCTGCCTTCTCTCCATACCCCCTGATCCCTTTAGCAACAAGGGCCACATCTAACTCCCTCTTAAATATTGCCAATGAACTGGCCTCAACTACCTTCTGTGGCAGAGAATTCCACAGATTCACCACTCTCTGTGTTAAAAATTATTTTCTCATCTCAGTCCTAAAAGACTTCCCCCTTATCCTTAAACTGTGACCCCTTGTTCTGGACTTCCCCAACATCGGGAACAATCTTCCTGCATCTAGCCTGTCCAACCCTTTAAGAATTTTGTAAGTCTCTATAAGATCCCCCCTCAATCTTCTAAATTCAAGCGAGTACAAGCCGAGTCTATCCAATCTTTCTTCATATGGAAGTCCTGCCATCCCAGGAATCAGTCTGGTGAACCTTCACTGTACTCCCTCTATGGCAAGAATGTCTTTTCTCAGATTAGGGGACCAAAACTGTACGCAATACTCCAGGTGTGGCCTCACCAAGACCCTGTACAACTGCAGTAGAACCTCCCTGCTCTTATGCTCAAATCCTTTTGCTATCATGGCTGATCATCCACAATCAGTACCCTGTTCCTGCCTTCTCACCATATCCTCTGACTTTGCTATCTTTAAGAGCTCTATCTAACTATCTCTTGAAAGCATCCAGTGAATTGGCCTCCACTGCCTTCTGAGGCAGAGAATTCCACTGATTCACAACCCACTGTGGGAAAAAGTTTTTCCTCATCTCTGTTCTAAATGGCTTACCCTTTATTCTTAAACTGTGACCCCTGGTTCTGGACTTCTTCAACATTGGGAACATGTTTCCTGCCTCTAGCGTGTCCAAACTATTAATAATCTTATATGTTTCAATAAGATCCCCTCTCATCCTTCTAAATTCCAGAGGATACAAGCCCAGCCGCTCCATTCTCTCAGCATATGAGAGTCCTGCCATCCCGGGACTGCAGAATATGGTATACATTGCCCGGTCCATCACGGATGCTGATCTCCTCACCATCAAAAGGAATGCTCTCAATGGGGTAGAGGTGAATCGGACAGTACCCTAGCTGACAGAAGGATTGTTCAGAAGCCTGATAACAGAGGGGAAGAAGTTGTTCCTGAAGTCTGGTGATACGGGCTTTCAAGTTAATTACATTCGGCTGGATGGAAGCAGAGAGAAGATGGAATGAATCGAGTGGGGCAAGTTTTTAATTATGTTGGCTGCTTTTCCAAAACAGCGTGAAGTGTAGATGGAGTCAATGGTGGGAAATCTGGTCTGTGTGATGGACCGGGCTACATCCACAGCTCTCACGGTCTTGGACAGAGCTGTTACAGACCAAGCTGTGAGGCAACCTGACCATATGCTTTCCATGGCGCATCTGTAGAAGTTTGTAAGTCACTGGAAAGGTGTGGAATTTCCTCAGTCCCCTCAGGAAGCAGAGGCGTTGGTGCGTTTGCGTGTTGTGGAAATAATTGGCACGATAACGATCCCAAGGAGGACAAGAAATATATCAAGCAAACTTCACAGAGCCTTTAAGAATGAACCTGTACAGCTTGGCAAGAATCACAGTGTTCTTGGTTTAGTGTAGGTCAGAGGTACGGCTCAGAAACAGGCCCTTCAGCCCACCGGGTCCATGCCGACCAGCAATCCCCACACACTTACACTACTCTACACACACTAGGGCCAATTTTACATTTATACCAAGCCAAGTACAAACCTGTATGTCTTTGGAGTGTGGGAGGAAACCGAAGATCTCGGAGAAAACCCATGGAGGTCACGGGGAGAATGTACAGGCTCCGTGCAGACAGCACCCTCAGTCAAGATCGATCCTGGTCTCTGGCGATGCAAGGCAGCAACTTTAACGCTGTGCCATCGTGTTGCCAAATTAGTTTAGTTTAGTTTAGTTTAGTTTGGAGATACAGCGCGGTAACAGGCCCTTCGGCCCACCAGGCACGAGCCGACCAGCGATCCCCGCACATTAACACTGTCCTACACACACTAGGGGCAATTTTTACAATTTTTACATTTACCAAGCCAATTAATCGACAAACCTGTACGTCTTTGGAGTGTGGGAGGAAACCTAAGATCTCGGAGAAAGCCCATGGAGGTCACGGGGAGAACATACAAGCTCCGTACAGACCGCACCCGTAGTCGGGATCGAACCCGGGTCTCCGGCGCTGCATTTGTTGTAAGACAACAATTCTACCACTGTAAGGCAGCAACTCTACCACCGTGACCTCCCCTCTGTTCTGTTGCCGGTAAATATGACAATCGAAAGCTCTCAACTCTTGACTCCTTACTAGAGTGAGGAAGGAGATTGTAATGTTATCACACTAGCAGCAATTCATAGCATGCCACTGACCTAGAAACATGAGTTCAAATCCCACCGTGTAGCTGGGAGCTTAAATTCATGTCATTTAACAAATTTGGCCCTTTCCTTTAAGAAAGCCAGTCTCAGTAATAGTAACCATAGAACTACCGGATTGTTTTAAAACTCCATCTGTTTCACTAGTTTAGTTTAGTTTGGCTTAGAGATACAGTTGAGAAACAGGCCCAACTAATCCATGTCGACCAGCGATACCCTGTACATTAGCACTACCCTACACACTAGGGTAAATTTACAATCTTCACCAAAGCCAATTAACCTGCAAACCTGTACCGTGCGTCTTTGGAGTGTGGGATGAAACTGGAGCACCCGGGAAAACCCCACACAGTCACGGGGAGAACGTACAAACTCCATACAGCCAGCACCCGTAGCCAGGCTCAAACCGGGGTCTCTGGTGCTGTAAGGCAGCAACTCTACTGCTGCGCCACCCACTGAGTTTCTCACTAATATCCTTGAAAAGTGGAGATCTGCCATCTTCGCCCAGTCTGGCTCCGATGTCAGTCCAGACCCAGCAACATAGTTGACACCTAAAAATGTCCTTATTTCAGGGGTATTTAAGGTTGGACAGTAAATGAAACCTTGCCAAGAGTGTGAACAGAACTAAAATAAAAGGTAGGTAAGCAAAAATGCTGGAGAAACTCAGCAGGTGAGGCAGCATCTATGGAGAGAAGGAAATAGGCGACGTTTCGGGTCGAGACCCGTCCGAAGAAGGGTCTTGACCCGAAACGTTGCCTTTTCCTTCTCTCCATTGATGCTGCCCCACCCGCTGAGCTTCTCCAGCATTCTTGTCTATCTTCGATTTTTCCCGCATCTGCAATTCTTTCTTAAAATAAAAAGGTAAATCTGCCAAAGTATTCGAGGAAATAAAACATTACTTAACATTTGGAATTAAGAAGCAGAGCATAGGTTTTGTGAGAGGGGAAAAGATATAATAAGAACTTGGGGGGCAACTTGTTCACTCAGAGGGTGGTGGGCGTATGGAACGAGCTGCCAGAGGAAATAGTTGAGGCAGGTACTATCACAACATGTAAAAGGCATGGATAGGAAAGGTTTAGTTCAGTTTAGTTTATAATCACGTGTACTGATTTAGTCACGTGTTAGTCAGTTAGCAGAAGACAATACACGATAAAGAGGTTGAGAGGGACATGGGCCAAGTGTGGACAGATGGGACTAGTGTAGATGGGGCATCTTGGTTGGCTTGGCAAGTTGGGCCGAAGAGCCTGTTTCCATGCTGGATGTCTCTGAGTCTCCAACTGCAGGTATTGTTAGAATTATAATACACTGTTCCACTTTGGACTGTGCACATAATAAGTCACACAGACTTAATAGCTCAGAAACTTGTTTGTTTCAATGTATTTTTCCATTGCCTTTATCACACATATGTTTAGATGATATCTTGACCAGATCAGTGGCTGATTGATTATAACAAGTCTTTATCAGTGCATCCTTTCTTGTGCATAACACGGGAAATATGCAGCTAAGGAGTTTCAGGTAAAGCCAGATGTGGTTAAGATAAAGGGGAAGTGGAGCAGCATTTTTGCATCTGACTTTCTTCTTTATCTCATGCGAGACCTGGAAGGATAACCCATTCTTTTTCTCCATGCACAATTGAACAAAGTAAATTGCATTCACAGCGTTTTTTCATATCTCTGGGCATTTTGAGTTATTTTACAGCGAGTGAAATACTTGCAATGAGTCATCCCAGCAACCCTTTATCTCAACCCCCAGCCCATACAACTTTGCTTCCAAGTTGTTGAATCTGCAAGATGAGCACAGAGTATTATACATGGATAGGACAGGTTTGGAGGGATCTGGGCCAAACGCGGGCAGGTGGGACTGGGACATGTTGTAGCTGGGACATGTTGGCCGGTGTGGGAAAGCTGTGCCAAAGGACCGCTTTCCACACCGATACATTCTATCACTCTTTGTCTCAATTAGATGAACTGAGACATCTTCCATCTTGGGTATCACGGTGGCGCAGCGGTAGAGTTGCTGCCTTACAATGCCAGAGACCCGGGTTCGATCCTGACTACGGGTGGGCTCTTTGTGGAGTGTTGTACGCTCTCCCCGTGACCGCATAAGTTTTCTATTCTTTAGTTTAGAGATACAGCGCGGAAACAGGCCCTTCGGCCCGCCAGGTCCGCGCCGACCAGCGATCCCCGCACATTAACACCATCCTACACCGACTGGGGACAATCTTTACATTTTTACCAAAACCAATTAACCTACCAACCTGTACGTCTTTGGAGTGTGGGAGGAAACCAAAGATCTCGGAGAAAACCCACGCAGGTCACGGGGAGAACGTACAAACTCCGTACACTGATGGTCAGATCGAATCCAGGCCTCCAGCGTTGCATTCGCTGTAAGGCAGCAACTCTACTGCTGCGCCACCATGACGGTATTCCGGTTTTCTCTCACATACCAAAGACATTCAGGTTTGCAGGCAGGCTAATTGGCTTCGGTAAAATTGTAAATCGTTCCTAGTGTGTAGGATAGTGCTAGTGCATGGAGTGATTGCTGGTCAGCGTGGGCTCGGTAGGACGGAGGGCCTGTTTCTGCACTGTATCTCTAAAATCTAAAGTATGAGTATTCAGAAGACCACACCCATTATCTTCTCGCCGACAAGTTCTCGCCTGAAGCTAAAACCTGACTACTTATATTACAGACGTCCGCCTCGAAAAGGCAGCAGTCATCCTCAGAGACCCACACCAGCCTGGCCCTGCACTCATTTCACTCATGCCGTTGGGAAGAAGATACAGGAGCCTGAAAACTGTATCATGCAGGTTCAGGAGCAGCTTCTTTCCCACAGCCATCAGGATATTGAGCACTGCAACCTCCAAATAAGCTCTGAACTACATAGACGGGGGCATTGGTTTTATCTTTTAGCACTATTATTGTTTGTTTTATGTGTCTGTACATGGGTGTGTGTATCATATATGTATATCAAAGTCAAAGTCAAAGTCAAACAAACTTTATTGTCATTTAGAAATACATTGATATATGCAGTTCCTAACGAAATTTTGTTGCATTTGGATCCCTGTGCAACACGATAATTAACAGAAGGATAAACATGGATAAAATGGATAAAAAGGATAAAAGGATAAATAGACAATGGTGGCAGCCCATTACATGGCATTCAGGAGTCTGATGGCTCGTGGGAAGAAGCTGTTGCAGAACCTTGATGTTCTGCTCCTTAGAGCAGCAGAACATCATATATATCATATATATATATCATATATCATATATCATATGATATATCAGTATACATATGATATATATCAGTATATGATATATCATATATCAGTATATCATATACATATATATATATATATATATATATATATATATATATATATATATATATATATATGATATACACACACTGAACTTTTTTTCTCCTTTACTATATTGTTTCCAGAGTTCACAGAGTACTATGTTTTCATATTCTGTTGTGCCGTTGCATGGCACGGTGGCGTAGCGGTAGAGTTGCGGCCTTACAGTGCCAGGGTCCCGGGTTCGATCCTGACTACGGCAAATGTCTGATCGGAGTTTGTACATTCTCCCCGTGACCTGCTTGGGTTTTCTCCGGGATCTACAGTTTCCTCCCACACTCCAAAGACATAGAAACATAGAAACATAGAAAATAGGTGCAGGAGTAGGCCATTCGGCCCTTCGAGCCTGCACCGCCGTTCAATATGATCATGGCTGATCATCCAACTCAGTATCCTGTACCTGCCTTCTCTCCATACCCCCTGATCCCTTTAGCCACAAGGGCCACATCTATTAAGAGGGAGTTAGATATAGCCAATGAACTGGCCTCAACTACCTTCTGTGGCAGAAAATTCCAGAGACTCACAAGACGTACAGGTTTGTACGTTCATTGGCTTGGTATAATTGTAAATTGTCCCTAGTGTGTGTCGGGTTGTGTCAGTGTTCGGGGATCGCTGGTCGGAGCGGACACGGTGGGCCGAAAGGCCTTTTTTCCGCACTGTATCTCTAAACTAAACTTAATTGTTCCATCTGGGACATACGACAATAAAACTCTCTTGACTCTTGTTAAAGGCTCTCCTGAGGAAGAACATATTCCACAATACTGGTGCAATTAATCTTTCTGGGGCTGTGTATCAGGGCTGTTTTATTGAACGTATCAGTCGAGCAAGCTGAATATTTCCCCAATGTGTGGATGTACAAGGGAAAGCTGATACCAACCTTCATTATTAATTAAACCGCCCACACTGAGTTCAACTGAGGATTACGGCTTATTAAGCAGGAAATGAGTCTCCTGGCACCTATAAGGCAAGTAATTTACCATTCTCCCAGATGTGTATGCTGAGCCACATGGAAAAGTGTCCCATACAGATGTTCGGCAGGGTTTCAGCAGCAGATGCACCCTCCCATCCGATCAATGAGGAATAACAGCACTGACAAAAAAGCCGTGGGCAATAAACTGATGTTTTTTAATTTAGTTTCATTTAGAGATACAGCGGGGAAACGGGCCCTTTGGCCCACAGAGTCCATGCGGGCCAACGATCTTTGTGAAGAACGTTGTGACCACTGCCCAGTTCATCATCGGCTCTGACCTCCCCACCATCGAAGGGATCTATCACAATCGCTGCCTCAAGAAGGCTGCCAATATCATCAAAGACCCACACCATCATGGCCACACTCTCATCTCTGCGTTGCCATCGGGAAGAAGCTGCAGGAGCTTGAAATCTGGTACATCCAGGTTCAGGAACAGCTTCCACACAGCCATCAGTAGCGGTGTGGAATGAGCTTCCAGTGGAAGTGGTGGCGGCAGGTATCGTTGGTATCATTTAAAAATAAATTGGATAGGCATATGGATGAGAAGGGTATGGAGGGTTATGGTATGAGTGCAGGCAGGTGGGACTAAGGGAAAAAAGTTGTTCGGCACGGACTTGAAGGGCCGAGATGGCCTGTTTCCGTGCTGTAATTGTTATATGGTTATATGGTTATATCAGGCTATTAAACTCATCATTAAACAAACTCTGAACAATAACAGCCTATTGCACTTTATCTGTTTATTTATTGTGTATATATATGGTCCATGGTATACAAACACATTGAACTTTTATTTCATGTTTTGTATTATGTTTACATATTCTGTTGTGCTGCAGCAAGCAAGAATTTAATTGTCCTATCTGGGACACATGGCAATAAAACTCTCTTGACTCTTGACTCTTGACCCATTTAAGGGGCTGTCCCACTTGGGCAACCTAAATGGCGAGTTTAGAAGAGTTTGAAAAAATGACATGTCGAAGACCTGCTTCGACTATGTAGAATACCTCCTTTGACTATGTTGAAGACCAGCTTCGACAAGCAACGACTAACTACGACTTACTTCGGGAAAATTGGACACCAAATAGTGGAGAGTGAAGACGACCTCCTTCAACCTCCCTTCGACCTCCCTTCGACTATGATGAAGACAATCTGCGACTACCTTCTACTACTTTCGACTACCCTCGATTACCTACGACTAACATGCCGACCTACTACGACTAAACCTACGAGTAAAAAAAAGTATTGATTTTTTCCATGGCAACTTTGTTTTACTCACGGGCATTTTTTAACATATTGAAGGAAACGCTGCGACCTAGTAGAGGCCTCGAGTATGTGGAGACCACTCTCGAGCATGAAGTAGACTTACGAACAGTTACGAAGACCTTCTACGACCTTGTGTTGCCAATGAGTCGTGGGCAAACTTGCCAGAACTCGCAGATTAGGTTGCCCGTGAGATAGCCATTTGTTTAGTTTAGTTTAGCGACAAAGTGGAAAAAGGCCTTTCAGCCCACCGAGTCCACACTGGCCAGCGATCCCAGCATAATATTTAAGAGGGAGTTAGATGTGGCCCTTGTGGCTAAAGGGATCAGGGGGTATGGAGAGAAGGCAGGTACGGGATACTGAGTTGGATGATCAGCCATGATCCTGCACCTATTTTCTATGTTTCTAATAAACCTACCCTACACGCATTAGGGACAATTGACACTTATACCAAGTATACCGATTAACCTACAAACCCATGCACTAGTTTCTATCCTACACACAAGGGACAATTTACAGAAGCCAATTAACCTACCAACCCACACACCTTTGGTAAGTGGAAGGAAACCAGAGCACCTGGAGAAAACCCACGCGTTCATTGGGAGAACATACAAACTCCATATAGACAGCACCCATGGTCAGTATTGAACCAGGGTCTCTGGCACTCTAGCATTCACGTTAAGTTTCTGAACTGTTTGAATTGACCTGTAACTCTTCTGATTCAAAAGATATATTTTTTAAACAGCCCTTCTCTTACTTCACAACTTGCAATCCTTCCTGACTCTCTAAACCTTTAATATCCTCTTTTTAAATTCACCTACATTCCTAATTTTCATCATTTTACAAAATAATACACAAAGTGCTGGAGTAACTCAGTGGGTCAGGAAGCATTGCTGAAGAACATGAACAGGTGATGTTTCAGAAGGTCGGAACCCTTCTTCAGACTCAAACCAAAATGTCGCCTATCGATGCTCTTTTTCCAGTAAACCATCATCTGCAGTTCCTTCTTTCAGCATTCTGCCATTGACCAATCACTCATTCGTGCTCTCTTCCACCACCCTTGCTGTGACTTAAAAAGCCTCACAACTTTGTATCAGGAGTTTGTGAGTTCAAATCACACCAGAAATACCAGGTAGACTGCTGCAATATTTGTAGATTTGCTGGACTAAGTTGAGAAAGTGAAGGTCCATTTACAGTCTCAGTTGGCCATAGAAAACCAAGATCTTAGGACTTTGTTTTAGGCTTTAATTGTTTCAGCATTGAAACAGGCCCTTCGGCCCACTGAGTCCATGTCTACCAGTAATCACCCAAAACACTAGCGCTATCCAAATACACGCTATGAACAATTTACAATTCACAGTTGCCAATTAATCTACAACCCTGTATGTCTCTTTGTGTGCGGGAGGAAACCGGGGCACCCAGAGAAAAGCCACGGGGAACAAGTGCAAACTCCATACAGACAGCACCCGTAGTCAGAATCGAACCTGGGTCCCTGGCGCTGTAAAAGGCCTGTCCCACCAGCATGCAACTCTATGCGATGAACGCGATCAAACTAGAAGCGGGGGCCGCGCGGAGGTCGGGTGATCCCCTGTACAGGGCTGTTCCCACCAGCATGCGCCTGCATGCGGCAAGCGCAACCAAACCGGCAGTAGGGACCGCGCGGAGGTCGGGTGAGTGGCGCAACGCGGCGCAAAGTGAGGCGAACTTGCAGCGAAGTCCAAGGTAAGTTCGCCAGGACAGAGAGGGGCACACAGAGAGGGGCACCGAGGCACACACACACAGAGGGCCACGGAGCCACACACACAGAGGGTCACGGAGGCACTTACAAATAGGTTCACGGAGGCACGATGTCGGGGCGATGTGTAAATGTCAAGGCGACTGCGAGCCGACAAGCCGTTGCCGCGCGGAATTTTTGGACATAGTCGGTTTTTCGGAGCCTCGCGCGGGTCGGGACGAACTCGGGATGAACTCCGCACAACTCTGGCGATCGAAGTGGGACCGGCCCCGCGACACCGGACGGCTCAAGCGACCACGTTAGGTCGCGCTAATCGCATAGAGTTGCATGCTGGTGGGACAGGCCCTTAAGACAGCAGCTCTTGCACCGCGCCACTGTGCTGCCCCCTACTGCGGGAGACACAAAATGCTGGAGTAACTCAGCGGGCCAGGCAGCATCTCTGGAGAAAAATAATAGGTGAAGTTTTGGGCCGAACCCTTCTTCAAACTATTCACGGACAATCGGTAGATGTCTCCATCAGTATTCATCTCTTAAAATGACTGAAGCAGATCATCTACTTATTATTGCTGTAATAATAAGTTTATTATTTATTTAATGTGTGATTTTTTAAAATAAAAAAAGTGCTGGAGTAACTCAATGAGTCAGGCAGAATATCTGAAGACACATGGACAGGTGATGTTTCAGGTCGGAACCCTTCTTCAGACAAGACACGTAACCATGCTCTCCAGAGGTGCTGCTTGACCCGTTGAGTTATGCTTAGGAAACCTGAATGGAAACCTCTGGAGACTTTGCGCCCCACCCTTTTTTTAATATTTCAAAATAGACTTTATTCGAGTAATAAATATATAGAATACGTCAACCGTGTGAAAAAAATCCATCCGACATTTTCGGAGGCTACACAAATTTTTCCATACAGTCTATACACATTTGTCAAATTTCGCGAATCGATCCCCCACCCGTGCCACTTTGCGCCCCACCCAAGGTTTCCATGTGAGTCCCGGAGGTCCCCGGAGGTTTTTGTCAGTCTCCCTAATGGTCGAAAGTGGTTTTATTCTCCCTATTTTTAAGGCAGGCTGACAAAAACCTCCGGGAACCGCACAGAAGCCTTGGGTGGGGCGCAAAGTCTCCAGAGGTTTCCTAAGTGGGACAGGGGCATTACTCCAGCACTTTGTGTCTTTTTTCGTAAACCATCAGCTGCAGTTCCTTGCCTATACTTCATTCAGCATTCTGCCATTGACCAATCACTCATTCATGCTCTCAAAACCCCCCCTTGCTGTGACTTAGAGTAAATTGATGACAATAATCCCTATTTTAGTGACTCCAATTTGAAAAGTACATTGCTTCATTGCTGGTAAGACAGTTTGGGATGTCTTAAACCTGTGAAAGGCAATATATTAATACCAGACTATATTTATTTTTCTGAAGATACTTTATCTTGTCTCTTCTTCTTGCATATACTTTGATTCTTAAAACAGTCTCTTTGTTAGGTCATCAGTTCTACATTTTCTATTTGTATATTGTTGACATAATATTGGATCCTCAGAAACAAACTTGATATTTTTTTTAAAAGATGGTCTTTTAAAGACCAAGATATTACTTCCAAGATATTATCAAGATAAATACAAGATATTACTGTGGTCCAATCTTAATAATCATTTTGGTAGTTCCACAGCTTTGCATTCCTTCCGACCTGTTATAAGCAAAGTTATATTGATGGCCCACTCTCATCAAACCGTAAGGATTTTACAACCAATATCTCAGTTATTGGCACAACATAGAACAGTGTTTGAAACAGCATGTAACAAATGCTTTTCACTGCACCTCGGTACACGTGACAGTAAGCTAAACTCAAATTCAAACTCAAACAAGGAGGTCAACAGGGATCCTATTGAAACACGAAGAACAGCACGATACCCTCTTGATTGATTTGCAACTAAAGTTTAGTTTAGAAGGACAGCACAGGAACAGGCTCTTCGGCCCACCGAATCTGTACCGACCTGTGATCCCCACACTGTCGTACACTAAGGACAGGTTTTACCTTTATACCAAGCCAATTAACCTACAAACCTGTACGTCTTTGGAGTGTGGGAGGAAACTGTAGTTCCCGGAGAAAGCCCATGCAGGTCACGGGGAGAACGTACAAACTCTGTACAGACAAGTACCCACAGCCAGAATCAAACCCGGGTCCCTGGCGCTGTAAGCGCTGTAACGCAGCAACTCTACCGCTGCGCCACCGCGCCGACCAGCAAACTGCAAGAGCCTTCTGAAACTTTAGTTCTATAAACAAAGCCATCGATATTTGGAACGGAGACGAGGAAACATTTTTTCTCACAGAGAGTGGTGAGTCTGTGGAATTCTCTGCCTCAGAGGGCGGTGGAGGCAGGTTCTCTGGATGCTTTCAAGAGAGAGCTAGATAGGGCTCTTAAAAATAGCAGAGTCAGGGGATATGGGGAGAAGGCAGGAACGGGGTACTGATTGGGGATGATCAGCCATGATCACATTGAATGGCGGTGCTGGCTCGAAGGACTAAATGGCCTACTCCTGCACTTATTGTCTATTGTCTATTGATATTACATTCTGGAATTCCTTCTGTTTCATATTGACATCCGTCGTGCATCTTATGTTTTAAAACATAAACATATTCTTTACCAAGCGTCTGTCTCATAGTCTAATGTACATGTTGGCATCCATGACAATCGCAGACATGTTAATAGTGTCAGTGTGATGAACCAGCAACTGGTTGGTGCATGTTGATGCATCCTCTCCGGAGCTCTCACTGTTTTCATTCATACTCTCTGGGGCAGGTTCCTTGCTTCCACTCATATCCGCGGGAGTATCCTTACACTCTGTCTTCACTCTCATCGCCTCCTCTTCAATCTGGCACTCAACTGGAGTGCAGTTTGACTGGCAGTCCACATTGAGATCTTTAAAAGCACCGATCCATTCCTTTAGTAAAAGTGGAAAGATTTATGACAGTTACTGATCCAATTTTGTGCACAACCCCGGCGACTATTCGCATGCTGGCCACAGAGGCAGATCTACAAACACATATTGCAATCACTCCACGCTCTTAAATCTCTATTCCTACAGCAACATTGATTAGTATGGGTGTCAGGGGTTGTGGGGAGAAGGCAGGAGAGTGGGGTTAGGAGGAAGAGATAGATCAGACATGATTGAAAGGTGGGGGGGACTTGATGGGCCGAATGGCCTAATTCTACTCCAATTCCTTATGGCCTTATGAACACTTCTTACTTTAACTATGATTCCCTTATCGTGCATCTACACACTGTAAATGGATCGATTATAATCATGTTTCGTCTTCCTGCTCACTGGTTAGCACGCAACAAAAGCTTTTCACTGTACCTCGGTACACGGAACAATAAATTAAACTGAACTATTATTATTTATTAGCACAAAATGCTGGAGTAACTCAGCGGGTGAGGCAGCATCTCTGGGGAGAAGGAATCGGAATAAATAATATTATTTATTAAGCTATAGTTTAGTTTAGATTTACATTGCGGAAACAGGTCCTTCGGCCCACCGAGTCCGCGCCGACCATCGATCCCCGCACACGAGCACTATCCCACCTCCTCAAGGGACAATTTGCATTTATACCAAGCCAATTAGCCTCCAAACCTGTACCCCTTTGGAGTGTGTATCAATATTCATACTGTTGGGTAATAAGGTACCCAAATGGAAAATGTGGGGCTGTACCTCCAGTTTGCATGTGGCCTCACTCTGGCAATGGATCAGGCCCATGGCAGAAATGCTTTTCAAGCTTAATGCTTCATTGCTTTTTGACATAAATTAAATGAATCCACGAGGTTTAAAGAGATGGAAAGGACTGCCAAATGGTTGAGATGAGGTCAATGGGACGAGAGGTGATTCATTTATTTCCAGAGGAAGAGAACACAAAACAACAGGGAGAATGCTGAGGCTTTATAACGTGCAGGTCAGGCCACTTTTTTTTATGTATCATGAGCAATCTGATGAAGGATGTGCTGGCCCTGGAGAGGGTCCAGATGAGGTTCTAGAGAATGATTGAGTTAAAATAAGATGAGCATTTAACCTCACTGGGCCTCGACTCGCTGGAGCTTAGAAGGATGAGGGGGAACCTGATTGAAAGGTACTGGTATAGTGAAAGGCTTGGTTAGAGTGGATGTGGAGAGGATGTTTCCACTAGTGGGGGAGTTTAGGACCAGAGGCCATAGCCTCAGCATTAAAGGCCTCAGCATTCCTAATTCCTTTTGGAAGTAGATAAGGAGGAATTTCTTTAGTCAGAAGGTGGTGAATCTGTGGAATTCATTGCCACAGAAGGCTGTGGAGGCCAAGCAATGGATATTTTTAAGGCAGAGATAGATAGATTGTTGATTGGTATGGGTGTCAGGGGTTACGGGATTATGGGGCAGGAGAATGCAGTTAGAAGAAAGAGATAGATGAGCCATGATTGAATGGCGGAGTAGACTTGATGGGACGAATGGCCCAAATCTGCTCCTATCACTTATGAACTTATATGGAGTGCATATTTTAAGCATTGGCCATTTGGATTGAAGGGCCTGTTCCTCTTCTATAATCTCAACTGAGACATTATGGATATTTTTGATAACCAGAAAGAAAAACAAAATGATTAGCCAGCGTCTACTCAATAGATTCTACCCAAGATCTTTGTTGTTTTCTGGCCTTCATGGTACAGTTATCAAGTCAACATTAACATGGATCCCCATCAAATTAATAACAAGCTTGTATAGAAACATAGAAAAATAGATGCAGAGTAGACTATTCAGCCCTTCGAGCCAGCACCGCCATTCAATATGATCAAGGCTAATCATCTAAAATCAGTACCCCGTTCCTGCTTTTTCCCCCATATCCCTTGATTCTGTTAGACCTAAGAACTAAATCTAAGTCTCGCTTGAAAACATCCAGTGAATTGGCCTCCACTGGCTTTGGTGGCAGAGAACTCTCTGGCCATGCTACAGCCTGGGTGTGCAGGGCTGGGTAGACAAGAATAATTTAAAACACTCGGTATTACCTGGAAGTTGCCATTGTAATCATTAAAGAGGTCATCGAAGACATGTTTTGGATCTGGTATTCCTGGAAAAAGCAGGGTCCTTACCCTAAACACATAAATATGATCAGTCCACGTTCAGAGGCAGATGAAGCAGGTTACCCACAAAAAGGAAATGTTTAACTCAAGAGTAGTAACTAATTGTGTTGACATTGCATGTCTATGTTCACTTGTGGCTCTGCAATTTAGATTAGTTTGATTTAGTTTTAGTTTAGAGATAGAGCAGAAACAGGCCCTTCGGCCCACCGAGCCTATGTGGACCAGTGATCCCCGCACACTAATACTATCCTAAACACACCTGGGATAATTACGTTACGCATTACTATTTACGCGGAGGAGCTCGTGAACATACTCGTGGAAGGTCATAGGAGTTTGCAGAATGCCACGAGTTTGATTTTTGTTTTATCTCGGGAGAGCTCTTGGGTAAACTCGCATCATGGGACAGGGCCTTAACTTAGTGAAGGCAGACTCTTGCAATGCTTAAGGAGTCTTTTAGATTGTTCAAAATTAGTGGAGGGTGTAAAGTACTTAATCCCTGATCAAGGAAGTGAAAGGAATACATTTAAGAAATTATTGATTCACTAGTTCTGAAGTTCGTAAGTTTAAGTCTGACTTAGGAGTACCTCCTCTGGGCTGTCACTCCAATTCAGGTCTGAGAGAATCCTCCACTGTCAGAGAAGCTAGCTTTCAGATAGAATGTAAAACTTAAGGGCCCATCCCACTTAGGTGATTTTTTGGGCGACTACAGGCGACTGCCGCACAGTTTTCGACATGTTGAAAAATTTTAGGCAACAGTGGTGACAATTTTTGCTGTCGTAGGTTGTCGCCAGGTGAATTCCCTGTGCTGTATCTTTAAAACAGTTGTTCAAATAGCCCCAATTACCACACACCATTCCTTCTGATATCTCTGAGGCATCATTCCATAGAGTTATAAAAAGCTGGAGTAACTCAGCGGGACAGGCAGCATCTCTGGAGAGAAGGAATGGGTGACGTTTCGGGTCGAGATGTCTGAAGAAGGGCCTCGACCCAAAACGTTACCCATTCCTTCTCCCCAGAGATGCTGCCTGTCCTGCTGAGATACTCCAGCTTTTTGGGTCTATCTTTGGTTTAAGCCAGCATCTGCAGTTCCTTCCTACAAATGCCATAGAGTTCTACAGCATGGAAACAGATCCGTTGGCCCAACTCATCCATGCTGACAAAGATGTCCCATCTAAGCACGTCTCGTTTGCCTGTGTTCGGCCCATATCTCTCCAAGCCAGGCATATGGAACTAGCTGAAATGGGGCACTTTGGTCACAGGGAGAACGTGCAAACTGGGGTTAGGAGGGAGAGATAGATCAGCCATGGTTGAATGGCGGAGTGGATTTGATGGGCCAAATGGCCTAATTCTGCTCCTATCACTTATGATCTTATGATTTTATGATCAACAGCACACAAGGTCAGGATTGAACCTAGATCTCTGGACAAGTTGGGCCAAAGGGGCTGTTTCAAAGCTGTGTGATTCCATGCCACTGGGTCTCTACTTGAACAATGCAAGAAGCAAGAGAGTATTTTTTTTGTTTCCTTTAAACTCTGGCTTTGATAACAGTAACAGAGTGATCGCTGGTCGGTGTGTAAATGTCCCACGGGGAAGACAATGAGACACTTTTAACGACTCCCTGCTCACTAACCCTTCACTTACCTCTTCACTCGACCAAGCACGCAAACAAATACGGCTAAAACTATAGCTGTCGCTGGTAGGAAAACCAGTAAAACTGCCCTCATCCCCGGCACGGGACATGATTCTGGGGAAAGAAAATGAAGGATTGTATTAAATAAACATCATTCATCAATATCAAAGCAGAAAACAAAAGGCCGGTTAGCCTGACGTCAGTGGTAGGTAAGATGTTGGAGTCAATTATTGAAGGATGAGGTTACGCAGTACTTGGAGGTTCACGATAAAATAGGCTGAAGTCAGCATGGTTTTGTGAAGGGAAGATCTTGCCTGACAAATCTGCCGGAGTTCTTTTAGGAAGTAAATAGCAGGACAGACAGAAATGTTGTTCGCCTAGATTTTCAGACGGCCTTTGATAAGGTGCCACACGTCAGGCTGCGAGGGAAGGTGAGAGCCCGTGGTATTAAAGGGAAGATACTAGCATGGATAGCGGGTTAGCTGGATGGCAGAAGGCAAAGAGTTGCAATAAAAGGCGCTTTTTTCAGGTTGGCTGCCAGTAACGAGTGGCGTTCCGCAAGGGTCGATGCTGGGGCCACTTCTCTTCATGTTGTACATTGATGATTTTCACAAGGGGATTGAAGGCTTTGTGGCCAAGTTTGCAGATAATGCTAACATAGGCGGAGGGGCAGGCAATGTTCACTGGAGTTTAGAAGGTTGAGGGGGGACCTCATTGAAACGTACAGGACAATGAAAGGCATAGATATAGAGGATGTAGAAAGGATGTTTCCACTGGTGGGAGATTCTCGGACCGGAGGTCGTAGCCTCAGAATTAAATGGCGTTCTTTTAGAAAGGTGGTGAGGAGGAACTTCTTTATAGAAAAGAGACAATAAACAATTGGTGCAGGAGGAGGCCATTCAGCCCTTCGTGCCAGCTCCGCCATTCACTGTGATCATGGCTGATCATCCACAATCAGTACCCCGTTCCTGCCTTCTCCCCACATCCCCTGACTCCGCTATCTTTTAGAGCCCTATCTAGCTCTCTCTTGAAAGCACCCAGAGAACCTGCCTCCACCGTCCTCTGAGGCAAAGAGTAGTTGATTTATGGAAGACCCTTTTTTTCACCCAGTTTTATTCCGCCAGGGAGGTCCTACCTTCCACTACCTGCAACCTCCGGCAACCACCTTTAACTAGCATCGCAACCAGCTTCGACTAAAAAATTACCGATTTTCAAAACAGCAACTTATTTTTAGTCGCGGCCGATTTTGTATTTTTTGAAATAATCACCGGTACATAGAAGAGGCGAAAACCACTTTCGACCATTAGGGAAACTGACAAAACCCTCCGGGAACCTCCGGGAACCGCACGGAAACCTTGGGTGGGGCGCAAAGTCTCCAGAGGTTTCTGTTCAGCTTTCCTAAGTGGGACAGGGGCATTACAGCGCGAGAGACCCGGGTTTGATCCTGACTACAGGTGCTTATCTGTACGGAGTCTGTACATTCTCTCCATGTATTTTCCCCGAGATCTTCGGTTTCCTCCCACACTCCAAAAACGTACAGATTTGCAGGTTAATTGGCTTGGTATAAAAATAAAAAATTATCCCTAGTGTGTGTAGGTTGGTGTGAAAGTGCGGGGATCGCTGGCTGGCGTGCTTCTCTAAACTAAACATAACTAAATATTTGAAGGTTAATTTCTGGCTTAAGCGAGTGGACAGTTTTGTTGCGCGTTTATTGTCAGCAGTTCAGAAGACGAGTTGCTGAATGAGAAACAAAAAGTGATTTCTAGGTCAGTGTTTACAAGGTCAGGAAACAAAATTCAGCACCTACTGCAGTCTTTCCTTTCCAAATAAGAGCGGGTCCCCATTCACTCCAGTAGCCTCTGGCCGCATAAAGCTTATCGATCATGAATCTCAGACGGAAAAAATAGCACTTTGCAGGATCAACATTTGTCAAGGAAAATGACCGATCAGGTACTGCATGCCTCTGCAAGGAAACACAATGTTTTGGTCAGAGAATATACAGTACGGAAATAGGCCTGCATTTCGGCTTGCATGATTGGAGTCGTGCATTGTCTTTTCCGCTGACTGGTTAGCACACAACACAAATGCACTCATCCAGATTCAGGGACAGTTTCTTCCCAGCAGTTATCAGGCAACTGAACCACCCTACCGCATCCAGAGAGTGGTCCCGAACTACTATCAGATGTTCTTTGTGCGAACATTACAGGTTTTACCTTGCACTAAACATTATTCCCTTATCATGTATCTGTACACAGCGAACGGCTCGATTGTAATCATGTGTTGTCTTTCCGCTGACTGGTTAGCACGTTTTCCACTGTACCTCAGTACACATGACAATAAACAAATGACTAATGACTGCATGCCAACTAAGTTTACATAAATGATAGGAGCAGAATTAGGCCATTCGGCCCATCAAGTCTACTCTGCTATTCAATCATGGCTGACTTATCTTTGTGGCTCAACCCCATTCTCCCGCCTTCTCCCCATAACTCCTGACACCTGTACTAATCAAGAATCTGTCTATCTCTGCCATTAAAATATCCACTGACTTGGCCTCCACAGCCTTCTGTGGCAAAGAATTCTATAGATTCACCACCCTCCAACTAAAGAAATTCCTCCTCATCTCCTTCCGAATGGAGCAAGTCCCATTTGCCTGTTACTTGCCCACATCCCTCCAAACATGGTGGCGCAATGGTAGAGTTGCTGCCTTAGAGCGAATACAGCACCGGAGACCCGGGTTCGATCCTGACTACGAGTGCTGTCTGTACGGAGTTTGTACGTTCTGCCCATGACCTGCGTTGCTTTTCTCCGAGATCTTCGGTTTCCTCCCACACTCCAAAGACGTACAGGTTTGTAGGTTAATTGGCTTGGTAAATGTAAAAATTGTCCCTAGTGTGTGTGTGTGTGTAGGATAGTGTTAATGTGCAGGGATCGCTGGTCGGCGTGGACCCGGTGGGCCGAAGGGCCTGTTTCTGCGCTGTATCACTAATCTGTCTACCTGTTCATGTGTCTTTTAAATGGTGTAATGCATCCCGTCTCTACCGCTTCTTCTGGCATGTTAATTCCATAAAACGCACCACCCTTTGTGTGAAAACATTGACCCCCAGTTCTTTTTTAACCATTTCCCCTCTCACTTTCACGCCCTCCAATTTTAGACTCACCTTCCATAGAAACATAGATAATAGGTGCAGGAGTAGGCCATTCGGCCCTTCGAGCCTGCACCGCCATTCAATATGATCATGGCTGATCATCCAACTCAGTATCCCGTACCTGCCTTCTCTCCATACCCCCTGATCCCTTTAGCCACAAGGGCCACATCTATTAAGAGGGAGTTAGATATAGCCAATGAACTGGCCTCAACTACCTTCTGTGGCAGAGAATTCCACAGATTCACCACTCTCTGTGTGAAAAATGTTTTTCTCATCTCGGTCCTAAAATACTTCACCTTTATCTTTAAACAGTTACCCCTTGTTCTGGACTTCTCCAACATCGGGAACAATCTTCCTGCATCTAGCCAGTCCAACCCCTTAAGAATTTTGTAAGTTTCTATAAGATCCCACCTCAATCTTCTAAATTCTAGCAAGTTCCCTGGGCATTGACCTTATCTTTGTGTCTCATGGTTTTATATGCCTCTATGAGGACACCCATCAGCTTCCTACAGTCCAAGGATAATATAACCAATCTATCGGGGGGGGGGGGGGGGGGGTGGTAAAGTGACGCAATAATTGCACCACGCCACCGCACAATGATTGCTGAACACTGTTGTAGAGATGTAAGGGCTCCCGAGTCCCGGGTTCGATCCTGACTACACATGCTGTCTGATCCGAGTTTGTACATTCTCCCTGTGGCAGCGTGGTTTTCCTTCCACACTCCAAAGATGTACAGGCGTGTAGGTTAGTCGGCAGCACAGTGCTAGTGTACGGGGTGATCGGTGGTCGGCACGGACTCGGTGGGCCAAAGGGCCTGTTTCACACTGGATCTCCAAAGTCTAAAATCTAAACTAAAGTCTGTTCAGCCTTTCCTAATGACTCAAAACTTTCAGACCAGGTTATATTCTCGTAAATCTTTATCGCACCCTTTCCAGTTTAATTAACCATATAACCATATAACAATTACAGCACGGAAACAGGCCCTCTCGGCCCTTCCAGTCCATGCTGATCATTTATTTTCCCCTGGTCCCATCTACCTGCACTCAGACCACACCCCTCCATTCCCTTCCCGTCCATATACCTATCCACTTTACTTTTAAATGTTAAAATCGATCCTGCCTCCACCACTTCTGCTGGAAGATCATTCCACACAGCCACCTCTCTCTGAGTAAAGAAGTTCCCCCTCATGTTACCCCTAAACTTCTGTCCCTTCATTGTCAAGTCATGCCCTCTTGTTTGAATCTTCCCTACCCTCAATGGGAAAAGCTTATCCACGTCAACTCTGTCTATCCCTTTCATCATTTTAAAGACCTCAATCAAGTCCCCCCTTAACCTTCTGCGCTCCAAAGAATAAAGACCTAACTTGTACAACCTTTCTCTGTAACTTAGTTGCTGGAACCCAGGCAACATTCTAATAAATCTCCTCTGTACTCTCTCTATTTTGTTGACATCCTTCCTATAATTAGGCGACCAAAATTGTACACCATACTCCAGAATTGGTCTCACCTATAGCAGGATGGACTGGACTATACACTGTGCCCCAAAAGTGGCCTTGCCAATGTCTTGTATGGCTGCAAGATGTATACTGATGAGGGCAAGTGTGTCAAAACACCTCTTCACCACTCTGCCTCACATTGCTGCCACTTTAATGGAACGATATCCTTGCGCCTCTAGGTGCCTGGGACAGAGATCGCTGGTCGGCGCGGACTCAGTTGGTCGAAGGGTCTGTGTCCGCGCTGTATCTCTAAAAACTAAAACAGTCGATGTTCGGGAATTTAAAATTTGCCCCCCCCTTATTAAACCCTTTTATTGTTACGATACGATATGATACAATGCACCTATCTGCGGTCTCCATGCATATTTCCTCCTTTAAATCCCACTGATTATTAGGTAGACGTTAGAGGAGGACTAATAAAATGCCATTTGCGTAATCACCCCCTTCTTATTTCTCATTTCCATTCATACCGCCTCAAATAGATGATCCCACGAGTGGAATATCCCCTCTAAGTGGTGTAGTTTAGTTTAGTTTATTGTCACGTGTGTTGTGGTACCGTGAAAAGCTTTCACTGTACCATTGTGATGTTCTCCCAAATCAAAATGCAATTCCCCTTCTCTCTTGCCTCCAACTCTATTCCTCCTACAGTGTTTAAACAGTGAGGTGCCTGTCTTGTCGTTCCCCAGCTATGCTTCAGTGATAGCTATAATATCTCAGTCCCAAGTACCTATCCATGCCCAGAGTTCACCTATCTCAGATTAGGCCTCTTGCCCCTCCACCGTTGAAGGGATTTACCGGAGTGGCTGCCTCAAAAAAGCAGCTAGCATCATCAGAGACCCACACCACCCTGCCCACACATTTATTTCACCACTGCCTGCCATCAGGAGCCTGAAAAATGTAACGTCCACTGTCAGGAACACCTTCTTCCCTGCAGCCATTTGGCTACTAAACACAACAACCTCAAATAAGCTCTGAGCTACATAGACTAACATTGTTATAATTGCACTATTATTGTTTGCTTTCTGTGTGTGTGTGTGTGTGTGTATATATGATCTATAAATATATGATCTATGTACTGTATATATAAATGTGTGTGTGAACTTGTAAGTGTATATGTACACACACTGAACTGTTTTTTTCCCTCTCTCGTTTATGACATGACAATAAAACCCTCTTGACTCGACTCTCTTGCGTTGAAATAAATGCAGGTCAATCTATCTGTCTTTTCTGGCTCCCTGCCATTCTCTGTCAGTCTGTCTACTGAACTTGGTCCATTTGATGAAGAGGCACGTGGAAATACGCAGGAAGTCCACGAAAATCCCCATACAGGTGTCAGGGTTTACGGGGAGAAAGCAGGAGAATTTGGTTAGAAGGGCGAGATAGATCATCCATGATTGAATGGTGGTGCAGACTTGATGGACCGAATGGCCTAATTCTGCCCCTGTCACGTATGACGTTATGAAAATGTGGCGCCTGAGCCGGGTGAGGTGGACGATCTCGACCTCAACGGGACCTTCCGCGCTGATCAGCGGGTCGAGTTTGCTCCAGGCGGCCGGGGTTCTGGAACTCCGGCCCAGCGGGAGCCGGCAGATGCGTGCCCATTGCCGATTTCCGCGGCCGATCGGCGGGTCGAACTGCTCACATTTTGCCTGTGATATTTCAGTCACATAGTGATGGTATCACATTTGACAAGGTGTTTATAATAATGAGAGGAATAGATTGGGTAGATGCAAGAGCCTCTTGCCCAGAGTAGGTGAATCAAGGACCAGAGGACATAGGTTTAAGGTGAAGGGGAACAGATTCAATAGGAATCTGAGGCGTAACATTTTCACACAAAGGATGGTGGGTGTATGGAACGAGCTGTCAGGGGAGATAGTTGAGGCTGGGACTATCCCAATGTTCAAGAAACAGTTGGACAGGTACATGGATAGGACAGGTTTGGAGAGATATGAACTAAGCGCATGCAGGTGGGATTAGTGTAGCTGGACATAGTTTGTCGGTGTGGGCAAGTTGGGCCGAAGGGCCTGTTTCCACACTCTTTACACACTTTTCACCCATAGAGTTGTGAATCTGTGGCATTCTTTGCCACAGAAGGCAGTGGAGGCCAATTCCCTGAATGTATTCAAGAGAGAGTTAGATGTCTAACATCCGTCTAACATGGCTCTTTGGGCTAACGGAATCAATGGATATGGGGAGAAAGCAAGAGTTCAAGAGACACTTATTATCGCATGCACCAATTGGTACAGTGAGATTTGGGTTACCATGCAGCCATATGAATAAAAAGAACACAATGCACGATAGAATTTAACATGAACATCCCCAATCAGAGGAATCAACGTTTCCCACTGTGAGGGAACGAGGGTACTGATTTTGGATGATCAGCCATGATCATATTGAATGGCGGTGCTGGCTCGAAGGGCCGAATGGCCTACTCCTGCGCCTATTGTGTATGTTTCTATGTTTCTATCACTCTTTGGCTCTATGACTATAAACTTTAATGAATGGTGCAACTCGGCCTGAGAATGTGAAAACCAGGTGATAGCTATTCCCCAGCTACACCCATTCGAGAATTCTCTGCAGTGAAATATAAAATTATGTAATAAGAATAGAGGGAATGTAATAAGCTGAGGAATCATCGGGAGTTTCAAACAATGTTCCAATATAAATAGCAGAAGGGTAGGAGTGGTGGTTATGATCGGATGCCAAAATTCATGATTAGATCACGGTTTCATAATGCCCTTTAGTTCCCGGAGTCTTTCTGATCTCCCCTGGTGCTTGACAGGATGAATCGGAAAGAAATTCCATTGTACCATGTGCAGCCACGAAGCCCAGGCAGCAGCCTTTGTTTCTGCTCCCTGCAGGGCTGGAGGTACTGTCAAAAGAGCAATGATAGTCCGCCAACAATTAAATACCTCTTCCCAATTTCACTTCCATTTGGAAATGGAAATCAGAAGGGCTAGGCCTCGTCGAAATTACCCGTCTCACATCCGATCACTTAAAAACAAAATTAAACTCTAATGTCACGTCAAGGGATGGCCACGGAAGGGGTAGAGTTTTGGTGCGTTTCGAAGCCCAAAGGTTTTCAGTGCAGCGTTAAGGACATTCAACTCTTTTTGTCGGTGGTGAACTTAGCCCTTCTCAGGGGTTGAATTTCAACAGACTTTTTCTTTACGCCTTCCAAACTAATTGAATCTTTTTGGACTTTGTCCTCGCGGTCTTTTGTATTCTTTCCGCAATCATCTCGTGCCTCCAGGAAGAATTACATGCAGCTCGGAGGGAGAATTAGAAAGGCTATTAAGGGCCAGCCACTTCTCAAGCACATTGGGATGGAGATCTTGTTTTAAATCTTAAAATAGTCCACAAAAGAGTCTTATGCAAATACACCAACCAGGGGAAATTAAGCCCTTTTTTCCTGCGATGGATCTTATGAATCATATTAAATTTCCCTCATTTGGAATGAACCTTGTTCAGTTTGAATTAAAATGTAATAGATTTGAAAGTATCTTACAACATTAATTTTTTTTTTAATGAATCGACCTCCTATTATTCAAAAGACTTTGTACCACTTTATTTCCCCAGTAATTCTTACTCCTAAACTGTGATTCCTTCTAAGTCAACATTTGTCTTTTTGTTTTGTGCTGGTGCTGTTTAAAACCACCGAGTTCCTCTGGCAGGTAGTTTTTTTTGTCCAGTAATGAAGTTTGATTGATATAACAAATCTAACATGGTTACAGAAATTCCCAAGGTCTTCCAGGAATGATTGGGTTAACGTATGATGAGCGTTTGACGGCACTGGGCCTGTACTTGTTGCTGCTTAGAAGGAAACTTACCAAAAAAATGAAAGGCCTGGACAGAGTGGATGTGGAGAGGAAAGTCTAGGGCCAGAGGCCACAGCCTCAGAATAAAAGGGCGTCCTTTTAGAAGGGAGATGTGGAGGAATTTCTTCAGTCAGAGGGTGGTGAATTTGTGAAATTCATTGCCACAAAAGGCTGTGGAGACCGTCAATAGATTTTGTAAGGTGGAGATTGACAGATTCTTGATTATTAAGGGTGTCAGGGGTTATGGGGAGAAGGCAGGAGAATGGGGTTGAGAGGGAAAGATAGATCAGCCTTGATTGAATGGCGGAGAAGACTTGATGGGCTGAATGGCCTCATTTTGCTTCCATAACTTATCAACTACCAAGGTCGTGCTATCAGACAAATTTGGTATTAAACCATAAATGGAAATATTGGAAGCAAGGAACTGCAGATGCTGGTTTACATAAAAGGACACAAAGTTCTGGAGTAAATCTGAGGGTCAGGCTGCAGCTCCGGAGAACATGCATAGGTGACATTTCAGGTCAGGACTAAAGAAGATCCTGACCTGAAACATCACCTATCTGCATTCTCCAGAGATGCTGCTTGACCCCGCTGAGTTACTCCAGCACTTTGTTGCCTTTTTAAAGGAGATATTAGTACAGGATGTGTGGGAAAAAAAGACAGAGCTTGAGGGAGGAGAGATTTTCAGGGGAGGGAAGAGTCAGGGAGAGAATTACAAACAGCATGGAATAGATTGGGTAGACGCACAGCCTCTTGGCCAGGACTAGAGGACATAGGTAAGTTTTTCACACAAAGGGTGGTGGTTGTATGGAATGAGCTGCCGGAGGTAGTAGTTGAAGCAGGCACTATTGCAGCATTTAAGAAACATTTAGACAGGTACTTGGATAGGGCAGGTTTAGAGGGATATGGGCCAAACGCAGGCAGGTGGGACTAGTGCAGATGGGACATGTTGGCCAGTGTAGGCAGTTGGGCTGAAGGGCCTGTTTCCACACTGTATCACTCTATGACTCTCTCTGACCCCATGATTGATGGACACTGATACAGTTTAGGTTAGTTTAGTTTAGTTTAGAGATACAGTGTGGAAACAGGCCCTTCAGCCCACTGGGTCCGCACCGACCAGCGATCACTGCCCACTAGGGACAATTTTATTTTTAACATTTACCAAGCTAGTTAACTTACAAACTATACATCATTGGAGTTGTGGAGCTGGAGAAAGTTATAGTGACAAGCCACACATTTAAACTTGTGTAAATCCCACCCTGGCCACTCTTTCTTCTCCCCTCTCCCATCGGGTAAAAGATATAGACGTGTGAAAACGCACACCTCCAGATTCAGAGACAGTTTCTTCCCAGCTGTTATCGGGAACTGAACCATCCTACTGCAATCAGAGAGCAGTCCTGAACTACTATTGGGCAATCTTTAATCGGACTTGACTGGCGTTACCTTGCACTAAACATTATCCTCTAATTGTGTATCTGTGGACTTTTAACTGCACCTCGTTACACGTAACAATAAACTAAACGGAACTGATATGCTCTTGCGTCAGCTTCAAATCTACATACCTGCCATTTGGAGCCCAGGTTATTTCTGTATTCCATCTCATACTGAAAATAGTTAAAAATATTTTTCTTCGGTACATCCCACATCAAGAACAGTGTCTCATTCCCGATAAGTCTGGCTGTCAGGTTTTGTGGCGGATTCATTTTCACTGGGATAATAAGGTACAGTACAAAATTAGAATTATCGCAAAATGTAGTCCTGGAACCCACTGTAGGATCCAGCAGATGCTACTGAGTGTTTGTGCGCACAGAGGGTGGTGAGTGTCAGACATTTTGAGCCGAAGGACCTGTTTCTTGCTATACAGTTTAGTTTAGTTTCGAGATGAGCGGCACGGTGGCGCAGCAATACAGTTGCTGCCTTACAGCGCCAGAGCCCCAGGTTCAATCCTGACTACGGGTGCAATTTGTCCGTAGTTTGTACGTTCTCCTCGTGACCGCGTGGGTTTTCTCCACGAGCCTCGGTTTCCTCCTACAGGCGGAAAACATACAGGTTTGTAGATTAATTGGCTTGGTATAAATGTAATTTGTCCCTAGTGTGTGCAGGATAGTGTTGATGTGTGGGGATCGCTGGTCTGTGTGGACTCGGTGGGCCGAAGGGCCTGTTTCCATGTTGTACCCCTAAATTAAATACAATGAGGAAACAGGCCCTTCGGCCCACCGAGTCCGCGCCGACCAGCGATCCCAGCACATTAACACTATCCTACACACACTAGGGACAATTGACAAGTTGACCAAGCCAATTAGCCGAGTTGACAAAACGTCGTGGGCAATAAACTGATGCTGTGGGACACCAGTTCCTACACGTTTATAGATACAGCTTAGAAACACCGGAAAACCCAGGCTGAGTTACTTTAATGATTTAAAGGAAATCCAAAAAAAATAGCATACCGTAATCTCCAAGCAGAAAGGTCTGTGGTCTTATTCGGATTCGGTTGTTGTTATCTATAACATAGACATAGAGGTAGTTGGATTTGGTAGTGCTGGCATTGATGGTGAAGTGGCAGCCAACGTTATGATTTCCGCGCTGTAAATATTGTTTGCATTGTTTCACCGGCATGTGTTTTTTGAATCTGGAGGAAAGTCAGGATAGAACAGTCCATTTAAGCAAGAAATAAACTGAGGCACTTCCAGGAATTACCATTGGTGTTCATACTTCCATTCATTCAATTCAGTTCAGTTTAGTTTATTGTCACGTGCACCGAGCTACGGTGAAAAGCATTTGTTGCGTGCTAACCAGTCAACAGAAAGACAATACATGATTATAATCAATTCATTTACAGTGTATAAATGATACATGATAAGGGAATAACATTTAGTGCAAGGTAAAGCCAGTAAAGCCCGATCAAGGATAGTCCGAGGGTCACCAATGAGATAGATAGCAGTTCAACACTGCTCTCTGGTTGTGGTAGGATGCTTCAGTTGCCTGATAACAACTGGGAAGAAACTGTCCCTGAATCTGGAGGTGGGCATTTTCACACTTCTAAATCCTTTGCCTGATGGGAGAGGGGGGGCGAAGGGGGAGTGGCCGGTGTGCGACTCGGCCTTGATTATGCTGCTGGCCCTGCCGGGGCAGCGTGAGGTGTAGATGGTGTCAATGGGTCATTCCATTCATACTCCCTTCCACTGAGTCCATCTACACTTCACACTGCCTCAGCAAGGCCACCAGCATAATCAAGGACCAGTCTCACCCCAGTCACTCCCTCTTCCCCCCCTCAGGCAAGAGGTACAGAAGTGTGAAAACGCACACCTCCAGATTCAGGAGCAGTTTCTTCCCAGCTGCTGTCAGGCAACCGGACTGCCCTACCACAACCAGAGAGCAGTGCTGAACTACTATCTACCTCATTGGTGACCGTCAGACGATCCTTGATCGGACTTTGAGGTAGACACAAAATGCTGGAGTAACTCAGCGGGACTGACCTCCCATCTACCGCATTGGTGACCTTCAAACTATCTTTAATCGGACTTTACCTGACGTCAATGTTATACCTTGCACTAAATATTGTACCCTTTATCCTTTATCAGTGCACTGCGGATGGGTTTGTTGAATTCATGTGTCATCTTTACTTTGACTGAATAGCATGTAAATAAAGGCTTTGCAGAATGTCACGTGACAATAATAAACCAGACTAAACTAAAAATGAAACTTAACCAAACTTCACACTAATTGCCTTTCCACATTTTGATTAATAATATACTGGGCACCTACTGTGAGAATATTCGCCTGCAGGTTACAGATGGAAATACCTTCACTTTTGTTTGGAACTCTCAAAATTAATTATTAAATTGGCGAAATAGCTGTACCATTTATTTTAGCTACCTCTGGATTTTCCCAAAGAGCTAATGAAATATGTGTGTGGAATATAGTTTGGAGTTTAGAGAGACAGCGTGGAAATAGGACATCCGGCCGGCCGAGTCCGCGCTGACCAGCGGTCACTGCTTTTAGAAATATAGAAACATAGAAAAATAGGTGCAGGAGTAGGCCATTCGGTCCTTCGAGCCTGCACCGCCATTCAATGTGATCATGGCTGATCATCCAACTCAGTGTCCTGTATCTGCCTTCTCTCCATACACCATGATCCCTTTAGCCACAAGTGCCACATCTAACGCCCTCTTAAATATAGCCAATGAACTGGCCTCAACTACCTTCTGTGGCAGAGAATTCCAGAGACTCACCACTCTGTGTAAAGAATGTTTTCCTCATCTCGGTCCTAAAGGAATTCCCCCTTATTCTTAGATTGTGACCCCTTGTTCTGGACTCCCCCAACATCGGGAACAATCTTCCAGCATCTAGCTTGTCCAACCCCTTAAGAATTTTGTAAGTTTCTATAAGATCCCCCCTCAATCTTCTAAATTCCAGCGAGTACAAGCCGAGTCTATGCAGTCTTTCCTCATATGAAAGTCCTGACATCCCAGGAATCAGTCTGGTGAACCTTCTCTGTACCCCCTCTATGGCAAGAATGTCTTTCCTCAGATTTGGAGACCAAAACTGTACGCAATACTCCAGGTGTGGTCTCACCAAAACCCTGTACAACTGCAGTAGAACCTCCCTGCTCCTATACTCAAATCCTTTCGCTATAAATGCTAACATACCATTTGCTTTCACAGTACCTCGGTACACGCAACAATGAATTAAACTAAATCACACTGAATTGCACGCTAACACTATCCTGCACACACTAGGGACAATTTACAACTATACCAAGCCAATTAACCTACCAACCTGTGCTTCTTTAGTACGTGGACGGAAACCGGAGGGAACCTACGCAGGTCGTGGGGAGAACGTACAAACTGCGTAGAGACAATCACCTGCGGTCAGGATCAAACCCGTGTCCCTGGCACTATAAGGCAGCAACTCTACCCCTGCGCCAGCCTGCCGTCCCTACATGAATTTCATGAACTGTCTAACTGGCTTCTGAGATCAGCCGTGATTGAATAACAGAGTAGACTTGATGGGCCGAATGGCCTAATCACATGAATGGCCTATCACATGATCTTATGACCATATGACCCTATGAATAACATTTAGTGCAAGATCATTACTCTAAAGTCCGATCAAAGATAGTCCCGAGGGTCTCCAATGAGATAGATAGTAGTTCAGGACAGCTCTCTGGTTGTGGTAGGTCCGTTCTGTTGCCTGATAACAGCTGAGAAGAAACCTGACAGAGGGGGAAAGTTTAAAGGAGATTTATTGTTGACACACATAATGAATAGTGCCTGAAACACATTGCCAGGGATCGTGGTGGAAGCACACGCTATTGTGGCAAATATGAGACATTTAGAAAGGCATGTGATTAGTACAGGTGTCAGAGGTTATGGTGAGAAGGCAGGAGAATGGGTTTCGGAGGGAGAGATAGATCAGCCAATTGAATGGTGGAGTAGACTTGATGGGCCGAATGGCCTAATTCTACTATTCCTTATGACCTTATGATGAGGGCACGTAGGGAATGGAAGGATATGGATCATGGGCAGCCAGGGAGATTTGTTCAATTTGGCATCATGTTCAGCACAGACACCGTGGGCTGAATGGCCCATTCCATGTTAGAAACGTAGAAAATAGGTGCAGGAGTAGGCCATTCAGCCCTTCGAACCAGCACCGCCATTCAATATGATCATGGCCGATCATCCAAAATCAGTACCCCGTTCCTACTTTTCCCCCATATCCCTTGACTCCTTTTGCCCTAACTCTCTCTTGAAAACATCCAGTGAATTGGCCTCCACTGCCTTCTGTGGCAGAGAATTCCACAGATTCACAACTCTCTGGGTGAAAATGGTTTTCCTCATCTCAGTCCTAAATGACCCACACCTTATGCTTATACTTTGACCCCTGGTTCTGGACTCCTCCAACATCGGGAACATTTTTCCAGCAGTACAGTTCCATGTTGTACTGTTCGATGCTCTGTGGTAAATCCAAGGGAGAATCACTAGCCTGAGGGACCTGTGGAATTCTTCAATAAATGGCCTCTCCTGTACCAAGCCAAAGAAAAACCTTGGGATTCTTGTGGTCTTTTATCACATTAGCTGTGAATAACCATGAATTTCTTTGAATGGCAGGCGCGGAACTGATTAAGTTGGTTAGTATTCCATGAATAGAAACTCTGCTAAATTTAATTGCTTCCGTGCCTATTTCAATGTTATTCAAATGAATCGACCCTTGGAACAGCAATGCTTAAAGCATAATTATCGTGGCATGTTTAGGGGATCCTAAACCAAGCTAAAATGTCACACAGAAGATACATAGAAACATGGAAAATAGGTGTAGGAGTAGGCCATTCGGACCTTCGAACCAGCACCGCCATTCAATACGATCATGGCTGATCATCCAGAATCAATATCCTGTTCCTGCTTCCTCCCCTTATCCCTTGATTCCGTTAGCCCTAAGAGCTATATCTAACTCTCTCTTGAATGCATCCACTGAATGTGGCAGAGAATTCCAGAGAATTCCCACCACTTATTCTTAAACTGTGACCCCTGGTTCTGGATTTCCCCAACAAGGAGAAAATTTTCCCTGCATCTAGCCTGTCCAATTCCTTTAGAATGTTACATCTTTCTTTAGCCAGCCATCTCCTCATAACTCTGCTACCTATATGCCAGCCTCTTTTCTTATTGCTATAATAAATTGATTAAAAGGTACAGCATGGAAACAGGCCCTTTGGCCCACCAAGTCCGTGCTGACCAGCGATCATCCATTCACACTAATTCTAAGGTTTAAGGTGAAGGGGAAAAGATTTAATGGGAATATGAGGGGTAACTTTTTCACACAATGTGGGGCTGGTGTATGGAACAAGCTGCCAGAAGAGGTAGTTGAGGCAGGGACTATCCCAACATTTAAAAAACAGTTAGACAGGTACATGGATGGGACAGGTTTGGAGGGATATGGGCCAAACACGGGCAAGGAACATGTTGACCAGTGTGGGCAGGTTGGGCCGAAGGCTCTGTTTCCAGTAGAGTCGATAAGGGAGAACCAATGGATGTGTTATATCTGGACTTTCAGAAGGCTTTCGACAAGGGCCCACATAAGAGATTAGTATGCAAACTTAAAGCACACGGTATTGGATGTTCAGTATTGATGTGGATAGAGAACTGGCTGGCAGACAGGAAGCAAAGAGTAGGAGTAAACGGGTCCTTTTCAGAATGGCAGGTAGTGACTAGTGGGGTACCGCAAGGCTCAGTGCTGGGATCCCAGCTATTTACAATATGTATTAATGATTTGGACGAGGGAATTTAATGCAACATATCCAAGTTTGCGGATGACACGAAGCTGGGGGGCAGTGCTAGCTGTGAGGAGGATGCTAGGAGGCTGAAAATTGACTTGGATAGGCTGGGTGAATGGACAAATGCATGGCAGATGCAGTATAATGTGGATAAATGTGAGGTTATCCACTTTGGTGGCAAAAACAAGAAAGTAGACTATTATCTGAATGGTGACCGATTAGGAAAAGGGGAGATGCAACGAGACCTGGGTGTCATGGTACACCAGTCATTGAAAGTAGGCATGCAGGTGCAGCAGGCAGTGAAGAAAGCGAATGGTATGTTAGCATTCATAGCAAAAGGATTTGAGTATAGGAGCAGGGAGGTTCTACTGCAGTTGTACAGGGTCTTGGTGAGACCACACCTGGAGTATTGCATACAGTTTTGGTCTCCAAATCTGAGGAAATACATTCTTGCCATAGAGGGAGTACAGAGAAGGTTCACCAGACTGATTCCTGGGATGTCAGGACTTTCATATGAGGAAAGACTGGATAGACTTGGCTTGAACTTGCTAGAATTTAGAAGATTGATTGGGAATCCTATAGAAACTTATAAACTTATAAAATTCTTAAGGGGTTGGACAGGCTAGATGCAGGAAGATTGTTCCCGATGTTGGGGAAGTCCAGAACAAGGGGTCACAGTTTAAGGATAAGGGGGAAATCTTTTAGGACTGAGATGAGAAAAATATTTTTCACACGAGTGATGAATCTGTGCAATTCTCTGCCACAGAAGGTAGTTGAGGCCAGTTCATTGGCTATATTTAAGAGGGAGTTAGATGTCGCCCTTGTGGCTAGAGGGATCAGGGGGTATGGAGAGAAGGCAGGTACAGAATACTGAGTTGGATGATCAGCCATGATCATATTGAATGGCGGTGCAGGCTTGAATGCACCTATTTTCTATGTTTCTATGTTCCCACACTGTATCACTCTATGACGTTAAGACTATGAGTTCTATGTTATCACACTTTCTCATCCACTCAAAACACGTCAGGGGCAATTTAAAGAGGCCAATTAACGTACAAAATCTGCACGTCTTTAGGATGCGGGAGGAATCCGGAGCACCAGGAAGAAACCTACGCTGTCACAGGGAGAACGTGCAAACTCCACGCAGACAGCACCCAGGGTCAGGATCGAATCTGGGTCTCTGGTGCTGTGAGACAGCAGCTCTACTAACAAAGTCAAGATAGAAATCTATTGGGAAAACACCTCGAGTCTTTTGCCCAGAGAAGGGGAATCGAGAACCAGGGTTTAAGGTGAAGGGAGGAAAGATTTGAATGAGAACCTGAGGGGTGATTTTTTTCCCTCAAAGGGTGGTGGGTGTGCGAAACAAGCTGCCGGAGGATGTAGTTGAGGCAGGGACAATCACAACGTTTAAGTAACACTTAGACAGGTACATGGATAGGACCAGCTTGGAGGGATATGGACCAAACGCAGGCAGGTGGGACATGTTGGTCAGTGTGGTCAAGTTGGGTCGAAGGGCCTGTTGGCACGCTGTACGACTCTATGATTTTAATTATGCATAACCCACTCTATGAGCAAAGCCCATCCCTTTTGTACTGTGTGGCACATGAATCCAAGAAGACTTACTTATAATGAACCTCATAGCTTATATTTTGCATTTCGTCTTTGCCTTGCTCCAACGAGCAGTTGAAGTGGTTATCATCTGAATACAGGCAGTCCAAAACATAAGAACTTGTCCCATTAAGTACCAGTCTATTCGGTCCTGCAAAGACAGAAGAACATTACATTTTGCAGGGCTCACAGACACATAATGAAATATGCACACAGAGCGGGAATTCCTAAAGTGCTTAACTGCTTTGGGTAGACAATCAATAAATCTATTAGAGGATAAAGGCATGACTTCTCTACTCCAGGAATGGTAAGATGTTTAAGCAGCATAAAATCAATAGATTTAAAAGGGAACCAAATGAGGAAATGAGAACATAATGTCAGAGGGTGGTGAATCTGTGGAATTCACTTATGAACATGAACTTTTAACCTTAGTTCGGTACCCAAATCTGTTGGTCCTTTCCTACCATCAACAATGCTAACAATACACAAAGGTCAAAACCCAGATTAGTTTAGTGTAGTTTAGAGATACAGTGTGGGAACAGGCCCTTCGGCCCACCAAGTTCGCGCTGATCAGCGAATCCCGCACACTAACACTCTCATAGACACACCAAGGACAATTTAGAATTTGCAATTTTACCAAGCCTGGTTTACAAACCTGTACATCTTTGGAATGTGGGAAGAAACCGGAGCGCCCAGAGAAAACCCACGCAGGTCACGGGGAGAATGTACAAACTCCATACAGACAAGCACCCGCGGTCAGGATCGAACCTGGGTCTCTGGCGCTGCGGGGCAGCAACTCTACAGCTGTGCCACTGTGCGGGCCAGATATTCAAGAGCTATTATTTTAGAGGTCATGTAACATTCAAAAACAGTTGTGTTCTTCATACCATGTTCCTGCAGTTGGAAGCAGTTCATCGGTGTTACAGTCAGATCATTTGAAGTGTCTATGTATAAGCATAACCAGTTAAAAATGCCTGTGTTGTTTCTCAGTATAAAACTTTGCTTCCCTTCGTTCGAGGTGCGCTGTCCCTTATTCATTCTTCTCATAAACCTGCGAGAACATTTACACATGCAGAGAATTAGAACGGAGATGAGAAGGAATTTCTTTAGTCAGAGGGTGGTGAATCTGTGGAATTCATTGCCATAGACGGCTGTGGAGGCCAAGTCAATGGATGTTTTTTTTAGATGGAGATTGGCGCATGGGAATGAAGGGGCAAGGGGATTCGATGGCATTGTGGAGAGAATAAAATGGCGTGGGATAGGATTAGTGTTAAAATGGGTGGTTGATGACTGGTGCGGACTTGGCGGGTTGAAGGACCTTCCTTGAGCGCAGTGATGATATTGAGGATGACTACATACCAGTAATAAAACCGGTCCTTAGCACCAAGAGCTGCCTCTTCATTTGCCTTCCATGTGCAGTTAATGTACTCCATGTTGTGATAGATACACTTCATTTGATCATCAGTCTCACCTTCCACTGCCAAATATTAAAGATACAAACACAAGAGACTGTTACACCTTACAGGCAAATGAATCAAACATACCTTAACTGAAACGTTGGATTGCACCCTTGTCGTGGTCGGGGAGCTTGTGTCTCTCAGTGACCCCTAGAGCTACGCCAGCGGGAGATTCGTCTCCTGTTAGGGTCTCCCATGCTGGACAGGTGGAAGGGTAGAGGCGAGACGAAGAGCGATCCACTGGTCCTCCAGGTTGGAGGTTGAGCACAGGGCTAACAACCCTGTCTCGTAAAACAAATATGTTACACCAACAGCAACTGAAGGAATCAACACTACTGGGTGGAGGACCTCAGAAACATAGAAACATAGAAACATAGAAAAATAGGTGCAGGAGTAGGCCATTTGGCCCTTCGAGCCTACACCGCCATTCAATGTGATCATGGCTGATCATCCAACTCAGTATCCTGTACCTGCCTTCTCTCCATATCCCCTGATCCCTTTAGCCACAAGTACCACATCTAACACCCTCTTAAATATAGCCAATGAACTGGCCTCAACTACCTTCTGTGGCAGAGAATTCCAGAGACTCACCACTCTCTGTGTAAAGAATGTTTTCCTCATCTCGGTCCTAAAGGAATTCCCCCTTATCCTTAGACTGTGACCCCTTGTTCTGGAGCAACCTTCGTTGCTGCCCGACATGCCAGGAGGCATAATAGACAGTAAGTAAGTAAAGCTACGTACACACAATTAGTTTAGTTTAGTTTAGAGATACAGCGTGGAAACAGGCCCTTCGGCCCACCGAGTCCGCACCGACCAGTGATCCCCATACACTAGCACTATCCAACACACTGGGGACAATTTACAGTTTTCCTGAATCCAATTAACCGACAAACCTGTACGTCTTTGGAATGTGGGAGGAAACCGGAGCACCCGGGGAAAACCCACACAGTCACGGGGAGAACGTACAAACTCTGTACAGACAGCGCCCGTGGTCAGGATCAAAGCCGGGTCTCTGGCGTTGTGAGGCAGCAACTCTACTGCTGCTCTACCACCATGCCGCCGCCAGCATTCTCACTAGGTATCGGTCGATGTAAAAGTGATGTTGCTTACATCAAGAGCATGACTCATGACTTAAGCAAGCAAGTTGACTGTCGACCACACTACAGTAAGTGTGAAACCACCTGTCACAGATTACTTCACACAACCAGAGTTTCACAGCGGGTTCAGTAGATCTGTAATTAAACTGGGTATCGACAGATATCGTAGAGACCCGGAGAGACATACAGCACGGAAAAAGCCCAAATCATCCATGCTGACCAAGATGTCTCATCTAAGCAAGTCCCATTTGCCTGTGTTAGAGGGCCATATCCCTCTAAACCTTACCCATGCATGCACATATACAAATATATTTTAAATGCTGTTATAATACCTGCCTCAACTACTTCCTCTGGCAGATAGAAACAAAATGCTGGAGTAACTCAGTGGGACGGGTAGCATCTGTGGAGAGAAGGAATGGTGACGTTTCGAGTCGAGATGCTTCTTCAGACGGTTTGAAGATGGATCAACACCCAAAACGTCATCCATTCCTTCCCTTCAGCGATGCTGCCCATCCCGCTAAGTTACTCCATAATTTTGTATCTATCTTTGTGCCTATTTTCATAGCAAACGGATTTGAGCGTAGGAGCGGGGAGGTTCTACTGCAGTTGTACAGGGTCTTGGTGAGACCACACCTGGAGTATTGCGTACAGTTTTGGTCTCCTAATCTGAGGAAAGACATTCTTGCCATAGAGGGAGTGCAGAGAAGGTTCACCAGACTGATTCCTGGGATGTCAGGACTTTCATATGAAGAAAGGCTGGATAGACTCGCTATAATTTAGAAGATTGAGGGGGGATCTTATATAAACTTACAAAACTTTTAAGGGGTTGGGCAGGCTAGATGCAGGAAGATTGTTCCCGATGTTGGGGAAGTCCAGAACATGGGGTCACAGTTTAAGGATAAGGGGGAAGTCTTTTAGGACCGAGATGAGAAAAACATTTTTCACACAGAGAGTGGTGAATCTGTGGAATTCTCTGCCACAGAGGGTAGTTGAGGCCAGTTCATTGGCTATATTTAAGAGGGAGTTAGATGTGGCCCTTGTGGCTAAGGGGATCAGGGGGTATGGAGAGAGGGCAGATACGGGATACTGAGTTGGATGATCATCCATGATCATATTGAATGGCGGTGCAGGCTCGAAGGGCCGAATGTCCTACTCCTGCACTTATTTTCTATGTTTCTATGTTTCTATACACCAACATCTGCAGTTTCTTCCTACACATTCCTCCCCAGCCAGCTCATTTCATATATCCACCGCCCTCTGAGTGAAGAAGTAGCCCATCTCTTGATCTTCTACAGGTGTACAGTGGACAGCATATTGCCAGCATCATCAGAGACCCACACCACCCTGGCCACACACTCATTTCACTCCTGCCATCGGGAAGAAGGTATCGCAGCCTGAAAAATGTAACGTCCAGATTCTGGAGCAGCTTCTTCCCTACAACCATCAGGCTATTAAACCCGACAAATCCCAATTAAGTGCAGGAAGGAACTGCAGATGCTGGTTTAAACCGAAAATAGACACAAAAAGCTGGAGTAACTCAGCGGGTCAGGCAGCATCTCTGGAGAGAAACATAGAAACATAGGAAATAGGTGCAGGAGTAGGCCATTCGGCCCTTCGAGCCTGCACCGCCATTCAATATGATCATGGCTGATCATCCAACTCAGTATCCCGTACCTGCCTTCTCTCCATACCCTCTGATCCCCTTAGCCACAAGGGCCACATCTAACTCCCTCTTAAATATAGCCAATGAACTGGCCTCAACTACCCTCTGTGGCAGAGAGTTCCAGAGACCCACCACTCTCTGTGTGAAAAAGTCCTTCTCATCTCGGTCCTAAAGGAATGGGTGACATTTCGGATGGAGGCCCTTCTTTCCAATTAAGCTCTAAACTACATAGACCTGAGGGCATTATTTTTATCTACATATGTGTTTACATATATATTGTGCAGCTGCAAGTAAAGGGCCTGTCCCACCAGCATGCAACTCAATGCGATTAGCGCGACCTAACGTGGTCGCTTGAGCCGTCCGGCGTCGCGGGGCTGGTCCCACTTCGATCGCCGGAGCCGTGCGGAATTGTGCGGAGTTCGTCCCGAGTTCGTCCCGACACCGCGCGGGGCTCCGAAAAACTGACTATGTCTAAAAATTCCGCGCGGCAACGGCTTGTCGGCTCGCAGTTGCCTCGACGTTTACACACCGCCCCAACATCGTGCCTCCGTGAACCTATCTGTAGGTGCCTCCGTGACCCTCTATGTGTGTGGCTCCGTGGCCCTGTGTGTGTGTGTGCCTCGGTGCCCCTCTCTATGTGCCCCTCTCTGTCCTGGAGAACTTACCTTAGACTTCGCTCCAGATTCTCCTCACTTTGCGCCGCGTTGCGTCACTCACCCGACCTCCGCGCGGCCCTCGCTGCCGGTTTGGTTGCGCTTGCCGCATGCAGGTGCATTCTGGTGGGAACGGCCCTGTACAGGGGATCACCCGACCTCCGCGCGGCCCCCGCTTCTAGTTTGATCGCGTTCATCGAATAGAGTTGCATGCTGGTGGGACAGGCCTTTAAGACTTTCATTGTTCCATTTCATTACTTTGCAGGTCGAGACCCTTCTTCAGACTGTACCGCTCTCTTGAATTTCTACAAGTGTTCAGTGGAGAGCACATCGACTGACTGCATCATGAACTGGTTCGTGAACGCACGGTGGCGCGGCGGTAGAGTTGCTGCCTTACAGCGCCGGTGACGCGGGTCGATGCTGACTACGGGTGCTGTCTGTACGGAGTTTGTACGTTCTCCCCGTGATCTGCGTGAGTTTTCTCCGAGATCTTCATTTGCTCCCACGATCCAAAGACGTGCAGGTCTGTACGTCGATTGGCTTGGTTGTGTGTACTTGGTATAAGTGTATACTGTCCCTCGTATGTGTAGGATAGTGTTAATGTGCGGGGATTGTTGGTCGCCGAGGATTCGGTGGGCCGAAGGGCCTGTTTCCGCGCTGCATCTCTAAAACTAAAACTGAAACTTGAACGCCCAGGAAGATTGCAATAAAGTGGTGAAAACCGCCCAGTGCATCACTGGTGATGATCTCTCCACCACCAAAGGCATCTACAACAGTCGCTGACTCAAAAAGGCTGCCAGAATCATCACACATTTGCACAGCTTATTTTTTTTCATTCATAGGATGTGCATGCCACTGTTTGGGTTCGGTGGTTACTGTTTCCTTCTCGACAAACTGACTGTTTTTTATCAGCTTTAGTTTAGTTTAGTTTAGAGATGCAGCGAGGAGGCAGGTCCTTCGGCCAACTTAGTCCGTACCGGCCAGCGGTCCCCGCACATTAACAGTACCCTACACACCCTACACTAGCGACAATTTATATTGATTTACCAAGCCAATTAACCTACAAACCTGTACATCTTTGGAGTGTGGGAGGAGTGTGGTTTAAGATAGGGTTCTTAAAGATAGCGTTCAGGGGATATGGGGAGAAGGCAGGAACGGGGATGATCAGCCATGATCACAGTGAATGGCAGTGCTGGCTCGCAGGGCCGAATGGCCTACTCCTGCACCTATTGTCTATTGTCTATTATCTATTGTCCATTGCCTATTGAAACTGGAGTTCTTGGAGCAAACCCATGCAATCATGGGGAGAACGCACAAACTCCATGCAGCCAAGCACCCGGAGGTCTGAAGAAGGGTCTCGACCCGAAACATCGCGCATTCCTTCTCTCCAGAGATGCTGCCTGTCCCGCTGAGTTACTCCAGCTTTTTGTATCTCTACTCGGTTTAAACCAGCATCTGCAGTTACCTTCTTACCCGTAGCCGGGATTGAACCCGGGGTCTCTGGCGCTGTAAGCGCTGTAAGGCAGCAACTCAACCGCTGTGCCACTCGTTTCAGAGAGCAAAGTGAATGTCATTTCTATGCTATCATTCGCGATGCGAGAGGTTTCTTTGAGAACATGCTGTAATTTTGTTATCACTTTCCCCCCCCCCTCCCTTGTGGTCAAGTGACATCACAGACGCACAACTTCACACACAGAGAGGCAGATGATGAGAACCGCGAGTGATGATTCAGACGATGCCTACGTATGCTGAACTGCTTCTTTTTGCGGTGGTCTTTGTCACATAAAGACTGAATCAGATAAGAACGGTAAATACCCTTTCTCTGAGGTGAACCTTTCAGCATTTTTGATGATTCTTTTTCAGTCACCATTTTGTCTCATTCCGGTGTTAATCCATTAACGGAGTTGTCATTTGCCACTTGCCCTGACGAGATTGCAACTCATGTCACAGAGTCATAGAGTCATAGAAACATAGAAACATAGAAATCAGGTGGAGGAGTAGGCCATTCGGCCCTTCGAGCCTGCACCGCCATTCAATATGATCATGGCTGATCATCCAACTCAGTATCCCGTACCTGCCTTCTCTCCATACCCTCTGATCCCCTTAGCCACAAGGGCCACATCTAACTCCCTCTTAAATATAGCCAATGAACTGGCCTCAACTACCCTCTGTGGCAGAGAGTTCCAGAGACCCACCACTCTCTGTGTGAAAAAATTCCTTCTCATCTCGGCCCTAAAGGATTTCCCCCTTATCCTTAAGCTGTGACCCCTTGTCCTGGACCTCCCCAACATCGGGAACAATCTTCCTGCATCTAGCCTGTCCAACCCCTTAAGAATCTTGTAAGTTTCTATAAGATCCCCTCTCAATCTCCTAAATTCTAGAGAGTATAAAACGAGTCTATGCAGTCTTTGTTCATAAGACAGTCCTGACATCCCAGGAATCAGTGTGGTGAACCTTCGCTGCACTCCCTCTATGGCAATAATGTCCTTCCTCAGATTTGGAGACCAGAACTGTACGCAATACTCCAGGTGTGGCCTCACCAAGACCCTATACAACTGAAGTAGAACCTCCCTGCTCCTATACTCAAATCCTTTTGCTATGAAAGCTAACATACCATTGGCTTTCTTCACTGATACCATTGGCTTTCTTCACTGAAGAGTAGAGTGAAATGTGGCAACTGATGTTTGCCAACCATAAATTCCTACGTCCAGCACTAAATAAATGGATGGGTTGTAGATTCATAGAGTCATACAACAACTTTTGAAATGTGGCAATAGTTATTGAAAATATTTGCAAAATGACAATTCCTACATCCAGTACTAAATAAATGGTTGGTGATAGGTTCTTAGTCATACAGCATGGAAACAGGCCCTTCGGCCCAACTTGCCCGCACTGGCCAACATGTCCCAGCTACACTAGTCCCACCAAACTTCCTGGAATCCCTAGCCCATGAGTACTCAAAATACAATATCTCCTTTCTCTTTCCTTGTTTTCCCCCCTCCTTTCCCACTCCTCAAATAACACATGAGAGAATTTCAAAGGTTTTTGGACAGTTACATGGGTAGGAATGTTTTAGAAGAATATGGACCAAACGCGGGCAGGTGGAACTGCTGTGGATGGGGCTTCTTGGATGGTATGGGCAAGTTGGCTGAAAGGCCTGTTTCCCTGCTGTATGACTAAGAATCGATAACCCAACCATTTATTTTAGAACTGGATGTAGGAATTGTCATTTTGCAAATATTTTCAATAACAATTGCCACATTTCAAAAGTGCTTCAAGGATATAATCTAATGACGTTTGCGAACGTTATCATCCCATTAACAAGTTATATCTGATGCAAACTGATGCAGATATAAGTCAATGTAGGAAATTTCTGACAACAGATATTCATAACTTCTGTAGATAGTTATCAACTGAACCAGAAAGCGGTTTGTTATTCCGCTTTCTCAGTCGGCAAGTTATAAACATTTTGATCTCATCTTAAAAATTCTGAAACCTGGCAAAAAGAAGTCAAAACACATTGAATCAATCAATGGTGTTATTTTCGCTCTCAAAGATATGCCATCTAAAAGAGATCAATTTCCCTCCTGGGATAAATAATGCTCTATCGTATCGTAGTTAATAAATTAAAATAACAATTTTTGTTAAACAATAGGACTTGCAGAGTGTGAGAGTGTGAGGTGTGCACAGACTGTAAGCTCATTTAAATCAGGCCTAAAAACACTGTTTACTGTAGCTTTTCCATAACCCAACATGCAGGTAATCTTAACCTTCTAATCTTAACCCTTTTATGTGCTTTTAAAATTGTTTTATTGTTTTAGTGACTTTGTTTTACTATTCATGCATTTGTCGTATTGCTTTATTTGTAACTTTTGATTATTGGCTATTTTGTTGTCCTGTGTTGTTTGGTTGTTCTGCTGTCTTTTTACTATGTTATTCTTTTGGGGTTTTTTTTCCTGTAAAGCACTATGAATTGCTGCTTGTACGAATGGTGCTATATAAAGAATGTCCTTCCCCAAATTTGGAGACCAACACTGCACACAATACTCCAGGTGTGGTCTCACTAGGGCCCTGTACAACTGCAGAAGGACCTCTTTGCTCCTATACTCAACTCCTCTTGTTACGATATTAAGCAGAAGATCCACCAACTTCTCCTTAAAGAACATTTAATTGACCCCTTTATGGGATTTGCATTCAACATTACATAAGCAGCATATGGTACAATTGGAGTAAGGAAATATTTCTTCCCAGCTGATATCAGGCATCTGAATCATCTTACCACCACCAGAGAGCAGTGCTGAACTACTATCTATTTCTTTGGTGACCCTCGGACTATCCTCGATCGGACTTTGCTGACTTTATCTTGCGCTAAATGTTATTCCCTTATCAATGTATCTGCACACAGTAAATTGATCAATTGTAATCATGTATTGTCCTTCTGCTGACTGGTTAGCACACAACAGATCCTCTTTGAATCTCATAGTTTCCATAGCAACTCCACGTTTTTCCCTTGAACTCTGTGAGGTAAGGGAAAAACGTAGAGTAGCTATGGAAACTATGAGATTCAAAGAGGAGGAAGTACTGACACTTTTGAAAAATATAAAAGTGGATAAGTCTCCAGGTCCTGACAGGATATTCCCTAGGACATTGAGGGAAGTTAGTGTGGAAATAGCAGGGGCTATGACAGAAATATTTCAAATGCCATTCGAAACGGGAATAGTGCCGGAGGATTGGCGTACTGCGCATGTTGTTCCATTGTTTAAAAAGGGTTCAAAGAATAAACCTAGCAATTATAGACCTGTTAGTTTGATGTCAGTGGTGGGCAAATTAATGGAAAGAATACTTAGAGATAATATATATATATAAGCATCTGGATAAACAGGGTCTGATCAAGAACAGTCAACATGGATTTGTGCCTGGAAAGTCATGTTTGACAAACCTTCTTGAATTTTTTGAAGAGGTTACTAGGGAAATTGATGAGGGTAAAGCAGTGGATGTTGTATATATGGATTTCAGTAAGGCCTTTGACAAGGTTCCCCATGGAAGGTTGGTTAAGAAGGTTCAATCTTTGGGTATTAATGGCGGAGTAGCAAGATGGATTCAACAGTGGCTGAATGGGAGATGCCAGAGAGTAATGGTGGATGGCTGTTTGTCCGGTTGGAAGCCGGTGACCAGTGGGGTGTCTCAGGGTTCTGTGTTGGGTCCACTGATGTTTGTCATGTACATCAATGATCTGGATGATGGAGTGGAAAATTGGATAGGTAAGTATGCAAATGATACTATGATAGGTGGTGTTGTGGATAATTAAGTAGATTTTCAAAGTCTACAGAGAGATTTGGGCCATTTGGAAGAGTGGGCTGAAAGATGGCAGATGGAGTTTGATGCTGATAAGTGTGAGGTGCTACATCTTGGCAGGACAAATCAAAATAGGACGTACATGGTAAATGGTAGGGAATTGAGGAATGCTGTGGAACAGAGGGATCTAGGAATAACTGTGCATAGTTCCCTGAAGGTGGAATCGCATGTAGATAGGGTGGTAAAGAAAGCTTTTGATGTGCTGGCCTTTATAAATCAGAGCATTGAATATACGAGTAGGGAAGTAATGTTAAAATTGTACAAGGCATTGGTGAGACCAATTCTGGAGTATGCTGTACAATTTTGGTCGCCTAATTATAGGAAGGATGTCAACAAAATAGAGAGAATACAGAGGAGATTTACTAGAATGTTGCCTGGGTTCCAGCAACTAAGTTACAGAGAAAGGTTGAACAAGTTAGGTCTTTATTCTTTGGAGCGCAGAAGGTTAAGGGGGGACTTAATTGAGGTCTTTAAAATGATGAAAGGGATAGACAGAGTTGACGTGGATAAGCTTTTCCCATTGAGGGTAGGAAAGATTCAAACAAGAGGGCATGACATGAGAATTAAGGGACAGAAGTTTAGGGGTAACATGAGGGGGAACTTCTTTACTCAGAGCGTGGTGGCTGTGTGGAATGATCTTCCTGCAGAAGTAGTGGAGGCAGGATCGATTTTAACATTCAAAAGTAAAGTGGATAGGTATATGGACGGGAAGGGAATGGAGGGGTATGGTCTGAGTGCAGGTAGATGGGACTAGGGGAAATTAAATGTTCGGCATGGACTGGAAGGGCCGAGAGGGCCTGTTTCTGTGCTGTAATTGTTATATGGTTATATGGTTATATGGTTAACAAAAGCTTTTCACTGTACCTCGGTACACGTGCCAATGAGCTGAACTACACTAAACATTGAGCATACTAGTGCATTTATCAGTAGCTCAAAGAAATTTAATGGGGGTCATCATTACAATGTCTTAGTGAATATCTGCACAGCGCTCATCTGAACCACTGTATATGGGAATCCATCACAAAGGATTTTCTCACCAAAATACATGCAATTACTTCAAGAACATAGACCATAGAACAGTACAACCCACAACATGATGCCAAGTTAAACTGATCTCTTCTGCCTGGACACGATCCATATCCCTCTGTACCCTGCACTTCTATGTGCCTGCTTAAAAGCCTCTTAAATGCCACTATTGTATCTGCCTCCTCCGCCGCTCCTGGCAATGTGTTCCAGGCCCTAACCACCCTCTGTGTAAAAGACATGCTTCGCACATCTCAATGAAACTCCCCCCTCCTCTCACCTTACACCTATGCCCTTTGGTGTTGGGCATTTCAACCCAATTGCAAATTGGAGGAATGTCAATTCATTTTTTGCTTGGGCAGCTTACAACGCAGTGGTATGAATATTGATTTATCTTACTTCAAGTAACCCTAGCATCCCCCTCTCACTCTTTTCCTCTCCCACCCTAATCATCTGACTAGTTTCACTGTGGCCCTGCATGTTTTGTATCAACTCGTTATCACCTTATCCACAGTCGACAATGGACCATTGTGGGCTCCACCTTTCTTGTCCTTTCTTTGCTGGCTTTGATTTGTTCTTTTCCACCTTTCATTCATTTTTTCTTTGTACCTTTTCATATCTCTATTTTCTCTCCCCCCCTGACTCTCAGTCTGAAGAAGGGTCTCAAACCGAAACACTACCTATTCCTTTTCGCCAGAGATGCCGCCTGTCCTGCCAAGTTACTCCAGAATTTTGTGTCTAACATAGAAACATAGAAATCCATAGAAATTAGGTGCAGGAGTAGGCCATTCGGCCCTTCGAGCCTGCACCGCCATTCAATATGATCATGGCTGATCATCCAACTCAGTATCCCGTACCTGCCTTCTCTCCATACCCTCTGATCCCCTTTGCCACAAGGGCCACATCTAACTCCCTCTTAAATATAGCCAATGAACTGGCCTCAACTACCCTCTGTGGCAGAGAGTTCCAGAGACCCACCACTCTCTGTGTGAAAAAATTCCTTCTCATCTCGGTCCTAAAGGATTTCCCCCTTATCCTTAAGCTGTGACCCCTTGTCCTGGAGTCCTAACAACTCACATCATGGAAACCTTCTGACTATCTACCCTATTTATGCCTCTCATAATGTTATATAATTCTATCAAGTCTCCCATCAACCTCCGATGTTCCAATACTGGAAATCAAACCCAATATCTTGGACCACCAGGGGGCGCCGCATGATGGCTGCCTCACCAACGGTCTGTCTTTGTCCTTTTCCTTCTTTGTGCTTTTAGTTTGTTGTTAAATTGATGTTTTAGCTTATCTTTAGTTTTTGTATTTGTGGGGGTGGGGGAAATTATATATCTCTTTCCTCGATGGAGATGTGACTTTTTCCGTGTCGTATATCCGTCCGCATTGCGGCCTAACATGGTGGAGTTGGCAGCCTCTTGTGTGGGACTTCTAGAGCTCCAAAACCTCGGAGCCTGCGGACTTTAACATCTCAGAGCGGGCCATCCCTTTGCCAGGGGTCGGCCTTTGGTGCACCAACCTGCGGGAGCAGCGGACTTTAACATCATGGAGCACGTAATCTCTGGTGAGAGACCGTTGTCAGGAACTCCAAGCCATAGGAGCTTCGACCGCAGGAGCTTAGATCGCCCCGGTGGGGGAGCTTGATCGCCGGCTGTGGGTGATCCGACTCCCCCGACCGCGGGAGGAAAGGAGGAAAGAAGATAAGACTTTATTACCTTCCGTCACAGTGGGGAATGTGGTGGAGTCGCTGTGGTGGATGTTTATGTCCATTTTTAATGTGGTTGTGTGTCTTGTTGCTTTCTTGTTATGACTGCATGGCAAACCAAATTCCTCGTACGTTTCAAAACATACTTGGCTGATAAATTACGATTATGATTGTGATTATGATTATTATGATGTAAGACCATGACTCAAAATACCAACTCGATACAACCAATCATTCAAACTTAAGATAGACACAAAAAGCTGGAGTAACTCAGCGGGACAGGCATCATCTCTGGAGACAAGGAATGGGGGACGTTTTGGGTCGAGACCCTTCTTCAGACCCGACACGTCACCCATTCCTCCTCTCCAGATATGCTGCCTGTCCCGCTGAGTTACTCCAGCTTTTTGTGCCTATCTTCGGCTTAAACCAGCATCTGCAGTTCCTTCTGACACAATTATTCTAACTTCATCCTTATCTTAAATTTCTTCCAATACTCACCTTCCCTTGTGAACGTACTGTCAGCCTTCGGCAGAGTGACAACAGTGACCACGCTGAGAGCAAGTATTAAGTTCATTCCTGGAAGTTGGAAAGATTTACAAGTCCATCGTTCCCCACTCCGCCTGGAACTATTTGTTTGAGTCATTGATTTTGTCTTCTTAGCACTGGGCTCATCGTATGTCAGTGTGCCTTTAATTTATAAACTGATGCAAGTCATGTTTCCTGAACTCACTTCCTGTCATAAGAACAAGTGACCTCAATCATCTGGGCAGCTGGTCTTATGCTCTCGCTGTAGTTTCTGTCTTAGAAAACCTACGGTGCCTTAGCGAACATGCAGCCGGAATGATTTACTTAATAGTCTTTTCATGAGCACATGTTTCTTAGAAACAAACTCCATCACAAACTGCAGCTGCAGTAGTGAACCATGATCTAACAAATATAACACGAGTTAAATGAGGATTAAGATTAGCCAACTACTTGTGATATCATTAGAGTAAAGAAAAATCTGGCGATGTGAGTTTCGAGTATAATGGGAGAACTGAAGATAAATTGAGCTTGAAATTACATCTAGTTTAGTTTAAGAAATCACTGTAGATGCTGGAAAAATCGAAGGCAGCCAAAAATGCTGGAGAAACTCAGCGGGTGAAGCAGCATCTATGGAGAAAAGGAATAGGCGATGTTTCGGGTCGAGACCCTTCTTCAGTCTGATCTGGACCAGCTCCGCTAGGTGGAGCTGAGTATTAGTAGATGGGGATTAGTTGGTTGTGCAGTCGAGGAAGAAACGGAGGGCTTTAAGACCCTCCTGGTGGGGGATGGAGGTGTAGAGTGACTGGACATCCATAGTGAAGATGAGGGAGTGGGGACCTGGAAAACGGAAGTCGCGAAGGAGACCAAGAGCGTGTGAGGTGCCTTCCACATAGGTGGGGAGGTATTTGACAGGGGGAGGATATGATGGAATCGAGGTATGTGGAAATAGGTTCAGTGGGAGAACTCCTAGACTACCTCCTAGTTTAATTTAGTTTAGAGATACAGCATGGAAACAGGCCCTTCGGCCCACCGAGTCCACACCGACCAGAGATCCCCGCACATTAACACTATCCTACACACACGAGGTACAGTTTACCTATATACCAAGCCAATCAACCTACAAACGTGGGTCTTTGGAGTGTGAGAGGAAACCGAAGATCTCGGAGAAAACCCACGCGGTCACGGGAGAATGTACAGACTCCGTACAGACAGCGCCCGTAGTCGGGATCAAACTCGGCAGCAAACTGTAAGGCAGCAAATGTACCACTGCACCACCCTGCTGCACGATCTTGTCAAATTGTAACTTCAATGAATTTCCATATTCTCAAAAATAACAACAAAATCAAGTGGTGTAATAAAACATAAAACATAGACCATTGAAAAGGGCAGCAGCGGTAGAGACCCAGGTTCAAGCCTGACTACAGGGGCTGTCTATATGGAGTTTGCATGCTCTCCCCATGACCTGCGTGGGTTTTCTCCTGGTGCTCCGGTTTCCTCCCACACTCCAAAACATGTACAGGTATGTAGGCTAATTGGATTGGTAACATTGTAAATTGTTTCTATGTGTAGGATGCTGTAAAGGACCTGTCCCATCTGGGCGTCAGTTGCGCGTCACGCAAATGACGAGCGAAGATTTAGAACATCCCAAATTCGTGGGGCGCCGCACGCAAACGCGCGTCACTGTCTACGTCATCACGCACCATGCTTGCGGAATGCACACCATGCGTGCATCACGTGTGCCTTGTTTGCTTCGTGACGCATAAATGATGTCACGTAAATGACTCGCAAATGACGCCCAAGTGGGACAGGCCCTTAAGTGTGCGGGGATCACTGGCGGGTATAGGCTCAGTGCATCGATGGTCCTGTTTCCACGCCGTATCTCTAAACTAAACTAAACCAAACTAACTGTGCAGCACATCACCCTTTGCAGTGCGTTCCAGGCACCCAGCACTTTATGTGTAATAATTGGCAGCACGGTGATGCAGCGGTAGAGTTGCTGCCTTACAAGCGCTTGTAGCGCTGGAGACCCGGGTTTGATCCCAAGTACGGGTGCTGTCTGTATGGATTTTGTACGTTCTCCCCGTGATCGCGTGGGTTCTCACCCAGATCTTCGGTTTCCTCCCACACTCCAAAGACATACAGATTTGTAGGTTAATGTAGGCTTGCTGTATGTGTGAATTGTCGTTAGTGTGTCAAGTCAAACAAAGTCAAGTCAAACAAACTTTATTGTCATTTAGAAATACATTGATATATGCAGTTCCAAACGAAATTATGTTGCATTTGGCTCCTTGTGCAACACAATAAATTAACAGAAGGATAGGCATGGATGAAAAGGATAAAAGGATAAATAGACAATGGTGGCAGCCCGTTACATGGCATTCAGGAGTCTGATGGCTCGTGGGAAGAAGCTGTTGCAGAACCTTGATGTTCTGCTCCTTATGCTGCGATATCTTTTTCCCGAGGGCAGCAGAGTGAACAGACCGTGATGGAGATGTGTGGGGTCTTTTATAATACTGCTGGCCTTAGACACGCAACGTTTGGTCACAATATCCCCGATTGAGGGGAGAGAGGTCCCGATGATTTTTTCCGCTGTCCTCACCACTCTCTGCACAGACTTCCAGTCGGAGGCTCTACAGTCCCCAAACCAGACAGAGATACAGCTGGTCAGAATACTCTCTATGGTGCCCCTGTAGAAAGTAGTGAGGATGGGATGGGGGAGATGAGCTGTCATGAGATGGGGGTGTGTAGGATAGTGTTAATGTGCGGGGATCACTGGTCGGCACAGGCTTGGTGGGCCGAAAGGCCTGTTTCCGCGCTGTATCTCTAAAACTGTGGCATAAAAACGTGACCGGCGCATCTTACTTAAATTTTGTCTCTTTCACCTTAAAGCTTTGCCCTCTGGTAATTTGTACATTTTATTTGCCTTCTGAAAATATTAGCTGTCCACATTTAAGCAGCACTACTCACAGGCCCAAAGTAAAGGGGAGAACGTATCCAATCCAGACATTGTATGAAGCCAGGACATGAACATGAATCTGGGGGCTCAGCATTAACTGTCAAGCTACTATGTAGTCCTCAACACAAACATAGGCCACATGTAAATACAAGAGGATATTAATAAACAATATATACAGCGGAATATGGATCAGCTCCAAATAGAGGTGAAGATAAACAACACCATCCCAGACCACAAGAAATTGCAGTGTTATTGACGTAGCCCAGATTATCACTCAAAAACCAACTTCCCATCCATTGCGGTGTATGGCTTTGAGGAGGAGGGTTTCGACCTGAAACATTGCCTATTTCCTTCGCTCCATAGATGCTGCCTCACCCGTTGAGTTTGTCCAGCACTTTTGTCTTCCCTTCCATTGAATTGCTTTGTTCTGTATCTTCCCTATGAAGGCATGAGGGAGGAGCTGGCCAAGGTAGACTGGAAAGGGATCCTGGCAGCAATGACGGTGGAACAGCAATGGCAGGAATTTCTGGGCATAATACAGAAGACGCAGGATAATTTCATTCCAAAAAGGAAGAAAGATTCTAAGGGGAGTAGGAGGCAACCGTGGCTGACAAGAGAAGTTAGGAATAACCTAAAACTAAAAGAAAAGATGTATAACATACCAAAGAGTAGCCGGAAGCCAGAGCATTGGGAAACTTTCATAGGACAATATAGGACAACAGAAGGAAACAAAATTGGTAATACGGGCTGAAAAGATGAAGTACGAGGGGAAGCTGGCCAGGAATATAAAGAAGGACAGTAAAAGCTTCTTTCGATATGTTAAGGGAAAAATAATAGCAAAGTCAAATGTGGGTCCCTTGAAGGCAGACATGGGTGAAATTATTATGGGGAACAAGGAAATGGCAGAAGAGTTGAACAGGTACTTCGGATCTGTCTTCACTATGGAAGACACAAACAATCTCCCAGAAGTACTGGAGGACAGAGGATCTAAGGGGGTAGAAAAACTGAAATAAATTTTCATTAGGCGAGGAATAGAATTGGGTAGGCTAATGGGACTCAAGAATGATAAATCCCCTGGGCCTGATGGTATGCATCCCAGGGTCCTCAGGGTGGTGGCTCTAGAAATAGTGGACGCATTGGTGATCATTTTCCAATGTTCAATAGATTTAGGATCAGTTCCTGTGGATTGGAGGATAGCTAATGTTATCCCACTTTTCAAGAAAGGAGCGAGAAAGAAAACAAGGAATTACAGACCAGTTAGTGGTGGGAAAGATGCTGGAGTCAATTATTAAAAGGTAATAATGGAGCATTTGGATAGCAGTAAAAGGATTAGTCCAAATCTGCTTGGATTTATGAAAGGGAAATCATGCTTGACTAATCGTCTGGAATTTTTTGAGGAAGGGGAGCCAGTGGATGTAGTGTATCTGGACCGCCAGAAAGCTTTTGATTAGTCCCGCACGGGAGACTGGTGACTAAAATTAGAGCACTTGGTATTGGGGTTAGGGTCTTAACGTGGATAGAAAAGTGATTGGCAGACAGGAAGCAAAGAGTAGGAGTGAACGGGTCCTTTTCAGAATGGCAGGCAGTGGCGAGTAGAGTGCCGCAAGGCTCGGTGTTGGGGTCGCAACTGTTTACCATATATAATAATGATTTGGAAGAGGGAATTAGGAGCAACACTAGCAAGTTTGCGGATGACACAAAGGTGGGTGGCAGTGTGAACTGTGAAGAGTATGTTAGGAGGTTGCAGGATGACCTGGGCAGGTTGAGTGAGTGGGCAGATGTAGTATAATATGAATAAATGTGAGGTTATCCACTTTGGGGGCAAAAACAAGGGGGCAGATTATTGTCTCAATGGGGTTAGGTTAGGTAAGGGGGAGGTACAGCGAGACCTGGGTGTTCTTGTACACCAGTCACTGAAAGTTGGCATGCAGATACAGCAGGCAGTGAAGAAAGCTAATGGAATGTTGGCCTCTCTCCAGAGATGCTGCCTGTCCTGCTGAGTCACTCCAGCTTTTTTTGTCTATCTCAGTCAACAGTCAAAACAGTCAAACAAACTTTATTATCATTTAGAAATACATAGATATATGCAATTCCAAACGAAATTCCATTGCATTTGGCTCCCTGTGCAACACGATAATTAACAGAAGGATAAACATGGATAAAATGGATAAAAAGGATAAAAGGATAAATAGACAACGGTGGCAGCCCATTACATGGCATTCAGGAGTCTGATGGCTCGTGGGAAGAAGCTGTTGCAGAACCTTGATGTTCTGCTCCTTATGCTACAATATCTTTTGCCTGAGGGCAGCAGAGTGAACAGTCCGTGATGGAGATGTGTGGGGTCTTTTATAATACTGCTGGCCTTAGACACGTAACTCATTGTAACTATTGGCTTTGAATGAATGAATGAATAATTAAATGAATTAAGTAATTAATGGATCAATTAATTAATGATTTATTGTCATATGTGTGAAGCATTGCGTCCCCAAGGTATGCAATGCGTCGCCACATAAAGGGCGCCGAAAAAGTTAAAGTATCCCGCGCCGGGTCCTCCTTTGTCTCTCTCCCCCTTCTATGTCCTCTCTGTTGTGTTCGAGGGCTAAATAATTCACAATAATTCTACACTTGGTGAACAGAACCCAAAGTGTGTTTATTACAAGCCTAACATGGCTGCTGCAAAACCCCTGCAGATCACCCAGGGACCCTCCCAGAGGAAACATTCATCTCGAGGCAGAGCCCTTTAGTGGTGACTCCAGGACACAACACTCCCCACATGATGGTTCCTCCAAGCCGGGTCCTCTGTTTCACTGCTTTGAAGGAGGTGGGGCTAAAGACTTAAATTTGCCAGCCAGACAAGATTCCATTTTAACAGTAATAATGAGATAGGTTTTGGAGATATACTTCAGATTAATTTCCACAAAGCACACAGCGGAAACAGATAAAGCTGAGAGAATAACAATCAGTTTTGCTTGGCAAGTAATGCATTTTATCACGTCTCTCAAAAATCTTGCAAAGCAAATACTTTCCGAATATATTGAATTAGCAAAGCTACTATTTTTCACTCAGCATGTTCCCACTTGTATTTTCCCAACAAGGCAACTCTAGTTTTGGGGGTGCCGTCCAGTTGTTATGGCTGCCCAGCCTGCAGCTGTCTGTCTTTTAACTTTTTTTAAAAATTATAGTGTGTAAAAAATGTTTTGTTTGGAGTCTATTCTCTTTTATTGGGTGGGGGGGGGGGGGGGGGGGGGGGGGGGTGAGAAACTGCTTTTGCTGGTCCCTACCTGGTCGGAGAGGCAGCTTTTCCCTGGGCTGCATCTTCGACCCATCCTCGCGGCCTACCAGCGGGCCTGGAGTGGCGCTTCGTGATGGGACCGGCCGGAACCTCGGCTTCGGCGACAGCTTGGGACACCTGAAATGGCTGCTGGAGCGCCATCGCGGAGAGGAGCGGGCGATGCCTTGCCTGGGTCGCCGCGCTGGAGCTCCGGTGAGCTGAAGACCGCCGACAAAAACATCGCGGAGCCGCTGGTCTGTGGAGCGGCCAGCTGCGGGGGGCGGCGCTGAACTTTACATCGGGAGCCCCCATCCCAGTGGTGGAGCTCAACCCCAAAGCTAGAGTTGCCTTGTTGAGAAAATACAAGTGGGAACATGCTGAGTGAAAAATAGTAGCTTTGGCCTTGGAAAGCCGCGGACTCCAGTAAGAGACAACCGTTCCAGGTGTCCCAAGCCGCTGAGAGGGTGCTCCCGATACCAGAGCACCATCACCCGGTGAGAACGGACTGGAGCATCGGGCCCCGTATCAGCATCATCGGAGGCCTCAATAGGCCCGACTATGGGTGAACTGGTGATGGGACTGGACTTTGCTGCCTTCCCCCACAGTGAGAACCACTGTGGGGGGATGTTTTTATGTCTACTGTTAAATCCTATGATGTTGTGTCTTATCTTTATTTGTGTGCTGCATTGCAAGTCAAATTTCACTACACCAATTGGTGTACGTGACAATAAATGTCCTTTGTCCTTTGTCCTTTGTTTGTAGTTTTGCCTCCAGTTTCCCATGGGAGCTATTTCACATCCGATTCGAGAGAAAGGTGAGGTGTGCAATTTGGGAAGTCCAACATGGGCAAGACCCACACAGTGAATGGTTGGCCTCTGGGGAATGTTGTTGAGCAGAGGGATCTAGGAATACAGGTGCATGGTTCCTTGAAGGTGGACTTGCAGGTTGATAGGGTGGTCAAAAAGGCTTTTGCACATTAGCACATTGACCATCATCAATCAAAGGATTTAGCATAGAAGTTGGGAGGTCATGTCGCAGTTGTATAAGATGTTGGTGAGGCCACATTTAGAGTATTTTAGGCTGTCAAGCTGGAAAGGGTACAGAAAAGATTTACGAGGATGTTGCCAGGACCAGAGGGTCTGAGCTGTAAGGAGTAGGCTGGGACTCTATTCCTTGGAGCGCAGGAGGATGAGAGGTGATCTTATCGAGGTGTATGAAATCATGAGAGGAACAGATCGTGTAGATGCACAGAGTTTCTTGCCCAGAGTGGGTGAATCGACGACCATAGGTTTAAGGTGAAGGGGAAAAGATTTAATCGGAATCTGAGAGGTAACTTTTTCAAACAAAGGGTGGTGGGGTGTACGGAACAAGCTGCCAGAGGAGGTGGTTGAGGCTGGGACTAGCCCAACATTTAAGAAAAAGTTGCACAGTTGGATAGGAGAGGTTTGGAATGATATGGACCAAGCACAGGCAGGTGGGACAAATGTAACTGGGACATTTTGGCCGGCGTAGACAAGTTGGGCCAAAGGGCCTGTTTCCACAGTGTATGACACTATTAGAAAGGAGATGAGGAGGAATTTCTTTTTCCAGAGGGTGGTAAATCTGTGGAATTCGTTGCCACAGATGACGGTCGAGGACAAGTCATTGGGTATTTTTAAAGTGTATGTTGATAGGTTCTTGATTAGGGGTGCATTGGTTATGGAGAGAAGGCAGGAAGATGCAGTGTTGAGAGGTACATCAGCCACGATTGAATGGCGGAGCGGACTCAATAAGCTGAATGGCCTAAATCTGCTCCTATGTCTTTATGATCTTATGATCTTGAGATGTGTTTGGATAAGAACAGGTGTGAATATTGCTCAGTTCAGTTCAGTTTCATATCCGTTTAGTTTATTTTCACGTGTACCGAGGCACTGTAAAAAGCTTTTGTTGCGTGCTAACCAGTCAGCAGAAAGACAATACATGATTACAATCAATGCATTTTACAAAGTATAGATACATGATAACTCAGGGGCAGATGCAATAGTGGCATTTAAGCGGCATTTATGTGGATAGGCAGGGAATGGAGGGATATAGATCACGCGCAGGCAGAGGAGATTAGTTTAACATGGCGTTATGTTCGGGGCAGCAATTGCGGGCTGAAGGGTCTGTTCCTGTGCTGTATTGCTGCTGAAGAAGGGTCTTGACCTGGAGCGTCACCTATTCCTTTTCTCCAGAGATGCTGCCTGATCTGCTGAGTAACTCTCCTTATCAGTTTACAGTTTACAGTTTACAGTTTAGTGTATTGCCAGGTGTACCGAGGTACTGTGAAAAGCTTCTGTTGCGTGCTCTCCAGCATTTAGAATCTATCTTCTGTATTGCTCCATGTTATGTTCTATGTATGTTGTTTTACTAACAAGAGTGGGACGGGGAGTAAGGCAGCAAACGTCATCTTTTCAGTTCCTCGAGTTCAAGGGTGGTTGAAATGCAGCCTAACCAATGTTTTATACAGCTTTAATATGGCTTCCTAACTTCTATATTCGTAAAAGAACAAGTACCTTCTCAACTCCAACAATTTCCCTTCAGAATCGTTACTGAAAAGTTTAGATATCTTGGAATTTAAAGTATTCCTCTTTGTTTAAAATAAACATCCCACCATTAATTACTAAATTGTCTGCGTACATCCAATTTTGGAAAACACTTCCTATCATAGAAACATAGAAACATAGAAAATAGGTGCAGGAGTAGGTCATTCGGCCCTTCGAGCCTGCACCGCCATTCAATGTGATCATGGCTGATCATCCAACTCAGTATCCCGTACCTGCCTTCTCTCCATACCCCCTGATCCCTTTAGCCACAAGTGCCACATCTAACGCCCTCTTAAATATAGCCAATGAACTGGCCTCAACTACCTTCTGTGGCAAAGAATTCCAGAGACTCACCACTCTCTGTGTAAAGAATGTTTTCCTCATTTCGGTCCTAAAGGAATTCCCCCTTATCCTTAGACTGTGACCCCTTGTTCTGGACTCCGCCAACATCGGGAACAATCTTCCAGCATCTAGCTTGTCCAACCCCTTAAGAATTTTGTAAGTTTCTATAAGATCCCCCCTCAATCTTCTAAATTCCAGCGAGTACATATAACCATATAACCATATAACAATTACAGCACGGAAACAGGCCATCTCGGCCCTTCAAGTCCGTGCCGAACAACTTTTTTCCCTTAGTCCCACCTGCCTGCACTCATACCATAACCCTCCATACCCTTCTCATCCATATGCCTATCCAATTTATTTTTAAATGATACCAACGAACCTGCCGCCACCACTTCCACTGGAAGCTCATTCCACACCGCTACCACTCTCTGAGTAAAGAAGTTCCCCCTCATGTTACCCCTAAACCTCTGTCCCTTAATTCTAAAGTCATGTCCTCTTGTTTGAATCTTCCCTATTCTCAAAGGGAAAAGCTTGTCCACATTAACTCTGTCTATCCCACTCATCATTTTAAAGACCTCTATCAAGTCACCCCTTAACCTTCTGCGCTCCAGAGAATAAAGACCTAACTTATTCAACCTATCTCTGTAACTTAGCTGTTGAAACCCAGGCAACATTCTAGTAAATCTCCTCTGTACCCTCTCTATTTTGTTGACATCCTTCCTATAATTGGGCAACCAAAATTGTACACCATACTCCAGATTTGGTCTCACCAACGTCTTGTACAATTTTAACATTACATCCCAGCTTCTATACTCAATGCTCTGATTTATAAAGGCTAGCATACCAAAAGCTTTCTTTACCACCCTATCTATATGAGATTCTACCTTCAAGGAACTATGCACGGTTATTCCCAGATCCCTCTGTTCAACTGTATTCTTCAATTCCCTACCGTTTACCATGTACGTCCTATTTTGATTTGTCCTGCCAAGGTGTAGCACCTCACATTTATCAGCATTAAACTCCATCTGCCATCTTTCAGCCCATTTTTCCAACTGGCCTAAATCACTCTGTAGACTTTGGAAATCCTCTTCATTATCCACAACACCCCCTATCTTGGTATCATCTGCATACTTACTAATCCAATTTACCACCCCTTCATCCAGATCATTGATGTACATGACAAACAACAAAGGACCCAACACAGATCCCTGAGGCACCCCACTAGTCACCTGCCTCCAACCCGACAAACAGCCATCCACCATTACCCTCTGGCTTCTCCCATTCAGCCACTGTTGAATCCATCTTGCTATTCCTGCATTTATACCCAACAGTTGAACCTTCTTAACCAACCTTCCATGAGGAACCTTGTCAAAGGCCTTACTGAAGTCCATATAGACAACATCCACTGCTTTACCCTCGTCAATTTCCCTAGTAACCTCTTCAAAAAATTCAAGAAGATTAGTCAAACATGACCTTCCAGGCATAAATCTATGTTGACTGGTCCTAATTAGACCCTCTTTATCCAGATACTTATATATATTATCTCTAAGTATCTTTTCCATTAATTTGCCCGCCACTGAAGTCAAACTAACCGGTCTATAATTGCTAGGTTTACTTTTAGAACCCTTTTTAAACAATGGAACAACATGCGCAGTACGCCAATCCTCGGGGACTATTCCAGTTTCTAATGACATTTGAAATATTTCTGTCATAGCCCCGGCTATTTCTACACTAACTTCCCTCAATGTCCTAGGGAATATCCTGTCAGGACCTGGAGACTTATCCACTTTTATATTTTTCAAAAGTGCCAGTACTTCTTTTACTTTGAAACTCATAGTATCCATAGCTACTCTACTAGTTTCCCTTACCTCACATAATTCAATATCCTTCTCCTTGGTGAATACCGAAGAAAAGAAATTGTTCAATATCTCCCCCATCTCTTTTGGCTCTGCAGATAGCTGTCCACTCGGTCTCTCCAATGGACCAATTTTATCCCTTGTTATCCTTTTGCTATTAACATAGCTGTAGAAACCCTTTGGATTTACTTTCACCTTACTTGCCAAAGCAACCTCATATCGTCTTTTAGCTTTTCTAATTTCTTTCTTTAGATTCTTTTTACATTCCTTATACTCCTCAAGCACATCATTTACTTCATGCTGCCTATAATTATTGAAGATCTCCCTCTTTTTCCGAACAAGATGTCCAATTTCCCTTGAAAACCAGGGCTCTTTCCAATTTTTACTGGTTCCTTTCAACCGAACAGGAACATAAAGATTTTGTACTCTTAAAATTTCCCCTTTAAATGTCCTCCATTTCTCCTCTACATCTTTCCCATAAAACAAAATGTCCCAGTTCACTCCTTTTAAATCATCTCGCATCTCGTTAAAGTTAGCCTTTCTCCAATCAAAAATCTCAACCCTAGGCCCAGTTCTGTCCTTCTCCATAATTATATTGAAACTAATGGTATTGTGATCACTGGACCCAAAGTGCTCCCCTACGCATACCTCCACCACCTGTCCCGTCTCATTTCCTAACAGGAGGTCCAGCACTGCCCCTCCTCCAGTAGGCACCTCTATGTATTGCTGCAAAAACTATCCTGCACACATTTTACAAACTCCAAACCATCCAGCCCATTTACAGAATGTGTTTCCCAGTCTATGTGTGGAAAGTTGAAATCTCCCACAATCACTACCTTGTGCTTACTACTAATATCTGCTATCTCTTTACATATTTGCTCTTCCAATTCTCGTTCCCCATTTGGCGGTCTATAATATACCCCTATAAGTGTTGCTACACCTTTCCCACTTCTAAGTTCCACCCAAATAGCCTCCCTAGATGAGCCCTCCAATCTATCCTGCCAAAGCACTGCTGTAATATCTTCCCTGACTAGCAATGCAACACCTCCACCTCTTGCCCCTCCAATTCTATCACACCTGAAGCAACGAAATCCTGGAATATTTAGTTTCCAATCACAGCCCTCCTGCAACCATGTTTCACTGATCGCCACAACATCATACTTCCAGGTGTCTATCCAGACTCTAAGCTCATCCACCTTTCTTACAATGCTCCTAGCATTAAAATATGCACATTTAAGAAACCCCCCATCTCTTATCCTCTGTTTATTTCCTTTTTTTTCTTTCTCCTCTTGTGTCCGAGTGCTTCCCTTTTCTGCTTCCTGCCTCCCATTCTGTCTACTAGATAGACTAGCTACAAGCCGAGTCTATCCAATCTTTCCTCATATGAAAGTCCTGACATCCCAGGAATCAGTCTGGTATCTCCCTTCTTAGTAGATTTAATGCCATAAAGATGATCTTCCTTCCGCAACTTTTATACTTATTCCAATCAATACCGACATATCTCCCTAAAAGCTTTAAAAAAAAATTGACTCTATTGTCGCTAACTTTATTTGTGACTACAAAACCCACCGAATACACTAAAGGCATTTGTGTAAATCCAAAGAAAATGGAGGATTAGCTCCACCTAATTTTCTTTTTTACTACTGGACAACTAATATTAAAAATATAACTTTCTGGTTGGACGATACATGTCAACATGTAAATTTGTTAAAAATGGAGAGGGAAGATTGTTTGCCTTTTTGTGTAGGCTCGATCCTCCTATCTCCAATACATCCAATACATCTGAATAAGTCAACGTATGAGCAAAATCCGATAATACATAGTACTATCCGTATCTGGAAACAGATGAAATTCAGTCTTAAATTGAGAAATATGTCTCTCCTTCTTCCTATTGCAAATAATCCCTCCTTTAAACCATCTACTTTAGACGTGGTGTTTGTTCAATGGAAGAACCTGGGCATCAATACTGTGGGGGACCTCTATAAGAAGGGGGTCTCTCCTCTTTTCAAGAAGTGCAGGAGAAATATGACTTAAATGCTAATCATTTTTTTCGATATCTGCAAATCCGCGATTACGTGAAAACATATACACAAGATTGTCCTCTTATGGGTCCAGATATATTAGACGATTGTGTGAATAGACATGCCGATATACAAGTAAGTTGTTATCTTACATTTATAACACTCTTCTAAATATTGACATGCCACCCTCAGAGATTTATAGGCGAGCATGGGAGGACGAGTTGGGTTTACCCATTTCGAAAGATATACGGGAGGAAAGCCTACTATACATACACTGCTGTTCTTTAAATGGCAGGCATTGCCTGATACAATTTAAAGTATTGTATTGGTTATACTATTCAAAGACCAAATTGAACAAGATCTTCCCAGCTGTCTATCCTCTTTGTGATAAATGTCACTTTTAAGAAGCCACCCTAACTCATTATTTTATATCCTGCATAAAAATACAAAACCTCTGGACGGAAATATTCAATATTATTTCTAAAACACTTAAAACTCAATTGGAGCCAGATCCAAAACTAATAATATTAGGAATGTCAGAGGGCTGCCCTAATCTAACGATATTTCAAAGACACTTCCTTGACTATGGTTTAATAACTGCGAAAAAACTTATACTTAAATTCTGGAAAAAGATAACAGTTCCCACAGTGAAGATGTGGATCACAGAAATGACCGAGACACTACATCTAGGAAAAATAAGGCTTGTCTTGACTGACAAACCAGATCAATTTTCAAAAATATGGTCTCCTTTTATTGAATTTCTTCAACAACATAATGCTTGAACACAAACTCAAAACCGATGCTAGGGTCGGGTGAGCGGGCGTTAGTTCTGGGGTTTTTCTTTTTTCTTTTTCATCTTTTTCTTGAAATTTTTTCTTTCTCAACCTTTTTCCCTTTTTCTTTTTTTCTGATCTAGTTATTAGTTCATAAAATGTTAAAACTGAAGCAGTACGAAAATTGTATAACAGTTATGTCGATCATTTTCTTTTTGAATAATTGGTTCTAATAAAAATAAATAATTTTTAAAAATTACAAAAAAACCTTCTATATTCATTGCAAAATGAAGGGAAGTATCCCGTATGCCTACTCTACAAACCGATCCACTGGTGTTGATATTTTTAAGGAGCTATGGACTTGCATCCCAAGATCCCTTGGTACATCAAAGCACCTGCTAGTCCTACCATTAGCTGCACACATTCCATTTGTTTTTTGGACTACCAGAACACATCACCTCATTCTCAATTCATAAGTTCTTAAGTAATAGGAGCAGAATTAGGCCAGTCGGCCAATCAAGTCGACTGCGCATTTCAGTCATGGCTGACCTATCTTTCCCTCTCAACCCCATTTTCCTGCCTTCTCCCATAATCCCTGACACTCATACTAATCAATAATCTATCTATCTCTGCCTTAAAAATATCCATTGACTTGGCCTCCACAGCCTTCTATGGCAAATAATTCCACAGATTCACCAATCTCTGGCTAAAGAAATTCCTCCTCATCTCCTTCCTAATGGAACGTCCTTTAATTGCGAGGATTTGGCCTCTGGTCCTAGACTCTCCCACTAGTAGAAAGATCCTTTCCACATCCACTATATCCAGGCTTGTTGCTATTCAAAAAGTTTCAATGAGGGGTCCCCTCATCCTTCTAAACTCCAGGGAGTAGAGGCCCAGTGCCGTCAAATGCTCAAATTCAAACTATTCAAAAAGTCTGTCAGAAGGATTAGCCATCATATCTATGATGCAAAATCCACCTCACGCATCATAGTGAACACAATATCTCCATCAATCTCATCAACCAAACGTTGTGCAATGAACCATAGTTATGTTGCTGATCCCTAGATCAAAATAAAATGAATAACATAACATCTCATAGACTTAGTGAAATGCATCAGAAACTTTATTCAGCAAGACTGCACACACAAAATCTTTTGAAACTCAAATGATGCTGTTCATTGATACAGCACAGAAGCAGGCCGTTCGGCCCATCGAGTCCACGCTGACCAGGGACCCCCCCCCCCCCCCCATGCTAGCACTATCCTACACACACAAGGGACAATTTACCTTTATTCCAAGCCAATTAACCTTCAAACCTGTACGTCTTTGGAGTGTGGTGGGAAACAGGAGATCACGGAGAAAACATACGCAGGTCACGTTGCAAAGGTACAAACTCCGTACAGACAGCGCCTGTAGTCAGTATCGAACCCGGGTCTCTGGCGATGTAAGGCAGCAACTCAACCGCTGCGCCACCGTGCTACTCTGTCATTTATACCAATAAATAAATGGATTAAATCTCAAATTTGCAAATCTCTAAATGTCTCTGATCAGAAATTTATTGACATAATTGTCTTTTTCTAATGCAAAAAATAGACCTATTGTCCAGTGTATTTTGTCTAAGATGGTAAATCTGCCGCATACATATCTAAATGATGTAATTTCAGTTAACTTTTAATTACCAATTAAATATTCTTGACTTTTGATTTTCTTGATTCAATTTGAATTTACCATTCAAATGAATGGCAGAGTAGCCTTGATGGGCCGAATGGACTAATTCTGCTCCTATAACATGTGAACCAACTAGAGCCTGGTCCATCTATTTCTGCCATCTATTTCTTTGATCATCTTTAATCAGACTTTGCTGCACTATACATTATTCCCTTTATCCTGTATCTGCACACTGTGAATGGCTCGATTGTAATCATGTACATGAAACAAAAAGCTGTTCACTGTACCTCGTGACAATCATCATCATTGGCGGACACTCGAAACAAGTATGACTGTCCTCTCCTCTCCAAAGGGTCGTCTACTTGTGGGTCTGCAGATGTCTGTAATAAACTAATCTAAACTAAACTAAGTTTGCTCATATCTTTATGTAGGAAGGAGCTTGTGATGTTGATTTATGCCAAAGATAGTTCCCCTCCCCTATCTCCATCTTTCAGTCTAAAGAAGAGTTGGAACGTCACCTATTCCTTTTCACCAGAGATGCTGCCTGACCCGTTGAGTTACTCCAACACTCTGTGGCTCTCTTCACTCAGATTGTCGACTCATTCCAAAGCAAGTGCATTCAACCAACGGCGGTCTTAACCTGTTGTCCTTTCTTCCCCTCTCCCACCATCTGACTTCAAGCTTTGGCACATAATACATTCAAAAATATGCCTGCATCTTTTGTGAAAGAGCAGCTACCTTTGAAGTAATTTAAAGGTCGCAGTTCAATCTCGGGCCTCAGACAATCCCAATAAATCACCAAAGCCTCACTCCTGTCAATCTGGGACATGCAATCCAGCGGTATGAATATTGATTTCTCTAACTTCAAGTAACCCTTGCATCCCCCCCCCCCTCTCTCCATCCCTCCCCCACCCAAGTCGTAACCAGCTTCAGTCTCGTTGTACATATGCAATTGCAAAACAGCTAACAATGGCCAGTTTCCTTTATCATCGTTACTTTTTTTGCATCTCTTTCATTCATTCGTTCTATACCTGTCACCATCACCATCTATATCCCTCGATTCCCATTCCCCGGACTCAAGTAGCCCTTGCTTTCCCTCTCTCTCCACACCTCCCCCCTTCCCAGTTCTCCTACCAGTCTTACTGTCTCCGACTACATTCTATCTCTGTAACGCCCACTCCCCTGACATCAGTCTGAAGAAGGGTCTCGACCTGAAACGTCACCTATTCCTTTTCTCCAGAGATGCCGCCTGACCCGCTGAGTTACTCCAGCTTTTTGTGTCTATCGTTCGGTTTAAACCAGCATCTGTAGATTCCTTCCTGCACATCATCTTGATACCTTGCTCGCGTTATGATCTTTGTGTTGCAAATTTCATCGGGGAAATTTCTTATTGTGCACTTTATACAAATGCAACCAATTTCCCTGGAGCAAACGGGCATGTAACTGATCAGCCCTGAACCACCTCCACTAGTCATTACTGGAGAATTCAACCGAGTGCTTTAATGGTAACAGGGAACATCTGGAACACAAACTCAAAGCCATTGTAAGGAAATTATTCCACCATGACTTTAATTTAACATGCCCCAGGAGGTAAATCATTTGATGAATTACTGCAATTTTACATCATTTAACATATTTGTATTATAATTTGTATTTATATAGCCATTTAAATCCTTGTTTAATGCTACATTAGATAGATGTACTCTGTGTAACTGAACAGTCAGTCCTCTGTTCATGTTCCGCTGGAAACAAGGATGGCAAGATTTATCTTGATAAAGATTACATTCTTTGCCTTGGGCTTGATGCCTTTAGTTTAGAGATACAGCGCGGAAACAGACCCACCGGCCCACCGAGTCTGTGCCGACCATCGATCCCCGCACACGAGGGGCAAGTTACACATACACCAAGCCAATTAACCTACATATATCTACGTCTGTGGAGTGCGGGAGGGAACTGAAGGTCACGGAGAAAACCCATACAGGTCACGGGGAGAACATACAAACTCCGCACAGACAGCACCCATAGGATCGAACCCGGGTCTCTGGCGCTGTAAGGCAGCAACTCAACAGTTCTCCACCATGCTACTCTGTCATTTATAGCTGTAAATAAATGGATTAAATTCCAAATTTGCAAATCTTCAAATGTGTCTGATCAGAAATGTATTTAAATAATTGTCATTTTCTAATGCAAAAAATAGACCTATTGTCTATAGTCTATTGTCTATTGTCTAAGATGGTAAATCTGCCGCATGCATATCTAAATCGTGTAATTTCAGTAACAAAAGGTAAATAAAAATAACACAACTTTTAATTATCAATTAAATATTCTTGACTTTTGATTTTCTTGATTCAATTTGAATTTCCCATTCAAATCAATGGGGGAGTAGACTTGATGGGCCGAATGGACTAATTCTGCTCCAATAACTTGTGAACGTGCTGCAAGAGTTGCAAGGCAGCGACTCTATCACTGCGCCCCCGTGCCGCCCCCGAGTTGAGTTGAGTTGGGTTTATGATCACGTACACCAAGGTACAATAAAAAGCTTTTGTTGCGTGCTAACCAGTCAGTGGAAAAAGCATACATGATTACAATCGAGACATCCACTGTGCACAGATACATGAAAAAGGAGATAACACAAATAACACAGTGCAAGATAAAGTCCAGTAAAGTCCAACCTAAGATACTCCCAGGGTCTTCAATGAGGCAGATAGTAGGTCAGGACCTCTCTAGTTATTAGTATGATGGCTCAGATTTAATGTGGAGCTATGAGTGTAAATATCAGGTTAGACAGCATCATTGGACGGAATGGAGAACAGAAAGTGCTCGAGTAAGACCCCCATCCTGAAACGTCCCATATCCACTCCTTCCACGGATGCTACTCCATTGAGTCTCTCTGGCACTTTGTGTTTTACTGAATCCGCGGCCTTGATATTTACGCTCAAATAATCAATAAACAATAAAAAATAGACAATAGACAATGGACAATAGGTGCAGGAGTAGGCCATTTGGCCCTTCAAGCCAGCACCGCCATTCAATGCGATGATGGCTAATCATCCACAATCAGTACCCCGTTCCTGCCTTCTCCCCATATCCCCTGACTCCGCTATCTTTAAGAGCCCTACCTAGCTCTCTCTTGAAAGTATCCAGAGAACCGGCCTCCACCGCTCTCTGAGGCAGAGAATTCCACAGACTCACAACTCTCTGAGTGAAAAAGTGTTTCCTCGTCTCTGTTCTAAATGGCTTATCCCTTATTCTTAAACTGTGGCCCCTGGTTCTGGACTCCCCCAACATTGGGAACATCTTTCCATCCTCTAGCGGTCCTCCAAACCCTTAATAATCTTATATGTTTCAATAAGATCCCTTCTCATCCTAATTTCCAGAATATACAAGCCCAGCCACTCCATTATCTCAGCATATGACACTAGGGACGCCACATGATGGCAGCCTCTGCCCTCAGTCTGTCCTTTTTTCTAACTTTTTTCTAATTTTTAGTTTATTTAAAAGTACGTTTTGGAGGATTTTTTTTAGTATTTCTATGTGGGGGAGGGGGGTAGGGCAAGGGGGAAACCGTTTCTCAGTCACTTCCTGGCGAGGATGTGACTATTCTCGGAGTCGCGTCCTCGCCCCCCCCCCCCCCCCCCCCCACCCCCCACCTCCCCTCACTGGATTGGCACGGTCTTTCCTGCCGGGGACCGGACCTTAACTTCAGCAGCGGTGCAGCACTGGATTCACCGTGACCTGGATCACAATTTGAAGGTCCAGAGTGTTGGGCCTGCTGCTTCAACATCGTGGAACCGTGGTTTGCAGAACATCCAGCACGGGCGGCGCTGACTTCAACATCACGGCGTCCTGGGATCCCTATGCCGAGGACCGCCAGCGTGCAGCTCGGCCTATGGACTTTGGGAGCCGCGGTCTCCGGTAGGAAGTGGCCGATTCAGAAGTTCAAGCCGCTGAGAATGTTCTCCCATTCCGGCGTCAGAGTTCCATCATCTGGCGAGCGGGCCTGAACTTCGGGACGCCCATAGCGGCGACTGCAAGGGGTTTAGGAGCCCCCCGACCACAGGTGAACAACAGAGGACAACAGAGGAAGAGGACTGAACTTTGATCCCTTCCCTCACAGTGGGAAACTTTGATCCTGCTGTGTGGGGATGTCTATGTGAAAGACTATCGTGTTCGCCGCTCTTTTTTATTCATATGGCTGTATGGTGACCACAAATTTCACTGTACCAATTGGTACATGTGACAATAAATGCCTCTTGTCTCTTGTCTTGTCTTGTCCCGCCATCCCGGGAATTAACGTTGTGAACTTCAATAGCAAGAAGTTGCTTCCTCAAATTTAGAGACCAAAACTGCACAAAACTGCACTAAATACTCCAAATGTGGTCTCACTAGGGCCCTGTACAACTACAGAAGGACCTCTTTCCTCCTATACTCAACTCCTCTTGTTATGAAGGCCAACATGGCATTCGCTTTCTTCACCGCCTGCTGTACCTGCATGCTTACTTTCATTGACTGATGAACAAGGACCCCCAGATCCTGTTGTACTTCCCCTTTTCCCAACTTGACACCATTTAGATAATAATCTTTCTTCCTGTTTTTGCTACCAAAGTGGATAACCTCACATTTATCCCCATTACACTGCATCTGCCATGCATCTGCCCACTCACCCAACCTGTCCAAGTCACCCTGCATCTCATAGCATCCTCCTCACAGTTCACACTGCCACCCAGCTTTGTGTCATCTGCAAATTTGCTAATGTTACTTGTAATCCCTTCATCTAAATCATTAATATATTTTGTATAATAGCTGCGCTCCCAGCACCGAGCCTTGCGGTACCTCACTACTCCCTGCCTGCCATTCTGAAAGGGACCCGTTAATCCCTACTCTTTGTTTCCTGTCTGCCAACCAATTTTCTATCCATGTCAGCACTCTATCCACAATAACATGTGCCCTAATTTTGCCCACTAATCTCCTATGTGGGACCTTATCAAATGCTTTCTGAAAATCCAGTTACACTAAATCCACTGGCTCTCCATTGTCCATTTTCCATTGTTACGTCCTCAAAAAATTCCAGAAGATTAGTCAAGGTCTCCCCTTCGTAAATCCATGCTGACTCGGACCTATTCTGTTACTGCTATCCAAATGTGCGGCTATTTCATCTTTTATAATTGACTCCAGCATCTTCCCCAGCACCGATGTCAAGTTAACCGGTCTATAATTCCCTGGTTTCTCTCTCCCGTCTTTCTTAAAAAGTGGGATAACATTAGCTACACTCCAGTCGAAAGGAACTGATCCTGAATCTATAGAACATTGGAAAATGATCACCAATGCATCCATGATTTCTGGAGCCACTTCCTTAAGTACCCTAGGATGCAGACCATCAGGCCCTGGGGATTTATCAGCCTTCAGTCCCATCAGTCTACCCAGCGCCATTTCCTGCCTAATGTGGGTTTCCTTCCGTTCCTCCTTCACCCCAGATCCTCTGGCCACTACTATATCAGGAAGATTGTTTGTGTCCTCTTTAGTGAAGACGGATCCAAAGTACCTGTTCAACTCATCTGCCATTTCCTTGTTCCCCATAATAAATTCACCCTTTTCAGTCTTCAAGGGTCCAACTTTGGTCTTAACTAATTATTTCCTCTTCACATACCTAAAGAAGCTTTTACTATCCTCCTTTATATTCTTGGCTAGTTTACCTTTGTACCTCATCTTTTCTCCCCGTATTGCCTTTTTAGTTATCTTCTGTTGCTCTTTAAACATTACCCAAACCTCTTGCTTCCCGCTGATTCCTTAAAAATATCCACTTACTTTGCCTTCACAGCCTTTTGTGGCAAAGAATTCCACAGATTCACCACCCTTTGACTAAAGACATTTCTCCTCATCTCCTTCCTAAAAGAACGTCCTTTAATTCTGATGATCTCTGGTCCTAGACTCTCCCTCCAGTGGAAACACCCTCTCCACGTCCACTCTATCCAAGCCTTGTACTATTCTGTATGTTTCAATGAGGTTCGCCCTCAGTCTTCTAAACTCCAGCGAGTACAGGCCCAGTGCCGATAAAAGCTCATCATAGGTTAACCTAGTCATTCGTGGGATCATTCTTGTAAACCTCCTCTTGCCCCTCTCCAGAGCCAGCACAACTTTCCTCAGATGTGGTGCCCAAAACTGCTCATAACAATGCTGCAGGGCAGACCCCGGTTCCCTCTCCTCTTCTAGCAGCCTCGTTCCTTGCCCGTTGCATCTGTCATCGTGGCCGGATCCATCCTCCTGGTCCCTTGTAGGGGCCGGCATGGCGGTGTCCACACTGCAGGCTGCACTCCGCCAGATGCTGCTTTCAACAAGGGGGGGATGAGCATGGAAACATAGACACATAGCAACATAGAAAATTAGTTGCAGGAGCAGGCCATTCGGCCCTTCGAGATAGCACCACCGTTCAATATGATCACGGCTGATCATCCAAAATCAGTATCCCATTCCTGCTTTCTTACCAAATCCCTTGATTTCTTTAGCCCTAAGAGCTAAATCTAACTCTCGCTTGAAAACATCCAGTCAATTGTCTTCCACTGCCTTCTGTGGCAGAGAATTTCACAGATTCCCAACTCTCCAGATGAAATTTTTTTTTCCTCATCTCAGTCCTAAATGGCCAACCCCTTATTCTTAAACTGCGACCACTGGTTCTGGACTCCCTCAACATCGGGAACATTTTTCCTGCATCTCGCCTGTCCAATCCTTTAAAGATTGTATATGTTTCTATAAGATATCCTCTCATCCTTCTACATTCCAGTGAATACAAGCCCATTCTTTCAGGGGAATGGCTCCAAGATAACGAGGACAAAAATGGAATTTGCTCTCATGACAGCTGGAAAACAAAATTCACAAACTTCCAGAAAGAGGTGATGACAGTGATAAAGGTGGTGGTGGGGGTGGGAACAAATAAGTTATTACTTGTGATTTTTTGTACTTTAAAACAAGGAGCGTTCAAGGCAAACATTAGCAAAGTGCAAGGAAGCTGCGTTGGATTGATCGCCTGTAGTGAGAATCATAGCAATACATAACACTGAAAATAATATTAATAATAATAACCTTATTTATACAATTGAATGCAACCCAAAGTGCTTTCCACAAAAATAAAGATTTAAGCAAAAATACAATTTAAAACAGTAAGGACATAAGCAGTTAAGAGCATAATTTATATAAAAATATAAAATATAAAATTGACAAAGGAAGTAAAGTCAGTTAAAAGCTTGATTGAAAAGATAAGTTTTTAGCTGCTGTTTAAAATACCAGCTTGGAGGCGTCATTGAAAAAGACTGCTTCATCAATTTTCTTATTGCTGCTGCATTGAGAGGCTAACAAGCCGGCATCAGAAGACCTGAGCGCTCGAGTAGGGGCAGAGAGAAGGAGGGCTCTGTAAAATATGATGCGCGTAAGCCATTTAGGGCTTTATCGACAAGAAGGAGGACTTTATAGTCTCTTCCGGATTTGACAAAGGGAGCCAATGAAGGGAGTATAATACTGGGATTATATGTTCCCTTTTCTTGATAACCCCTTTGGCCCACTGAGTTTATGACAATTAGTCTAATCCCATTTCCTGTCTGTATGCTCTTCCCCTGACCGCGTGGGTTTTCGGTGACATCTTCGGATTCCCCTCACACTCCAAAGACCCACGCTGGTCACGGGGAGAATGTACAAACTCCGTGCGGGCAGCACCCGCAGTCAGGATCGAACCCGGGTCTCTGGCGATGAAATGCAGCAACTCTGCCACTGCACCACCGTGCCACGCTCTGTGTGAGAAACATACCCCTCAGATGTTTGTAGCTTAATTTGCTTAGTATAAATGTAAATTGTCCCTTGTGTGTGTAGGATAGTTTTACTGTGAGGGGATTGCTGGTCGGTGCGGACAGGTGGGCCTGTTTCTGCGCTGTATCTCAAAACTAAACTAAACTTTAAGAAATGCTCACTCTTAAATGTTGTGAGTGTACCTGCCTTCAGCAATCCTTCAGGCAGTAAAATGCCATCCATCCTCAAAATATTCTTCCTCAAATCCCCTCCAGATCCCTTTTCTTACCATAAATTTCATATCCTCTAGTTGTGGACGATTCTGTTGAGGGAAAGCTTCTCACTCTCTTTATAACCCTCACTCAAGTCCTCCACCACTCCATGCTGGCACTGTAAGGCAGCAACTCTACCGCTGTGCCACCATGCCATCCTTCTGTGTGAAGATGTACCTAGAATTTGTGGGCACAGGTTTAACATGAGACGATAGAAATTTAAAGGGGATCTGAGGGGTATGTTTTTCACACAGAGGGTGGCACGGTGGTGCAGTGGTAGAGTTGCTGCATTTCAGCGCCAGAGACCCGGGTTCGATCCCGACCGTGGGTGCTGTCTGCACGGAGTTTGTACATTCTCCCCGTGACTTGTGTGGGTTTTCTCCGGAATCTCCGGTTTCCTCCCACACTGCAGGTTTGAAACATAGAAACATAGAAAAATAGGTGCAGGAGTAGGCCATTCGGCCCTTCGAGCCTGCGCTGCCATTCAATGTGATCATGGCTGATCATCCAACTCAGTATCCCGTACCTGCCTTCTCTCCATACCCCCGGTCCCTTTAGCCACAAGTGCCACATCTAACGCCCTCTTAAATATAGCCAATGAACTCGCCTCAACTACCTTCTGTGGCAGAGAATTCCAGAGACTCACCACTCTCTGTGTAAAGAATGTTTTCCTCATCTCGGCCCTAAAGGAATTCCCCCTTATCCTTAGACTGTGACCCCTTGTTCTGGACTCCCCCAACATCGGGAACAATCTTCCAGCATCTAGCTTGTCCAACCCCTTAAGAATTTTGTAAGTTTCTACAAGATCCCCCCTCAATCTTCTAAATTCCAGCTAGTACAAGCCGAGTCTATCCAGTCTTTCCTCATATGAAAGTCCTGATATCCCAGGAATCAGTCTGGTGAATCTTCTCTGTACCCCTTCTATGGCAAGAATGTCTTTCCTCAGATTTGGAGACCAAAACTGCACGCAATACTCCAGGTGTGGCCTCACCAAAACCCTGTACAACTGCAGTAGAACCTCCCTGCTCCTATACTCAAATCCTTTCGCTATGAATGCTAACATACCATTTGCTTTCTTCACTGCCTGCTGCACCTGCATGCCTACTTTCAATGACTGGTGTACCATGACACCCAGGTCTCGTTGTAGGTTAATGGGCTTGTAACTTGTACCTAGTGTGTGTAGGATAGTGTTAATGTGCGGGGCTGCTGGTCAGCTGCGACTGGGTGGGCCGAAGGGCCTGTTTCCGCTCTGTATCTCTAAAACTGAAAAAAGTGGTGGTTATAAGCGTAGACCAGCCTGCCATAAGAAGTATTAAAGGCAAATAAAATTAGAGCCTTTAAGAGCCTGTCTCAATTGACAATTTTTTCGGCGACTGCGGCGTAATTGACTGACGTATCAGGTCACTGAAAAAGTCGCGGCATGATACGGCGTGATGACATATTGACGCATGGTGTTTTTTTAAGTGTTCAAAATCTTTCGGTGACCCTGATACGTCCGTCAATGACACCGGCAGTCGCCGAAAAAAATCGCTATTAAAGGACAGGCCCTTTAAAAGGCATTTAGAGAGGTGGCTTGATAGGAAAAGGGAACAAGGATATAATCCTAATGCAGGCAAAAGAGATAATAGGTAGGCATAGACAAGGTGGGTTGAAGGACATTTTCATGCTGGACAACTCATATCACTCTGATCCCTGGAAATGTAACGGTTAAATCGAAACTTTCACTTTTTGTAACCTGATGAATATCAGTCACATAGGCAGTTTGCATGTTCGTTGAATTTCCAGTTGATACTGACCCTTATCAGATTGTACCTCTGTTGTTTGCTGCACGAAACATGCTCAGTGGCACACAATCTCGCTTCCCAAATGCAAACAATCAAAAGCAAATGCTGCTGACATTTGCTTGGAGCATTTCTATGTCTTTGTCGTGAGCTTTGTATTTCATTGACTTTCCTTCAGCGATACAGCATGGAAATACACCCGCTCGGCCCACCGAGTCCGCGCCGACCAGCGATCGTCCCGTAGACTCGCACTGTTTCGCACACTGGGGACAATTTACAATTTATAGAATCCACTTAGCCTACAAAACTTTAGACTTTAGAAATACAGCATGGAAACAGACCCTTCGGCCCACCGAGTCCATGTCCTGTAGACGAGCACGATCCTACACACTAGGGACAATTTACAGTAGCCGCCAACACAACAAACCTCTAGACACACACCACGGAAACAGGCCCTTCGGCCCACTGAGTCTGTGCCGTTCAGGGATCACCCTGTACACTAGCTCTACCCTACACACATTAGGGACAATTTACAGACGCCAATTAACTGACAAACCTGTACGTCTTTGGAAACTGGATCAGCCAGGCAAAAACCCACGCGGTCACGGGAAGAATGTACAAACTCCATACAGACAGCACCCGTAGTCGGGATCGAACCTGTTATCTCTGGCGCTGTAAGTCAGCAACTCTACCACTGTGTTACTGTGCGGCCGCATTTTTTGCTACACTAAATATATACCTGTCTTGTCCTCGTTCTTAGAAGGATCAGTTTTGAAACCTATGGTAAGGGGCAGATTTTGATTCTGTGCATTGGTGTAAAGTAGGTGATAAAGGAGCTCATGGGGTCTATGCTCTAGGGAAGAAGCTGGACGGAATTAATATGGGGTTATGGGGAGAAAGCAGGAGAATTGGCTTAGGAGAGAGAGATTGATCTATCTATGATTGAATGGCGGAGTGGGCCATTGATGGGCTGAATGGTCTAATTCTGCTAATATTACTTATGAACTTATGAATACACTTCAGTTCAGTTTGGTTTATTGGCACATGTACTGAGGTAGAGTGAAAAGCTTTTGTTGTGTGCTAACCAGTCGGCAAAAAGACAATACATGATCACAGTCGATCCATTTACAGCGTATAGATAGATGATAAGGGAATAATATTTAGTGCAAGATAAAGCCAGCAAATTCTGATCAAAGATAGTCCGAGGGTCACCAAAAAGGTAGATGGTAATTCAGGTCTGCTCTGGTTGTGGTAGGTTGAATCAGTTGCCCGATAACAGCTGGGAAGAAAGTGTCTCTGAATCTGGAGGTGTGCGTTTTCGCACTTCTGTACATTTTGTCCGATGGGAGAGGGGAGAAGAAGGAGTGGCCGGGGTGAGACTTGATCTTGATCATGCTGGTGGCCTTGCCGAGGAAGCACGAGGTATAAATGGAGTCAACGGAAGGGAGGTTGGTTTGTGTGATGTTCGGGACAGTGTCCACAATTCGCTGCAATTTCTAGCGGTCTTGGACGGAGCTGTTCCCAAACCAAGCATGGGGTGTCTCTACTCCAGGGAAAATGACAGAGGGAAGTAACACACTTTTGAATTGCTATGTTCGATGTGCTTACCTCCACCGAAACTCATTTCCTTTGCAGTACATCTCGGAAGCAATGAAGAACACAAAACCGCTACTATGTACGTTTGCTTAGTATCTGTGATCAAGGATATAACGCCACTGCGGCTGGTTTCCAGCTCAAACTAATGTTAGCCCAAACCTGGCTGGAATCAATGTCTCAATCTGCTTCCTGGTAGGCATATGACACAAGCATAAAACTGATCTTAATTTGATGCGAATGTCACCATAGAAAGAAGAAATAATATATCAGGTCTCGTTTCTCTTGCACCTTGCATTGCTTCATCGCAGCCCACAGATAGACACAAGAATGCTGGAGTGACTCAGCGGGACAGGCAGCATGTCTGGAGAAAATAGAAGGGAGACATTTCGGGTCCTAGAAACACAGAAATGTAGCTGATGTGGATGATGTGGATAGAGAACTGGCTAGCAGACAGGAGGCAAAGGGTAGGAGTAAACGGGTCCTTTTCAGAATGGCAGGCAGTGACTAGTGGGGTGCCGCAAGGCTCAGTGCTGGGACCCCAGCTATTTACAATATATATTAATGATTTGGACGAGGGAACTCAATGCAACATCTCCAAATTTGCAGATGACACCATGCTGGGGGGTATAGTTAGGTGTGAGGAGGATGCTTGGAGGCTGCAGGGTTGGATGATCAGGCATGATCACATTGAATGGCGGTGCAGGCTCGAAGGGCTGAATGGCCTATTCCTGCACCTATTTTTCTATGTTTCTATGTTTCTATGTTTCTATTATTTATGTCTTCCTTAGTGAAGACAGAACCAAAGTAGTTATTCAATTGGTCTGCCATGTCCTTGTTCCCCATGATCAATTCACCTGTTTCTGACTGCAAGGGACCAACATTTGTTTTAACTAGTCTTTTTCTCTTCACATATCTATAAAAACTTTTGCAGTCAGTTTTTATGTTCCCTGCCAGTTTCCTTTCATAATCTATTTTCCCTTTCCTAATTAAGCCCTTTGTCCACCTCTGCTGGATTGTGAATTTATCCCAGTCCTCCGGTAGGCTGCTTTTTCTGGCAAATTTGTATGCCTCATCTTTTGTTTTTATACTATCCCTGATTTCCCTTGTTATCCATGGATGCACCACCTTCCCCGATTTATTCTTTTGCCAAACTGGTATGAACATTTTTGTACTTCATCCATGCAGTCTTTAAATACCTTCCATTGCTCATCCACTGTCAACCCTTTAAGAATCACCTGCCAGTCTATCTTGGCCAATTCACATCTCATACCTTCAAAGTTACCTTTGTTCAAGTTCAGAACCCTTGTTTCTGACTTAATTTTGTCACTCTCCGTCCTAATGAAGAGCTCAACCATATTATGGTCACTCTTGCCCAAGGGGCCACGCACAACAGGTTTTCTTCCAAGATTGCCCAGTATTTGACTCCATCCATCTTCCCATCAACTCTCACCAGCTTCCCTGTCCCTGCTGAAGAAAAGCATCCCCACAGCATGATGCTGCCACCACCATGTTTCACAGTGGGGATGGTGTGTTCAGGGCGATGTGCAGTGTTAGTTTTCCGTCACACATAGCATTTTGCAATTAGGCCAAAAACTTCAATTTTGGTCTCATCAGACCAGAGCACCTTCCTCCACATGTTTGCTGTGTCCCCCACATGGCTTGTGGCAAACTGCAAACGGGACTTCTTATGGCTTTGTTTCACCAATGGATTTCTTCTTGCCACTCTTCCATAAAGGCCCGATTTGTGGAGTGCACGACTCATAGTTGTCCTGTGGACAGATTCTCCCATCTGAGCTGTGGATCTCTGCAGCTCCTCCAGAGTTACCATGGGCCTCTTGGCTGCTTCTCTGATCAATGCTCTCCTTGCCCGGCCTGTCAGTTTAGGTGGACGGCCATGTCTTGGTAGGTTTGCAGTTGTGCCATACTCTTTCCATTTTTGGATGATGGATTGAACAGTGCTCCGTGAGATGTTCAAAGCTTGGGATATTTTTTTATAACCTAACCCTGCTTTAAACTTCTCCACAACTTTATCCCTGACCTGTCTAGTGTGTTCCTTGGGCTTCATGATGCTGTCTGTTCACTAATGTTCTCTAACAAACCTCTGAGGCCTTCACAGAACAGCTGTATTTATACTGAGATTAGATTACACACAAGTGGACTCTATTTACTAATTAGGTGACTTCTGAAGCAATTGGTTGCACTGGATTTTATTTCGGGGTATCAGAGTAAAGGGGGCTGAATACTTTTGCACGCCACACTTTTCATTTTTTTATTTGTAAAAAAATTTGAAAACCATGTATCATTTTCCTTCCACTTCACAATTATGTGCCACTTTGTGTTGGTCTATCACATAACATCCCAATAAAAATACATTTACGTTTTGTGGTTGTAACGTGACAAAATGTGGAAAAGTTCAAGGGGTATGAAAACTTTTGCAAGCCACTGCAAATGGGAGTTTGGAGCTGCTCCTGTTCACGGTGACGCAGTGGTAGAGTTGCCTTACAGCGCTTGCAGGACCGGAGACCCGGGTTTGATTCCGGCTGTGGGTGCTCCGTATAGAGTTTGCATGTCCTCCGCGTGACCATGTGGGCTTTCTCCGAGACCTTCGGCTTCCTCCCACACTCCAAAGACGTACAGGTTTGTAGGTTAATTGGCTGGGTGTAGGTGTAAATTGTCCCTAGTGTGTGTAGGATAGTGTTAATGTGCGGGGATCGCTGGTCAGTGCGGACTCAGTGGACCAAAGGGCCTGTTTCCGTGCTGTAAACTAGCCTCAGTATCTCTCTGGTCTCTAGGGCTGCACAGTGGCGCAGTGGTAGAGTTGCCGCCTTACAATGCCAGAGACCTGGGTTAGATCCTGACTACGGATGCTGTCTGTACGGAGCTGACGGAGTCTGTGACTCTTGTACGGAGTCTAGTCCTCGAGTAGGATAGAGCTAGTGTATGGGATGATTGCTGGTTGGCGTAGACACGCTGGATCTCTACCCTAAATATTCAAGTATTGAATTAATTTATACTGCAGGACCATCAATGTCTGGAACATATTGTTTTCAGACAGACACAAAATGTTGGAGTAACTCAGCGGGACAGGCAGCACCTCTGGAATGACGTTTCAGGTCGAGACCCTTCCTCAGACCTATATTGTATTCAGAATTATTTTACGAAGGGGTGGCACGGTGGCACAGCAGTAGAGTTGCTGCCTTACACCGCTTACAGCACCAGAGACCCAGGTTCGGTCCCGACTATGGCGGCTTATCTGTACAGAGTGTGTACGCTCTCCCCTTGACCCACGTGGGTTTTCACCGAGAACTTTGATTTCTTCCCGCACTCTAAAGACATATAAGTTTGTACGTTAATTGGCTTAGTATAAATGTGGAAATAGTCCCTAGCGTAGGATAGTGCAGATGTGCGGGGATCGCTAGTCGGTGCAGACTCGGTGGGCCGTTCTGTATGTCGAAACTTAACTAAAGTCCTACAGCTTTTTTCTAACCAGTTGCATCAGGGGTTCCATTTCTTAGTTTTTTTCGTGGGAAGTCAACATATCATTAACATCATGAATTACTTTTTGAGTTGACTGACGTTCAGAGATTTCAGTTCAGTTCCTTCATAATTCCAACATTTTCACCATTTAGAAAATGGTTTTATCCTTTCTCGCGTTGGTCCAGAGCTCATGAATGCAAAGGTTTGCCTTGACTTTCCTTCATCGCCCCCGCACCATAGCTTCTTGAGATCTCATTTGTAAGTGCCTGAAAGGGGAATGTTTGTGTACAATGAAGGCTTAAGGGCCTGTCCCACTGTACGAGGCAAATCAAGTGTTCTCCCGAGTTTTCCCCTGATTTGAACTCGGAGAATGTCCATAGTGGGTCCGTAGGAGTTCGTGGATGTTTCGTAGAGACTCGTACGAGTAGCGGTAGATACTCGGGAAATCCGTTAAACTCGTGACATTTTTTCAACACTGTGAAAAATGTCCACGGGTAAAAAAATACTCGTGATGAAAAAAATGGTTACTTTTGACTCGTACGAGCCACTACGAGGCATCCACGAACTCCTACGGACCCACTACGGGCATTCTCCGAGTTCGAATCAAGGGGAAAACTAGGGAGAATTCTTGAATTACCTCGTACTATGGGACAGGCCCTTTAAGCCAACAAGCATCAGGCTTTTGAACAGTTGAAAGAGGTTTGGTACCCAGTCCATCATAGGTAGTGACCTCCCCACCATCGAACGGATCTACAGGAGAGGATTCAATGCCTCAAAGTAGGGGCAGCCCGGTGGCACAGTGATAGAGTTGCAGACTTACCACACCAGAGATCCAAGTTCGCACTGAACAGTAGTCCCCGTATACTATTCCACCATATACGATCCCGTACACTAGTGAAAATATACAAAGCTAATTAGCCTACAAACCCGTACGTCTTTGGAGTGTGGGAAAACCCACACGGTCACGAGGAGAATGCACATAATCTGTACAAACAGCACCCGTAGTCAGGATCGAATCCCGGTTTAGTTTTGTTTAGTTAAGAGATACAGCGTGGAAACAGGCCCTTTGGCCCACCAAGTCTGCCTCGACCAGCGATCCCTGCACACCTGCACTATCCTACACACACTAGGAACAGTTTATATTTATACCAAGCCAGTTAACCCACAACCCTGTAGGAAAGAACTGCAGATTCTGCTTTACATCGCTGTGTTACTCCTGCATTTTGTGTCAACCTACAAACCTGTACGTTTTTGGAGTGTGGGAGGAACCTGGGGAAAACCCATGCGGTGAAGGGTAGAACGTACAAATTCCGTACAAACAGCACCCGGTCAGGTTCTAACACGGGTCTCTGGCGCTGTAAAGCAGCAAAACTACCATGGCGCCACTGTGCTGCCCTTTAGAGGGCCTGTCTGGGTGGAAGATTACAACTTTCACGTGGTCCGCACTGTTTTGACTAATGCAATCAACCCGGCATGCACAATCAAATAAGATCAAATAGTACAGGAAGAGGAAGAGGAGGAAGAGGAAGAGGAAGAGGAAGAGGAAGAGGAAGAGGAAGAGGAAGAGGAAGAGGAAGAGGAATAGGAAGAGGAATAGGAAGAGGAAGAGGAAGAGGAAGAAGAAGAAGAAGAAGAAGAAGAAGAAGAAGAAGAAGAAGAAGAAGAAGAAGAAGAAGAAGAAGAAGAAGAAGAAGAAGAAGAAGAAGAAGAAGAAGAAGAAGAAGAAGAAGAAGAAGAAGAAGAAGAAGAAGAAGAAGAAGAAGAAGAAGAAGAAGAAGAAGAAGACCTGTCTGACCTACTCTTGATTCAGATCTTAAAGCCAGTTCGGGGAGAATGTAAGCTGGCTTTCTATAGGTGCAGGAGTAGGCCATTCGGCCCTTTGAGCCAGCACCGCCATTCAATTTGATCATGAATGATCATCCCCAATCAGTATCCCTTTCCTGCCTTCTCCCCATATCCTCTGACTACGCTATGTTTAAGCCCTATCTAGCTTTCCCTTGAAAGCATCCAGAGAACCGTCCTCCACCACCCTCTGAGGCAGAGAATTCCACACACTCACAACTCTCTGTGAGAAAAAGTGTTTCCTCGTCTCAGTTCCAAATGGCTTACCCCTTCTTCGTAAACTGTGGACCCTGGTTCTGGACTCCCCCAACATCGGGAACATGTTTCCTGCCTCTAGCGTGTCGAAACCCTTAACAATCTTATATGTTTCAATAAAATCCCCTCTGACACTGGACTATCACAATCAGAGTCCAAGGAATTGTCCAGGTAACTTTGGCCTCGTCACGAGTGCTTATCTTGATGTGCTTTGTTAGCTTACAGCGACTGATATAATTCCACATAGCTTTGATCATTGGATCAAAGCAGCATTTTTTTCCTGCTTGTACAGTAATTATGTGCACCCAGGATGCTCAGTATTCGACAGCATTTCATAAAATCATGGCCTGCTTATATTTAATCATTGATTTCACTCAAGTTGAATGAGTTTGTTTGCTGCAATTAAGAAACAGAGCTCTCCCAAACTGATGTATACATTTGTTGATTGAATGTCACGATACTGAACAAGCTGTTAAAATCTCTTAAGGAGATCTGTGGGGAGCTTTGCACAATCAGAGGCAGTGGAGTCTGAACAAGGTTTTGACAGCTAGAACAATAACACAATTTGCATTTCTCTTCACAGGCATCTCTGCTTGGAAATTTACAATCCTTTTTTTTCTAAACACCCATATATTAAGTTGGATTTGTTTGACTCAAAGGAGATAGAAGGTTAACATTTGCCAGGGATGCTGCCTGTCCTGCTGAGTTACTCCAGCTTTTCATAGAAACATAGAAAATAGGTCCAGGAGTAGGCCATTCGGCCCTTCGAGCCTGCACCGCCATTCAATATGATCATGGCTGATCATCCAACTCAGTATCGCGTACCTGCCTTCTCTCCATACCCCCTGATCCCTTTAGCCACAAGGGCCACAGCTAACTCCCTCTTAAATATAGCCAATGAACTGACCTCACCTACATTCTGCGGCAGATAATTCCACAGATTCACCACTCTCTGTATGAAAAATGTTTTTCTCATCTCGGTCCTAAAGTTCTTCCCCCTTATCCTTAAACTGTGACCCCTTGTTCTGGACTTCCCCAACATCGGGAACAATCTTCCTTCATCTAGCCTGTCCAACCACTTAAGAATTTTGTAAGTTTCTATAAGATCCCCCCTCAATCTTCTAAATTCTAGCGAGTACAAGCCGAGTCTATCCAGTCTTTCTTCATATGTAAGTCCTGACATCCCAGGAATCAGTCTGGTGAACCTTCTCGGTACTCCCTCTAAAGCAAGAATGTCTTTCCTCAGATGAGAAGACCAAAACTGTACCCAATACTCCAGGTGTGGTCTGCATTTTCGTGTCTACCTTCATTGTAAACCAGCATTTGTAGTTCCTTCCTGCACAGAAAGTTAAGATTTGTCTGACCTGGGTGAAATCTCGCCTTCACGTCGTCAACAAATTCCAGTCATAATATCTGCGGACACAAGGAACTGCAGATGCTGGCTTACAAAAACACAACACAAAGTTCTGGAGGAACTCAGTGGGTTAGGCGGCAGATCTGGAGAGGTCATGGAGTCTTCAGAAGGATTCTAGGCAAAAACATCACCTATCCATGTTCTCCAGGGATGCAGCCTGACCTGCTGAGTTACTCCAACACTTTGTGTCTTTCAATATCTGCGGAACTAGTTTTCCAATAACTTGCAGATTAACTCAATGGTGTTCCTCTATTCCTTCTAATTTCAGGTTATTTTTATTCAGTTGTCGTTCTCTCCTGTCTGACAATGGGATGAACTGGGTCTGCAGTTATTACAATGTAGCCAATATTTTGGACACAATTGCCATGCCTTGCATCTTTCTTCATTTCATTGAGTTGAGTTTAGTCGACCTCAGATCAGTGGTGGAAAATCGCTTTAAAAACATGAGGGTGACACATTATGTGGCCTACATCTAGGACAGGGGTCGGCAACCTACGGCCCACGGGCTGAGTCCGGCCTGTAACCCGAAATCATCCGGCTCGCAGGCGCATTTTTTTTCCAATAAATTTTCGCGACCAGCCAGTCCTGGGGCAAACAAACCGACCTGGGAACTGCAGCTGGTCCCAGGCTGCTAGATTCCAGGACCTGGCAGCCTCCAACTGGAATTGACCTTGAGGGCTCTGGTTGCAGAGCCTGTGGACTTACCATCATGGATCTGGCTCACTTTGGAGGCCATGGTGGCCATGCGGCTGCAACTCGACTTCGTAGGCTTCGGTTTTGCTGCAACATGTTTCACAAAATCTGGGGGGATTGTCCCCCACCTCTCAAAACATGGGGCGGACAGGCCCCCCACCCTCACCCCCGCCCCCCCCCCCCCCCCCCCAGGATTTCCGCCCATGCTGAGATTAAGTTGATGAATTGTTGAGTTGAGTTGAGTTGAGTTTGGTTTACTTTAGAGATTCATAGAAACAAAGAAACATAGAAATTAGGTGCAGGAGTAAGCCATTCGGCCCTTCGAGCCTGCACCGCCATTCAATATGATCATGGCTGATCATCCAACTCAGTATCCCGTACCTGCCTTCTCTCCATACCCTCTGATCCCCTTTGCCACAAGGGCCACATCTAACTCCCTCTTAAATATAGCCAATGAACTGGCCTCAACTACCCTTTGTGGCAGAGAGTTCCAGAGACCCACCACTCTCTGTGTGAAAAAAGTCCTTCTCATCTCGGTCCTAAAGGTTTTCCCCCTTATCCTTAAAGCTGTGACCCCTTGTCCTGGACCTCCCCAACATCGGGAACAATCTTCCTGCATCAAGCCTGTCCAACCCCTTAAGAATTTTGTAAGTTTCTATAAGATCCCCTCTCAATCTCCTAAATTCTAGCGAGTATAAACCTAGTCTATGCAGTCTTTGTTCATAAGACAGTCCTGACATCCCAGGAACCAGTCTGGTGCACCTTCTCTGCACTCCCTCTATGGCAATAATGTCCTTCCTCAGATTTGGAGACCAGAACTGTACGCAATACTCCAGGTGTGGTGTGACCAAGACCCTATACAACTGAAGTAGAACCTCCCTGCTCCTATACTCAAATCCTTTTGCTATTCTGCATGGAATCAATCCCTTCTACCCACTGAGCCCATGCTGACCATCAATCACCCGCTCACACTCGTTCAATGTTATCCCACTTTCCCATCCACATCCCACACACTAGAGCCAATTTTACCATGGCCAATTAACCTACAAATCCACCTTTTTTGCATGTCGGAGGAAACCCGAACACTCGGAGGAAACCCACACTGCGGCAGGCACAACAAGCAAACTTAAAGATATAAACCTAAGTTCAGGATCCAACCCATGTCTCTGGAGCTGTGAGACAGCAGCTCTACCTGCTGCTCCACTACGCTGCCATCTCTTGAGACGGGACCTAAATATGACTGGTAAGGAAGGCATTTAGATGGTACCAAGGAGGTATTGGAGATAGACACAAAATACTGGAGTAACTCAGTGGGACAGACAGCATCTCGGGAGAAAAGGAGTGGGTGAAATTTTGGGTCGAGACCCTTCTTCAGCCCTTCAGACTCTTCTTCAGACCCTTCTTCTCCTTTGTGTCCGTTTTTTAAATGAAAATCAAAATCTGAAGAAGGGTCTCAACCTGAAACATCACCCATTCCTTCTCTCCAGAGATGCTGCCTGTCCCATTGAGTTTTACTCCAACATTTTGTGTATTTGTTCGGTTGAACCAGCATCTGCAGTTCCTTCCTACACATGGTATTGGAGAACTATCTTTTTGAACCACTGCCAAGCCTGTCCTCCTGCCCATGCTGTTAGGTAGGCAAGATGCAAGGAACTTGGTGAAGGGACAATGAAGGAAGGCAGATTAAAACAGGATGTAGCCTTGAGAAGACAGTGTCCCATGTTCCTATCCTAAAGGATAATAGCTCTGGCTGTTGCCAACGAGGAGAAGAAAAAAACCCTTATACAGTGCCTTACACAGCCTACGGATCTCTCAAAATTGATCAGTCATAGAGTGATAGATACAGTGTGGAAACAGGTCCTTCACCCCAGCTTGCCCATACCGACCAACATATGCCAGCTACATTAGTCCAACCTGCCTGCGCTAGGTCGATATCCCTCCAAACCTGTCCTATCCTAATTTTAAGCTTTGGAGAAGAGGAATAGGTGATGTTTCGGGTCGAGACCCTTCTTCAGACTTTGAGTCAGGTGAAAGGGAAACAAGAGATGTAGACGTGATATAGGAAAATATAGAACAAATGAATGAAAGATATGCAAACAAGTAATGATGATAAAGGAAACAGGCCGTTGTTAGCTGTGGGCTAGGTAAAAGCGCATTGCAGACAATGAGACTCAACAAGTCAACTTTGAATCTGGTACAACATCTTGTTTTGGGGAGGCAAGGAGAGCGAAGGGGCGCAAGGGCAATTTGGAGTTAGAGAAATCGATATTCATACCGCTGCAGTGTAAGCTGCCCAAGCGAAATATGAGGTGCTGTTCCTCCAATTTGTGTTTGGCCTCACTCTGACAATGGAGGAGGCCTAGGACAGAAAGGACAGTGTTGGAATGGGAAGGGCAATTAAAGTGTTACCCGAAATGTCACCCATTCCTTCTCTCCAGAAATGCTGTCTGTCCCGCTGAGTTATTCCAACTTTTTGTGTCTATCTTAAGTGTTTGGCAACTGGGAGATCAGGTAGGCCCAGGCAGACTGAGCGAACGTGTAGCTTAAGGGCCTATATCCGTGCTGTATTTCTTGAATTTCACTCTGCTTGAGTATAACCATTGCACACTTCAAAGCCCAAATCCTGTTAATGGCTTACTTGCTTTTAAAATGTCAAACATACATAAACCTCCCTTTTATTGTTCTCCGTCTTATGAAAGATCGGATGTATATTTTGTGGAATTACTGCAATAACACTTTTATTTATTTTAATACATTTCTATGAGGACGCTATGCACAGGCTTAGTTGGAACAATTTAATAAGCATTTTTCAGTGCCACACAAACCTTGCGTTCCTTTCAAGTAATAAGTTGACCCACTCCTGGAGTTGACAGAATCATGTTTAGAATTCCTTCTAACCAATTTGTGTGCGGCGACCTTGATTTTCATTTTTCATAAAAGAACACAAAGTGTCGGAGTAGCTCAGTGGGTCAGGAAGCATCTGTGGAGAACATGGATAGATAATAGAACATGGACAGGTGATGTTTCGGGGTCAATCCCAAACCCAGCCCCAACGTGCTGAAGCAACTCAGGATGTCAGGAGGCATCCGTCCCCATCCACATATCCACGTTCTCCACATGCGGCATGGTGGCACAGCGGTAGGTTTGCCGTCTTTCAACGCCAGAGACACGGGTTCGATCCTGACCACGGCTGCTGTCTGTACAGAGTTGTTACATTCTCCCTGTGACGTTTCTCTGGGTGCTCTGGTTTCCTCCCACACTCCAAAGATGTATAGGTTTATAGGCTAATTGGCTGGGTAAAATTGTAAATTGTCCCTAGTTGTGTGTGTAGGATAGTGATCACTGGTCAGTGTGGACTGGGTAGGCTGAAGGGCCCGTTTCCACCCTGTATCTCCAAACTAACTAAACTAAACATGTCAGGATGCCTCCTGACCCGTTGAGTTACTCCAGCACTTTGAGTCTTTTCATTGTCCCAAACCCAAACGACACCTATCCATGATTTCCATTGATGCCTCCTGACCCACTGAGTTACTCCAGCACTCTGCACCTTTTGTTGAAAAAGTAGCATTTGAAGTTCCTTGTTTCTCCACATTGATTTTCATTAACTGTTTTGGATCTCCAGATACGTATGAATGAGGGGAAATCATGCATATATATATATCGACTTACATATCTTCCAGGAGGTGCAATGCCCTCCATAGCCAATGATGTTCTTTTGAAGTGTGGCTAATGTTATCTTTATACTTATAAAACTCTGATCTTGGATGTGTATTTATGTGTGTGCGGGTGTGTGTGTGTATTTGTGTATTTGTATGATGTTCGTGTGTGATTCACATCTCCTCGAAAACACGACTCGCTAACGGTGATATTTTTACATATTCCGATAGGGATTTACGCCATGATGTAAAAAAGTGCATCATCTGAAAATTTGATGCATTATTTCCCGAGTAATTTATTAAAATTGTTCACAAATCTGAAATATTTTTTAAAGTTAACGAGCTGATGACGTCACTGTTTTCAATGCGCAGCCTGCTGGGCACTGTTTTCCACGCGCTGCGCGTTATGTCATCCCCATACCCCCCACCCGACTCGCAGTCGACCCGCACTCAGCTGGCCGGCCACAGCGCCCCGCCTGCAGCCCAGCCGCCCTCCACCCCTCCCCCCACCCCTAGGGCTCTGGATTGAAGCCGCTGAACACACAGTCATTTGGTTGGGCTTTCGAGGTCCTCCGAGGTCCCGAGCATTCCCAATGCCCGCCGCCAGCTCACATTCGGCCCCGCCGCTCAGTGTCCGCACCGCCCGATCGCCGAGCTACCACCTCCCCCTCCTCTCCCCCTCCTCTCCTCCACTCCCCTTCCTCTCCCCCCTTCCCCCTCTCTCCCCTCAATACCCCTCTCCCACTCCCCCCCCCTCTCCTCACTCCTCCCTCTCTCCCCCCTCTCCCCTCTCCCCATTCCCCCCTCCCCCTCTCTCCCCCCTCTGCCCACTCTCCCTCCCCTCACCCTCACCCCCTCCCCCCTTTCTCCCTCCTCCCCTACCTCCCTCCTCCCCTCCCTCCCCCTCCCCTCCTCCCCCTTCCCTCCTCCTCCTCCCTCCACCTCCATCCCCCCCTTCACCTCTCTCTGTCTCTCCCCATTCTCTCTCTGCCCTCTCTCTCTACCTCCCCCCCCCTCTAGAAGCGCCTGCGAGGTGGGAGCTAAGCATCAGTGGATAGGGCGGGGATGGGGTAAAAGGAGCCAATGAATAACATTAATATAATATCAAGGGGTGTGGTTAGTGTGTGTGTGACGCAGCAGCCCCCCCCCGCCACGACCGCGCGTTGAGGGGACAGAACCTCCCTGGTCTAGTAGAACACCTATCCAAGAGAAAAATGTTCAATTTAACTTCTGGGAAATTTGAAATCTTTGCTGCCTCTTTATTTAGTTTAGTTTAGTTTAGAGATACAGCATGGAATCAGGCCCTTCGGCCCACCGAGTCAGCAGTTAAATGATGTTCCTTTAGGAACGAGATGAGGAGGAATTTCTTTAGTCAGAGGGTGGTGAATCTGTGGAATTCATTGCCACAGAAGGCCGTGGAGGCCAAGTCAATGGATATTTTTAAGGCGGAGATAGATAGATTCCTGATTAGTACGGGAGTCAGGGGTTACGGTGAGAAGGCAGGAGAATGGGGTTCAGAGGGTTTCAACATTACAAGGTCAACATTACAGTTTATTGTCACATGTACCAATTTTACTTCGGAGTCACGTGAGTGACTACGTGAAGACCCCGCCAGCACGCATGCGCGACATATCGTCGTTCGCATGCGGAAGCGACAGTCGGGAGGAGCGGGGCTCCTCCAGCGTAAGTTTAAAAAACTTACGAAAGGTAAGTCTCACCGGAGTGGTGAGCGTGGCGACTTTACATACACATGTTTTTCAGGAATGGAGTCGCGGAAATCGAAAAGAGCAGCGGCAAGAGCTGCTGCCATGGAGAGCAGCCAGCAGCGTGCCGCTTCTCCTGAGCTGCAGGTGTTACCTGCAGCTCCCGACTTTTCGCCTATGAGGGCCGCAGGTTCGCCGCAGTCGGGCGGTAAATCCACCCGAAAGTCGGACGGGGCTGCCGACTCAGCTGGGTCCAGTCCCGAGGACACCCCGCTCGCTGATAGCGACGGGGGTCGTCTTGCCCGCATGGAGCGGATGGTGGAGCAATTGCTCCAGCGTGACCTGCTTTTGCAGGGGCAGAGTCACGGTGGGCCTCTTCGCAGGCCCATGGCAGGATCCTATCATGGACTGCCTAATGTCTCGCCCTCTTCGCAGGGGAGCATTGGGGGTCAGAACTGGGCTGACCCTGAAGAGGGGGAGTTGGCTGAACAACCAACAGTGTCAGGGGTGCAAGAAGAAGAGTTACTGGATATGGTAAACAAGCATGCAGTTCCTTCTCAAAAAGGCCTACCTATCCACCCAAAGCTGGCAGCTAGTATCAATTATATGACTACAAACCAGCTTCAGGAGCAAGCCATCAATGCAACAGCTGATAAGTATCTTGCTCCTGAAAATTGTAACTCACTGACTGTTCCTGCGGTGAATAACCCTATATGGGGGAACATGAGCCCTACGATTAGAGGGCAAGAAGTCAAACTTCAGAAGATCCTGAAACTTTTGACCGCCGGGATTACGGCAGTGGCCAGAACTGCGGTGGGAATAGAGTTACCGGAAGAACTACAGGATGCTCTGGCCTTGCTGTGTAACACACAGTACGAGATAAATAACTACAGGAAGAGCATTATCAAACCGGCACTTAACCCCAAGTTTGCGGGGTTATGCAGACCAGGTAACACTCAACCACCAAATCTGCTGTTCGGGGATAACCTCCCCAAACAGGTGAAAGACCTGGACGAGGAGGCCAAGGCCATAGCCTGATTAAGGTACCCAGTACCTCCAAACCTCAGTACCAACAGCGGCAGCACCCCTACACACCCACCGGACAGCGATATCACAACAGATCGTCCGGTGGTGAAAGCTCGAAGGCCGGCCCACCTGCACAACGGTCTTTTTTAGGCCATGGCCCAGCCCGGCCTTCTTGGAAAATGCGCCACCCCTACAACGCAGCAACTCAACAGAAGAAACAAGGGCAAAGACCGCAACACCGGCAATAACCTTGGAGGTAGGTGGGTCTGGCTCCCACAGGAACATTGCTTGTCTAAATTCATCTTATGTGGGAGGCCGGTTGCACTTGTTTGATGAAGTATGGCGCACGTTTACCTCTGATCCTTACATACTCGGAAGTATTCAGTGCTATAAAATTGAATTCATTTACGAACTCCCTACCCCGGTCCAGCATTCGCCTAGCCGAAAGTTTATACTTTCACAAAAAGAAAGAACGGCAGGCCATGCTGAACTATTAAGACTAATTAGTAAAGGGGTAATTGAGAGAACCACCAGAGAATCTCAGGAGTTCGTATCTAATATATTTACCAAAAATAAAAAAGATGGCGGATGCCGCATAATCATAGATCTGACCGAACTGAATACTTCTGTTCAGTATGTTCATTTCAAAATGGACACTTTTGACACAGCTAGACAGCTAATAGCCAATGGGTACTACATGGCATGCATTGACCTCAAAGATGCATACTATTCAGTGCCAATACACAAGGATCATAGGAAATACCTTAAATTTATCTGGATGGGACAATTATGGCAATATAAAGCCTTACCCAATGGGTTATCATCAGCACCCAGGCTGTTCACCAAATTATTGAAACCAGCTTTGGCCTATTTAAGGAAACAAAACCATACTGTTATGGCCTACCTTGATGATATCCTCATTGTCGGGGAGAATTTGGAAACGGCTACATTGGCAGTTCTAGCCACAAAACATCTCTTTCAAAAGCTGGGGTTCATCATACATCCAGATAAATCAAAGTTGGAACCCTCTACTACCATGGATTACTTGGGGTTCACCATTGACTCGGTGCAAATGTCTATCACCTTACCACCGAACAAGGTGGTGGACTTGATAGAAGCTTGCAGGAGCCTTACTGGCATCAGGGATCCATCCATACGGCAGGTGGCCAGGGTAATTGGGAAGATAGTGGCTGCTTTTCCCGCAGCGCAATTCGGACCACTACATTATCAAAACCTACAAAGAGCTAAAATTATAGCTCTCAAAAGTCATGCAGGCCATTTCGACAGGCCTATGAAGTTATCAGAAAAGGCAAGAATTGAATTAAATTGGTGGATGGAAAATGCTCAATTCTGTTCCAAACCCATCACTATCATAAATCCCTCGGTCATCTTACAAACTGATGCCAGTGCCAAAGGTTGGGCAGCAACTAACACCACCACTAGTTGTGGAGGCAGATGGAGTGCACAAGAGCTAACCCTATTCGAAACATTGGGAATTAATTATTCAGAAATGCTGGGAGCATTTCATGGCCTTAGGGCATATTGCTCAGACATGCACCAAGTACATGTTAGATTACAAATTGACAACACCACAGTGGTGGCTTATATTAATCATATGGGTGGAATAAAGTCGATATCATGTGATGAATTGGTTAATAATATCTGGCACTGGTGTCTGCAAAGGGAAATTTGGATTTCAGCCACTTACCTTCCAGGTAAGCTAAACACAGTGGCAGACACCAGGTCACGCAAATTCAACGACAACATAGAATGGATGTTGGATCGGAAAGTGTTCACAGATATTGTAGAACGTTATGGGACACCAGATATCGACCTTTTTGCATCCAGATTAAATCACCAACTACCAACATATGTTACTTGGGAACCAGACCCAGGGGCAGTAGCAATGGACGCTTTCACGCTACATTGGGGGGATTTGTTCTGTTATGCCTTTCCCCCCTTCTGCCTCATCAGTCGGGTCTTGCAAAAAATAAGACAAGACTCCGCATCGGGTATTTTGGTTGTGCCTGACTGGCCTACCCAACCATGGTTCCCAGCGGTACAGAAGATGGCCACAGAACCTTGTATTCGGGTCAACAAACGACCTAGCCTATTAATACATCCCGTCACAGGGGAACACCATCCATGGACCGCATGGACCTGTTGATTTGCAGATTCTGAAACGGCCACTTCTGGGATACGGACTCACCAACAGAACAATAGATACCATCTCAGCGTCATGCAGGGAGTCCACTAGGAAACAGTACCTAACCTACATCAGGAAGTGGGAGGTATTCTGCTCTACAACAAACACAACCTACGAATCGGCCACCATCACGGAAGTTCTGGAATTCCTGGCTACCCTTCACTATGATGAAGGATTAAGCTACAGTGCCATTAATTGTGCCAGGAGTGCCCTATCAACTTATCTGGGCAAGGGGAGTGATCAACTGGGCATTGGATCACATCCATTAGTGTCCAAGCTAATGAGAGGAATATTTAATTCCAATCCCCCCAGGCCCAGATACAACCACACGTGGGATATCAGCATAGTATTGACTATGTTGCGAGGAAGGACACCAAACTCAGGGCTCACCTTGGACAAACTCACCTACAAAATGGTAATGATTATGGCACTTGTCACGGCACAACGGGTCCAGTCCCTGCACAAGTTAAATCTGGATGCCATGACTATCTCCAATGGCAAAATCATTTTTCATATGCAGGGGCTGTTAAAACAAGATCGACCTGGATCGTCTGGACATACGTTAGAGTTTCTAGCCTATCCAGCAGATACTCGACTCTGCATCGTCACTTTGATATCACGTTACATTTCAGTCACCAAGTCTCTCAGGGGCACGGAGAAAGCTTTGCTTATCAGCCACAAAAAGCCCCACCACAAAGTCACGGTGCAAACCATATCTAGATGGTTAAGGGTGGTACTGGATGCGGCGGGGGTGGACACTAATATTTTTAAATCTCACTCCACCAGGGCAGAATCCACTTCGGCGGCTAGGATGATGGAAGTACCCATGGACCACATCCTAGCCACAGCGGGTTGGAGCAATGAGAAGACGTTTCAACGTTTTTACAACAAACCCGTGGCCTCTCCTGACTCTTTTGCAGGAAGGATTTTGAGTTCTGCTAAATAATTACCCTATATGGGATATATATTTTGTTTTGGTATGAATAAATACCTATTTTGTTTTTCAGCCAGTGTCATGTCTGAAATACGTTCATCCTCTTATCCCAGCATAGCAGTGTGTGAGCATGGGGTGTTCCAGGGCATGAAATCACAGAGCTTTGAAATCTTCACGTAGTCACTCACGTGACTCCGAAGTAAAATAGTAAGATTAAATGAGAACTTACCAGTTTGAAGTTTGATCTTTATTTTATGAGGAGTTACGATGAGGGATTACGTGCCCTCCGCTCCCAAACCCTCTATTATAAAGATCAACTGGTATGGAAGTTCTCTCTTATCTTACTATATTAGTCTACGTTGCTGTCTGTGATGTCACACCACTGCTTTGAAGAGTGTCGCGCATGCGTGCTGGCGGGGTCTTCACGTAATCCCTCATCGTAACTCCTCATAAAATAAAGATCAAACTTCAAACTGGTAAGTTCTCATTTAATCTTACTATTAAAGTGCAGTGAAATTTGAAGGAAAGATAGATCCGCAATGATTGAATGGCAGAGTAGACTTGTTGGGCCAAATGGCCTAATTCTGCTTCTAACACTTATGAACTGATGAAGAAGATCCAGACCCGAAATGGCGTCCATCCATTACCACTATGGATGCTGACTGACCTTCAGCAGTTTGCTGCACGGAATTCATTGATCATAATTGTAGTATATGTAGAGGGTGGATGAAGAAATGGGATAACATAGAACTAATGTGTAGGAAGGAACTGTGGATGCTGGTTTCAACCGAAGGTAGACACAAAATGCTGGAGTAACTCAGCGGGACAAACAGTATCTCTGGATAGAAGTAACGGGTGACGTTTCGGGTTGAGACCCTTCTTCAGACTGAGTCAGCGGGGAGGGAGTGAGTAGGAGGATTCACAGAGGGGGAGCAGCGAGAGAGGGCGTTGCAGAACTCACGTCGGAGAGAGGTGGAGAACTTCCTCGAAGTAGACATACCTTGAGGAGATTTCGCTGTGAACCAGATGAAATGTGTCGGAAGGAACTGCAGATGCTGGAACGGGTGATCGGTGGTCAGCATGGATGCGATGGGCCGAAGGGTCTGTTTCCATACTGTTTATTTCAACTAATTCAATTTCTCACTGCTGAAAAAAAAAGAGACAAATATTGAATTCAAACGCAAATGGGCCTAGCAAGACCAGATACAGCTGGAAATTAAATGTGTCTTAAAAGGTTGTAGTGTGCTGATTCTATAGGTGTGATAATGGCCAGTCCCCACGCAATGAAGAAATCCCCTGAGATTTAAGTAGAAATTGGTTGGTTATCACACTTTCCATCTCTTTGTAGTTGCTCACTCTGCAGTATTTCTTTCTAAACCTCTAACCATGGAACAATGATCGTCAAGCGATCGACCTCCATGTGTAGGAAGGAACTGCGGATGCTGGTTTGCGCCGCTTCTAGACGCAAAATGCTGGAATAACTCAGCGGGTCAGGCAGCATCTCCGGAGAGAAGAAACGGATGACGTTATTTTTGTCGACACCATTCTTCGGACTGAGAGTCAGTCAGGAGAGAAGGTGACCAGAGATTTAGAAAGGTGAGGTGTAAAAAAGCGGAGATAGACACAAAAAGCTGGAGTAACTCAGTGCGACAGGCAGCATCTCTGGAGAGAAGAAATGGGCAACAATTCGGGTCGAGACCTTTCTCCACACTAGATCAAAGCAGATGATGATAATGAAATGTAGAACAACAAGTTCATTGTTAGCTGAGCGGAAGGTGACAACAATAAAATACATCACAAATTTATTTGTCGCATGCACCAACTAAGGAACATTGAATTGAATTTGCCAGCAGCGATACAATTGAAAAAAGAATACACAATACACAATAGAATTTAACACAAACATCCACCACACCATTCTTCACTGTGGTGGAAGGTGACAAAGTTCAATCAGTCCTCTCTTCCTTTGTTCATCCGTGTTCGGGGCCATGAACCCTCCATAGTCGCCGCTACGGACAGCCGGATGTAGAGGCCCTCTCGTCGGGATGATCGAATCTCCGATGTCGGGATGGTTGAACACCTTGGAGTGCCCGAATCGGCCACTTTCTTACTGGAGACCACGGCTTCAGGATGTTGTAGGCCACAGGCCAGCAGTCGGAGCTCTTCTCCGGCGATCCCCGGCAAGGGATCCCAGGCTCCGGATGGTAAGTCCACGCCACGGCCGCGGCTAGACGCTCCGCAGACCACAGCCCCATGATGCCAAAGTCACCAGGCCAGCAATCAGACCACTTCCTTCTGGCGACCTCCGGCAAGGGTTTCTCCCCGCTCCATGCTGCGTCCGCGCTGAAGCTCTGGGCCCGACTCCGGGGTAGGCCGCTGCAGTCCAAGTTGTTAGGCCACGCGCGAGAGGAGAGGTGAAGAAGAGACATGGAAAAAGTCGTATCTCCGTCGAGGAAGTGACTGAAAAATGGTTTCCCCCTTTTCTCTGACTCGCAGCGCCCCCAACCGGGCAAACAATCAGTAATATGCAATCAGGAGGACCGTAGAATTAGTCAGAGAACTAGTCCATCTCCTGATTTATTTCACCTGTATTATTCTGGGGGTTTTGTTTAGTTTAGAGATAGGGCGTGGAAACAGGCTCCTCGGCCTACCAAGTCCCTGCCAACCAGCAGTCACCCGTTATCCCAGATTTGCTTCCTACGCACTCGGGACAATAGACCATTTACAGAAGTCAACTAACCTGCACGTCTTTGGGATGTGGGAGGAAACCGGAGCAACTGGAGATAAACCCATGCAGCTCATGGGGAGAACGTACAAACTCCATACAGACAGCCCCCGTAGTCAGGATCGAACCTGGGCCTCTGACGCTGAAAGGCAACAACTCCACTGCTATGCCACTGTCTTTACCTCATTCTTAAAAGTTCCAAGCTCATTGATGGCAATAGAGGGTTCAGTTTTTTGACAAGAAGTTGCTGTAAAGAAAAAAAATGATATTGGTGGGCAGTTGCCAAAAGAAAACTGGGGAAATGGCTATAGACAGTCATGAGGTCTTCGGTATGAAAATTGGATGGGTAGGACCATTATGAATGAGTGCTTTCAAAAGGCTATATGCAGCGCTTTTCACAGAGAGAATAGATAGATAGCGAATAGTGAAAATTGAAAGGCCTGGATAGAGTGAATGAAGGCGTTAACTATTAACCACCAGTTGAATATATAGAAGCTGTATCCATTGCACATTTAAGGGTGCTTCCCTATGGGATGGTTATGAAGTTAGAGCCAGAAAAGGATTACACAAATGATGTGAGAATCAACAGTATACAACATAGATCACAGAACATTACAGCACAAGAAAACAGAGTGAACATTGAAAATAGGTGTAGGAGTAGGCCATTCGGCCCGTCTAGCCAGCACCGCCATTCAATATGATCATGGCTGATCATCCATAATCAGTACCCCGTTCCTGCTTTCTCCCCATATCCCTTGATTCCGTTAGCCCTAAGAGCTAAATCTAACTTTTGAATACATCCAGTGAATTGGCCTCCACTGCCTTCTGTGGCAGAGAATTCCACAGATTCACAACTCTCTTGGTGAAAAAGTTGTTCCTCATCTCATTCCTAAATGACCAGCGGGTGATTCTGTGAGAGGCAGCCTCGCCAACAGCCTATCTTGTCCTTTTCTTTGTTCTTGTTTTTAGTCCATAAAACGATCTCTATGCTTTAGTTGATCTTTAGTTTCTGATTTATGTGGGTGTGTGGGTGGGTGGGAGGGTTGGAGTGGGGGAAACTTTTTAAAATCCCTTCGCCCGACGGAGATGCGACTTTCTCCGTCCGCATCGCGGCCTTAACATCATAGAGCTGGCGGTCCCTTTGTTAGGGATGGTCTGCGGGACCTCCAACCACAGGAGCTTCGACTGCCCCGATCGCGGGAGCCTCGATCGCTCCGTTGTGGGGGAGCTCGATCACCGACTGCGGATGTTTCGATTGCCCCGGAGAAAAGGAGGAAGAAGGCAAAAGTTATTTGCCTTCCATCACAGTGGGGAATGTGAGGTCACCGAAAGCAAGATGGACGTGCTGCCTGCGCTGGCGGGGAATCGGAGGGATTGCTGCGAGTGCGGTGGTCTCGGTGTTTGCGGGGACGCTGCGCCACGGGTGGTCCTGGAGTCTGGTGCGAGTGCAGACGGCTTTCCAACTGTCCGGGCAGTCAGCGGCTGCAGAGAGAGCGAGAGAGAGAGAGAGAGCAACTCTGGTCACATCACAGTGAAGGAGCGTGCGTGTGGCCTGGACATTGGACTGATGGCTGTGGGTCCCTGCTTTTGCTGTGTTCCTTGGGATACAGATGCTAGATGCTTTCAAGAGAGAGTTAGATAGAGCTCTTAAAGATAGTGGAGTCAGGGCATCTGGCGAGGAGTCAGGGCATATGGGGAGAAGGCAGGAACGGGGTACTGATTGTGGATGACCAGCCATAATCATATTGAATCGCCAATGCTGGCTCGAAGGGCCAAATGGCCTACTCCTACACCTATTTTCTATTGTCTATTGTTTCTCACATGCCATATTTATGTTTAATTTTTATGTAATATTGTGTCTTGTTGCTTTTTTAGGTATGACTGTATGGTAAATCAAATTTAATAGTAAGATTAAATGAGAACTTACCAGTTTGAAGTTTGATCTTTATTTTATGAGGAGTTACAATGAGGGACAACGGGAAAAACCCCGTCCAGCCGCACGTGTGTCAATCTTCAAAGCAGTGGTGTGAAATCATAGGTAATAGTGACTAAAATATAATAGTAAGATAACAAAAGACTAGAAATACCAGATGACATTTATGAGGGTTGGGAGCGGAGGGCATGTAGTCCCTCATCGTAACTCCTCATAAAATAAAAATCAAACTTCAAACTGGTAAGTTCTCATTTAATCATACTATTTTACTTCGGAGTCACCTGAGTGACCACGTGAAGATTTCAAAGCTCTGTGATTTCATGCCGTGAGAAACGAATCTACACAACCACAATTGCTTCATTGACAAATGAGGGAAAAACATTCATAATGCATACAGTAATGACATAGATTTAAAACATGGTGATGCTGTTTAAGTGAAGTAATAATAATATTCACACCTCTCACCCGGATGGAAAACTATAACTAGAACGTAAAATAGAGTTGACAAATACCCCTGGTCTAGCAATAGGTTATTATAAAATGTTTGGAGATTCATTCATTGGACCATGCTGCAGCCGTAAGGATGTGGTCCAGCGGGACTTAAATACCCTTGCTGCTGATGTTGTAGCAGCCCTGGTGGAATGTGATCTGAACTTAGTATCTACTCCTGCATAAACCAAACACCGTTTAATCATGTGGAGTGGCCTGAACAGATACGTTCTTCTAAGTTTTTGTGATTAACAAACATTGCTAGTTCAGAGCCTTGAAGGCTGTTGGTGACCTTGATGTATTGTTGTATATGTGTGTGCTCGCATTACCAAAGGTCCCCTGGCATACCATTAAATATTTTGAGACCTGACACCCCTTCTGCTCTATTATAAACATAAAATATTATATATTATTATTTACAGATGTAATCATCCTGTACCGTCACAATTGTGTAGCGACTGAACCTGCTGCGCTAAACCAGCGACAGAAGGTAACTACCTTATGAGCTCCAGCCAAAGTTAAGGTCTTTCACCAGGGAGCCCCCTGGTGCAATAATGTTCACAAAATGTTAACATCCTATACGGCATTGTACTTGTCCTGGGAGATCTTGTGTTAAAGATATCCTTACAAACTTGATATACGGGTGAACCGGACAGAGCGGGCCTCGTTTTCTGCAGCCATTTAATGAGGAGGCATGTTGGCACAGTTAATGGCCATACAACTCAATTATTGACAATAGATCATTTAACATGAACTCCAAACATCAGTAATCTATACCGTTTTCAATGTAACAATGTAACTCTTTTCATCTGGAAAAGATAAGTCCTGGTTTTTGGTGCTATCCAAGTACTCTAAACACATAGAAGGATAGATGTAACAACCCAAGCCATAGGGCAGCCTATTGAATCTGCAGAACATAATTTGATTTTATCATGCGACGGCTGATTTCCCAAGCCTCAGGCTGAAACAGCAAAGTTAAGTTTAAAATAACCATATAAGGTTGTATTATTATTCCCGACAATCGGGAATCAAAGTTGCATAAGCCAATCACACAATAGGAACCTAAAGCAGGCTCTTAATGACTTTATTTGAAGCCCCGATTAATGAAGCAAAATGGAGGAAGACATAAAAGACCTTTCTTCTTGTAGCGAGAATGTATCTTTCGCCACTGTTATGACACATATTTTGCAACCTGTGAATAAGCATGAAAACAATCATATCTGTATTTAGTGTTCCATTGAATCAGAGTTTCATAAATACGGTGTGATTCATCACCAATTCTGTGTTGTCATTGACCTATACTTGATGATTCTCCTGTGGCAAACAAGATTATGTAACCATTACAGGAGTCTTTAATTGATTGCACCCACGTGACTAACATATGCCACCATCATAATGTATCAATATGAAGTTGAGCATGCAGATATGCATATTCGTTCACTCACTCTTTAACCCATACAATGCCCGTAGGGTCCATAGATAGTTGATACCAATAAGTGAAGAATTGCTAAGTCATGCAAATCTTCTCCACCTCCAAGCTAGAGATGATATTCGCAATTTCCCATCTTAGGGCCATTAGCATCATTTTGCAATATAATGAAATATTTACCAAACAAAATACTGGAGCAATACTGGATACTGTTTGTCCATCATTGTGACTTAGGTAGCTTCAGCCAGTAATAACAAAGTTGTGTTAACAATGACCTACATGGCACTTTACAGTTTATCATTTAGCAGGATGACAGTTCTCCCACTTGCACAGATGAATCACACCTATTATATTGCCAATTAGTCTTATTGAATAGAAGGCTGCTTTATAACAACAAGGCTGTTACAGGAGTCTATTGACTGCAATCTGTTGCCCAGGCCGGCATCAATGGCCAATTGAATAGCTAAAGGTAAATCCCAATGTCCACCAAGTCTATTTGATAACAACTTAATCTTAACTGGATAGAGGAGCCCAATTTCTAAAATATAGTTTGAGATTTGAAACAGTGGATTTTAGCAAAATACAGCATTAAAATATCATTGAGACAATACATAACCAGTGTTTTTGAACTTTGAAAAAGGAGTAGTCCTTTTTGAATGCTTTCTTGTCATCATTCTGTTATATTGCCTTATAGAAACATAGAAACATAGAAAATAGGTGCAGGAGTAGGCCATTCGGCCCTTCGAGCCTGCACCGCCATTCAATGTGATCATGGCTGATCATCCAACTCAGTATTCCATACCTGCCTCTCTCCATACCCCCTGATCCCTTTAGCCACAAGTGCCACATCTAACGCCCTCTTAAATATAGCCAATGATCTTTCCTCATATGAAAGTCCTGACATCCCAGGAATCAGTCTGGTTATCATAGCAATGCCTCCTCCAAATATCTCCCATGATCACTGTAAATGGGAATACACTATAAAATCAGTTGTTAATCAGCCATCTTTCATAATGAACAGGCCGTGCCTGCCATCATTTCGTGTCTGCCATGAACGGCATCTCTGGCCCAATTTCTGAGCTAGCCTTCCAAGACAATCCTGGCCATTATACTGAGCCTGCCCAATCCCAACCTGCTTGGAATGCTAGTATTGTCCAGTTTTACATGGTTAGACCCCTCGAAGTAGATGATAAAGTCTCAATCATTTGTATTGTACAACGAAGTGTACATCTTACAAATTTGTAAGTGGTCCCTTAGTTGTAGAGTAGCACAGGTAGAGTGTGTGGACCCTCTGGCCAGCTTTCATGCTGCCACCAGCTTCAGTGAACCGCTTACTGTCGATGAAGACGTGGGGTGCGTTGTCGCTGAAACTATGAAGCCTTACTCTTTGTTGGCCTTACTTGGTCCAATAGCTTGTGCTTCGTCCTCCAGGTTTCACCTACGAATAGGTCTTACCTGAATAGAAGATTCGGTAGCTGCCTCTAATGTCCCCCTGACAGAGGTGTTCACTGCATATGTGTTGGGATGGCAACCTTGCTGCCAGGTATGGAACCCCTGGCGCGCGCCCTTCATCCCTTGGGCATGCTCCACGACTATACCCTCAGACTCGGCGTAAGATTACACTGACCCTGCATGCTCTCTTCTTACTTGAGGGAGACATTAAGCAGCCCTGCTACAAAGGTGCTGCTGGCGCGGCTTTCCCATATGCCGGCGCCACCATAGCCTCGGCATCAACCTTAAGCAGCCCTGTTACAAGGCACTGCTGGCGCGGCCTCTCCTATAGGCCACACTGCCATAGACGTGGCATCCCCATTAAGCAGCCCTGTCTAAGGTGCTGCTGGCGCGGCCTCTCCCATAGGCCACACTGCCATAGCCTCAGCATCCCCATGAAGCAGCCCTGTGCAAAGGTGCTGCTGGCGCGGGCTCTCACATTGACCCGCGCTGGCACAACCCCTGCTGAAGGAATGTATCTAGATGGAGCCTCCTCTCCATTAGGAGCTCCATCCTGGCCAACCTCCAAAATATTTCACATTCCCGGAGGTGAAACCTCCCAACATCCGGGCCAACCATTTTTGTCGGCTGCCCCCATATCCTGGGGACTACTGCGGTTTGGGAACCGCATTGCTGCTGGATTTCCCTTCACTGGGAACCCCAGCGTCCATATACATACACGCGGTAACCCTCCCGGCACCCGGGCTGACAGTTCAGGTCAGTTTAACCCCATATCCTGGGGACTACTGCGGTCTGGGAACAGCATATTATTGGATTTCCCCTCCCTGGGAACCCAGCGTCTAGAGTCACTGACCGTTTTATCAGTGACTCCCATCGCGAAACCCGACATTCGCCAGCTCCCCGCTTCCGCGGTTGGACCAGGGTTTCCCCACAGCCCTTAGCTGGTTCCCTCGTCAGCCATCGAGAAGCATCTGGCAAAAACCTCTGACAACCGAGGTTCCTGCAGGGGACCTAAAACAGGTAAGAAATACAACTTACCTGAAGTTTAAACTTACCGCTGGAGGAGCTCCGCTGCTCCAACCGGTCGCATGCACCAATGCGTCCGATGTAATGACGCACGTGCGGTTGGATGGGGTTCTTTACGTAGTCACTCACATGACTCTGAAGTAAAATTGTATCTTAGGGTACACGTGGCAATAAAGGACTATTGAACTATTGAACAATTCTCTTATTCTTAAGCTGTAAGCACTAGTTCTAGCAATGTTACAAAATTTTGAGATTTTAAAAATCAATTCTGCAATTTATCCCATCAGATAAAGCTTAAAAAGAAGTTTAATTTGACACCTAATTTATTTTCATATCTTCAGTATTAAGAAAGTTATGGCCATTTTCATACTCGGAAATTAGCATCTTGCTCCCCATTGCCTTTCAATTGACTTAACTCAAAAGCTGTGATCTGGAAAAGTTAAAAGCCCATAACTTTCTTAAGAATTAAGAGAACTCAATGAAATGTTCAGTTATTATAGATTGAAGCATTCTGAAACAAATATTAAACAATCTTACTTGGATTACCTGAAATTAAAGCATATAATTAGTTAGTTATCTAATTGTAGCTAATTACAAAATTCAATTAGATCTAAACATCTATCAATTTCTTAAGAAAAGATAAACTTTTTTCAAATTGCCTAAGTGTCCAAATAACATTCACACAATAATCCACAATATAACATAATTTTTAAATCTCATTTTCATGAATTTCTGGGCCAAATGGAAGGAATTTAGTGTTTTATGCCTGTAAATTAATGGCCATTTAAATCAACTAGCGAGTGGATTTTAGTGGAATGTGGTGGATTGGAACGTTGCGGTTAGCGGTGAAGTCGGGAGGAAAAATACTGTTTGTTCATAGATTTTTTGGGACCCCATTTAGCAACATAAAAATATTATTAAAGCCTCCCGAAAAACCAACTTTTAATATAAAAATAAACTATTTACCTTTTTTTCTCCCCTACGGAAAATTCTTCCGGTTGTCAGTGCTCACGGCTTTTGAAGGTGATTTTTAAATTACTCTAGTTAACAAATAATTTAGCATAATTTAAAAATACCTTCATTGATGAAATGTCGGAGCGATTTTTCTTCCGCAACGAAATCGCCCGACATTTATCGATTATCCAGGTCTGTGGAAAAACGGCACTTTAAGCCCGCCCCCCTCTGAAAGGCGCCAAAGTCGCACACACGGGGAACGGCAGAACTGCAGCGCTGCTCAAGGTAAGTTTTGCAACATACCTACTAGTTCTGGACTCCCCCAACTGGGGGAACAGGCCCTTTAACCCACAATATCCCGACCTAACATGATGCCAAGTTAAACTAATCTCCTCTGCCGACATGTGATCCATATCCCTCCATTCCCTGCCTATCCACATGCCTATCTAAAAACATCTTAAATACCCCTATCATATCTGCCTTAACCACCACCCCTGGCAGCGTGTTCCAGGTATCCACCATTATCTGTATAATAAACTTGCCCATCTCCTTTAAACTTTGTGCCTCTCACCTTAGGTCGGCGGGGGGCGCTGCGAGTCGGCTGCCCTGCCAGCAGCGTGTTCGCCATTTCCACTTTTTTTGTTTTGTTTTAGTGTGTCCAAGTGTTTGTTTAGGTGTCTCCCGGTGGGTCTTGTGTGGTAGGTGGTGGGGAGGGGAAAGGGGGAAAACGTTTTTGGTCTCCTCCTCGACAGAGAGGCGAGTTTTTCCACGTCGCCTCCTTTGCGGCCTAACAGCATGGATTGGAGCGGCCTTTCCTGGAGACAGGCCCGGAGCTCAGCAGCGGGCGCAGCGTGGACTTCTCCATCGCGGAGCAGGCTAACCGTTGCCGGGGGTCGCCAGAGAGGAGTGCTCCGATCGCTGGCCTAGTGACTTTAGCACCATGGGGCCATAGTCTGCGGAGCTTCTTGCCGCGGGCATGGCGTGAACTTACCATCTGGAGCCTGGGATCCCTCGCCGGGGATCGCCGGGGAAGAGCACCGATTGGCGGCCTGCGACCTAGAACATCCTGAAGCCGCGGTCTCCGGTAGGAAAGTGCCGATTCGGGACCTCCAAGCCACGGAGTGTGTTCGACCGTCCCAAAGTCAGTGTTTCAATCATCCCGACTGAGGGCCTCAACATTCGGCTGTCCGTAGCGGCGACTACGGAGGGGTAATGGCCACCACCGTGAATAATGCTGTGGTAGATGTTTGTGTTAATTTTTATTATGTATTGTGTGTTATTTTTAAGTGTATCGCTGCTGGCAAATTCATTTCACTTCACCTTCGGGTGCATGTGATGAATAAAATTGACTTTGACTTTGACGTAGCTGGGGACCATGACAGAAGCCTGCTCGTGGCGATCTCCGGAAACCGCGACACGATGCACTCTGTGACGCGTTGGGCGACCAATTCTGTCAACAAGTTGGACAATGACGGAAGCCAACAGCAAGCTATGAAACTTATAGCTATGATCCCTAGTATTTGGCAGTTCTATCCTGGAAAAAAAGGTTTGACTGTCTATCCTATGTACATGGGTTAACCATGTGTTTACTTTTGTTCAGCATAGAGATACAGCGTGGTAACAGGCCCACCGAGTCAGCATCCACCAGCGATCACCAAACATTAACACTATCCTACACATGCTAGGGACAATTTACAATTATAAAAAGCCAATTAATCTAGAAACCTGTATGTCTTTGGAGTGCGGAAGGAAACCAGAGATCTCGGAGAAAACTCACACAGAACATACAGACTCCGTACAGACAGCACCCATAGTCAGGATTGAATCTGGGTCTCTGGCACTGTAAGGCAGCAACTCTACCGCTGCGCCACCGTGCCACCATAAACCTACCTGAACCTCGTCTGATGCAGCAAAGACCCACAATTTTTTATCTTAAATCTGTATACCGAATATATCTATTTCCAAGCAAGAAAAGATAATTTTGTAAAGCTAAGCTTTAATCTTAGAAGATAAAAGCATTTGTCTGCAATAATTACAATCCAATATTGCAGATCTCAGTAGCAAATATTGTGTTCAACGGTGCCATCTGGTGGCGGAAGAGCAAACCTTCACATTATTCTTTAAAAAATCTGCCAATCTGGATCATGTTATTTGCATCACTGTTTGCAGACCCTCCATGCATGGTTTCAAAAGCACATTATAAAATATTACTCTGCTCCCCAACGTTCACTGTGGGCGGCATGGTGGGGCAAAGTAGCAGAGTTGCTGCCTTACAGCACCAGAGACCCGGGTTTGATCCTGACTACGGGTGCTGTCTACAGGTACAGCAGGCAGTGAAGAAGCGAATGGCATGTTGGCCTTCATAACAAGAGGAATCGAATATAGGAGCAAAGAGGTCCTTCTGCAATTGTACAGAGCCCTAGTGAGACCACACCTGGAGTATTGTGTACAGTTTTGGTCCCCTCATTTGAGGAAGGACATTCTTGCTATTGAGGGAGTGCAGCGTAGGTTTATAAGGTTACTTCCCGGGATGGCGGGACTGTCATATGCTGAGAGAATGGTGCAACTGGGCTTGTACACTCTGGAGTTTAGAAGGATGAGAAGGGATCTCATTGAAACATATAAGATTGTTCAGGGTTTCGACACGCTAGAGGCAGGAAACATGTTCCCGATGTTGGGGGAGTCCAGAACCAGGGGCCACAGTTTAAGAATAAGGAGTAAGCCATATAGAACGGAGACGAGGAAACACTTTTTCCCACAGAGAGTGGTGAGTCTGTGGAATTCTCTGCCTCATAGGGCGGTGAAGGCGGGTTTTCTGGATGCTTTCAGGAGAGAGCTAGATAGGGCTCTTAAAGATAGGAGAGTCAGGGTATATGGGGAGAAGGCAGGAACAGGGTACTGATTGGGGATGATCAGGCATGAACACATTGAATGGCGGTGCTGGATCGATGGGCCGAAAGGCCTACTCCTGCACCTATTGTCTATTGTCTATTGTATCGGAGTTTGTACGTTCTCCCGCTGACATGCGTGGGTTTTCCCCAGGTGTTTCGGCTTCCTCCCGCACTCTAAAGGCATACAGGTTTGCAGGTGACTTTGCTAGGTTAAATTGTAAATTGTCCCTAATGTGCAGGATAGGGATAATTTGCGGGGATCGCTGGTCAGTGCAGACTCAATGGGCCGAAGGGCCTGTGTCCTCGCCATGACTCTAAACTAAACGACCTTCGGCCCACCAAGACCACACTGACTGTTGATCACCCACTAACGCCAGTTCTATGTTATCCCACTTTAGCATCCACTCCCTACCCACAAGGGAAAATTTACAGAGGCCAATTAACCTACAAAAAAATCACACATCATTGGGTGTGGAAGGAAACCGTAGCACCCTGCGGAAACCCAGGTGGTCGCAGGGAGAACGTGCAAACCCCACGCAGACAGCACCCAAGGTCAGAATCAAACCTAGTGTAGCGGCAGATTTTCATATCTTTCAGGCAATTTGCACCCTAGCTGCTAAATGGATGAGTATGGTTGAAGGGGGTGTCTTCGAAACGCATGAGAACTCACTCACAGAGACTTTCAGAGCTTCTTCTGGCTCGTTACTACAATCTTTATCGAACTCCAGCTTATTACTTTAAACATTAGAAAACTCATCGTGTCTCTGCAACACTGGCATGATCTCGCATGGACCCCGCATGTGGCCCGCATGTGGTCGAAGGGTTAAAATTCCCCATCGCCTCTCCCAACTAATCTAAAAACTAAACTTCTGCGCAAGCATCTTAGCTCCAAACACACCCAAAAACACGTCATAAAAATATAATGGGTGGTCTAAAATTTAAGGCACATGCCATCATCAATGACATGCAAAATAGGTCAAATGGCCACTACACTAAGTCACTGGCACTGTGAGGCAGCAGCTCTATGAGCTGGGTCACTGTGCCATCCTTAAGAACTTGAACTTCTCATAATAGCTTCATAATTCTAAATAATGAATAATATGAGGAAAAAATATTATCAGAATACAAAAATATGAACTAATATTAGTTTTCTTTTCAGGGTTTTCTAGAAAATATTCATTTTCTTAATCAATGTTCGTAGCGGTCCAGATAACAAGTTATTTGTACCCAGTAGAGGTTATTTATCTATAAATCTGCTGTTAGTAGATCCGACAGATGTCCACAGATAGTCAGTTTCCATTTGCCAATTTGAACACATGATTCATCACTTAATCGCACTAATCACAAGATGACATTTCATATTTTTCCAGCCGTGACCAATAATATCATTAAAAAAAACACAAAAATGTCATCAGCGACATTTATTAACTTCTTTACCTCAAGGGAATTTAAGCTGAAGTAACGTGATCTTTGTGAGTGGAAGGTAGACAAAAATGTTGGAGAAACTCAGCGGGTGAGGCAGCATTTATGGAGCAAAGGAATAGGCAACGTTTCGGGTCGAGACCCTTCTTCAGACTGATGTGGGGGGGGTGGGTGATGCGGGAAAATGAAAGGCAGAGGTGGAGACAGTAGGTTGTGGGAGAGCTGGGAAGGGGAGGGGAAGGAAGGAGAAAGCAAGGACTACCTGAAATTGGAGAAGGCAATGTTCATACTGCTGGCGTGTAAACTACCCAGGCAAAATATGAGGTGCTGCTCCTCCAATTTGCGGTGGGACTCTGACCATGGAGGAGGCCCAGGACAGAAAGGTCGGATATACGGATAGGCCAGATCCGGAAAATTTTCCAGCATCTGCAGTTCTTTCTTAAACATTGTAAGTGGAAGAAGCTTTTTTGATGAATTGGTCAATAAACATACCTGTACCTCCACTGTTGCAACATCCAGTGATTCGTTCAGCAGGATAGGCAGCGTCTCTGGAGAGAAGGAATAGGTGACGAAGGGTCTCGACCCGAAACGTCACGAGCTACCAGAAGAGGTAGTTGGGGTTGATATTATAACAACAGTTAAATGTCATTTGGAAAAGTACATGGATAGGTAAGGTTTAGAAGAATATGGGCCAAACACAAGTAGGTGGGATGAATGTGGATGAGGCTCTTGATCGGCCCACTGAGTCCGCGCTTACCAGCGATCCCCGCATACTAACACTAGTCCTATCCTACACACACTAGGGGCAATTTACATCTATACCAAGCCAATTAGCCGACAAATCTGTATGTCTTTGGGATGTGGGAGGAAACCGGAGGAAATACAGGGAGAACGCGCAAACTACACACAGGCAGCACCTGAGATCAGGATCAAACCTGGGTCTCTGGCGCTGTGAGGCCACAGTTCTACCAGCTGCACCACTATGTCACCCTAATTGATATTATTGTGTGCAACATGCGAATCAATAATCCTGCAGAGAAGATAATGGTATCATCATCTTCAATTCACCTTTTATTTGCCTGCACCAGCGACAACAAGAAGCATGTTTTATTTCTTACCATCTCGTTGTTTGCGGAACGCATACAAGCTCTCACGCACAAAACAACGTTTTGGGTCGAGACTCTTCAGACTCAGTCTTCAGGTCTGAAGTATGATCTCGGCACGAAACGTCACCCATTCCTTCTCTCCAGAGATGCTGACTTTTTTGTGCGTGAGAGCTTGCGTTCATTCCGCAAGCAATGAGACGGGAATAATTAAAACGTGCTTCTCATTGTCAACAATTCATAATTGCCTAGTTAGCATTGCAGAGTTAACATAGAAACATAGAAACATAGAAAATAGGTGCAGGAGTAGGCCATTCGGCCCTTCGAGCCTGCAACGCCATTCAATGTGATCATGGCTGATCATCCAACTCAGTATCCCGTACCTGCCTTCTCTCCATACCCCCTGATCCCTTTAGCCACAAGTGCCACATCTAACGCCCTCTTAAATATAGCCAATGAACTGGCCTCAACTACCTTCTGTGGCAGAGAATTCCAGAGACTCACCACTCTCTGTGTAAAGAATGTTTTCCTCATTTCGGTCCTAAAGGAATTCCCCCTTATCCTTAGACTGTGACCCCTTGTTCTGGACTCCCCCAACATCGGGAACAATCTTCCAGCATCTAGCTTGTCCAACCCCTTAAGAATTTTGTAGGTTTCTATAAGATCCCCCCTCAATCTTCTAAATTCCATCGAGTACAAACCGAGTCTATCCAATCTTTCCTCATATGAAAGTCCTGACATCCCAGGAATCAGTCTGGTGAATCTTCTCTGTACCCCCTCTATGGCAAGGATGTCTTTCCTCAGATTTGGAGACCAAAACTGTACGCAGTACTCCAGGTGTGGCCTCACCAAAACCCTGTACAACTGCAGTAGAACCTCCCTGCTCCTATACTCAAATCCTTTCGCTATGAATGCTAGTTCAAATTAAATGACCAATAGGTTAACTTTGTTCATGCCCACATTCAGTTTAGATGTCCCCAATCCAAATTTCAGGTCCTAAGATGGCGGCACAGTGGCTGAGCTAACTCAACTACTCAACACGGTACTGTAGCTGTCTTACAGCGCCAGAGACCCAGGTAGGATCTTGACTACGGGTGCTGTCTATAGGAGTTTGTACGTTCTCCCCGTGACTCGTGTGTGTGCTATCTCCGGCAGCTTCGGTTTCCTCCCACAGTCCAAAGACATACAAGTTTGCAGGTTAATTGGCTTCGGTAAAATGATAAATTGTCTCTTGAGTGTAGGATAGTGTTGGTGTACCAGGTGATCACTGCTCGGCGTGGACTTGGTGGACCGAAGTGCCTGTTTCCACGCGGTGTCTCTAACGTCCAAGTCCAAAGGTTTGGGTGACACTGCAGATATTCAATGGTACTGCTTAATCCCATACACAAAAGTCTATATCTTATATATGTATAAGTGTTATGCCCCTGTCCCACTTAGGAAACCTGAACGGAAACGTCTGGAGACTTTGCGCCCCACCAAAGGTTTCCCTGCGGTTCCCGGAGGTTTTTGTCCTCTGGCAACCACCTTCAACTAGCATCGCAACTGGCTTCGACTAAAAAATTACCGACTTTTAAAACGGAAACCACTTTTGACCATTAGGGTGACTGACAAAAACCTCCGGGAACCGCACGGAAACCTTGGGTGGGGTGCAAAGTCTCCAGAGGTTTCCGTTCAGGTTTCCTAAGTGCAACAGGGGCATAAGTGCGACAGGGGCATAACTGAGCAGGTTACTCTTATAGTTACTATGGTAGACAAAAATGCTGGAGAAACTCAGCAGGTGAGGCAGCATCTATGGTGCCTACTAGACGTTGCCTCACCCGCCGAGTTTCTCCAGCATTTTTGTTTATGCTCCATAGATGCTGCCTCACCCGCTGAGTTTCTCCAGCATTTTTGTCCATCTTCAAATTTGCCAGCATCCCAAGTTCTTTCTTAAACTTATAGTTACTTTCTTCAACATCTGTCCATGGCATATCATTGTTTCAAATTTGCATTGTAGCACTGCCCTGCAATTTGCTCTGAACGATATATTAGATGTACTATGAAAACCAATGCAAAATTCAATACAAGCCGAGAGACTATATGCCTATCCTTATTGTGGAGAGAATTAATAACTTTTTGGAAGATATATAGTCCGAAAGCCACAGAGCACGGAACAGGCCCATCAGCCCAACTTGGCCATGCCAATCAAGGTGCCCCATATGCTCCAGTCCCACCTGCCATGTTTGGCCCATATTCCTCTAAACCTTTTCTATCTATGCACGTTCCCAAATATCTTTTAAATGTTGATTTAGTACCTGTCGCAACTACCTCTTCTGGTTGCTTTGTGTGAAAAAGTTGCCCCTTGGTTTGTTGGCCTCTGAAAATAATTGATCATCGTAGATAGGGAACAGATGCAAAAGTGGGATAACACAGAACCAGTGTTAACGGGTGATCGATGGGCAACATGGCCTAAATGGGCCGAAGGGCCTGGTTCCATGCTGTATCTATCAATCAATGAATCACTGGATGTGCAGAAAGGAACTGCAGATGCTGGTTTAAACCGAGGATACTCAAAAAGAAAGAATGGGTGATCTTTCGGGTCGAGAACCTTCTTCACCCATTCCTTCTCTCCAGAGATGCTGCCTGTCCCGCTGAGTGAATCACTGCTCACTGTTGCAACAGTGGAGGTACAGGTATGTTTATTGACCGATTCATCAAAAAAGCGTCTTCCATTTACAATGATCACGTTACTTCAGCTTAAGTTCGCTTGACTAAAGAAGTCAATACTGTAAATGGCACTGATGACATTTTTGTGTTTTTTTGACGATGTTAGTGGTCGCGGCTGGAAAAATATGAAATGTCATGTTGTAAGCGATGAATCATTCAAATTGTCAAATGGAAACTGACTATAGACATCTTAAGGATCTATTAACTGCAGATTTATAGATAAATAAACCTCTACTGAGTACCAATAACTTTTTATCTGGTCCGCTACGAACAATGATTAAGAAAATGAAGCCTAATATTACGGTTCATATTTTTAAATTCTGGTAATATTTTTTCCGCATATTATTTAGAGTTATGAAATTATTATGAGAAGTTCAAGTTCTTAAGGGTGGCACAGTGACACAGCTGGTAGAGCTGCTGCCTCACAGTGCCAGAGACCCAGGTTTGATCCTGACCTTTGGTGCTATCTGTGTGGAGTTTGCACGTTCTCCCTGTGACTGCCCGGGTATCCTCCGGGAGGTCCGGTTTCCTTCCACAACCGAAGATGTGTGAATTTAAATTTTCTGTAAATTGTTCTTGTCTGTGGGGAGTGGATGCTAAAGTGGAATAACATAGAACAGGCATTAATGGATGATCACTGGTCTGAGTGAAAAAGTTGCCCCTCAGGTTTATATTAAATCTTACCCCTCTCACCTTATACCTATATCCTCTGCTTCTTAATTCCTCCACTCTTATAAGTTTATAAATTCATAAGTGAGAGGAGCAGAATTAGGGCAAGTCTACTCCGCCATTTAATCATGGCTGATATATCGCTCCCTCCTAACCCCATTCTCCTGCCTTTTCCTCTTGACGACCGTACTAATGAAGAACCTATCTATCTCAGCCTTGAAAATATCTATTGACATGGCCTCCACACCCTTCTGTGGTAATGAATTCCACAGATTATCCACCACCATCTGACTAAAGGGTGGACTCTGGCAGAAGACTCTGTGCATCTACCCTCTGTATTCCCCTCATGATCTTTTACTCCTCTATAAGATCACCCCTCATCCTTCTGCGTTCCAAAGAATAAAGTCTTGACCTGCCCAACCTCTCCCTATTATAGCTCTGGCCCTCAAGTCCTGCCAACACCCTCGTACCATCTCTGATGATCTATCTTGGATTCAGCACATTGGTGCCATCACAAAGAAAGCTGGCCAACGTCTCCACTTCCTTGGACGTTTGTGGAGATGTTTTAGTGCCCGACAGTTCACAGGTGCATGGTGGAGAGGCTGCATTATGACCTGGTCCAGTCATTGAAATGCTGAAGAACGCCGGAGGCTATAGAAAAGGGTAGACATTGCATGGTCCACCGTGAGTGTTGACTTCCCTCACCATCAAAGTTATCTATAGAAAATGCTGGCTCAAGAGCACGTTGACTCATGAATAAGAATATCCTTACTCAGAGGGTGGTGAATCTGTGGAATTCATTGCCACAGAAGGCTGTGGAGGCTAGGTCAAAGCCTATTTTTAAGGTGGAGGTAGATAGATTCTTGATTAGCACAGGTGTTAGGGGTTAATGGGAGAAGGCAGGAGAATGCGGTTGGGAGGGAGATATAGATCACTCATGGGTTTGAAGAAGAAACAGCACCCATTCCTTCTCTCCAGCGATGCTGCCTGTCCCGCTGGGTTACTCCAGCATTTAATGTCTATCTTTGATTTAAACCAGCATCTGCAGTTCCTTCCCTCATAGATCACTCATGAATGGGTGGTGCAGCGGTAGAGTTGCTGCCTTTTAGCGCCAGAGACCCAGATTTGATCCTGACTTATAGGTGCTGGCTATATTGTGTTTGTACGTTCTCCCCGTCATCTGCGTGTGTTTACCCCGGGAGCTCCGTATTCCCACACTCCAAAGCCGTGCAGGTTGGTAGGTAAATTGGCCTGGTAAAATTGTAAATTGTCCCTAGTGTATGTAGAATAGTGTTAATGTGCGGGGATTGCTGGTCCGTGTGGACTCGTGGGCTGAAGGGCCTGTTTCTGCGCTGTATCTCCAAACTAAACAAAACTAAGGCCAACAGCATAATTCGAGTTTCAAAAAATTTGCTGATGAAGGACCCATACCACCCTGACTATGGTTTCATCTCACCGCTACCATCGGGAAGAATGTACAGGAGCCTGAGAAACATTCTTTCAAGTTGCAAGGACTGCCTCCTCCCTGGTACCAGTTTTTTTTTCCAATTAGATCAGAAATGTTGCCTATTTTGTGTTTCATACAGATTCTGCATAACCTTCCTCTCAAGCATGTGGATAAAGAGCAAAAAAGGGAGATGTTCGTATGTTCTGGGAGCAGAATTAGGCCATTCGGGCCGTCAAGTCTAGGATGCCATTCAATCGTGGCTGATCTAATTCTCCCTCTCAACTTGAATTGAATACTTTATTGTTACATGTGACAGGTCCCAGTAAAATTCTTCGCTTGCGTACCCAAGGTATGCAAATAGTCGGCACGTAAAGGGCGCTGGCAAAGTAACAAAGTATTCCGTACCAGGTCCTCCTTTGTTTTCGTACCCCGCTCCCCCTGCCCCTTCCACAATTCCGGATCCTCCATTCTTCTTCCCCCCCACGGACCCCCCCCCCCCCCCTCCCATTCAGTCCCTCCCACACCGGGTACTTCTTTGTAGCCAGTGGCGAAACCTCCGACTTTGTTCGATGTGGGTAGCATCGTCCCGGGCTCCTCTAAAGGGAGAAGAGGTGTGAAAGGACAGAGAAAGGCACAGGAAACCCAGAAGAACACGCTTGATTGTCAAGCTTGAAAGGGTTCAGAGAAGATTTACAAGGATGTTGCCAGGACTAGAGGATCTGAGCTATAGGGAGAGTTTGACTAGGCTGGGACTTGGAGTGCAGGAGGATGAGGGGTGGTCGTATAGAGGTGTATAAATCATGAGAGGAATAGATCGGGTAGATGCAGAGAACCTCTTGCCCAGAGTAGGGGAATCGAGGATCAGAGGGCATCGTTTTAAGGTGAAGGGGAAAGGTTTTAATAGGAATCTTGTTAATACCGGCCAATTTAAATGCACCATAAAATGGAGGATCCCTGCACTTGTCAGAATTGCTAACCGTTGTCAGCTGAAATTTACAGGCTTTTGATGGTGCCAGCCAGTCTAGGCTCAGACTGGTATGCAGGATGGTGAGGGGTCCAGGTGTTCTCCTTGTTTCTCCAAATTGATAAAATGTATAGCAGTTTTGCAAACAAACCCTAAATGCATCATTTCGATTGGACCGCTGCAAGGGCATTGTAAATAGTATAAATAATGTTGCAAGACTGTCATCCTGTTAATTGATGATTGATCGAACTGTTGAGCCTTGGAGAAACTGTTTGAATCCCAGGGCACATGTTTCAATGTTTATTCTTGTTTGCTTCCTTCTAGAAGTCTCTTTCAAATACAATGTATTCAAGATTGTATTATTGGGTTAGGGAACTGTCAATTATATACCGTTATTATTAATGTATTTAATTGGTTTATAAAGCGACCACCCCCGTGTGTTTCGGTTCCTCAAGGTTCGGGAACCTATAAAAGGTAGCTCCCACAAGGTCCGCTGTCGATCTTCTGGAAGAATGCTTGGGACTGCGTGACTTTTTGGATTGTCTCTGCTTGCACGAGGCTAGAAGGGCTTGGCCAGGCAGATACACGGATCAAACCCGCGGTGGTTAGGTATAGTAGAGGGGAATAGTTATTGTGTTTTTCCAAAATAAAGTTTAGTTGCGCAAGAGCATGACTCAGTATTTTATTGACTGAAACTAGAATGGAGGGAAGCTTAGAATGAGCTATTTACATTGGGGGCTCGTCCGGGATCTCAACGGACCCCCAAACACAAGTTTGCGATTAAGGGTGTTGAGCTGTCTCGATCGCAAGTGCAGAAATCGGCGCCACTGTGCGGTTTTCGCAATGATTTTTGGCACTTTGCTAGTCAGAGCAGATCGATCATTTGCGGGCTTGGAAAGGGTCCCAACGAGATCATAGAGAGTCCAGCAAGCACAGGGGGGTGGATAGCACTCCTTTGGGGTAGCGGCCCATAAAACCAGGGTGGGGTTAGAGGCCCTGCTGGGGTTGGGTTAGAGGCCCTTTCCTGGCTAAGAGGTCCAAAACTTGGTCGTATAAAGCAGATGGCAGCTGCTTAACGAGAGCCAAATGCGCATCCTTCCCAGATTTGGTATCCAATTGGTGGGGTATTGAAAACAAGTCTGGTTTACATGCTAAGCGGTGAAGCATTTGACCTGTCATTGCTGGGAGCGCTGATGGGAAAGGTGCGTTCCGAACATCGGCATCGACTGCCAGCGCAAAGAGGCTAGGCGTTGAAACCCGGTTCCAATCAGGTGTAAAGGAAGTCCTTTTGAAGACTTAAAACCTACGTTTGTTAGAGGCCACGCCTGTGTGAAGATATCCAAATCCCTCCCTGGAGTGACGGACGAGGAATCTCGTAAAGGCACTGCGCTCAGTGGCTAGCGTATAGATTGGCTGGGAATACTCCAGTTCATTCGAGATTTCATTGGGCAAGTAATTTGAATTTGAGAGAATTAAGGTGAGTGGTACGCACCAAAACTAATTGGTCTGAGAGCGAATTTAAATCTACAGAATCAAAGTTTCCAAATACAGAATTTCACATTGAAGTTCTGGCCCTCCGGTAGAATTCGAATTCTGTGTAAATAGAACTTCGGAGTTTGTGCATGTTTGAGATCGATTCTGAATAGCGGCTGATCAACAGTGAATGGTAAACCTCTGATTTAGTGTTAATTAGTACCTGATAGCGAAGAGTAACTGAGAAACGGGAACCTGGTTTACTTGGTGAACAGTACCCAAATGTGAGAGGTACCCCTAATTCTGTAGAACCTAGAGTGGAGGGAATGAGGTCCCCCAATAGAAGTCCACTTAGCAGGAGGAAAGTAACATTTAGGAGGAAAAATAGTCAATTTAAGAAGTAGTACGCCTCAGCAAAGAGTACCCTAGTGTGAGAAAAGGGGTTAACAGACATGGTTGATTTAAACTAGAAATAGAAAAAAATGTAGCTTAGAAAGAAATAAGGTTTCAACAAAGCCAGACTGTTAGTGGGATAGAAAGTAACGACAGATAGAGAGAACTTTGAGATAGAAAGTAACGACAGATAGAACAGAGCACAGAGAGAACTTTGAGATAAAAAGTAGCAAACAGATAGAAACTTCAGTATAAGCCTTTGACATCAGGAGATGTTCCGAGACGTTCCTGGACTTTCTCGTGGGAATGTGGGCTTTATGTCATAATTAAAAAGAGGCAAAATGGTGAGAAAAGAGGGTGTGGCTATAATGTAATGAAATGTATAAAGATAGAATACATCCCGACCCTCGGTGTGCCTCTAGGGGACAGCAAAGCAGAGGCACCTATTCTATCATTTTAATAAAAGCTTCTTTGCTGACTTTGTCTCAAACAGCGTTTGTGATTTTTTTATATCTCACACTAGGAAGGGGAAAATCTTCGCTATCAGAGGGAGAGGTTCACTGATTGAGAACAGCGTGACGCGGCATTGAGATCGAGTGTTTGTAATCTGTGTGCTAGCATGTTAAATTATTATTGTAAATTGTAAAAATTAAGCATCGTAATTTTTAGCATCTTTATCGAGTCCGAACTGTATAAATACTTTGTGTATATAAAAATATTTAGAGTGTGTTCAGATCACGGATCGTATTGTCCGCGATCTTGTCTGTGTGAATGCTTAAGGATTTTGGGGTGTTTGATAATTGAAGTAAAAGTACGTTTGAATTGAATATTTGCATCTGTTTAAATCAGGATTGTAGTATTGTTAGAATTCGATTCATTCTGGTTCAATCAGGATTCGTGTTCTTTTGATCGCTGTGTTGGAGGAGTCGTTCCGTTGCCGAGCAGACTCTGAGGGATTGAAAATACTGCGATTTAATTTTGAGACTGTATAGTTCACAAATGCTCTGTTAGACGAATGCTTATGGTTTATACAGGAATGTGGTTAGGCATACTTATAATAAGTGGAATAATTTATTTTCTGTATTCGATTTTGCTTGCGTGTTTAGAACTTATTTGTATGTGTTTAGATTAAGGTCGGGGATAGGAAACGGGCTGCGGGAAGGTGTGTGATTGGTGGTTGTTTCCTGGAGCACCTTAAATTTTGAATACTGTTTAAAAACGACCTTGGTAATTTTGAAAATTAGAAAGGGGAAAATTGTTAAGAGGTGTGAGTAGCTTGAGAGTTGCTTCCATATCGAATAGAATGGGGAATCACGCAATTACAGATATGACCGCTGACTCGGAAAGTCAGTTTCAAGAAATATGCAGTGAATTTCCACAAAAAGCTGACCGATTGAGAATTCTTTCCAAAGTGCTAAATAGAGAATTAGGGAGCAAATTATGGCCCAAAGGGGGCATTGATACAGTAAAGGGATTGAAATACATTGAGCAGATTGTCTGGCAAGGTAACGATAGCGAAGAGGCAAAAGAACTAATGAATTGTGGACAAATTGTGACGAGGAACAGAAAGCGAGTAGAGCGGTGGAAAGAATGACAAGTTGGAAGGAAGCAACTCCAAAGCGGGGGATAGCATTAGAGGATACTGAAGCATTTGAACCTCCAGGTAGCGTAAGGGAGGAGTCTGAGAGTATTAAAGATATGGGGAAAAGAAAATCCTCCACAGAGAAACTGACATCCATAAGTTTTAAGCGTGAGGATCCGATGGTTGGCACTGGTAACGAGGGGGATGACGATGATTATTTAGAAGATTGGGAAAGTGTTAAAATTCCACCGCCGTATTCATCTTGCAATCCCCATGTCGCAGATACACATTGTGGAGCTTGTGAACGGAATAGACAATTAGATTCCATGGCACAGACTTCCTTAAACCCGACCGCTCCGTCCATTACAGATAGTCCTAGAGTTCACGGTACCAGAAGCCAGACTAGAAAAATAACTCAAGTCAAAGTCAAACAGTCAAACAAACTTTATTGTCATTTAGAAATACATCGATATATGCAATTCCAAACGAAATTCCGTTGCATTTGGCTCCCTGTGCAACTCGATAATTAACAGAAGGATAAACTGGGGGAAAAAAATGGATAAAAGGATAAAAGGATAAATAGACAATGGTGGCAGCCCATTACATGGCATTCAGGAGTCTGATGGCTCGTGGGAAGAAGCTGTTGCAGAACCTTGATGCTCTGCTCCTTATGCTACGATATCTTTTGCCCGAGGGCAGCAGAGTGAACAGTCCGTGATGGAGATGTGTGGGGTCTTTTATACTGCTGGCCTTAGACACGCAACGTTTGGTCGCAATGTCCCCGATTGAGGGGAGAGAAGTCCCGATGATTTTTTCCGCTGTCCTCACCACTCTCTGCACGGACCTCCAGTCGGAGGCTTTACAGTCCCCAAACCAGGCAGAGATACAGCTGGTCAAAATACTCTCTATGGTGCCCCTGTAGAAAGTGGTGAGGATGGGATGGGGGAGGTGAGCTCTTCTCATCCGGCGCATAAAGTGCAACCGCTGCTGCGCTCTCTTAACTGTTGATGAGATGTTATTTGACCAGGTCAGACTGTTAGTGATCTGCACCCCCAGGAACTTAGTGCTACTGACCACCTCCACATCGCTGTCATTGATGTGAAGTGGTGTGGGACTGTACCGGTTTTTCCTGAAGTCGACGATGACCTCCTTTGTTTTTTCGACATTCAGGATCAGGTTGTTCGTATTGCACCAGTCCGCCAGTTGTTTCACCTCCTCCCTGTAAGCCAGCTCATTGTCATCCCAGATGAGGCCCACCACTGTTGTGTCATCTGCGTACTTCATGATGTGGTTTGTACTAAACCTGGAACAACAGTCATGGGTCATCAGGGTAAACAGCAGTGGACTCAGGACACAGCCCTGAGGGGAGCCGGTGCTCAGAGAGATGATGTTAGAGGTGTTATTTCCAACCCTCACTGACTGGGGTCTATCAGTGAGGAAGTCCAGTAGCCAGTTACACATGGGGGTGCTGAGGCCCAATGGAACCAGTTTGCTTATCAGGTGCTGAGGGATAATTGTGTTGAATGCTGAACTAAAATCCACGAACAGCATTCGCACATAAGTGTTCTTCTCCTCTAAATGTTCCAGGCTCAGATGGAGTACGGAGGATATAGCGTCCTCTGTGGAGCGGTTTGGCCTGTAAGCAAACTGGTATGAGTCAAGTGTGGAGGGGAGTCTGGAGGTAATATGGTCTCTGACCAGCCTCTCGAAGCACTTCATCATTATGGGAGTGAGTGCTACAGGGCGGTAGTCGTTGAGACATTGTATATTGGATTTTTTCGGCACTGGTATGATGGTGGCAGTCTTGAAACATGATGGGACGACAGCCTGGTTCAGCGAGGTGTTAAATAAGTCCGTAAGGACATGTGCCAGCTGATCAGCACATTCCCTGAGCACCCGCCCTGGTATGTTATCAGGGCCTGCCGCCTTTCGTGCGTTCACTCCTTTTAGGGTCCTCCGGACATCCACTATGTCAAGACTGAGTGCCTGTTCATCACAGTGAGGAATACCTTTACTTACAGGTGTGTTATTTAGTTAAGTTAAGTCAATTAGTTAGGGAGAAAGAAGAGCGTACCCCTAGACAAGTTGGAAGAGCAGTTAAAGAAGGAAATAAATAATTTAGATGGTACCATGAACCCCCTGGTGAAAGGGAAGATACATCTGGGGGTGAGACAACAAGCCGAGGCAGATCTTCAAACTAAACAAACAACCCTTAGAAAGTTCCATGAAAGGGAAATTATTATCCTTCTGTTGATCCAATTAACGCAGTGAGTGCAAATAATTCCCCTACAATTAGAGTCTATTCCCCCATGGAAGCCTAACGGGATGATGGTTATTTTAAGTGAGATACCCGATCATAGGAAATCACCTGCTTCTCTTGTGGATCACTTAAGAACTACAATGCGCATTTATCACGCAGACTCCGGAGATTTATGGGCGGTGATCCAGCAAATAATTACCCCAAGTGAGCATGCCAGATTCCTAACGAATTTAGAGCATCCGTCGCATGAAGCTTTCGTAAATATAATAGTGGACAATGGTGCAAGGCAAGAGGCTGTTTTAACAGCCCTTGCAAACACCCTTCAAAAACGAATCGATTGAGCTAGAATACTAGATGTAAGACCAAAGAGGGGAGAAGGAGCAGATGAGTTTTTAGAGCGATTCTCTGAATTATATATGGATCAATCGGGTGACTAAAATTACAGAAATTGAGTAAATTCCCCTCAATATTGTGCCATTTTATTGAATTGCCTTCCCACCAACGTAGCAGGATCCATTAAGACCAATAACATGGACTGGACAGAAAATAGTGCCAGTCAAATGTCTAGGGCTGTAAGATATCACTGGAGGGACATAAATAAGCAGGATAGCCCGCCTGCATTAAAACAAAAAATTGAAAATGTGATCAGAAAAGAAGGACCAAAATTCTACCCTGAACCATGGATCTGACCAGGGAAATTGACGAGCAAAGCAGTGGATGTTGTCTATACGGACTTCAGTAAGGCCTTTGACAAGGTTCCTCATGGAAGGTTGGTTAAGAAGGTTCAACTGTTGGCTATAAATTCAGGAATAGCAAGATGGATTCAACAGTGGCTGAATGGGAGAAGCCAGAGGGTAATGGTGGATGGCTGTTTGTCGGGTTGGAGGCAGGTGACTAGTGGGGTGCCTCAGGGATCTGTGTTGGGTCCTTTGTTGTTTGTCATGTACATCAATGATCTGGATGAAGGGGTGGTAAATTGGATTAATAAGTATGCAGATGATAGCAAGATAGGGGGTGTTGTGGATAATGAAGAGGATTTCCAAAGTCTACAGAGTGATTTAGGCCAGTTGGAAAAATGGGCTGAAAGATGGCAGATGGAGTTTAATGCTGATAAATGTGAGGTGCTACACCTTGGCAGGACAAATCAAAATAGGACGTACATGGTAAACGGTAGGGAATTGAAGAATACAGTTGAACAGAGGGATCTGGGAATAACCGTGCATAGTTCCTTGAAGGTGGAATCTCATATAGATAGGGTGGTAAAGAAAGCTTTTGGTATGCTAGCCTTTATAAATCAGAGCATTGAGTATAGAAGCTGGGATGTAATGTTAAAATTGTACAAGGCATTGGTGAAACCAAATCTGGAGTATGGTGTACAATTTTGGTCGCCCAATTATAGGAAGGATGTCAACAAAATAGAGAGGGTACAGAGGAGATTTACTAGAATGTTGCCTGGGTTTCAACAGCTAAGTTACAGAGACAGGTTGAATAAGTTAGGTCTTTATTCTCTGGAGCGCAGAAGGTTAAGGGGGGACTTGATAGAGGTCTTTAAAATGATGAGAGGGATAGACAGAGTTGATGTGGACAAGCTTTTCCCTATGAGAATAGGGAAGATTCAAACAAGAGGACATGACTTTAGAATTAAGGGACAGAGGTTTAGGGGTAATATGAGGGGGAACTTCTTTACTCAGAGAGTGGTAGCGGTGTGGAATGAGCTTCCAGTGGAAGTGGTGGCGGCAGGTTCGTTGGTATCATTTAAAAATAAATTGGATAGGCATATGGATGAGAAGGGTATGGAGGGTTATGGTATGAGTGCAGGCAGGTGGGACTAAGGGAAAAAAGTTGTTCGGCACGGACTTGAAGGGCCGAGATGGCCTGTTTCCGTGCTGTAATTGTTATATGGTTATCTCCAGAGTACCAGCAAAAAAATGGACTGGGAGAAATTAGAGTCCCGGAATATCCAGACTAATATGATAGAGAAGCATCTGCCCTAGAGCCAGTCCTCCAAAGACCAGGGTTGAGGACATACCGGCCATCAGGAATGGGCCAGTGTTATAGTAACAGAGGGGTAGGTCACTGGAGTAGGGGATGCCTAAATAGAGAACAAGGGGGTCACAGAAGAAATTTCCAACATCAAAGAGAATGGAGGGATCGACAGGATCATAGAGAGCACAGTGGGAACTGGCAGGAAAATCAAAAATCAATGGTACATATCTCCTTTTCCCAGAATAACCCATTCACATGCCTATGATTAGCAAACTTAGTAATGACTGGATGCAAGTCTGATGAGGAACCTATGTTGCCTCTACAGGTTGAAGATAACATCTGCACCTTCCTAGTAGACACAGGCGCATCCATGTCATCTCTTCAATCAATTAATAATTTATCATAATCAAGAGAAATTCAGAAACTGTCTGGGTTTCAAGGACAAGTTTGCCAGTATCCCATCTCGGAGCCAGTCGAAGTAGTATATATGGAGGAAAGACAATCAAACATAGATTTGTGATAACTACCGGATTAGATTGCAACCCGATGATGAGAGATTTACTCTGTGCTTTCCAACTAAAAATAGAATGTGGCGATAGAGGTATAGTAGTGACCCCCTGGGTGACAATGTTGCTTCATAGTGACCCTCAATGGCAATCCTTAAATCTGGACGAAGCACCCCCACTTCACATTACACTGGCTTACGATAGGAGTAGGAAGGACAGAGAACTGAAAACGTTCTTTAATTCGTACGAAGGACAGGATGTGGAGATATAAGTATTGGCACTAGTGGAAGGAAAAGAGGGAGCTGCTGAATATGCTAAAATACCAGCACAGTTATGGAAAATAACTGAAGAAGTTGCTCCTCATATCACCCGAAAGGTGAATTTTCTGGCTAGAGCTAAAGACCTAGGAATGATGGTAAGAAAGACAATTACCTTGGCAGGCCCAAACATTTACCAAAAGCAAAATTTGTCAAATCAATATGTTGTTGAAGTTTACCAGGCCCCAAGGAAAGTTGTTACCTGCTTACTTCATCATCTGGGGAGTGATTTATACGAGTATGTGGACCCTCAAGTGTGGGCGGAAGACACAGCTCAGGTAGGATGCGTGGACATCAATCCCATCTGTATAGCTCTCTAGAAATGGGTAACACATCCTTCAATCCAACAATAACCATTGAAACTACAGGCCATCAGCAGCATTGACAAATTAATTTGGGATGTGTTAGAACAAGGAATATTGGTGAAATGCCAATGAATCTGTAACACCCCTATTGTTGCCGTTCCAAAACCGGGAAAGGAGGGCCAATATAGACTCGTGCAAGACCTAAGGGAAATCAATTCTGTTGTGAAACCACTTCACGCCCGAGTGCCAAACCCTGCCCGTATCCTAGCCCAAATACTGGCTGAAGCAAAATACCTTTCGATAGTCGACTTGCAACATGCATTCTTTTCTCTTCCTCTTCATGAAGACAGCCAATATTTGTTTGCCTTCACATATAGGGGCCAACAATACATCTGGACCAGGTTGCCTCAAGGATTTATCAATTCGCCTACTTTATTTTCCAGGTGTCTGCAGGATCAACTGAGTATATTGAAGTTCCAAATGAATTCAACATTAGTGTAGCATGTCAATGATCTATTAGTGGCCAACACAAATTAATCCAGTAATCGTAAAGATACTGCACAACTACTAAACTATGTAGCTGATCTAGGATATGTGGTTTCACCGTCAAAAGTACTGGTAGCTCAGGAGAAAGTAACATTTCTAGGAATTATAATTTCCGCCACCGAAAGAAGTCTTGAGAAGAGCAGACTTGAACCTATCTGCAAATTTCCAATCCCAAAAGAAGCCAAACAAATGAGACAATGGCTGGGCATGGTTAATTATTACAGACCCTGGATTCCAAATATAGCTCTCGAAACCAAGGAGCTGACACTCTATACCAGCAAGGAGGGCGAATTTAAATTAACAAAGAAAGCACAGGAGGCCTTTGAAAACATAAAAAGATGATTGATGGAAGCCCCGGCATTGGGAAGACCATTGTACGATCGTCCTTTCCAGATGTATTGTACAATTTTATCTTGACTGCGACTTCAGTACTAACTCAAAAGCATGGGGATAGACATAGACCAGTTGCATATTACTCCTCTAAATTAGATTCAATAGCTAGGGGGCATCCTCTTTGCACTCAAATCTTAACTGCAATATATAATAGTTTACAATCAGCTGTTAATTTGACCCTCCAGCAGGAAATTGTAGTGTACAGTTCACATTCCTCAGCGCAGAGGGAGAACAAGGAGGGAAGAGACAAAGACTAAGACTTTTACCTTCCATCACAGTGAGGAGGTGTTTGGTGAACTCACTGTGGTGGATGTAAAATTTGTGTTTATTGTGTGTTTTTGTATATGTATGACTGCAGGCTCGAAATTTCGTTCAGACCGAAAGGTCAGAATGACAATAAAGGTAATCTGATCTGGTCTGATCTGATATTCGGTATCGGCATTGTTGGGGCAGCTTCAAACCCAGCACTTGACAATGGCCCGCCAAAATAAGTATGAGATCTATCTGTTGCAAAATCTGAAATTGCAGTTCAAACATTGTACATTGATTAACCCAGCCTCTTATCTTATTTCACCCCCAGGAGAGCAATCAGAAGCGGGACATGACTGTCTATTTGTTATAGAGGAAGAAACATCAGTGAGAGAAGACTTGAGGGATGCACCCAGGGAGGACTCTAACATCACATTATTTGTGGACGGGAGTGCATCCATTGGACCGTGGGGTGAGAGATTGTCTGGGTATGCAATTGTTGATAAAAAGACGGAGATTATAGAAGCAGCTGCTTTTGAGTCACCCTATTCAGCACAGCAAGCTGAATTATTCACTTTAATCGGGCTTGTATTATTGGAGGAAATCTAAAAGTAAATATTTACACTGATTCTCGATATGCATTTGGGGTGGTGCATGATTTTGGATAATTATGGAAAAATAGGGGATTCCTAACTTCCGCAGGATCCCAAATATCAAACAAACAATTGGTGGCAGATTTATTGAAGGCCTTAATGCGACCTAGACAAATCTCTGTAATGAAGTCTAGCACCCATACTGAGGGACAGACCACAGTAGACATTGGAAATCGTAATGCCGACTTAGTAGCTAAGAAAGCATCATGTGAACGTAAGGTGGTGGTACCTAAAATGATGAGGCAGACTAAAATTGTGACTAATAAGTAGCCCTTGGAGAAACTGATGCCAACCATCCAATAAATCGTTCGATTACAGGAATAGGCAACTGAGGAGATAAGGAAAGGTGGGGACAACTGAGGTGTGCACTGGATTGTGTGACCGCACTGTGGACCACTCCAGCAGGGCAAACCTGCATGACAGATTCATTCACAGTATGGATTATAGAGTGTATGCACTACGCAACCCATTGTGGTGCAAGGGGGACACTCTATTAGCTACTTGGCAGCATCCAAAATTACAATCTTTTGCTCATAAGGTAAGCATGCCTACAGGGAAATCTAGATTAAGCCCAGCTGAAATTATTTAAGGTAGGCCTTTAAAAACCCCTTGGAATCAGAATGCGATGAAAATAGTTAATTTCCACCATATGACTGCAGAGATGACTGACTACATCTTAGCCTTGACCAGAGCCTTAAGGGATTTACATTGTACAGTGAGAGCAGCCTATGGCGCTATGCCTTAATTAGCAACTCCCATTAAAGTAAAAACCTGGAGACTATGTCTTAGTGAAGAATTTGGTGAGGAAAGGATCAGAAGTTTGTTGGGAAGGACTGACCAAGTTATTCTAATGACTCTGACAGCAGTAAAAGCAGAGGGAAGAAATGCCTGGGTGCATCTTCATCGTTGTAAAGGTTTTTGTGAAGGTATGGATAATTAACTTGTTTCCACCCAGGTTTTCTTAGAAATTCTCCATTATTCCTAATCAAGGACCAATAAACTATCAAGATTGATGGATGGGATTCGCGCCCACGGAAACACGGGAAGGAAAGACTCATCAGGCAGAAATCATGGAGCTACGCCCACGAAAACTCGGGTAGCTCGATGAAATTCTGAGAAGCTACATCAACATCTTCTTGTTAAGAACATTTGTTAAAGAATAGCAGTCATCATTGTATTCTGGGGTTATCATTTATGATGAGGGTTATCCTGAATGATAAAACGGGGGAATGTTAATAGTGGCCAAATTAAAGACACCATAAAATGGAGGATCACTGCACTTGTCAGAATTGCTTAAACCTTGTCAGCTGACATGTATAGGCTTTGGATGGCGCCAGTCAGTCTAGGCTCAGACTGGTATGCAGGATGGTGAGGGGTCCAGGTGTTCTCCTTGTTTTTCCAAATTTGTAAAATGTATAGCAGTTTTGCAAACAAACCCTAAATGCATCATTTCGATTGGATCGCTGAAAGGGCATTGTAAATAGTATAAATAATGTTGCGAGATGGTCATCCTGTTAATTGATGATTGGTCGAACTGTTGAGCCTTGGAGAAACTGTTTGAATCCCAGGGCACATGTTTCAATGTTTATTCTTGTTCAAGACAAGTTTATTCGTCACATACACATACGGGATGTGCGGTGAAATGAAAAATGGCAATGCTCGAGGAATTTGTGCAAAAAAACACACAAACAAACAACTAACAAACTACAAACAGAATGGAACAGAATCACATGTTCTATTCCATATTAAATATTGTGGGCGGTATTGTGGTACAGTAAAGTTAGTCCCTGGTGAGATAGGAGTTTACAGTCCTAATGGCCTCTGGGAAGAAACGCCTTCTCAACCTCTCCGTTCTCATAACAAGGCATCGGAGGTGTTTGCCTAACTGCAGCTGGAACAGTCTGTTGCAGGAGTGGAAGGGGTCCTTGTTTGCTTCCTTCTAGAAGTTTCTTTCAAATACAATGTATTCAAGATTATATTATTGGGTTAGGGAACTGTCAGTTATATACAGGTATTATTAATATATTTAATTAGTTTATAAAGAGACCGCCCCCATGTGGTTCGGCCCCTCAAGGCTCGGGAACCTATGAAAGGTAGCTCCCACGAGGTCTGATGTCGATCTTCTGGGAGAACGCTTGGGACAGCGTGATCCTTTGGAGTGTCTCTGCTTGCACGAGACTAGGAGAGCTTGGCCAAGCAGGTACAAGGATCAAACCCGTGGTGATTAGGTATAGTAGTGGGGAACTGTTATTGTGTTTTTCCGAATTAAAGTTTAGGTGCTTGACTCGGTATTTTATTGACAGAAACTAGACTGGGGGGAAGCTTAGAACGGGCTATTTACAATTTGAGGGGTACCTTTTTCACACAAAAGGCGGTGGGTGTATGGAACAATCTGCCAGAGGAGGTAGTTGAGGCAGGGACTATCCCAACATTTTAAAAACAGTTAGACAGATACATGGACAGGACAGGTTTGGAGGGATATGGACCAAGCACAGGCAGGTGAGACTAGTGTAGCTGGGACATGTTGGTTGGTGTTGGCAAGTTGGGCCGAAGGGCCTGTTTTCACTCTGTGACTCAATGAAGAAAAACCTTTTCCTGTGTATGTATGTGCAGACTGCAAAGGCAAGCGCACATTTTGTACAGGATGTCACGATAAGGAAATTATCTTTCTGTGATTAGAAATTTGCAATGTTTTCTCATCAGAACAATATGTTCTAATCTCTACTTTGCAAAGGATCTAAGGCAGTGCTGCCTCAAGAAGGCAGCTAATATCATCAAAGACCCACGGCTCCCTGGCCACGTTCTCACCCTGCTGCTACCATCAGGCAGCAGATACAGGAGCCTGAGTACTGGTCAAAGAACAGCTCATATTCCGCTTGGGGAGTCTGCATCCTCTGGGCTTAAACATTGAATTTTCTCAATTCTGTTAACCCAGACTGCCTCCCCCCCACCTCTCCCTCAGCCCTCTGGCCCTGACATTCCTTCTCCATCTCCCCCCCCCCCCCCCCCCAGTCGCACTAGCTTCTCATTTTCACACCACAAACAGCTTACAATGGCCTGCTTCCTTTATCACCAATACTTTTTTGCATATCTTTCACTCATTGTTCCTTATCTCTCCACATCACTGTTTATATCTCTCGTTTCCCTGATCCCTGACCAGTCTGAAGAAGGGTCTCGACCCGAAACGTCGCCTATCCCCTTCGCTCCTTAGATGCTGCTGCACCCGCTGAGTTTCTCCAGCTTTTTGTGTAACCCTCGATTCTCCAGCATCTGCAGTTCCTTCTTTAACAGCTTCCCCTTATCAACCACTCTGTGCAATCCTACCTCAGCAATAGACTACAGGGGACTAGTTTAACTCAGTGGGTCATCACCCTCTGTAGTCAAATGGTTGTGAATCTGTGGAATTCTTTGCCACAGGAGGCTGTGGAGGCTAAGTCAGTGGATATTTTTAAGGCAGAGATAGACAGATTTTTGATTGGTACGGGTGTCAATTATGGAATTTAGAAGATTGAGGGGGGATCTTATAGAAACTTACAAAATTCTTAAGGGGTTGGACAGGCTAGATGCTGGAAGATTGTTCTCGATGTTTGGGGAGTCCAGAACAAGGGGTCACAGTCTAAGGATAAGGGGGAATTCCTTTAGGACCGAGATGAGGAAAACATTCTTGACACAGAGAGTGGTGAGTCTCTGGAATTCTCTGCCACAGAAAGTAGTTGAGGCCAGTTCATTGGATATATTTAAGAGGGCGTTAGATGTGGCACTTGTGGCTAAAGGGATCGGGGGGTATGGAGAGAAGGCAGGTACGGGATACTGAGTTGGATGATCAGCCATGATCACATTGAATGGCGGTGCAGGCTCGAAGGGCCGAATGGCCTACTCCTGCACCTATTTTTCTATGTTTCTATGTTTGTATGGGGAGAAGGCAGGAGAATAGAAAGATAGATCGACCATGATTGAATGGCAGAGTGGCCTGATGGCCCGAATGGCCTATTTCTGCTCCTGGATGGTTGTTGGGAAGAAGCTGCTTCGTGAACCTGGATGTTACAGTTTTCAGACTCCTACACCTTCTATTCCTGAAATGAGAGCGCGGCCAGGGTGGTGTTGGTCACTGAAGATACTGACTGCCTTTTGAGGCAGCAACTCCTGTAGATCTCTTCGATGGTGGGGAGGTCAGTGGCTGTGATGGACGGGGCAGTGTTCACCACTTTTTTGTAATCTCCTTTCGTTCTTGCTGTTCATGGCTTCCGCATTGTGGAGGTGCTCTACAGTGACCACCCGTCAATGTTGGGGTGACCTTATTTTCATCCATTTTGGGGAATCGGAGTGTTTCTGCAGCTTCCCCACAACTTCACAGCTCACAGAATGGCGGCGCCTACCTGCGGCGACATTTTGCGAACAGCACAAAGAACGGCACAAAAGAAAAACAGTAAAATACAGCTTTTATGAACTCACCTGCATCAGGAGATCCACTGGAGTCAACGCCGTAAGTAGCGAGCTGCCAACGTATTTAACTGCATTAGCGCTACTGAGGACTCCCATTGTTAGCGCCGGCAAGGAAAGCCCTGGTCAGAGAGAATTCCCCAAACTCGCGGAGGAGCGCAGGCACAGCAAGAACCTTACCTGCAAACACTGGGGAGGCCTTCATGGAGTCTGGAATCTAAGCCGTCGGGCAGGATCCCCCAGCAACAATGGAGCTGGAGGTGCAGACTGTATGGGAATTCCCGATCTCAGTGGGTTCCCCGAACTCGCGGAGACCTGTAAGTACTGTACCTGTAAACAGCGACAAGGGCTCCTTGGTGTACAGAAACGTGGCCGTCGGGTAAGACTACAGGTCAGGGGAACCCACTGCTAGAGTCAGTTATTAAAGATGGGATAGCAGCACATTTGGAAAGTGGTGAAATCATTGGACAAAGTCAGCATGGATTTACGAAAGGTAAATCATGTCTGACGAATCTTGTGGAATTTTTCGAGGATGTAACTAGTAGCGTGGATGGGGGAGAACCAGTGGATGTGCTGTATCTGGACTTCCAGAAGGCTTTCGACAAGGTCCCACATAAGTGATTAGTATATAAACTTAAAGCATATGGCATTGGGGGTTCAGTATTGATGTGGATAGAGAACTGGCTGGCAAACAGGAAGCAAAGAGTAGGAATTAACGGGTCATTTTCACAATGGCAGGCAATGACTAGTGGGGTACCGCAAGGCTCAGTGCTGGGACCCCAGCTATTTACAATATACATAAATGATCTGGATGAGGGAATTGAAGGCAATATCTCCAAGTTTGCGGATGACACTAAGCTGGGGGGCAGGGTTAGCTGTGAGGAGGATGCTAGGAGAATGCAAGGTGACTTGGATAGGCTGGGTGAGTGGGCAAATGTTTGGCAGATGCAGTATAATGTGGATGAATGTGAGGTTATCCACTTTGGTGGCAAAAATAGGTAAACCGACTACTATCTAAATGGTGGCCGATTAGGAAAAGGGGAGATGCAGCGCGACCTGGGTGTCATGGTACACCAGTCATTGAAAGTAGGCATGCAGGTACAGCAGGCAGTGAAGAAAGCCAATGGTATGTTAGCTTTCATAGCAAAAGGATTTGAGTATAGGAGCAGGGAGGTTCTACTTCAGTTGTATAGGGTCTTGGTGAGGCCACACCTGGAGTATTGCGTACAGTTCTGGTCTCCAAATCTGAGGAAGGACATCATTGCCATAGAGGGAGTGCAGCGAAGGTTCACCAGACTGATTCCTGGGATGTCAGGACTGTCTTATGAACAAAGACTGCATAGACTCGGTTTATACTCTCTAGAATTTAGGAGATTGAGAGGGGATCTTATAGAAACTTACAAGATTCTTAAGGGGTTGGACAGGCTAGATGCAGGAAGATTGTTCCCGATGTTGGGGAGGTCCAGGACAAGGGGTCACAGCTTAAGGATAAGGGGGAAATCCTTTAGGACCGAGATGAGAAGGAATTTTTTCACACAGAGAGTGGTGGGTCTCTGGAATTCTCTGCCACAGAGGGTAGTTGAGGCCAGTTCATTGGATATATTTAAGAGGGAGTTAGATGTGGCCCTTGTGGCTAAGGGGATCAGAGGGTATGGAGAGAAGGCAGGTACGGGATACTGAGATGGATGATCAGCCATGATCATATTGAATGGTGGTGCAGGCTCGAAGGGCCGAATGGCCTATTCCTGCACATAATTTCTATGTTTCTATGTTTCTATGTCAGGCTGAAGTGGAGGGGACTTCGGCCCCCTCTGCTGGCCAAAATAAAGTGGAGGACCTAAGAGCAAGGCTGCTTTATCAAAGGGAGCTGAGGGAAAGCTTTGTGTTCTGTTTCACAGGGACATGGCTCACCCCCAGCTTCCCAGACTCAGCGGTCCAGCCTAAAGGGTTCTCCATCCACCGTATGGACCTTACGCAGGCATCTGGGAAAGGGAGAGATGGGGGCATCTGCCTCATGGTCAACTCTGCGTGGTGCTCAGACGTGGCAGTCCTATGGAAAGACATCCTTGCCATAGAGGGGGTACAGAGAAGATTCACCAGACTGATTCCTGGGTTGTCAGGACTTTCATATGAGGAAAGATTGGATAGACTCGGCTTGTATTCGCTGGAATTTAGAAGATTGAGGGGGGATCTTATAGAAACTTACAAAATTCTTAAGGGGTTGGACAGGCTAGATGTTGGAAGATTGTTCCCGATGTTGGGGGAGTCCAGAACAAGGGGTCACAGTCCAAGGATAAGGGGGAATTCCTTTAGGACCGAGATGAGGAAAACATTCTTTACACAGAGAGTGGTGAGTCTCTGGAATTCTCTGCCACAGAAGGTAGTTGAGGCCAGTTCATTGGCTATATTTAAGAGGGTGTTAGATGTGGCACTTTGGGCTAAAGGGATCAGGGGGTATGGAGAGAAGGCAGGTACGGGATACTGAGTTGGATGATCAGCCAAATATAGATAGAGGAACAACTCCAGGACTGTTTGGAGTCTTAGGACTGGGCAATGTGCAGGGATTCGGCAATGGGCCTGTACGAATGCACCACAGTCGTTACAGACTTCATAAAGAAATGTGTGGAGGACTGCATCCCTACAAAAACCTTCCGAATGTTTCCCACTCGGAAGCCTTGGATGAACTCTGAAGTGCGCACTCTTCTGAAGGCCAGACACAAGGCATTTATGTCTGATGATACAATGGTCTACAAGAAGTCCAGGTGTGACCTTGGTAAGGCCATCAAAAAGGCCAAAAGGGAAATCTGCTCCAAGCTGGAGGATGACAGATGTTCGGCAGCTGTGGCGGGGTCTGAATGCAATCACCTCCTATAAGGCGAAATCAGGAGGCAGCTTGAATGTCGGCGATACATCACTCCCTGGCGAGCTCAATGTGTTTTAGGCATGCTTTGATAGGGAGAACACTGATGTGCCTTCTCGACCCCCCCATTCGCTGTGATGGTATTTCAGTCTCAGTCACAGAGGCCGACGTCAGAAAATGCTTCAGAGGGGTGAACCCTCCAAAAGCGCCTGGACCTGTTGGTATACCTGGTCGTGTTCTAAAAACCTGCGCGGACCAACTGGCTGGAGTTTTTAAGGACATTTTCAACCTCTCACTTCTGAGGTCTGAGGTTCCCACCTGCTTCAAAAGGGCATCAATTATACCGGTGCCCAAGAAGAGCAAGGTGACGTGCCTCAACTACTATCGACCAGTGGCACTAACGTCAGTGGTGATGAAGTGTTTTGAGAGGTTGATCATGGCACAAATCAACTCCAACTTCGACAAAAACCTGGACCCACTCAGTTTGCCTCCCACCACAACAGATCAATGGTGGATGCGATCTCACTGGCTCTCCACTCCGCTCCAAAAACTCTTATGTCAGGCTGTTATTCATCGATTACAGCTCGGCATTTAATACAATCATCCCCTCCAAGCTGGTTACCAAGCTCTCAGATCTGGGTCTCTGCGCATCTCTCTGCAATGGGATCCTCGACTTCCTCATTCAAAGACCACAGACTGTTTGTATTGGTGGAAATGTGCCAGCTTCGATAACAATGAGCACGGGAGCACCTCAAGGCTGCGTGCTCAGCCCCCTGCTGCACTCACTCTATACTCATGACTGCGTAGCCGGTCATAGTGCGAACTCCATCATCAAGTTCGCTGACAACACCACTGTTGTGGAACGTATCACTGATGGGGGCGAGAGAATGTAAATGTGAGATTGACCGACTGACCAAATGGTGCCAGCACAATAACCTGGCCCTCAACACCAGCAAAACCAAGGAACTGATTGTGGACTTTGGAAGGGATAGGATGGGGACCCACAGTCCCATTTATATCAACGGGTCGATGGTGGAGATGGTCAAGAGCTTCAAATTCTTGGGCATGCATATTTCTGAAGATCTTTCCTGGTCCGAGAACACTGATGCAATTATTAAGAAAGCACATGAGCGTCTCCACTTCCTGAGAAGATTACGGAGAGTCGGGATGTCAAGGAGGACTCTCTCTAACTTCTACAGGTGCAAGGTAGAGAGCATGCTGACCAGTTGCATCGTGGCTTGGTTCGGCAACTTGAGCGCCCAGGAGTGGAATAGACTACAAAAAGTAGTAAACAATGCCCAGTCCATCATTGGCTCTGACCTCCCTACCATCGAGGTGATTCTGAAATAGTCACTGCCTCAAAAATACTGGCAGCATCATCAAGGACCCACACTATCCTGCCCACACACTCATCTCCCCACTACCTTCAGGTAGAAGGTACAGGAGCCTGAAGACTGCAACGTCCAGGTTCAGGAATAGCTACTTCCCCACAGCCATCAGGCTGTTAAACTCAGCTGAAACAATTCTCTAAACATTAATAGACCATTATCAGTTTATTTGCACTTCATCTGCTTATTTATTGATGTGTGTATATATTTATATGATGGTATATGGACACACTGATCTGTATTCATGCCTACTATATTCTGTTGTGCTGATTAGTCTAGTAGATTTGTAAATTAAGATATTGATGCAAGGCATTCCCTTACCCACACTCCCTTACACAAACCAGTCGATGAATCTAATTTTATTTCTGGATTATCACCTTCTTAAATTGTGTAGTGTTTTCAACTGAGCAGCAGAGGGCAGCATCTTCAATTATTTTAACTTTTTCATATCGAGTCCACACACAATATTAGAAGTTTTTCAGCCAGAGCTGAACACACTTCTCGGCATCTGCATACAATGGTGTCTGTCTTGTCGCTTCTTGTGCTTCTTGTGCGTGGTGGTGGAAAAATAGGTGGAAATAGGGCCACGACGTGAACGCTCTATCCTTGACCCCACTTATTTTAACTGCAGACCAGCCAATACTACACACAGAAACATAGAATCATAGAAAATAGGTGCAGGAGTAGGCCATTCGGCCCCTCAAGCCTGCACTGCCATTGAATATGATCATGGCTGATCATCCAACTCAGTATTCTGTACCTGGCTTCCCTCCTTACTCCCTTCCCTCCTTACTCCCTTTAGCTACAAGGGCCGCATCTAACTCCCTCTTCAATATAGAGAAAGAACTGGCCTCAACTACCTTCTGTGGCAGAGAATTCCACAGATTCACCACTCTCTGTGTGAAAAATGTTTTTCTCATCTCGGTCCTAAAAGACTTCCCCTTTATCCTTAAACTGTGACCCCTTGTTCTGGACTTCCCCAACATCAGGAACAATCTTCCTGCATCTAGCCTGTCCAACCCCTTAAGAATTTTGTAAGTTTCTATAAGATCCCCACTCAATCTGCTAAATTCTAGCGAGTACAAGCCAAGTCTATCCAGTCTTTCTTCATATGAAAGTTCTGACATCCCAGGAATCAGTCTGGTGAACCTTCTCTGTACTCCCTCTATGGCAAGAATGTCTTTCCTCAGATTAGGAGAAACTGTACGCCATACTCCTGGTGTGGTCTCACCAAGACCCTATACAACTGGAATAGAAACCTCCCTGCTCTCATACTCAAATCCTTTTGCTATGAATGTTAACATACCATTTGCTTTCTTCACAGCCTGCTGCACATGCTTGCCTACTTTCAATGACTGGTGTACCATGACACCCAGGTCTCGTTGCATCTCCCCTTTTCGTAATCGGCCACCATTCAGATAATAGTCTTTCCTGTTTTTGCCACCAAAGTGGATAACCTCACATTTATCCAAATTATACTGCATCTGCCATGTATTTGCCCACTCACCCAACCTATCCATGTCACCTTGCATCCTCCTAGCATCCTCCTCCCGGCCAACACTGCCCCCCAGCTTCGCGTCATCCACAAACCTGGAGATGTTGCATTCAATTTCCTCGTACAGATCATTAATATATACTGTAAATAGCTGGGGTCCCAGCACTGAGCCTTGCGGTACCCCACTAGTCACTACCTGCCATTCTGAAAAGGACTCGTTTACTCCTACTCTTTGCTTCCTGTCTGCCAGCCAGTTCTCTATCCACATCAATACTGAACCTCCAATACTGTGTGCTTTAAGGTTGTATACTAATCTCTTATGTGGGACCTTGTCAAAAGTCTTCTGAAAGTCCAGATATAACACATCCACTGGTTCCCCCTTATCCACTCTACTAGTTACATCCTCAAAAATGTTTATAAGATTCGTCAGACATGATTTACCTTTCATAAATCCATGCTGACTTTGTCCAATGATTTCAACACTTTCCAAATGTGCTGCTATCCCATCTTCAATAACTGACTAGCATTTTCCCCACTGCCAATGTTAGACTAACTGGTCTGTAATTCCCCATTTTCTCTCTCCCTCCCTTTTTAAAAAGTGGGGTTACATTAGCTACCCTCCAATCCTCAGGAACTACTCCAGAATCTAAAGAGTTTTGAAAGATTATCACTAATGCATCCACTATTTCTGGGGATGCTTCCTTAAGTACTCGGGGATGCAGCCTATCTGGCCCTGGGGATTTATCGGCCTTTAATCCATTCAATTTACCCAATACCACCTCCCGGCCAACCTGGATTTCACTCAATTTCTCCATCTCATCTGACCTCCGATCCCCTGCTATTTCCGGCAGATTATTTATGTCTTCCTTAGTGAAGACACAACCAAAGTAGTTATTCAATTGGTCTGCCATGTCCTTGTTTCCCATGATCAATTCACCTGTTTCTGACTGCGATTGACCTACATTTGTTTTAACTAATCTTTTTCTCTTCATATATCTATAACAACTTTTGCAGTCAGTTATTATGTTCCCTGTCAGTTTTCTTTCATAATCTATTTTCCCTTTCCTAATTAAGCCCTTTGTCCACCTCTGCTGGATTCTGAATTTCTCCCAGTCCTCCGGTAGGCTGCTTTAAATGCCTTCCATTGCATATCCACTGTCAACCATTTAAGAATCAATTTCCAGTCCATCTTGGCCAATTCATGTCTCATACCCTCAAAGTTACCTTTCTTTAAGTTCAGAACCCTTGTTTCTGAATTAACAATGTCACTCTCCATCCTAATGAAGAACTCAACCATATTATGGTCACTCTTGCCCAATGGGCCACGCATAACAAGACTGCTAACTAACCCTTCCTCATTACTCAATACCCAGTCTAGAATAACCTGTACTCTTGTTGGTTTAAAAAACTATCCCGCATACATTCCAAGAAATCCTCTTCCTCAGCACCACAGCCAATTTAATTCACCCAATCTATATGTAGATTGAAGTCACCCATTATAACTGTTTTACCTTTGTTGCACGCATTTCTAATTTCCTGTTTGATGCCATCCCCAACTCCACTACTACTGTTTGGTGGCCTGTACACAACTCCCACTAATGTTTTCTGCCCATTAGTGTTTTGCAGCTCTACCCATATTGATTCCACATCCTACAAGCTGAAGTCCTTCCTTTTGTATTGCGTTAATCTCCTCTCTAACCAGCAATGCTACCCCACCTCCTTTACCTTTCTGTCTATCCCTCCTGAATATTGAATATCCCTGGATGTTCAGCTCCCAGCCTTGGTCACCCTGGAGCCATGTCTTCGTGATCCCAACTATATCATAGTCATTAATAGCTATCTGCACATTCAACTCATCCACCATATTATGAATGCCCCTTGCATTGAGACACAAAGCCTTCAGGCTTGTGTTTACAACACTCTTACTCCTTATACAATTATGTTGAAATGTGGCACTTTTTGATTTTTGCCCTGGATTTGTCTGCCTGCCACTTTTACTTTTCACCTTGCTACCTATTGCTTCTACCCTCATTTTACATCCCTCTGTCTCTCTGCTCACACATTTAAGAAACCCACCACCTCTTATTCTATGTTTATTGTCTTTTTCTTCTTTCTCCCCTACATGTTGGGTATGCTTTCCTTCTCTGCCTCGCACACTGTCTACTAGTTTTCTCTATTTGCGTCCCTCCCCCCAACCGTTCTAGTTTAAAGTCTCCCCAGTAGCCGTTGCAAATCCCCCTGCCAGGATATTGGTCCCCCTCGGGTTCAAGCGCAACCCGTCCTTTTTGTACAGGTCACACCTTCCCTAAAAGAGGTCACAATGATCCAGAAACTTGAATCCCTGCCCTCTGTACCAGTCCCTCAGCCACGCATTTATCCTCCACCTCACTCCATTGCTACTCTCACTGTCGCGTGGCACAGGCAGTAGTATTGAGATTGTTACCTTTGCTGTCCTTCTCATTAACTCTCCTCCTAACTCCCTAAATTCTCCTTTCAGGACCCCTTCACCTTTTCTACCTATATCATTGGTACCTATATGTACCACAACCTCAGGCTCCTCTCCCTCCCATTTCAGGATATCTTGGACACATTCAGACACATCCCGGACCCTGGCACCAGGGAGGCAAACTACCTTCCAGGTCTCCTTACTGTGTCCACAGAAGGCATATCTGACCCCCTAACTATAGAGTCCCCTATTACTATTGCCCTCCTCTTCTTTTCCCTACCCTTCTGAGCAACAGGGCCGGTCTCTGTGCCAGAGGCCTGGCCGCTGTCCCCCCCAACAGTACTCAAACAGGAGTACTTATTGCCAAGGTGTACAGCCATCAAGGTACTCTCTAGCCCCTGCCTCTGCCCCTTGCCCCTCCTAACCGTGACCCACTTGTCTGCCTCCCGTGGTCTTGGAGTGACCACCTCTCTGTAACTTAATGTCATGATACATTATGAATCCAGGTCATACAAGCTATTTGCAAAAAGCTTCAGTGATTAGAAGCACAGGAATAGGATTCTGTCCATGCTCAAGACACTTTATGTCAATGCCTGTAACTAATCCACATCTAAAAGAAGAGTTCTAAAGTGGTTTGCAAAGCATAGCAGTGATATTCAGTTTTTAGTTTAGAAATACAGCGTGGAAGCAGCCCCATCAGCCCACCAAGTCAATGATGACCATTGTTCAATCACATGTACACTAGTTTTGTATTAGCCCAAATTTGCATCATGCACATTCAAGGCAATTTACAGAAGCCAATTAAATTACAAATCTGCACGTCTTTGGAATGTGGGAGAAAACCGGAGCACCCACATCGTCAGAGGGAGAACATGCAAACACCATGCAGACAGCACCTGAGGTCATGATGGAACCCGGGTCTCTGGCGCTGTAAAGGGCCATTCCCACCGCGGGGACCTAATTTGCGAGTTTAGAAGAGTTTGTGCTCAACTCAAACACGCAGCATGGTCGACACGAGGTCCTAGGAGGTCTATTTAACTCTTCTGCATGCTCGAGAGAAGTTCCCGCACACTCGAGACCTCAGTTTGGTCGAGGAGTATTTTTTAGCATGCTGAAAATTGTCCGCGAGTAAAAATTGGTCGGCATGGAAAAAAACAATATTTTCTTTTACTTGTAGGTTTAGTCGAAGTAGGTCGAAGTAGGTCGGCATGTTATTCGTAGGTGATCGAAGGCAGACAAAGGTAGTCGAAGGTAGTCGAAGGTAATCAAAGGTAGTCGAAGCTAATCACAGGTAATCGTAGATAGAGTTAAGGGCCTGTCCCACTTGGGCGTCATTTGCGTCACGACGCACGACACGCGCATGGTGCGTGGTGACGTAGGCAGTGACGCGCGGTTGCGCGCGGCGCCCCAGGATTTTGGGATGTACAAAATCTTTGCACACCATCTGCGTGACGTGCAAATGACGCCCAAGTGGGACAGGCCCTCTAGTGTAGCTAGTTGATGCTAGTCTTCAACATGGTTGAAGGAGGTCTTCTATATAGTCGAAGGAGGTCTTCTACATATATTCGTAGGAGGTTCTCCACATAGTCGAGAACGGTCGTAGGAGGTGTTCTACTTCGGCGATACAACAAGACCATGATTTTTTTAAACTCTCCTAAACTCTTCTAAACTCGCAAATGAGGTCCCCACAATGGGACAGGCCCTTTAGACAGCAACTACCGCTGCGCCACTGTGCTGCTTCTAATGGAGGCACAAGGAACTGCTGATGCTGGAACCCTGCTTAGAACACAGAGCAGTGATGTTATTGTACTTTATATGAATCGAGGTTCACAGGAGACCACTCAGCCCATTAAGTCTGTGCTAGCTACTTGAAAGAGTCTTTTGATTTGCCCCCACCCCACCCCCCCCCCTCTGCTTTCACACACTATATTCTGAACTGACCGCTCTGTTACTTCTCTCAAAGGCTTTGATTCCTTTACATATTATTCACAAGGCTAGTGTTGCCAATTTATCTGCTACTGAAATTCTGTCAGATCCTTCATTGCGTTGAATAGTTCTATAATATTTTCCGCTGTTCAATGAAATTCAATGAAACGATGAAATTCTTACTTGCAGCAACATACTCTGTGTGTAAAACACACTAGGGACAATTTACAATGACACCAAGCCAACTATCATAAAAACCTGGCCGTGTGGGAGGAAACTGAGAATTTCAGAGAATTCCACAGATTCACAACTCTCCCGGTGAATTTCTTTTCCCTCATCTCAATCCTAAATGGCCTACCCCTTATTCTTAAATTGTGCCCCTGAAATCCAATCCCTGAAATTGTTTATATATGTTTTGAAAAGATCCCTTCTCACCCTTTTAAATTCCAGTGATTCCACACTGGATTCCATTGATTTGTAGGAAGGAACTGCAAATGCTGGTTTAAGCCAACCCTAAAATCCGGAGTAACGCAAGGGGAACGTGCAAACTCCACATGGGCAGCACCCGCGGTTGGGATTGAACCCAGGTCGCTGGCACTGTGAGGGGGCAGCTCGTCTTTGTTATCCGACCAACCCACACGTCTTTGGGATGTGGGAGGAAACTGGAGCACCCGTGGGGGAAACCCTCGTGGTCACAGGGAGAACGTGCAAACTCCGCACGGGCAGCAGCCAAGGTCAGGAGCGAACCCTGCTCTCTGGCGCTGTGAGACAGCAGCTCTACCCGCTGCGCCACTGTGACCAACAAAGATCATTTAGCACACACCAGGAATGGTTGCAGAATGGCTCATAATGAAATTGGGTTTATAGAGTTGAATAATTGCACTGTGGGTTGCAAATTGGTTTACTTAATTTTGCAACTGGTATTGTGTGAAATAAGTAAAATTAGTTTTGCAATATGGAAATTATGATTGTCACTTCCTTGTACGAGCTCCAGTCAATTCATTTCAGAAGCACGTCGAGGAAAACCTCAATGTAATATTTTCCAGAAAAGCAAACCAATTATGGCCATAAAATGAGAACATTTATTATTTCACAATCTCTGTGCCTCATGTACTTACCGTACGTTGACCTTCAATTCCATGAAAAATTCTCTACCAGTCTTACTGAGAAAGAAGAGCGTCAGACTTGCCCCGGCCATCCAGTTTTAGCCTCAGTAGAGACACTGGCTGAGTTGGGCTTCTTCCCGGCAGGCCAGCCTTGGTGGTGCTGGTGGTCTCTGATTTGCCCCAGTAGCTCCGGCTTCTTTAGGGGAAAGGTGTAGCAAGGAACTGCAGATGCTGGTTCACACTGAAGATGGACACAAAATGTTGGAGTGACTCAGCGGGACAGGCGGCATCTCCGGAGAGAAGGAATAGGTGACGTTTCTGGGTTGAGACCCTTCTTCAGACAGGGGAGAGAGTGAGACATAGAGATATGGAAGGGTAAGATGTGGAAACGAGAGATCAAAGAGGACGACAATCAAGGAAAATGTAGAATGGATCATTTTTAACTGAGAGGAAGGTGACAACAAGGCATACAATCAGACAGGGGAAGACAGTGAGCAGGGAGGTATCCCACTTTATCTCTCTTCCTCGTTCTCCTCATCCTTCCTCTCCTCCTTTTTGCCTTTTCCCCTCCATCTCCTCCTCCCCCTTCTCCTCCCCTTCTCCTCACCTTTCACCCCCTTCTTCGCCCCCTTCTCCTCCCCTTCTCCTCCCCTTCTCCTCCCCTTCTCCTCCCCTTCTCCTCCCCTTCTCCTCACCCCCCTCCTCATCCTTCTCCCCCTTCACCCCCTTCTCCTCCCCATTCTCCTCCCCATTCTCCTCCCCCTTCTCCCCCCCTTCTCCTCTTTTCCCCCTCCTCCCACTCCTTCTCATTCATATATAGGTGTCTTGAATGAGAAAGCACATGGTCTGTCTGAAGAAGGGTCTCGACCCGAAACGTCACCCATTCCTTCTCTCCAGAGATGCTGCCCGTCCCGCTGAGTTGCTTCAGCATTTTGTGTCTATCTTCAATTTAAACCAGCATCTGCTGTTCTTTCCTACACATCTAATTGGAAAATTGGGTAGACAGATAGCAGATGGAATTTAATTTAGTTTAGTTTAGTGCAGAAACAGGCCCTTTTGAGCACCGGGTCCGTACCAACCAGTGATCCCCAAACACTAACATTATCCTACGTACACGAGGGATAATTTTACAATTATACCAAGCCAATTTTACTTCGGAGTCATGTGCGTGACTACATGAAGAAGCCCGCCCGCCCGCATGCGCGTCAATACGTCTAACGCATTGCGCACGACTGGATGGGAGGTGCATCTCTCCTCCAGCGGTAAGTTTCAAACCCTACAGGTGAGTTTTAAACATTGTCAGGTTGTGTATTTGGTGGCAGGAATCTCTTTTACCGAGGTTCCTGCTGGATATGGAAATCCGGGGCGAAATCCAGACAGGCCGCGGGGAAACTGGCTAGGAAGGACCATGGGAGTGCGGGTAGCCGGCGGCCATCGGGTTCGCTGCCCGAGTCGCTGACCATGTGTGGTCAGCAACTTCTGACTTTGGCAACCCCGAAATGGGGCAAAGCCAAACCGGACGAGTCAGGCCAGGAGGGTTCCCCTCCGACAAACATACGTAACGTCCTCGGGCGTTTATCCCAGATGGAGCATGGATAGCATCCTCAGGCATTCATCCCACGGAGGATGCTCCATCATGATATGCTCCAGGAAACGGTGCCATATCAGCGCAGGTCTCCTCGGGGGCCAGCGGCAGCGCCTGTTTCGGAGCTGCTTGAAAATCTCCTTCTCTGTGGAGGGGAGTGCCAGGGGTCATAAACATGGAGAATAAGTGCAGCAGTAGGCCATTCGGCAGTTCGAGCCTGCACCGCCATTCAGTGTGATGTATACTGTACCTGCCTTCTCTCCGTACCCTCTGATCCCCTTAGCCACAGGGGCCACATCTAACTTAAATATAGCCAATGAACTGGCCTCAACTACCTTCTGTGGCAGAGAATTCCAGAGATTCACCACTCTCTGTGGGTCAGTGTATGATTGACTCCAATTTCGGAAGTTTGTCCGTGGAGCATACTGGGATGCATGCGTGAGGTTCAAGAATTGTCAGCCATGGCATCAAGGTTTGCGATACCCTCGCAAACAAAGAAGCCGCTACAGGAAGAGTTGGCTTCCAGCATCAGCTACCTCACGTCATATCATTAGACGGCTGCAAAATACCATACACCTGTAAATTGTGCATTCCTGAAAGTGCCGGCAGTGAACAGCGCTATCTGGGGAGACATTGGGGGGGGGGGGGGGGGGGGAACCAAACCCAGGAAATGAATGTCCAGCGATAACATCAGCAGCAAGGTTCATGGCGGTTCTGCTGGGCCGCGTCCTAGCGACAGTAGGGTGGCCAAATGAGCGGGCTTTCCAAACCTTTTATAAGGGTTCGTTTGCCAACTCAAGTTTAAGTTCTATTCAATAATTTGCTTATTATTTGCTTATTATTTGCTTATTATTAGCATCAGCATATTTTAAATCTACGTCATGTCCGAATGCATTATTAGTTTTCAAGCATTTCTGGTCAACTGATGCAATGTGTGGTGTGAACTCGTGACCGCGGCATGAATTCACAGAGCTTTGAAATATTCACGTAGTCACACAAAGTAAAATAGTAAGATTAACTGAGAACTTACCAGTTTGAAGTTTGATCTTTATTTTATGATGCGTTACGATGAGGGATTACGTGCCCGCTCCCAACCCTCTTCTCATAAAGGTCATGTGGTAGTTCTAGTTTATCGAATCTTCCTATAATCAGTTCAACAACTGTTATCTGTTATTTCAACACCTCTGCTTAGAAGAGTGACGCGCATGTGGGCTGGCGGGCTTCTTATTTCAACACCGCTGCTTAGAAGATTGACGCGCATGCGGGCTGGCAGGCTTCTTCACGTAATCCCTCATCGTAACTCCTCATAAAATAAAGATCAAACTTCAAACTAGTGAGTTCTCGTTTAATCTTCCTATTAGCTACAAACCTGTACGTCTTTGGAGTGTGAGAGGAAACTGGATCACTAGGAGAAAACCCAGATAGGTCATGGGGAGAAGGTACAAACTCTGTACAGCACCCATAGTAAGGTCCCCCTCACACTAAACTGATTCTCCCTCGTTCTATATTCTGTGCAAAAGCCTTTGTGCTTTCACATATCTGCACCTCTCTGTTTCCCCTTTGTCCTCCTGCAGTCTCAGGGTTTAGGAGATCATTCTGAGAGGGGATGTGTACAGAAAATGGCAGGGTCTTTCATAATGAAATGATGGTTCTGAAAGACTTATGGTCCTAGTGCCAAAGTTCAGGAGGATTAACATTGTGGAGCAGTCCTCATGGAAAACCTGCAAGCAATCAATAAACTACAATGACTCACTTGGGCTGTGATCAAAAGAAATGGAAATCATATAAAATTTGAATTTGTTAAAAATTCATTAATTTGTTTGGTTTAGTTTGTTGTCATGTGTACCAAGGCACAGTGAAACGCTCTTGTTGTGTGTTAACCAGTCTGCAGAAAGGTAACACATGATTACAATCGAGCCATTCACAGTGCACAGCCACATGATAAGGGAATAAAATTAAGTGCAAGGTAAAGCCAACAAAGTCCGATCAAGGATAGTCCATGGTTACAAAATCAACCTTTGATGTATAATTGGTTAAGCTTCTCAGTATTACCGAATTTTAAGAGACATTGTGAAAGTAGAGACATACAAAACTAAACCCTTGAGGAAATGTCCATGATAAATTTAGCTGGGGAATCTCCAGAACAAGTAGTGGCATAATTCAGGGCTAAGTGACACCCGCTAAGGCCCAAAGTACTTAAGAGGAGTAATTAATCACCAAAAACTCCATGGATTGGTTTTCAGTGGACAGTTGCAAGGTAGTGTGATAATTTAGTTTTAGTTTAGTTTAGTTTAGAGATACAGCGCGGGAAACAGACCCTTCGGCCCACCGAGTTCGGGCCGACCAGTGATCCCCGCACATTAACACTATCCCTAGGGACAATTTACAAATACCAACCCATTAAATCCTACAAACATGTACATCTTTGGAGTGTGGGAGGAACCCAAAGATCTCGGAGAAAAACCACACGGTCAAGGGGAGAACGTGCAAACTCCGTATAGACAGCACCCGTAGGAGCAGAATTAGGCCATTCAGCTGATCATGTCTATTCTGCCATTCAATCATGGCTGATCTATCTCTCCCTCCTAACCCCATTCTCCTGCTTCCTCCTCATAACCGCTGACACCAGTATAATCAAGAATTTGTCTCTCTGCCTTAAAAATATCCATTGTCTTGTCCTCCATAGCCTTCTGTGGCAAAGAATTCCACAGATTCCTCTAAAGAAATTCCTCCTCTGAAATTCCTCCTCTGAATCTCCCTCCGAATGGAACGTCCTTTAATTCTGAAGCTAGGACATCTAGTCCTAGACTCACACGTCAAAACAGCCTGTCCACATCAACTCGATCCAAGCCTTTCACTATTTGTACATATGAATGTTCCCCCACATTCTTCTAATCTCCAGCGAACATACATTAGGTCCAGTGCTGTTAAAAACTCATCATATGTGGCCAGATGGCTACATAGGGAATTAGGGGTGGGCACCAGTTAATGCATTAGGGGTGGGCACCAGTTAATGAATTAGAGGTGGGCACCAGTTAATGAATTAGAGGTGGGCACCAGTTAATGAATTACGGGTGGGCACCAGTTAATGAATTAGAGGTGGGCACCAGCTAATGGGGAATTAGGAGTGGGCACCAGTTAATGGGGAATTAGGGGTGGGCACCAGTTAATGAATTAGGGGTGGGCACCAGTTAATGAATTAGGGGTAGGCACCAGTTAATAAATTAGAGGTGGGCACTAGTTAATGGGGAATTAGGGGTGGGCACCAGTTAATGAGTTAGGGGTGGGCACCAGTTAATGAATTAGGGGTGGGTACCAGCTAATGAATTAGGGGTGGGCACCAGCTAATGGGGAATTAGGGGTGGGCACCAGTTAATGAATTAGAGGTGGGCACCAGCTAATGGGGAATTAGTGGTGGGCACCAGTTAATGAATTAGGGGTGGGCACCAGCTAATGAGTTAGAGGTGGGCACCAGTTAATGAATTAGGGGTGGGCACTAGCTAATGAATTAGGGGTGGGCACCAGCTAATGGGGAATTAGGGGTGGGCACCAGTTAATGAATTAGAGGTGGGCACCAGCTAATGGGGAATTAGGGGTGGGCACCAGTTAATGAATTAGGGGTGGGCACCAGTTAATGAATTAGGGGTGGGCACCAGCTAATGAATTAGGGGTGGGCACCAGCTAATGAATTAGAGGTGGGCACCAGCTAATGGGGAATTAGGGGTGGGCACCAGTTAATGAATTAGGGGTGGGCACCAGTAAATGAATTAGGAGTGGGCACCAGTTAATGAATTAGGGGTGGGCACCAGTTAATGAATTAGGGGTGGGCACCAGTTAATGAATTAGGGGTGGGCACCAGTTAATGAATTAGAGGTGGGCACCAGTTAATGAATTAGGGGTGGGCATCAGTTAATGAATTAGGGGTGGGCACCAGTTAATGAATTAGGGGTGGGCACCAGTTAATGAATTAGGGGTGGGCACCAGTTAATGAATTAGGGGTGGGCACCAGTTAATGAATTAGGGGTGGGCACCAGCTAATGAATTAGGGGTGGGCACCAGCTAATGAATTAGAGGTGGACACCAGCTAATGGGGAATTAGGGGTGGGCACCAGTTAATGAATTAGGGGTGGGCACCAGTAAATGAATTAGGAGTGGGCACCAGTTAATGAATTAGGGGTGGGCACCAGTTAATGAATTAGGGGTGGGCACCAGTTAATGAATTAGGGGTGGGCATCAGTTAATGAATTAGAGGTGGGCACCAGTTAATGAATTAGGGGTGGGCATCAGTTAATGAATTAGAGGTGGGCACCAGCCAATGGGGAATTAGGGGTGGGCACCTGTTTATAGTTTAGTTTTAGGTTTATTATATCGATTTCAATTGCTAAATGGTCCACTTCTGTTCCTGTAATCCTGGTCTCACATCCATTGGGTTGAATATGTTTTCTCCTCTTTATTAAAGCAACCTTCCTGGGTGCCCCCGGTTGTCGGTTTTTAAATCGGCACCAGATGTGCAGAACACTCCCCATCTCCCTCCAAGAGGAACGTGCTTTAATTGTGAGGCTATGGCCGCGAGTCCTAGAATCTCCCACTGGTGGAAACATCCTCTCCACATCCACTCTATCCAAGCTTTTCACTGTTCGTGATCCACACGTGATCCATATCCCTCCATTCCCTGCATATCCATGTACTTATCTAAAAGCCTCTTAAATGCCACAAAAGTATCTGCCTCCATTACTATCACTGGCAGTGCATTCCAGGCACCCAACACTCTACATGAGATCTCCGGCCTCTACAGGGAATCTCATTGAAACAGGGGATCTCATTGAAACATATAAGATTGTTAAGGCCTTGGACACGCTAGAGGCAGGAAGCATGTACCCTATCTTGGGGGAGTCCAGAACCAGGGGCCACAGTTTAAGAATAAGGAGTAAGTCATTTAGAACGGAGACGAGGAAACACTTTTTCTCACAGTGGTGAGTCTGTGGAATTCTCTGCCTCAGAGGGCGGTGGAGGCAGGTTCTCTGGATGCTTTCAAGAGAGAGCTAGATAGGGCTCTTAAAAATAGCGGAGTCAGGGGATATGGAGAGAAGGCAGGACCGGGGTACTGATTGGGGATGATCAGCCATGATCACATTGAATGGCAGCGTTGGCTCGAAGGGCCAAATGGCCTACTCCTGCACCTATTCTCTATTGTCTATTACAGTATTAAACAACTTGCCCCATGGAAGCTTCTCTCAGCAGATGCTAGTTAATACTCTAAAGGACACAAAATGCTGGAATAACTCAGCAGCTCAGACAGTTCTCTGCCACACAATGTAGTTGAGGCCAGTTCATTGTCTATATTTAAGAGGGAGTTAGATGTGGCCCTTGTGGCTAAAGCGATCAGGGAGTATGGAGAGAAGGCAGGTACAGGATACTAAGTTGGATGATCAGCCATGATCATATTGAATGGCTCTAAGGACCGAATGGCCTACTCCTGCACCTATTTTCTATGTTTCTATGTTTCTATGTTTCTATCCTAAATTCCAGTAAATATAAACCCAGTAATTTCATCAAAGTATCTTTCATCAAATGTCAGTCCCGCCATCCCGGGAACTAACCTGGTGAACCTACGCTTCACTCCCTCAATAGCAAGAATATCTTTCCTTAAACTAGGAGACCAAAATTGCACACAATATTCCACGTGTTGTCTCACCAGGGCTCTGTACAACTGCAGTAGGACATCTCCAGGACCTTGTGTCCTTTTGTGTCAGTCTGCAGAACGGTCTCGATCCGAAACGTTGCCTGTCCATGTTCTCCAGAGATGCTATCTGACCAGCTGAGTTACTCCAGTGTCATTTTCTATATTATTTTGTGATCCTCAAATATTTCCTACGGCTGAGAAATTTGGAGAATCAGGTGGCACCAGGATTAGATCGTAAAGTGAACTGAATGTGCAGAGTTAGTCATGGTGAGAGCAAGCTCTTCAACCTAACTTCCCCAAACCGGCAGCTTTCCCCATCTACACTTCACCCCATCTATAATCTACACACTACAGTCTGAAGAAGGGGTCGCAACCTGAAACGTCATCCAATCCTTCTGTCCACAGATGCTGCACTTTGAGTCTATCTTTGATTTAAACCAGTATCTGCAGTTCTATATAACACAGCAGGTTTGAAAGTTGTATGAACCCATTTTGTATGTTGTAATCGAGCGACTGACTGAGTCAGAACTTTAACTTTGCCAGTCCTTCCGCTTGGTAAAGAATGTGGTTTGAAGATGCCGGATGGTTGCATCTTACGGTTAGCCACAAATCCTGTTGTAGTTCTTTATTTTCTTTTGACATTTGAACAAGTGACATACGCAGCTTTTTAACCATAGATATTTTCAATACTTCTCTTTTACAGGACTGACGCTAGATTCCAAATGAGAAACTTTTGAATCTGTTTTTTCCTCCAAATGTTTGAAGTAGCCATCAACTCATGTTTAAGTTGCATCTGTGGATGGAAGGAACGGGTGACATTTCAAATTGAGACCCTTCTACCTGAAACCGTCACCACACAGAGAGTTGTGAGTCTGTGCAATTCTCTGCCTCAAAGAGCGGTGGAGGCAGGTTCGCTAGATACTTTCAAGAGAGAGCTAGATAGGGCTCTTGAAGATAGCGGAGTCTGGGGAGATGGCAGGAACGGGGTACTGATTGTGGATGATCAGCCGTGATCACATTGAATGGCGGTGCTGGCTTGAAGGGCCAAATGACCAACTCCTGCACCTATTGTCTATTGTCTATTCCTTCTATCCAGAGATGCTGCCTGTTCCACTGAGTTACTCCAGCATTTGATGTCTGTCTGCGGTGTAAACCAGCATCTGCAGTTCCTTCCTACACATTAACTCGTGTTTAGTTTAAGTTTATTGAGGTACTGAGGTACAGTGAAAACCTTTTACCGCGTGCCGTCTAGTCAGCGGAATGACCATATGTGCTTAAAATAATTTTTTTTGTTTTAGGTTCAGAGATGCAGTGCAGAAGCAGGCCCTTTCGGCCCAACATGTCCACATCGACCAGCGATCCCCGCACACTGACACTATCCCCCTCTATGGGGGATAGTGTTAATGCCATAGAACCCACTCTATGGCAAGTATTCTTGACATAGAGGGGGTTCAGAGAAGGTTCACCAGACTGATTCCTGGGATGTCGGGACTTTCATATGAAGAATGACTGGATAGACTCGGTTTGTACTCACTGGAATTTAGAAGATTGAGGGGGGATCTTATAGAAACTTACAAAATTCTTAAGGGGTTGGACAAGCTAGATGCAGGAAGATTGTTCCCGATGTTGGGGGAAGTCCTGAACAAGGGGTCACAGTTTAAGGATAAGGGGGAATTCCTTTAGGACCGAGATGAGGAAAACATTCTTTACACAGAGATTGGTGAGTCTCTGGAATTTCATTTCGGAGTCACGTGAGTGACTTCGTGAAGAGCCCGCCGGCGCGCATGCTCGACATATCGTCGTACCGCGTTGCTGCGACGGCTGGCGGTGGAGCGCGCTCCTCGCCAGCCCTTCAGAAGGGGCCACGGAGGTGAGTATTCTACCTTTAGTTGGTGGTCCTTGTTGTTGGTTTTGTCTTGCAGCAAGGACATGGATGGGAGTTCCAAGGGCCGGAGGACGCCAGGACGAGTTCGCCGGTCAACAGTTCCGGGGCCCTTACCATCGGCAGTACCTGCAACGCAGGCCGGGACTCAGGCGGAGATGTGGGTAAGCCCTGTGTTACAGGTCCAGATCCGCCAGCACACCACAGCTCGGAGGAGTTCGACGAGGAGGAGTGTGGTGTGCCGCCAGAGCAGGAGGACCCTGCCATGGCAGTCAGGTCGTCAGCGGGCTCGCTGGCGACCTCGAGCAGGGCACGTGCCGTTGCACGGCCTGTTCCACTCAGCCCTCCGAGAAGGGGGAGGGCAGGAGCCCAGATGCCTAACCCTGTTAGGGCTAAGGCATTGCCTGCCGCGGAGGGGCGGTCAGGTTCCAGGGCGAGACCCGGGGCGGCTGTGAGGTCCAGCCGGCACACCCCGACTCTTGACGCCGGGACGGGTCGGTTGAGTCGGGTCTCGTCACGGTCGCCGATGGGTGGGCGAGACCATGCGTCGGCAAGGTCCACGATGTGGGCAGCCGGCAAGACTGCGCGGGCCCCAGGCAGCCATGCTTCGACTGGTGCCGACACCACGCCGCAAGTGTCCTTAGTGGCAGCGGCTTCAGCTCCCGCTAAACGGAGGCGGTTGAACACGCGGTTGAACACGCCCGCGCAGGAATCGCGCAGTTTCGCCTCGGCGGCTGTTAGCGACAACTACCGGCACCGGCAGGGCCTCGACGAGGTGCGGGCCGATGACAGGAGCCCGGTTTTCTTTTCAGAACCGGAGGACTCCGACCACCTGAGTGTTCAGGGTGAAGGGCGTATTGACCGTATGGAGCGGCTGCTGGAGCTCCTGCTTCAACGTCAACAACAGCAGGGCAGCAACAGGCACAGGGCGTCTTCACCAACATCTACCATCAGCCTGGAGCAGCAGGAAGAAGGCCTCATTCAGGCAATGAGCCGTCACAAGGCTCCATCCAATTGCAACTCCCTCAACGTGCCTGTGGTCAATACGCCGATATGGGGCAACATCAGTGCGGCTATCCGTCAACAGGAGGTAAAACTGCAGCGGATCCTGAAGCTCCTCACGGCCGGTATTACCGCCTTAGTGCGGTCGGTGGACGGGGACGAATTAAATTTGGACCAGGAAGATGCCCTGGCCCTCCTGTGCGCGACCCAGCACGAAATTAACGGGTTTCGCAAAACCAGCATCCGCCCAGCGCTCAATCCAAAGTTTGCAGGATTGTGCAAACCACCGCCGCCGCCCCCGCCCCGTCAGCTCTTTGGGGAGGACCTCTCGAAGAGAGTCAAAGAGCTTGACGAGCAAGCCAAAACGGTGGGGATCATGCGCCCTCAGAGTGCCCCCACACCGTCAGGCTCAAAGTCTCCATACATTCGATCACGAGGGTCTGCCATTACCTCGACGAGGACCCACCCTCAAGCACCACAACGACAGCAACATCAGACCAGCACCAGGGGTCTTTTTTAGGACAGGGTCGGCAGAGACCCTGGTGGAAAACGAAGACGCCGCGCCCTCAAGCCAACCCAGCACCTCCACGTCCGCACACGCGTGTCAAGGACCGCCGGTAGCCATGGAGGTGAGGGGGTCTGGTTCTCTCTTTTCTCTCTGTTTAACTTCACATGTTGGTGGTCGCCTTCGGTGGTTTTGGGTGCATGGGGTAATTTTACTGGTGACGAGTATGTGTTGCAGAATATTCAGGGGCATAAAATTGAGTTTATTAATGGCGACATTCCTCCATCCCAGCACATGCCCGCTCGAACGTTTAAATTATCTGCTGCAGAACAGGCAGCCGGCTATAAGGAACTGTTAAGTCTTGAGAACAAAGGAGTGATTAAGAGAGTGGTGCATGAGCCAGTTGAATTGGTCGGACATATTCACCAGACATAAGAAGGATGGTAGTTGTCGTGTCATTATTGATCTAACCCGTTTGAATACTTTTGTAACATATTCTCATTTTAAAATGGATACGTTTGAAACAGCCAAATCATTGATTTCTCATGGTTGCTTTATGGCATGCATCGATTTAAAAGACGCATATTATTCCGTATCCGTCCAGAAATGTGACAGAAGGTTTTAAAATTCATCTGGATGGGGCAACTCTGGCAGTACAAGGCTTTGCCTAATGGGCTCACCACAGCCCCTAGATTGTTCACTAAATTAGTGAAGCCAATTATGGCTTATTTGAGACAACGACACCATTTAGTTATGGCCTATTTAGATGATGTCTTAATTGTGGGCCACACCCTAGAATTGGCTGAACAGGGTGTTGCAGCTGCTGTCAATATATTTCAACAATTGGGGTTTATTGTCCATCCAGAGAAATCAAAGTTCTACCCTGCCCAGGTGATTAATTACCTAGGGTTCACGGTGAACTCTATAAGCATGAGGGTTACCATTCCAATTAACAAGATTGAGGAGGTTACCCAGGTGTGTCAAGATTTAATCTGCACCAATATACCATCGATTCGGCTCTTAGCTACAATAATTGGGAAGCTGGTAGCTTTGTTTCCGGCAGCGCGATATGGACCTTTGCATTATCAGAATTTGCAAAGAGCTAAAATTGCAGCGTTAAAACAGAACGCTGGTCATTATGATCGGTCCATGCAGCTGCCGCCCGAAGCGATAAAAGAGTTGCAATGGTGGGTGTGTCACATTAGCAGCTCATTCAAGCCTATTAGGGAGGCTAATCCGGTGGTATATTTGCAAACTGATGCAAGCTCCAATGGTTGGGGAGCCACGAATAATTGCTCTAGTTGTGGTGGCAGATGGGACACCCATGAATCAACGATGTTGTTAACTCAAGGGATTAACTATTTGGAGTTGCTGGCAGCATTCCACGGACTTCGTGCGTATTGTTCCAAGCTTGTTGGAGCACATGTCCGTCTCCAAATAGACAACACCACAGCAGTAGCATATTCAAACCATATGGGTGGTACCAGGTCAGTTTTGTGTGACAAATTGGCTAACTCAATTTGGCTCTGGTGTGTTCAAAGAGACATTTGGATTTCAGCTACCTATTTCCCAGGTGAGCTTAATACTGTGGCGGACACCAGGTCACGCAAATTTAATGACAATTTTGAATGGATGTTGCATCCTGAGATTTTTTCTAAAGTCACAGCCAAATTTGGTAAACCGGACATTTACCTTTTTGCGTCACGGTTGAACCATCAGGTACCAACCTACGTTTCATGGGAACCAGATCCTGCGGCAATAGCGCTAGATGCATTCTCGCTGGACTGGGGGAATTGGTTTCTATGCCTTCCCCCCGTTTTGCCTCATCAGTCGGGTATTGCAGAAGATTCAGGCAGATTCTGCCAAGGGCATCCTTATTATACCCGACTGGCCCACACAGCCTTGGTATCCGGTGGTCTTTGACATGCTCAACGAACCTTGGGTCCTTGTGAAGGGTTGCCCACAATTGGTTACTCACCCTGTGTCAGGGGAGCCACATCCCTGCCATGGCTATTTAAAGTTGTTGGCTTGCAGGTTTTGAACAGGCCGTTAGTCCAATACGGCCTCTCGGCTCGGACCATGGATACCATCGGGGCGTCGTGTCGAGAGTCCACAAGGCGAAGATACCACTCGCATATTAAGAAGTGGGAAGCCTACTGCAGCCGCTCTCGCATCACGTGCGATGACGTGACAATAACCGACGTCCTGGAATTCCTCGCGGGGTTGCACCATGATGAACACTTAAGTTACAGTGCCATCAACAGCGCCAGGAGTGCGCTATCATTCTACCTCAATATTGGGGTAGGATCCAACAGGCTAGTGTCCAGACTCATGCGGGGTATATTCAATATGAATCCGCCTACACCACGCTATAATATCACCTGGGATGTCAGGGACGTATTAACCCTGCTCAGGACGTGGTCTCCCATGGAAGGGCTCCAACTGGACCAACTCACCATGAAGCTGGTGATGTTACTAGCGCTGACTTCAGCTCAGAGGGTACAGACACTACACAAACTTCGTGTCGACAGAATGACTTCTACCCCTACAGAAGTAGTCTTTTTCATTGGCGAGCTACTAAAGCAGCATAGACCTGGGTGCACAGGGCTGCAGCTGAAGTTCCCGGCATACCCCGCAGATGCTAGGCTATGTTTAGCCTCACATATCCGCCACTATGTCAAGGTGACGGCACGCATCAGAGGAATGGAGAGATACCTGCTTGTCACTCATAAGAGACCTCATCATCGAGTGACAGTCCAGACGATATCCATGTGGCTTCCAGTCGTCTTGGGTAAGTCAGGTATCGACACTAATGTGTTCAAGTCTCTTTCCACCAGGGCTGCATCGACGTCAACGGCGAGGGTCATGGAGGTGCCCATGGACCAAATTCTCGCAGCAGGATGGGCTAATGAAGCTGTGTTCCAGCGTTTTTATAACAAGCCTGGTGCTGCTCCTCTACAGTTCGCAGAAGCCGTGCTGAATGCAGGTCACGAACGTGGAAATGTCCCCGCATGAGGGGTTTTGATTTGTTATTAATAACTCTGCTCTTGTTTTGCAGTATGAACTATTGAGCAAGTTTGTTCCTCCCATCCATCCCTGGTAGTGGTGTGTCGGACGTGGTCCAGGGCGCGTAATCACAGAAGCTTTGAAGTCTTCACGAAGTCACTCACGTGACTCCGAAATGAAATAGTAAGATTGAACGAGAACTTACCAGTTCGAAGGTTGATCTTTATTTTATGAGGAGTCGAAGTGAGGGAGTTCGTGCCCTCCTCGCCCAACCCTCAATCACCTTCATCTGGTAATCTTAGTCACTTCAATCTTACTATGCGAAGTCATTTCTTTGTTGGTTTCTGTGATTCCACGCCGCTACTTTGAAGTATGTCGAGCATGCGCGCCGGCGGGCTCTTCACGAACTCCCTCACTTCGACTCCTCATAAAATAAAGATCAACCTTCGAACTGGTAAGTTCTCGTTCAATCTTACTATTCTCTGCCACAGAAGGTCGTTGAGGCCAGTTTATTGGCTATATTCAAGAGGGAGTTGGATGTGGCTCTTGTGGCTAAAGGGATCAGGGGGTATGGAGAGAAGGCAGGTACGGGATACTGAGTTGGATGATCAGCCATGATCATATTGAATGGCGGTGCAGGCTCTGAGGGCCGAATGGCCTACTCCTGCACCTATTTTTCTTTGTTTCTATGTTTCTATCCTACACACATGAGGGACAATTTTACATTTTATATCAAGCCAATTATCCTCCAAATAACCCGAAGAACCCGAATATCTGAGGGAAAAGCCACGCAGGTCACGGAGAGAACGTACAAACGTACGATCCCAACCGTGGTCGGGATCGAACCCGCATCTCCGGCGCTGCAAGCCAGTAGCTTTACCGCTACGCCACCATGCCCCCCTTTATTTTTATTGTCACTTGTACCAAGGTACAGTGGAAAGCTTTTTGTTGCAAGCCATCCAGTCAGTGGAATGACTATACATGATTAAAATAAAGCCATCCACAGTGTACAGATAAAAGATTTAGTGTTTCGGTTTCAGTTTAGTTTATTGTCACAGTGAAAAGCTTCTGTTGTGCTGCTAACCAGTCAGCGTAAAGCCAATACCTGATTACAAATGTAAATACCATTTACAATGTATACATACAAGATAAGGGAATAACGTTTAGTGCAAGTTAAACCCAGCAAAAAGTCTGATCAAGGATAGTCCGAGGGTCACCAATCAGGTAGATAGTAGTTCAGCACTGCTCTCTGGTTGTGGTAGAATGGTTCATTTGCCTGATAACAGCAGGGAGGTAACTAAATTTGGAGCTGTGCCTTTTCATACTTGATACCTTTTGCCTGATGGGAGAGGGGAGAAGCTGGGGAGTGGCCGGAGTGCGACATCCTGATTCTGCTGCTGGCCTTGCCGATGCAGCGTGAGGTGTAAATGGAGTCAATGGAAGGGAAGGTTGGTTTTTGTGATGGTCTGAGCTGATAAAAGCCCAGTAGAGGATATTAAGAAGAGCATAGTTAGCGTAACATAGAAACATAGAAAATAGTTGCTGGAGTAGGCCATTCGGCCTTTCGAGCCTGTACCACCATTCAATATGATCATGGCTGATCATCCAAAATCTGCTCCCCGTTCCTGATTTTCCCCATATCCCTTGATTATATTAGCCCTAATAGCTATATCTTACTCTCTCTTGAAAACATCCAGTGAATTGGCCTCCATTGCCTTCCGGGGCAGAGAATTCCACAGATACACAACTCCCCGGGTGAAATTGTTTTTCCTCATCTCAGTCCTAAATGGCCAACCCCTTATTCTTGAACTGTGGCCCCTGGTTCGGAACTCCCCCAACATCGCAAACACTTATCCTGCATCTAGCCTGTCCAATCACTTAAGAATTGTCTGTTTCTATAAGACCCTCTCTCATCCTTCTAAATTCCAGTGAATACAAGCCCAGTCGACCCTCTCTTGCAGCATATGTCTGTCCCGTCATCCCGGAAATTAACCTGGTGAAAGTCCAGTGGAGGAGATTAAGAAGAGCATAGTTAGTGTAAGAATTGCTGCTGTTGAAATAAAGATTTAAAAGCCTGCAGTGATTCTAATTATGATAGCAGATCCACGACTGGGACCAGCACGCAAAGAATCGCCTAACTTTGGCGCCATCTTGCTTCTTGTAGTCCATTTAAAACTAAAGGGCAATCAAATACTGGAGGGCTTAGCTTTAAGGTGAGAGAGGCAAACTTTAAAGGAGATGTGCGGGGCAATTTTCTTTTTATATAGAGGGTGTCGTGTGCACGGGACGTGCTGCCTGGGCTTGTGGTTGAGGCAGATAAGACAGTGGGATTTAAGATTTTGATAGACGTATGGATGTGCAGGAAATGGAGCGATATGGATAATGAGGAGGTAGCTAAGAGATGATCTTGGCATCATGTTGGGCACAGATATTGTGGACCGAAGGGCCTATTCTTGTACTGCCCTGTTCTATAACAGGGCAGTACATTTATGTTCTATACAGACTCCTGTACTTTCATCAAATAAGCTTTTATTGGAAAAATGTGTTGATTAAATGATACCATTGTAAAGATTGTGCAGGAACAATTGGAAGTTGATGTACATGGGCACAGTTTTTTTTTTAAATTATGGTAATTTAAGTATGGTGAAACTACTGATAGTTCATCAATTCATAACTTCCAGGAGCAGAATGAGGGCATTTGTTCTGTCAGATCCACTCCGCCATTCAATTATGGCTGATCTACCTGTCCCTCTCAACCCCATTCTCCTGCCTTCGCCCCATGACCCCTGACACCCTGACTAATTAAACATTTGACAATCTCTGCCTTAAAAATACCCATTGATGACCTCCACCACCATCCACCACCACTCGTCGGTACTCGGGGCTCTCGTGTTGAAAAATATTAACAAGTCTTCCCGTGCTTACCTGCCATTAGCGAGTCTTCCCGAGTGCCTGCCGTTGGCGGTATGAGCCGGTAAGAGATGTCTCCGAGCTCCGACCTTCCCGCTACGTTCATTCTCCGTGCTTCCCACGAGTTTGACTTTTTTAAAACTCGGGAGAGCACTTGAATGAACTCACATCGTGTGACAGGGCTTTAAGTCTTTTTATTCTGAGTTGATGCCCTGGTCCTAGACTCTTCCACTAGTGGGCACATCCTCTCCACATTCAAGCTATCCAGGCTTTTTACTATTTGTTATGTTTCTATAGATGCACCATATAAAGCATACTGCCGGGTTACCTCACAGCTTCAAGTTCAAGTTCAAGTTCCTGTTTGTTGTCACTTAACCAACTAAGATGCAGTGGAGTTACCATACAGCAACCATACAGAAATCATGCAGCAACACTCCCAACTCCAAAGTCCATTTGCTCCTCCGATTTCTGGATTCTGTCCCCATTCAGAAAATAGTCTACGCCTTCATTCCTACTACCAAAATGCATGACTGCACACTTTGCTACACTATACGCCATCTGCCACTTCCCTGCCCACTCTTCCAACCTGTCCAAGTCCTGCTGCAGAATTCCTGCTTTCTCTACACTACCTGCCCTTCCACCTATTTTCGTATCAACATATCCCATTACAAACATTGGATTGTGTCTATGGAACTGATGTGCGACAATGTAGAGAGTTATATTCTGCATCCTTCTCCCATGAGAGTAGTTCGGACAAGATGGAGTTGTGCTTCTTTGAGAAAAGAAAAGTTGAGAGCAGATTCAATCAACATGGTTTAGATGGGGTAAATCGAGGGAAGCTGTTCTCATGAGAAAATGGTTGGTGGATCTAGGCCAAAGACATAAAATATCAGGCAAATGTTGCAATGAGGAAGTGATGACATTTTTTATCCCACACAGTGAGGAGATGAGATTTGGAATTCACTGCCTGTGACAGTGATTGCAAAATAACTACTGTGTTCCTACAAATGAAACTTGATCTACATTTTTTTGAAAGGATTTAATTAGAGGATTTACTGTAACTGATCACTGAAGGATTTAGAAAAAGGCTTGGATAGAGTGGATGTGATGTTTCCACTAGTGGGAGAGTTTAGGACTAGAGGTCATAGCCGCAGAATTACAGTATATTTCTTCAGGAAGGAAATGAAGAGGAATTTGTTTTGTCAGAGGGTGGTGAATCCGTGGAATTATTTGCCACAGAAGGTTGTAGAGGCCAAATCAATGGATATTTTTAAGGCAAGGATAGATAGACACTTGATTCGTACAGGTGTTAGGCGTTATGTGTCTGTGGAATTCTCTGCCTCAGAGGGCGGTGGAGGCAGGTTCTCTGGATGCTTTCAAGAGAGAGCTAGATAGGGCTCTTAAAAATAGCGGAGTCAGGGGATATGGGGAGAAGGCAGGAACGGGGTACTGATTGGGGATGATCAGCGATGATCACATTGAATGGCAGTGCTGGCTCGAAGGGCCGAATGGCCTATTCGTGCACCTATTGTCTATTGTCTATTGTTGTGGGGAGAAGGCAGGAAAGTGGGGTTAGGACGGAGAGATGGATCGGTCTTGATTGAATGGCAGAGTAGACTAGATGGGTCAAATGTCCTAATTCTGCTCCTATCACTTATGGCTTTATGACCTTAATATGGGGACCATGGAAAGCAGGGGGAAAAGAACTGATGGGAATGCTCCACAAAGAGATGGCATAGACTTATTTTACGCTCTAACAATTCTACATTGCTATGATTAATACAATACGCCGAAATCATTTGAATCAGTCAAAGTTCAATTGTTACATTCCGTAACATGCTTTGAGATGTTTTGAGGAGTACATACAGAGTCGTGGAGTTGTACTGCAGCAAAACTGGCCTTTCAACCCAGTTTCAATTATTTAATTATTTGCATCTGAATCCTAATTATAATGGAATATCCTCAATTTTTCAAAAGGTAAAAGACGGAAATGGGAACAGTCAAAAGGATCTTCCAACTATCCAATTAGAACATGGATGATCCCATGATTAATTCCATCCGATCTTCATAACGTTCCACACTTGGAGTATTGTGTGCAGTTTTGGCCTCCAAATTTGAGGAAGGACATTCTTGCTATTGAGGGAGTGCAGCGTAGGTTCACAAGGTAAATTCCCGGGACTGTTATATGTTGATTGAATGGAACGGCTGGGCCTGTATACTCTGGAATTTAGAAGGATGAGAGGCCACCTTATTGAAACATGTAAAATGATTAAAGGTTTGGACACGCTAGAGGCAGGAAACATGGTCTTGATGTTGGGGGAGTCCAGAACCAGGGGCCACAGTTTAAGAATAAGGGGGAAGCCATTTAGAACAGAGATACGGAAAAACGTTTTCACACAGAGAGTTGTGGGTCTGTGGAATTATTTGCCTCAGAGGGCAGTGGAGGCCAGTTCTCTGGATGCTTTCAAGAGAGGGTTGGATAGGGCTCTTAAAGATTGCGGAGTTAAGGGATATGGGGACAAGGCAGGAACAGGGTACTGATTGTGGATGATTTGCCATGATCACATTGAATGGTGGTGCTGGCTCAAAGGGCTAAATAGTCCACTCCTGCCCCTATTATCTATTGTCTATTAATAATTTCCATAACTGCAGTTCTTTCAATCACAGTTTTTGATATATGTGCACCATTTAAGTCTGCATTTAAGTCTGTGATGATTTCAATGATGTACAGCCCTGCGTGGAAAGAAATCTCTCCCCATCCCAGTTCTCAAATGAATGCTCATCCTGGTCTTAAAGGTAGGAAGGTTTATAAAACCTGGTAGGTTCATAAAAAACTGCGTCAGAACAACTGTGACATTATGCAGACTATTTACTTGGTAAAATGAAGTTGAGAATGATCACATGAAGCCTTTTTCCAGAAACAAAAGATCGGTGTAGATACATTTCTTAGAATTCATTGAGAGGGGAAATGGCTTGACACCACAATATGCATGTTATTTTCTTAAGGGTTTATTGTGTGGAGGAGCAGGGCCAGGCCAACTCCTTGCAATTCCAGCCCAGTGCCGACTCCAGGACAATGGACCTCTATGACCAAGTTTAGACAAACATTTGTTAAAATAAAATTCGGACTTGAAGGGCACAAGCTTTTGCCTAAAACATGGCTGCTCTTGTGTACTGACTCAGTGGGGTCTACTATCTTACAATCTTATACTTAGTATGATTGTGCCTAATGTGTAGCAGGATTGTCACTAAAAATGAATTTCAATGTACTAAGGTGTACTATTAATGTCTATGTACTAAGTGACAATAATGTAGCATTGAACCATTGACATTGGAGTTGCCATGTTTAGATCACCCATGATCTAATTGAATGAATGATAAGACCTTAAAATCCTCGTGGCCTACTCCTGTTCTATTTCTCATCCCGTGTAACTGTATAAATAAAGCCATTTTAGATAAATCAATTGGGCGGGTGCAGTGGTAGAGTTGCTGCCTTACAGTGCTTGCAGGAGACCCGGGTTCGATCCCGACTACGGGTGCTTGTCTGTACGGAGTTTGTACGTTCTCCTCGTGATCTGCGTGGGTTTTCCCCGAAATCTTCGGTTTCCTCCCACACTCCAAAGACGTACAGGTTTGACGGTTAATTGGCTGGGGTTTGTATACATGGTATAAGTGTGAATTGTCCCTAGCGCATGTGCAGGCTCATGTTAATGTGTGGGGATCGCTGGCCGGTGCAGATTCGGTGGGCCACAGGGCCTGTTTCCCCGCTGTATCTAAAAACAAAACTAAACTAAAATACTTGTTTTATTTTTAGTTTTTAGTTCAGAAATACAGCACAGAAACAAGCCCTTCGGTCCACTAAGTCCATATCGACCAGCAAACCCCGCACATTACTACTATCCTACACACACTAGGGACATTTACATTTTATACCAAGCCAATTAATCTACAAACCTGCACATTCTTTGGAGTGTGGGAGGAAACCGGAACTTTAAAGCAGCAACTCTACTGCTGCGCTACTGTTCTGCCCCTCACCAGCTCAATCCCAGCAATGACTGGTTTCTTAAAGTATTCATTAAAAATAAACCACACATCCATTCTTTCAGCTTTTGATAAACACGTTTCTTTAATGCACTTTGACAGTTTCATAAATGTCTGAGAATTTACAAATCAAGCAAAGAATCTGCATTCTGATCATCCCCCTTCACTTGCAGTTTCCAAGAGTCATTTATCGAAGGCAAGCTTAAAACAGAACTTAAAACAGCGAGCCGACAAGCCGTTGCCGCGCGGAATTTTTGAACATAGTCAGTTTTTCGGAGCCCCGCGCGATGTCGGGACGAACTCCGCACAATTCTGCACGGCTCCGGCGATCGAAGTGGGACCGGCCCCGCTACGCCGAACGGCTCAAGCGACCACGTTAGGTCGCGCTCATCGCATGGAGTTGCATGCTTGTAGGACAGGCCCTTTACACTATCATGCTCGCACTAGGGACAATTTGCATTAACACCAAGCCAATTAACTTCCAAACCTGTACGTCTTTGGAGTGTAGGGGGAAACGGAAGATCTTGGATAAAACCCACGCAGGTCACGGGGAGGACATACAAACTCCGCACAGAGAGCACCCATGTTCAGGACCGAACACGGGTCTCTGGCGCTGAAAGGCAGCAACTCTACCGCTGCATCACTGTAGCAGTCACTAAAGAAATTCCTCTTGCTTGTTACATTTTTCCATTCATTTACACAGCTTGCCATATAGTTCAATCCTAATTGCCTTTAAATTTAAGCAGCATTTTTAAAATATTTAACCTGATGGGTCTGGAGTCTAATGTAGATCAGATCAGATGAAGGTGGCAGGTTTCCTTTTGGGAATAACATGAATTGTTTTCTAGAGAAAGGCAAACAAACATGTGGCGTAACTCATCCGGTCAGGCAGCATGTGTAGGAAGGAATTGCAGATGCTGGTCTATGCCAAAGATAGACACAAAATGCCAGAGTAACTCAGCCGGACAGGGAACATCTCCGGAGAGAAGGAATGGGTGATGTTTCAGGTCGAGACCCTTCTTCAGTCTGAGATGCTGACTGACCCGCTGAGTTACTGCCTTTTGACTTTATTCGTGAACCGTGTCCGCAGTTCCTTATTTCTGAATGACTTTCTAGTCTCACTGTTGCTTAGTTTTTTATACCAGCTTTCTTTTATTACTTCAACTTAAATTCCCCAGCTACTTGATGGGATTTGAGTGTATGTGTCGGCACACAGTCAGTCCTATCTGAGTGAACATGCTACCACAAAACACATTCAAGTTAAAAATCTAAAAAACACTACCATGGTAAAAATATATTTAAAAAAATAAAAATTGATTGCAATGTCAAACATTAAAAAAATGTCCGAATGCCCCAGTAAATACATTGATAATGAAAACAAATACCATTATTAATACACAGGAGAAGTGTGTTAAACTGTACACTGCATCTCAAAGATAGCCACAAAATGCTGGAGTAACTCAGGGGACAGGCAGCATCTCTGGAGAGAAGGAATGGGTGACGTTTCGGGTTGAGATTCTACTCAGCAGCACAAGCAGCATCTGCGGAGGGGAAAGGTTGGACAACTTATCAGGCTTCGACCCTTCCTCAGACTCAGGAGATGATCCAAAGCTTCGTCTGTCCTTTTCTCTCCACAGATGCTGCCTGACCTGCTGAGGTCCACCAGTACTTTGTTCAAAGGGCCTGTCCCACTTACGCGACTTTTCAGCAAACTGTCTGCGACCTTCAAGCTCGGGGGGCACTCGCCTGAAAAACCGCGAGCTGGATCGACCGGCAGATCGCAAAGGCGGGGGCCAGGGAAAGGGGGAGAAATTCTCTGATATTCACACGGTGCAAAGCCAAGGTGATGCCCGCGATGAACAGGAAGGTTAAAGACGGCTGACACAGTGTACGGTTAAAAGAGCGGGGGGGGGGGGGGGTTGGGAGAAGGGGAGGGAAGGGGGGGAGGGAAGGGGGGAGGGAAGGGGGGAGAGGGTGGGAGAAGGGGAGAGAAGGAGGGGGGGGGGGAGGAGAAGGAGTGGATACACTTTTAAGAAGCCTGACAACTTTTAATAAGCTGGAGATACACGGCTGTGAAGTTTAACGGGCACGTAACATTACCGGTCGGTTTTCCTTGGTTCAGAAAACTCGTGCTTTTACGGTTTTTTTCCCCCTAATGAGCCAATTAAAATGCCCGGTCAGCAAAGGACATTACCTATGGCTACCTCGACTACCTACAACAACATGGCGACCCCACTACCACTGCACTACGAGTTCAAAAGTATCAATTTTCTCCATGCCCACCAATTTTTACTCTCAGAATATTTTTCAGCTTGTTGAAAGATTTTCTGCGACCAAACTGAGGCCGCGAGTGGTAACCACAGTTTAAGGATAAGGGGGAAGTCTTTTAGGACCAAGATGAGAAGATCTTTTTTCACACAGAGAGTGGTGAGTCTGTGGAATTCTCTGCCGCAGAAGGTAGTTGAGGCCAGTACATTGGCTATATTTAAGAGGGAACTTGATGTGGCCCTTGTGGCTAAAGGGATCAGGGGGTATGGAGAGAAGGCAGGTACAGGATACTGAGTTGGATGATCAGCCATGATCACATTGAATGGCGGTGCAGGCTCGAAGGGCCGAATGGCCTACTTCTGCACCTATTTTCTATGATTCTAAACCCTCCTAAACTCGCCAATAAGGTCGCCATAGTGGGACAGGTCCTTAATGCTTCAAATTCCTGCATCAGCATTCTCCTGTGTCTTAATGTTAGGTTAACTAGTTCACTTTTTTTTAAAAACAGCAGACTAAAATCTCATAAAATATAAATCTAAAAATCACAATAAACTATCAGTGCACAAAAATAAAAAGTTGTAATTATATTCACATTATTTGTTTATGTTTAATAATTTTGTCCAACAGCGGAATGAAGCTTGTTGGTCTACAGTGTTTGTGCCTACCATGATGCCAAGTTAAACTGATCTCATCTGCCTGCATCCATATCTCCCTATTCCCACACTTCCATGTGTTTATCCTAAGACCTCTTAACAGTCACAATCGTATCTGCCTCTATCACCACCCCTGGCAATGAGTTCCAGGCCAGCCACCTCTCTTTGCGCGAAAACACTTGCCTCATACATCTCCATTAAACTTTCCCCCTCTCGCCTTAAAGCAATATCCTCTAATGTGGGAAAACCTATTTCCATGTCTGTTTGTGTTGGAAACACATTCCCTTATCTATCGAAGCCGGGTCTCTGGCACTGTAAGGCAGCAACTCTACCGCTGTGCCATTGTGCTGGAAAATTATTTATTAACATGCATTGTTCTCTATTCATTGTGTGTTGGTGGGGATAATGTTTCGAGAGCTGCAGCATGAAAACAGGCCCTTCGGCCCACCGAACCCACGCTGACCATCGATCCCCCATTCTGACTATTGAATTGAATGGAATGCTTTGTTGTCTTATGTGACAAGTCACCGTGAAATTCTTTGCTTGCATACCCAAGGCGCTGACAATGTTACAAAGTACCCCTGCTCCATGTCCTACTTTGTTCTCTTCCCACCCCCTCTTCAAGGGGATTCCCCAATGTCCAATGTTCTCCTCCTTCCCTCATGACAGTCCCCTCACGCTGGGCCCTCCATTGTCCAGTGTTTCCCCCCCCTCCCCTCACGACGTCCCCACCCCCCCCCTTCGATCCTTCCCTCGTTCTATGTTCCATGCAATCTAGTCCTATGTAATCCCACTTTCACGTCCATTCCCCACGCAAGAGGGGACAATTTTACAGAGGCAGGTCAACCCAGAAATCTTTGATTGCGACCCAGAGGAAACCTGGAGGAAACCCACACGGTCACAGGGAGAACGTGCAAACTCCACACAGAGGTACTGAACCCGGGTCTCCGGTGCTGTCAGGCAGCAGCTCTACCAGCTACGCCACAGTGCCACACTCATTTTGTGAGCAAGTATAAACGTGTTTGCTGAAGCGATGAGGCGCAGTTTTGACAACCACAGTCGACACACTTGAAATGTCTTCCATATTCACTTTGCGGTTGGCAAAGCTGGCATTCAAATAGAATAATTCAGAATAAAATCAGTGAAACTGTAATTACTCAGCCGTCCAGATGACACTTCAGATAAAAACTTTTCTTTTCAATCAAACTTTTGACTGACATTACTTCTTCTGATGACATTGTAAACATTGCCTATATTCTCTTGCATTGATCTCAGCATACCCTCCAGCAACTTGTGTGTTCATATATTATATGGGGCTCTGTATTTGACCTCAGTGCTTTTGTATTTTATCCTTTTACACTCACATGTTTGTATTTAAAATTTTATATGAATCTGAGCATTGTCCTCACTGTTTTAAATCGTATTGGGTTGCATTCAATTACATGAAAAGTGTTATAAACAAAGTTATTATTATTATTATTATTAAGGTAATATTTCAGGTCAGTGATCTTCCAGCGAGATCGTTCATGAGGAATCTTGATCGACAATGACCATTCTTTATGTTATGGGGTGATTCAGGCTACTTTCTTTCACACAAGGGATGAGGATGTACTCCGAGGTAAAAAAGAGCTGAGGTATACAATGTGCTGGCGGTAGAAGTAGATTTCTTAACCTAAGCTTCACATCTGATGCTTTCTTCAATGACAACTGTGCAACAGTCTTCATATTTAGAAATTGGTATCTGGCAGCCCAGCCATTTCTGTTGAGGAAGGAAAAAAGCTCAGGTTAGTACATCTGCGTTTAGTTTACTGTTGGTGTCGCAGATGTAGACCGTTTAGTTTCGACAGACAGCGTGGAAACTGGCCCTTCGGACCACCGAGTTCAGCCTGACCTTCGATCGCCCTCATCTATCACCGATCATCGACAATCGATCACTGTGGTGCAGTGGTAGAGTTGCTGCCTTACAGCGCCAGAGACCCAGGTTCGATCCCGACTACTGGTGCTATCTGTATGGAATTTGTACATTCTCCCTGTGACCATGTGGGTTTTTTCGATGTGCTCCGGTTTCCTCTGACATTCCGCAGGTTTGTAGGTTAATTGCCTTTTGTAAAATTGTAAATTGTCCCTATTGTGTAGGATTGTGAGAGTGTGCAGGGATCACTGGTTGGCGCAGAGTTGGTGGGCCGAAAAGCCTGTTTCCACGCTGTTTCTACTATTTGACTATTCCGTCCTGGGAAATTCTTTTGACTTTCGAACGTATATACAGCCGCTCGCAGTGCTATATTGATCTATCAGGTTTTCCCTCAACCTCTGCTGCTCCAGAGAAAACTATCCAAGTCTGTCTAACCTCTCTTTGTAGCCAATACCCAATAATCACAATGTCGTTCTGGTAAAGTAGAAACAAGGAACTGTGGATGCAGGTTTATACCAAAGATAGACACAAAGTGCTGGAGTCAGGCAGCATCTCTGGAGAAAAAGGATGTCTCGTTGAGGAAGGGTCCTGACCCAAACATCACCCATCCTTTTTCTCCAAAGATACTGCCTGACCCGCTGAGTTATTCTTGTACGGGGTGACCAAAAACACATGCAACAATCCAACTGTGGCTGAACTGAAGTCCCCTGAAGCTGCATCATAGCTTTTTTTCTTTTATTCCTCAGCCAAGGAAGGCAAGCATACTATGTGCCTTCTTTACCACTCTGTCCACTAGTGTTGCGCTTTGCAGGGAGTTGTGGACTTGGACTGTATACATATATGCTTAAGGGAGCCTCTTGACCAGAGTAGGGGAATCGAGGACCAGAGGACATAGGTTCAAGGTGAAGCGGAAAAGATTTAAATCGTTTTTTGAGGGGTAACTTTTTCACACAAAGGGTGGTGGGTGTATGGAATTAGCAGCCAGAAGAGGTAGTTGAGGCTGGGGCTTTCCCAATGTTCAAGAAACAATTAGGCAGGTAAGTAAGTAAGTAAGTAAGTAAGTTTATTGGCCAAGTATTCACATTACAAAGAATTTGCCTTGGTGCTCCACTCACAAGTAACAACATGACATACAGTGACAGTTATGAATGACTCAGAAAACACTAAACATTAATAATAATAAAACATTAATGATAAAACATCGTTGATCATGCATGTGAACCAACAAAATACCAGATCAAAGGGAGGCTACAGATTTTTGGCTATTGAGTAGAGCAACTACTCGTGGATAAAAACTGTTTTTATGTCTGGCTGTGGCAGCTTTGACAGTCCGGAGTCGCCTTCCAGAGGGAAGTGATTCAAAGAGTTTGTGGCCAGGGTGAGAGGGGTTAGAGATGATCTTGCCCGCTCGCTTCCTGGCCCTTGCAGTGTACAGTTCATCAATGGAGGGAAGGATGCAGCCAATAATCTTTTCTGCTGATCAGACGATTCGCTGCAGCCTCCAGGTGTCGTGTTTGGTGGCTGAGCCAAACCAGACCATAATGGAGAAGGTGAGAACAGACTCTACGATGGCCGTGTAGAATTGGACCATCATTGCCTGTGGCAGATTGTGCTTCCTCAGCTGCCGTAGGAAGTACATCCTCTGTTGTGCCTTTTTGACTGTGGAGTCGATGGTAGCCCCCCACTTAAGGGCCTTGGAGGTGATGGTTCCCAGGAACTTAAAAGACTCCACAGATGTGACTGTGGTGTTGTTGATGTTGAGTGGGGTGAGGGGAGGGGGAGCTCTCCTAAAGTCTACAATCAATGGATAGGACATGTTTGGAGGGATATGGACCCAGCGCAGACAGGTGGGACTAGTGTAGCTGGGACATTTTGGCCGGTGTGGGCAGGTTGGGCCGAAGGGCCTGTTTCCACACTGTATCACTCTGTGACTCTATGACTCTTAGGGATCTTGCCATTAATTGTATATATTTCCTTGAAATTATAAGTTGCTTGGCTGATGAAGCATTACATACATCTCTAATACCCAATCAATATTTAATTCAATTATTGGTTGTGAAATATCAGGATTTTTAACCACCAACCTGAAAATCACCATTGTGTTCCTCAAACAATTCTTTGAACTTCTTCTGAGGATCAGGTACAGGGCGGAACATAATGATTTTGTACCTAAGCAATGTTAAATATATTAATTAATTTCATGTACATTTCAACATTTTAAACGTATTTGCACATTAACATGGACGAAGGATTGAAGTAGGCCTCGAATTATCAAGTCAATGCCTTGAAAGTAGCGTCCCAGGTAGATAGGGTGGTCAAGAAGGGTTTCAGCACATTGGCCTTCATCAGTATTAAGTATAGAAGGTCATGTTACAATAGGAGGTCATGTTACGGTTTAATTTAGTTTTGTTTTAGTTTAGTTTAGGAAACAGGCCCTGCAGCCCACTGAGTCTGCACTGACCAGAAATCGCCGCACATTAACAACCAGAGATCCTATAGTGGAGCAAGATAGACCACTCCTTCTAAATGCAATGGGCTGACCTGTAGTACGCAACGGAGCGGAACGTGGGCCTTTTTTTCATCCATTTCAGCAACCCGACCCGACCCGACCCGACCCAACTCGCAGCGTAATCAACGTTTCGGGGAAACAGTTTGCATTAATAAATTATAATTCTGAAAATGAGGAGAAGATTTTTCCCAAATAACTTTTATTTTTACGAGGATGTTTCCGTAACCGGCTTCCGTCTCCGCATTAGTATCCTATGGGATCCTTGGTGCGGAGACGGAAGCCGGTTACGGAAATGGGGCAGAAAATTACCCATGAGTCTGCCCGTACTACGTCTTTTTCGTCGAGTGATCTATCTTGCTTGCTATAGGATCCTTGATTAACACTATCCTACACACACTGGGAACAATTTACATTTATACTAAGCCAATCAACCTACACACCTGTACGTCGTCAGAGTGTGGGAGGAGACCAAAGATCTCTGAGAAAACCCGGGAAGATTACAGGGAGAACGTACAAACTCCATACAGACAGCACCCGTAGTCGGGATCGAACCCGGGTCTCTGGCGCTGTAAGGCAACAACTCTACCGCTGCAGCACTGTACAGTTGTACAGGTCATTATAGGAGGTCACGTTACAGTTGTGCATATGGTTGCCAACTGTCCCGTATTAGCCGGGGCATCCCGTATATTGGGCTAAATTGGTTTGTCCCATACGGGATCACCCTTGTCCCGTATTTGTCTGCTACTAGTCGGGGACTGTCGGGTCAGAGCGCCACGTCCGGCCCAGCATGACCCGTCCCGACGTAGTGCAGCCCGTGGAGAGCAGCAGCAGTGCCTCGCCTGTTGCCCCGTCGGTCGGTCGGCAGCTCAGCTAGCTGTCCGACCTTCGGACCTTCGCTCATCGGTTCATGAGTTGGATGGGGTGCCGGACTTTGCGTGCACCAGAACACAAAGCCCAGCCAGTGGGCCAGTTACGGAGTCTTGGTCCCGGTCCGCGCAAAGTCCACTGCCTAGGCCAAAACTCCACAGCTGGCCCGCCGGCTGGGCTTTGTGTGTAGTCCAGCACCCGGGCCAACTTATCATTCACAAAGCCACGGCCGAGTCGGACACTGAATTGCCGTCAGGAATTTGTCCCTAATTTTCACCTTTTGTCCCCCATTTGGGAGTGAGAAAGTTGGCAACCCTAGTTGTGCAGGTCACTGGTGAGGCCACAATTTGAGTATTGTGTTCAGTTTTGGTCACCCTGTTATTGGAAACCTTAAACCTATGTCCCCTGGTTCTTGATTCCTTTGCATGAAAGGCTCTATGCATTTACCCAATCCAATCACCTCATGATTTTATACAGCTCCATAAGACCACCCCTCATTCTACTGCACTTCATGCCATGGAGTCCCAGCCTGCTCAACCTCTCCCCGTAGCCCAGATCCTCGATCCCTGCCAACTACCTTGTAATTCTTCTCTGCACCCTTTCCAAATTGACAACATCTTTCCTATAACGTGCTGCCCAGAACTGAGCACAATGCTCTAAATGCGGCCTCACCAACGTCTTATATAACTGGAACATGTCCTCTCAACTTCGATACTCAATACTCTGACTGATGAAGGCCATTGTGTCAAAAGCCTATCTGACGACTTTCTTTAACCAAATGCCTCTGAACAAATCGTTGGCATACATTTGACAGAAGATTGTCAAGTTGGTTCTTGGGACGGGGGTGTGGTTGACACGTTGCCAATTTTACGATGAACTTCGTTTCCAAGAGGCAGGTTTCCAAGATGGTGGCAAAGATGGCACAAGCTGCCTGCTAGCCACAGAAGCAGATCGACAATCACATATTACAATCGCTTAATCTCTATTCCTACAGCAACATACAGTATCTCACTTGAACTAAGATACACTGAAAATGGTTCGATTGTAATCGTGTATTGTCTTTCCTCTGGCTGGACAGCCCGCAACAAAAGCTTTTCACTCTATCTCGGTACACATGACACAGAAACATAGAAACATAGAAAATATATGCAGGAGTAGGCCATTCGGCCCTTCGAGCCGGCACCGCCGTTCAATGTGATCATGGCTGATCATCCACAATCAGTAGATAGACATAAAACGCTGGAATAGCTCAGCGGGACAGGCAGCATCTCTGGAGAGAATGAATGGGTGACGTTTCGGGTGCAGACCAAAATCATTACCCCTTTCCTGCTTTTTCCCCGTATCCCTTGATTCCTTTAGCCCGAGAGCTAAATCTAACTCTGTCTTGAAAGCATCCAGTGAATTGGCCTCCACTGCCTTCTCTAGCAGAGAATTCCACAGATTCACAACTCTCTGGGTGAAAATTGTTTTCCTCATCTCAGTCCTAAATGGCCTACCCCTTATGCTTAAACTGTGATCCCCTAGTTCTGCATCCCACCAACATCGGGAACATTGTTCCTGCATATAACCTGTCCAATCCGTTAAGAATTTTATGTGACAATAAACTAAACTGTAAGCTGTAGAACCCCACCGAAGTTCAAGGCTGTTGACTTTGTCAAGGCATGTGGGGGATTGATGAAATTCTCTGGATCCAAATCACACAGAGACGCTGTCAAGATGTAAAGGACACAAAAAGCTGGAGTAACTCAGCGGGACAGGCAGCATCTTTGGAGAGAAGGAATGGGTGACATATTAAGTCGAGACCCTTCTTCAGACTGGTTAGGGCTATGGGTAATGAGGGATACAGACACTGATGTGGAGAGATAAAGAACAATAAATAAAAGATATCCAAAAAAGTAACGATGATAAAGGAAACGGGCAAGGTAACTTTTTTGCATATCTTTTATTCATTCTTCTTTATCTCTCCACATCATTGTCTATATCTCTCATTTCCCTTATCCCTAACCAGTCTGAAGAAGGGTTTCGACCCGAAATGTCACCCATTCCTTCTCTCCATGGATGCTGCCTGTCCCGCTGAGTTACTCCAGCTTTTTGTGTCTATTTGCGGTTGGGACCAACATCTGCAGTTTCTTCCTATACAAGATGTTCTTTTAGGAAGGAGATGAGGAGAAATTTCTTTAGTGGCGAATCTGTGGAATTCTTTACCACACAGGGCTGTGGAGGCCAAGTCAGTGGATATATTTAAGGCAGAGATAGATAGTATCTTCATTATTACGGGTGTCAGAGGTTAAGGGGAGGATGGGGTTAGGAGGGAGAGGTTGATCAGCCATGATTGAATGGCGGAGTAGAGTTGATGGGCCAAATGGCTTAATTCTACTCCTATCACTTATGTTCTTATGAAGATGGGAGCAGGAAGTATTTATACTGTAATAAATCTTTGGGTATGGAGTTACCTTCTGAAAATTATTCTTAGAAGCAGTCCTGCCAATACAAGGATTATAATCAAAACAAGCACAAATATGCGGCCATTAAACGTCCTCTTGGGCTCTGCAAGTAAACATTATTATAGGTCACAATGGATATTTCAAGTTGTTACATATATTGTCACATTTAGTTTATAGATACAGCGCCAAAACAGGCCCTTCGGCCCATCAATCCATGCACATTAACATGATCCTACACATACTAGGGACAATTTACATTAATACCAAGCCAATGCACCTACAAACATGTACGCCTTTGGAATGTGGGAGGAAACTGAAGTTAACGGAGAAAACCCACGCAGGTCACGGGGAGAACGTACAAACTCCGTACAGACAGCACCCGTAGTCGGGATCGAACCTGGGTCTCTGGCGCTGTGAGCACTGTTTGGCAGCAACTCTACCGCTGCGCCACCGTACCGAGAATATGCAAAAGTACTGTGTGATACAAATACAATGTAAGTCTTGTTTATTACGTGTTTAGAATTGTCGATGTTTCTTGTTTCAAGTAGGGTATTGCAGGGAAGGAGCCAAGTCCAATACTAAAAGGACCTATACTACAACTACAAGAACGTGCAAATGCTCAAATAATTGAGGTTAGAAATCGGACGACTCTAAGCTAGTCCATTCTGTGGGGCTGTCGAGTAACAGAAAATTCCAGTATAGTCTGTGGACCCTGCAGCACCCTAGTATCTCCCTCTTCCCCGCTCTCCTATCAGACAAAAGGTTTAAAAGTGTGAAAACGCACACCTCCAGATTCAGGGACGGTTTCTTCCCAGTTGTCATCATGCAATTGAACCATCCCACCACAACCAGAAGCAGTCCTGAACTACTACCTACTTCATTGTTGACCCTCAGGCTATCTTTGATTGGACATTACTGGCTTTACCTTTGACTAAACGTTATTAGAAACATAGAAACATAGAAATTAGGTGCAGGAGTAGGCCATTCGACCCTTCGAGCCTGCACCGCCATTCAATATGATCATGGCTGATCATCCAACTCAGTATTCCGTACCTGCCTTCTCTCCAAAACCTCTGATCCCCTTAGCCACAAGGGCCACATCTAACTCCCTCTTAAATATAGCCAATGAACTTGCCTCAAGTACCCTCTGTGGCAGAGAGTTCCAGAGACCCACCACTCTCTGTGTGAAAAAAGTCCTTCTCATCTCGGTCCTAAAGGATTTCCCCCTTATCCTTAAGCTGTGACCCCTTGTCCTGGACCTCCCCAACATCGGGAACAATCTTCCTGCATCTAGCCTGTCCAACCCCTTAAGAATTTTGTAAGTTTCTATAAGATCCCCTCTCAATCTCCTAAATTCTAGAGAGTATAAACCGAGTCTATGCAGTCTTTGTTCATAAGACAGTCCTGACATCCCAGGAATCAGTCTGATGAACCGTCTCTGCACTCCCTCAGATTTGGAGACCAGAACTGTACGCAATACTCCAGGTGTGGTCTCACCAAGACCCTATACAACTGAAGTAGAACCTCCCTGCTCCTACACTCAAATCCTTTTGCTATGAAAGCTAACATACCATTCGCTTTCTTCACTGCCTGCTGCACCTGCATGCCTACTTTCAATGCCTATATTCCTTTATCATGCATGCGTACACTGCAAATGGATCGATTGTAATCATGCATTGTCTTTCCGCTGACTGGAGAGCTTGCAACAAAAACATTTCACTGTACCTCGGTACACGTGACAATAAACTAAACTGAAACTGAAGATTGTAGGGAGGGAATACAGACATGTCTTGCTAAAAGTGCTAAGCTGGTTAAGGCTCTATTGTAGGCGACATATTGCAAACTAGTGTTAAATCTATGGCTACAACCATCAAACATCATGCTTGAGGTCACAAAATGCTGGAGTAACTCAGTGAGATAGGCAACATCCCTGGAGAACATGGGTAGGTGAGGTTTCAGGTCAAGTCCCTTCTCCAGACTGCATTTTTATTGAGAATGCTTTATCTGATGACTGAAACCTTCTCTTGCTCCCTCCCTTCCCTGCAAGGCAATTGGCCAATATTTTGTCAAACCAAATATTGGTCAATATTAAAAATAGCTAGAGGTGGTGAATAATGACCAAGTGAACAATTGTGTCCAAGGATAGGCACGGAAATGATGAACTCAACTGTCCCCTGGGACGCTGCGATCCTATTGTTTAATTCTTTATGAGGCAAAGGCAGGAGAATGAGGTTGAGAGGGACAGATAGATCAGCCAAGATTGAATGACAGTGTGAATTTGATGGGCCAAATGGCCTAATTCTGCTCCTTATGAACTTATTGACCCCTTAATGCCTTTTGCCAAACAATTGGTTCTACAATAATCTAAACGTTTTGCTTTTGAAGAGCCAATATAACAATTTAGAAGTAGATGGAGTGTCTAGGACCAGACGGCAGAGACTCAGAATAAAAGGATGTATCTTTAGATTCTGGGGCGATGACCTCTGGTCCTAGACTCTCCAACTAGTGGAAACATCCTCTCCACTTCCACTCCAACCAAGCCTTCGGTAAGTTTCAATGAAGTTTCAATAAATATTATTCCTGGCATTAATGGTGGAAAGTGCCAGCGCTTCGAAATCCCTAATGATTTGTTAAAAAAGGAAGAACGGAGATTTGGATATCATGATAGACAGTGGTTGAAGAACGAAACCTTACCGAAAAATGCTTCATTGCTCCAGTCACTCCAATACTTGCTTTCCTTGCAGCCTTTCAGCTTCGTTCGGACTTTCACTGAGAAACGCTTCAAAGAGTTGGCATTAATGAGGATATACCTGGTGTTCTTTGTCACATGGAATATCTGAAAGCAATTATCCCATTATTTTTAGTTCAGTTTACCGAGGTACAGTGAAAAGCTTTTGTTGCGGGCCAACCAGTCCGCGGAAAGACAACGCAAGATGACAATCGAGCCATATACAGCGTGCAGATACATGATAAGGGAATAACATTGAGTGCAAGGAATACACCAGTAATGTCCGAGCAACCATAGTCCAAGGGTCAATAAATTGAAATCTACAAGATGGGAGGTTGTAACCAGGTGAATTGTTTGACTGTGTAGCTTGCTACTCTAGAGATTTTGGAGTTTAGAGATACAGCGTGGAAGCAGGCCCTTTGGCCCACCGAGTTTATGCTGACCAGCCAGCGATCACCCGTATACTAGTTCCATTCTACACACTGGAGACAAATCACAGAGGCCAATTTTCCTAGAAACCTGCACGTCTTTGGAATGTGGGAGGAAACCGGAGCAACCGGAGAAAACCCAGGCGATCACAGGGGGCAGTACAGACTGCACCTGTCGTCAGGAACAAACCAGAATCTCTGGAGCTGTAAGATAACAACTCTACTGCTGAGCCACCGTGCAATTCAATAAGTAGTTTAGGTAGTTCACTAGGTGGTTTAGACATAATGTCAACATAATATTGGTATTAGAAACATAGAAACATAGAAAATAGGTGCAGGAGTAGGCCATTCGGCCCTTTGAGCCTGCACCACCATTCAATATGGTCATGGCTGATATTGGTTTATGATTGTCACGTATGGCGAATATACTGGAAATACTTCAGGTAAAACATCTCTATACTGGATGGCATAGTGGTGCAGCGGTAGAGTTGCTGCCTTACAGTGCCAGAGACCCGGGTTCAATCCTGACTACAGGTGCTGTCTGTACAGAAGTTGTACGTTCTCCCTGTGACCATGTGGATTTTCTCTGGGCTCTCCGGTTTCCTACCACACTCCAAAGATGCGCAGGTTTGTAAGTTAATTGGCCTCTGTAAAGATTTTAAATTGTCTGTAGTGTGTAGGATGGCGTTAAGAACAATAGACAATAGGTGCAGGAGTAGGCCATTCAATGTGATCATGGCTGATCATCCACAATCAGTACCCCGTTACTGCCTTCTTCCCATATCCCCTGACTCCGCTATCTTTAAGAGCCCTATCTCGCTCTGTTTGTGTACGGGGTGATCACTGGTCGTCGTGGACTCACTAGGCCCAAGCACCTGTTTCTGCATTGTATCTATAAACTACACTAAACATGATTATAATCAAGTTATACATGAATGCCACATATAATGCAAAATAATTAGGAAACAGGGTGAAGAATATATATAAGGTGAAATTAGGAAGGCTGAAGGGCCTGTTTCCACACTGCATCTCCAAACTAAAGGAAACATGATTATAACCAAAGCATACATCAACACAAAATATAATGCAAAATAAATGAGAGGAAAAAGTGTGAAGAATATATTTAAGGTGAAATTAGGTGAACGGAAATATAATGTAAAGGTATGTGAAATAATTTAACAGATACTGTACATGGATAGGAAAGGATTAGCGAGAAATGGGCCAATTGCAAGAAAATTGAATGTGCTTAGATGGGACATCATGGACGATTTGGGCCGAAGGGCCTGTTTACTGCTACATGTATGACTCTATGACACTTTCATGAGAGGAATATAAAAATCACTTTAATGGGAAGAATATAAAGGCCGACTTAAACTGAAAAGGCAAAAGACTTTTACATGCTGGTGCTCCACTCCAGAGAGTTCTGGAGGCTGAATCATTGAACATATTCGATTCAAAGTTGGACATAGTTTTAGAGTCAAGAGGAATGGTGATTTTGCACCAAAGGGTTCCGAGACCAAGATCCCGTCAAACATAGTCTTATTAAGTGGCGACACAAGGAACCGCAGATGCTGGTTGTCAAAAAAAAAAGATGCAAAGTGCTGGAGCAACTCTGCAGCACATTGATAGGTAGGATTTCGGGTTGGGACCCTTCTTCACACTCGACAGGTGATATTTTGGGCTGGGACCTTTATTCAGAGTCTGAAGAACAGACCCGAACCGAAACATCACCTACCTCTGTTCTCCAGATATACAGCCTGGCCAACTGACTTACATCAAAACTTTGTGTCATTTTATATTCTTATTATGGGGCAAAGTGGCTGGATCATATGGTCAACACCAGCTCCTTCTGTTTTTCTTTTGTTCCTCAATAAAAAAAGGATGTGATTGATGTACTGGTGGACGGAGGACCCAGTTGGGAGGCCTGACTCACAGACCGGAACCCGCCTGGAAGGCCCGGCTCGCCTGCTTAGAGTGAAATGTCTACGGTGGGCCGGAGAGCAGTCGTACGGTGGGCCGGAGAGCTGACTGGTTGCGGGAGGGGGCGTGTACAGCCCCGACGGCTGGAAGCCCTGCAGCAGCCTGGGGCTCGGATGGACCGAGCGGCGCTCCAAGAGGCCGTGCGCGTGGACCACACATGGCCTACAGTGGTGGAGCAGCGGCGGAGGACACTACGGCCACGCTTGGCCAGGCCGACCTTGTAAAGTCTGCAGGACGACAGGCCTTCAGGAGTGCGCAGGGCCGAAGATGAGCTGTTTGGGTTGCTCCTAGGCCTGGCCTAGCTGGCCAACCGCGACTCACTTTCTCGGGGTTACGTCCGCGCCCGGGTGGTGTTAGAGAGGGACATTGATGTATAGTAGTTATTTAGTATATTGGTACGGATTGTAACACAGTTGTTTGTAAATTTAGTGTCTAGATAATTTGGTGATTTTGTATTATGGTGGTGGGTGTGTTACCACTTTTTTGTATCATGATAGTAATTAAATTAATTATTTTTTATAATTAAAAAATATAGGCCGTCGTGGTCAGGGCAAGATGCCTGTACTTACAATCATACAATTATGTATTGTCATTTGAACCTCAAATGAAGTTCAAGCAAAATTTAGTTTCTGCAGTCATACAACAAGAAAAGAACAAAGAGAACAACTTGGACGAAATACAGTTCGGCACCAAACTGGCGACTCTGTATACTGGCTGAGTGTTCCACTGCAGTACGCTTGAACTGTATTTGAGATGCTTATCTAAGACGTATCTAAGTGACGAATAGTGATACTTGCACTGAACTGCATACAAAAATGCATTTCATTGTACCTCGTTACATGTGAGAAATAAAGTGCCGTACCGTACCGATAGGGTGAGATGAAACATGGAGAAAGAGAGACTTGGACATGGATAGAAACACCAGCATTGATCAGATGGGTTCAATGGCTTGTTTCTGTGCCTTGAATTCTGGGCAGTTGCAATTGACAATTGTCTAATATATTACTAGTTGGCAGTATGGATTGAGACAAAGGTAGAAAATTAGGATAACGGAAAATATTTATTTAAAATTGCAGTTTCATATTATGCTGCCTTTTAATTTATTCCACTGTTCCATTTTCTTAATGTGAAATATGTTCTATTTTAATAAGGTAGAAATTGTCTCTTGATAAGCAAGGAGTGAAGTGTTATTGTGGATAGATTGAACGTGAGGGCCAAAAGAGCCATGAACGTAAGGAATGGGGAGGTATGCTTGAGGGTCTGAATTGATTTATCCTGGTCCCAAGCTGTGGGACAAAGACACGGAGTGCTGGAGTAACTCAATGGGTCAGGTAGATCTGTTGTTCCAGATGTAGACTCTTTACATCGGCGAGACCAAACATAGACTGAGCGAACATTTCACTGAACACCTTCGCTCAGATCGCCTGGGACTACCTGATCTCCCCGTTGCTAAACACTTTAATTTCCTCTTCACATTCCCACACTGACTTTTCTGTCCTAGGTCCCCCTCCATTGTCAGAGTGAGGCTAAACACAAATTGTGGAAACGGCATCCCATATTTTGCTTGAGCAACTTATAACCCAGTGGTATGAATATTGATTTGCCGAACTTCAAGTAACCACTGCATCTCCTCTCCCTCCATTCCCTTCCCCACCCAAGTATTTCGTTCTCACCTGACCACAGCTACCAATGATGTTTCCTTTATCATCGTTACTTGTTTGCATATCTTTCATTCATTTGTTCTATATCTCTCTACATCATCGTCTATATCTCCCATTCCCCATGACTTCAAGTCTGAAGAAGGGTCTTGACCCCAAACGTCACCCATTCCTTCTCTCCAGAGATGCAGCCTGCCCCGCTGAGTTACTCCAGCATTTTGTGTCTGTCTTTGGGTCAGGTAGCATCCCTGGAGAACATGGATAGGTGATGTGATGGGTCGGGACCGCTTTGATAGGTTAATGTTCTCCAGGGACGCTGACTGATCCTCTGAGTTACTCCAGCGCTGTGCGTTCGTTCTGTGAACCAGCATCTGCGGTTCCTTGTTCCTCATTTGTGGGTTTGCTTACTTTACCTCAATGTTATTCTCGTCCAATTCCGTGAGTTGCAATTGGTATGCAAAGCAATCGTCATTAATAGCGTAACCTGAAGGTTTCTCCCATGTCACAGTTAGGTTTGGTGAGACCTTAACGTTGAATGGCGGATTGTATCTCTCTGAAAATCAAGAACAGAAATAGATATTCCCAATCCCTTGACCGTTTAATGCAATTAGTTTAGTCTTTAATTTAGTTTAGTTCAGAGATACAGTGTGGAAATAGGCCCTTCGGCCCATCGAGTCCGTGCTGACCCAATCCCCACACATTGGCACTATCCTACACGCACTAGGGACAATTTTACATTTATACCAAGCCAATTAACCTTCAAACCTGTACGTGTTTGCAATGTGGGCGGAAACTGTAAATCTCGGAGAAAACTCATGCAGGTCATGGGGGGAACGTACAAACTCTGTACAGACAGCCCCATAGTCGGGATCGAACCCGGGTCTCTCGTGCTGCAAACACTGGAAGGCAGCAACTCTACCGCTGCGCCACCGTGCTGCCCAATTATCAATCGAAAGTCATATGTTTTTCATACCAATCTCCTGTGGATCAAACTTTGCATAAAAGGGCTTAATCGATGAAGAATTATTTGATCCATTGACGCATATTAGGACATTCTCTTCATCGTCAATCGCGTTTTCACCAATATGGCAGCCTTGTCTTCCATCCAAGTCTGTATAGTAATGAGTGCATTTTATAGCAGCGTTATCCTGTCTTGGAGAGAAAAGATTCAAAGTAAGTGGAAAGAATTTATCACCAGTCTACGTGGTGTTACGTGGAGAGTGGTGAGTCTGTGGAATTCTCTGGCTCAGAGGGCGGCGGAGGCGGGTTCCCTGGATGCGTTCAAGTGCGAGCTAGATAGGGCTCTTTAAAATAGCGGAGCCAGGGGATATGGGGAGAAGGCAGGAACGGAGTACTGATTGTGGATGATCAGCCATGCTCACATTGAATGGCGGTGCTGGCTCGAAGGGCAGAACGGCCTGCACATGCACCTATTGTCTATTGTCTATTGTTATAAGTTATTTTTGTGTTCTCACGTTGTATACTTACTTGTAATACATTTTATAATGTGTCCCATTTGGAACTTTCTTTCCAGGTCGCCACGTACAATTCATGAACGTGTGGTTGTACACAACGCAAGAAAAATTGGATACTAATGTTTCTGGATCACCTGCATCAATAGCATAAGTAGTAGATCAATCAAACATATTTCATTATTAACATTAACATAATCAAGGAAGAGTTTTACCCCATTAGTTCAATTCAGTTCAGTTTCAGTTTAGTTTATTGTCACGTGTACTGAGGTACAGTGAAAAGCTTTTGGTGCGTGCTAACCAGTCGGCGGAAAAACAATACACGATTCCATTCGATCATTTGCGGTGTATACATATTTGATAAAGGAATAATATTCTGTGCAACGTAAAGCCAGCAAAGTCCAATCAAGCATACTCCGAGGGTCACCAAAGAGGTAGATAGTAGTTTAGCACTGCTCTCTGGTTGTGGTAGGATGGTTCAGTTGCCTGATAACAGCTGGGAAGAAACTGGTACACTGGAAATCTTGGTTCATGTAATAATATCAAACCACAGAAATAGTGAAAGGCCTGGATAGAGTGGATGGGAAAGGATGTTTCCACTAGTGGGAGAGCAAGGACCAGAGGTCATAGACTCAGAATTAAAGGACGCTCCTTTGGCAGAATCAACTTGGTGGGCTGAATGGCCTAATTCTGCTCCTATCACTGATGATGTTATGAACTGTTGATGCATGATCATGCATAACATACCTGATGGTGGTATCTCCATTACAGTCCAATTGCTTTCTTTGAATTTGCCGCCTCTTGTGGGCACATTTTTAATTCGTACAGAAACGCCCCTGTGTAATTCAAATGCATGGTTGTACTTTGGGTCAGAAAGTCTGATTTCCTGTAACACAAGATAGAATAATTATTGTGAAGATCATCCTTCAACATATTGTTGAGCACCTTTCACACGCGTTTTTCTTCTGACAGATAAGTACCAGAAATCTTACTATTGCACTCTTTGAAATCAAAGGTTGTCACAGCTATGCCACAGGAACATCCAGAATTGGGGAAACATGGTGATTTGAACCTCGTGCAGGCTGGTGGCTCAGCAGACGGTGAGGAGTTTAATTTAGTTCAGAGATACAGAGCGGAAAACAGGCGCTCAGGCTAACGGGTCCGCGCCGACCAGCGATTTCCGCACACCAACACTATCCTGCACACACTAGGAAAAATTTACAATTATACCGAGCCAATTGACCTACGAACCTGTATGTCTTTGGGGAGTGGGAGGAAACCGGAGCTCCCAGAAAAAAATCCACATGGTAACTGGGAGAATGTACAAACTCCTGGTCTCTGGCACTGTAATGTGGTTGACACTTAATTACAGCACCTTAAGGTGATAAGTAATAGGAACAGAATTAAGCCATTCGGCCCATCAAGTCTATTGCACCATTCAATCATGGTTGATCTATCCCTCCCTCCTAAACACATTCTCCTGCCTTCTCCCCGTGACCCCTGACACCCGTACTAATCAAGTATCTATCTATTGCTGCCTTAAAGATACCCATTGATATTTTCAGATATACCTTCTCAGTTCAGATCAATTATAGATGGACAAAAATTGCTCTTGCTCCCAGCAATGAACACATCCAATGAAGGAATAAATGGAAAGAAAGATGATTTAGTCTAAGGCTCAGATCCCATTTAACTCTCTTTGCAATGAAATTAATCGATCAATTGATTGGTTGGCTTGACTGATACAGCATGTAAAAAGGGCCACCGTGTCCATGACAATCACTCATCACCCATTCACACCAGTTGTATGCTATCCCAATTTCTCATCCATTCCCCAGACACTAGGGGAAGAGACCACTTAGACACTAATGTGCAGAGACCAATTAACCTACAAACCCACTCGTCTTTGTGAGATGGAAGGAAACCGGAGCTCCCGGAGGAAATGCACGCTGTCAAAGGAGAATGACAAACTCCACAGAGGCAAAACCCCAAGTCTAGATCACTGATGTATAGGTAACATCTCAGGTCAGGACCCGTCTGCAGAAGTACCTGTCCAAAGAAGGGTCGCAGCTCAAAACATCACCTGTCCATGTTCGCCATAAATGCTGCCTAACCATGCTAGTTACTCCAGCACTTTATGTCTTTTTTTGGGTAAACCATCATCTGCAGTTCCTTGTCACTCCGTTCGAAACAATAGACTTAATGTTTACCAGAAAATGCCTCACCATTCTCTCAGGAAAGAAGGGGCATTTGCAGCTGAACAATAAGTACTCATTCTCTTGCACCACATATAGTTCCACATATTCAAGTAAACTGTAAGAGTATGAGATACATTTCCCAATATCTTGAGTAAGCCCCACAAGCTTCCGTAATGTAAAATCGACAATCCCTTGGCTGGGATGAGGGACTAGCCGAGTTAGGTCTTTCTCGGTAAGAGGCAATAGGCTGAATGATCTCTGGGCAGCATTCATGGTGCAGTGATAGAGTTGCTGCCTTACAGCGCCAGAGCCCCGGGTTCGATCCTAACTATGGGTGCTGTCTGAATGGAGTTCGTACATTCTCCCCATGACCTGCATTGCTTTCTCCGGGTGCTCCAGTTTCCATCCACACTACCAAGACGCACATTTTTACAGGCTAATTGGCTTCGGTAAATTGTAAATCACCCCTAGTGCTTAGGATAATGCTAGTGTACGCGTTGATCGCTGGTCGGTGCAAACTAGATGGGCCGATTGTCCTGTTTCCACGTTGTATCTCTAAAATATGAAGTCTCCTCTTGTGCCTTATAAGCTAATGGTTCTACTAATTTGTGGTACTAAGGTAATAAGGTCATAAGTGATAGGAGCAGAATTATGCTATTTGGCCCATCAAGTCTACTCCGCCATTCAATCATGGCTGGTCCATCTCTCCTTCCTAACCCCATTCTCTTGCCTTCTCCCCATAACACCCATAACAGCATAAGGAGCAGAACATCAAGGTTCTGCAACAGCTTCTTCCAACGAGCCATCAGACTCCTGAATGCCATGTAATGGGCTGCCACCATTGTCTATTTATCCTTTTATCCTTTTTATCCATTTTATCCATGTTTATCCTTCTGTTAATTATCGTGTTGCACAGGGAGCCAAATGCAACGGAATTTCGTTTGGAACTACATATATCAATCTATTTCTAAATGACAATAAAGTTTGTTTGACTTTGACTTTGACTTTGACTTTGAACACCTCATGCTCATACCAATCGAGAATCTATCTTTCTCTGCCTAAAAAATATTCATTGACTTGGCCTCCACGGCCTTCTGTGGCAATGAATTCCATAGATTCACTATCCTCTGACTAAAGAAATTCCTCCTCATCTCCTTCCTAAAGGAAGGTCCTTTAATTCTGAGGCTATGACCTCTAGTCCTAGACTCTCCCACTAGTGGAAACATCCTCTCCACATCCACATCCAAGTCTATCCAAAGAATCAGAGAAATTTACCAATTGGGTTTTAGCACGAAAAAAGCAAGAGTTAATATTGAACTTACGTCTTCCCACTGGTCAGCATCAAAGTATTTTGCTGCATATATATATTTAACTTTAAACCGAGTCATTATCTCTGCAGGGAGGTTACTATCCCAGGCGAATTCCAGTTCTCCAAGCTGCATGTCCACAGTCCTGAAGTTTGTCGGTGGATTTAGATCAGCTATTTACAAAAGAATAAACGGAAATGGTTTGTTAATAATAATAATAATAATGATAATAAATACTTTATTGATCCCCTCTGGGAAATTCAGACACAAATGCCCAGCCGACAGTACTCGCTAGAATTTAGAAGATTGAGGGGGGGATCTTATAAAAACTTACAACATTCTTAAGGGGTTGGACAGGCAAGATGCAGGAAGATTGTTCCCGATGTTGGGGAAGTCCAAGACAAGGGGTCACAGTTTAAGGATAAGGGGGAAATTTTTTAGGACCGAGATGAGAAAAACATTTTTCACACAGAGAGTGGTGAATCTCTGGAATTCTCTGCCACAGAAGGTCGTTGTGGCCAGTTCATTGGCTATATTCAAGAGGGAGTTAGATGTGGCCCTTGTGGCTGAAGGGATCAGGGGGTATGGAGAGAAGGCAGGTAAGAGAGTTGGATGATCAGCCATGATCATATTAAATGGCGGTGCAGGCTCGAAGGGCCGAATGGCCTACTCCTACACCTATTTTCTATGTTTCTATGGTTCTATGTAACAACAAAAGTAACAGGGAACGTTAACTCAACAGCAGTCAGCGTGGTGGCACAGCGGTAGAGTTGCTCCCTTGCTACGCAAGAAACCCGGTTTCGATCCTGACTATGGGTGCTGTCTGTATGGAGCTTACACGTTCTCCCCGTGACCTCATGGGTCTATATACAAGTATCAGCAAGGCTTAAGCAATTTAAGACGTTTCCACTGGTGGGAGAGTCTAGGACCAGAGGTCGTAGCCTCAAAATTAAAAGGCGCTCTTTTCGAAAAGAGGTGAGGAGGAATTTCTTTTGTTGGAGGGCTGTTAATCTGTGGAATTCTTTGCCACGGAGGGCTGTGGAGGCCAAGTCAGTGGATATTTTAAAGGCAGAGATGGACAAATTCTTGATTAGAACCGGGGTCAAGGGTTATGAGGGGAAAGCAGGAAAATGGGAGTAGGAGGCGGAGATCAGCCATGATTGAAAGGTAGAGGAGACTAGATGGGCAGAATGGCCTAATTCACCTCCTCTAACTTGTGAACTTGTGTGAAATGAGTTTGCATTGCGGTTTTGTGCAGTGAACCTTACATCCTGGTAGGAAGAATATTACAAGCAAGAATGTGTGACCCGTTCTAGACGTCAATTAAAGGATTTTTGGAGTTGCTCAGTTATCCTTGAGAGCGGCCTCAGTTAAATGTTCTCAACCCTGTCTTATTTTAAGCCTCTTTGACATTTCATTCTGTTGTGACATCGTGCATTTCAACATTTCTTCTCACACTTTTTGTTCACAGGCTAAACCCACAAAGCATATATTTTCATACTTTTAGCATGGTGCAATATCCATCTGTTTATCTACTTTAATCTGCAAAGTACTTCTCATTGTTTCTGCTGTTCACACTAACATTTCTTCTGTTTCCAGTAAACAGTTAGCTTTGGCATGTTCCAGATAATCATTTTCAATATTGGCATTTTCATCGGGTGTAGTTCCAGAAAATGCAGCCTTATAAGTCATGGCTGACATGAGAATTGAGGCCCCGTCTGCTTGGCGATCGTTTCGCTGAACGCCTCCGCTCATTCATATTAATCAAGCTGATCTCCCGGTGGCCCAGCACTTCAACTGCCCCTCCCATTCCCAATCTGACCTTTCTGCCCTGGACCTCCTCCATTGTCATGGTGAGGCACAGCACAAAATGGAGAGAAAAAGCCCCTGCTTTTTCCCTCCATCCCCTCCCCCTTCCCAGTTCTTCCCACTCATCCTACAGTCTCCGCCTACATTCTTTCTCTGTCCCTCCCCCTCCCCTGACATCAGGCTGAAGAAGGGTCTTGACCCGAAACGTCACCAATTCCTTCTTTTCATAGATGCTGCCTCACCCGCTGAGCTACTGCCGCATTTTGTGTCTACCCCCATAAGCTTCGATCAGTTTAGTTTAGTTTAGAGATATAGCGTGGAAACAGGCCATTCGGCCCACCAAGTCCACACTGACCAGTGATCACTGCACACAAACGCTAGGGACAATTTACAATTATACTGAACCAAATAACCTCCAAACCTGTACTTCTTTGGAGTGTGAAAGGAAACCGGAGATCCCGGAGAAAACCCACGCAGGTCACAGGGAGAACATACTAACTCCACACAGACAGCACCCATAGTCAGGATCAAACTCTACCACTGTGTCACCGTGTTGCCTAAATGATCTACCTGTCATGTGAATAGATTGTTCACGTTCATTTGAGAGTTGGCGGCATGGAGGCGCAGCGGTAGATTTGCTGCCTTACAGCGCCAGAGAACCGGGTTCGAACATGACTTTAGGTGCTGTCTTTATAGAAACATACAAACATACAAACATTGAAAGTAGGTGCAGGAGTAAGCCATTCGGCGCTTCGAGCCAGCACCACCATTCAACATGATCATGGCTGATCATCCAGAATCAGTACCCTGTCCCTGCATTTTCACCATATCCATTGATCCCGTTAACCCTAAGAGCTTAAATCTAACTCTCTTTTGAATACATCCAGTGAATTGCCCCCCACTGCCTTCTGTGGCAGAGAATTCCACAAATTTGCAACTCTCTGTGTGTAAAAGTTTTTCCTCATCTCAGTTCTAAATGGCCTACCCCTTATTCTTAAACTGTGGCCCCTGGTTCTGGACTCCCCCAACATCGGGAACATGTTTCCTCCCTCTAGCATGTCCAATGCCTTAATAATTTTATACGTTTCTTTCGGATTCCCTCTCATCCTTTCTAAATTTCAGTGCATATAAACCCAGTTGACCCATTATTTCATCATATGTCACTCCCACCATCCCGGAAATTAACCTGGTGAACCAACACTGCACTCCCTCAATAGCAAGAATGTCCTTCCTCAAATTTGGAGACCAAGACTGCAAACAATACTACAGGTGCGGTCTCACCAGGGCCCTGTTCAACTACAGTGGGACCTCCTTGCTCCTATACTCAAATCCTCTCGCTATGAAGGCCACCATGCCATTTGTTTTTTTCACTGCCTGCTGTACCTGCATGCTTACTTATGGAGTTTGTACGTTCTCCCTGTATTAATATGGGTTTTCTCCAGATGCTCCGGTTTCCTTCCACATTCCAAAGACGTATAGGTTTGTAGGTTAATCAATTTCTGGGAATTTGAAGTTGTCCCTAGTGTGGGATAGTCACGGGGTGATCACATGTTGATGTGGACTCAGTGGTTCCACGCTGCATCTCTAAAGTATAAAGTCTAAAATGGCTTCTTCTGTTATCTTGGACAATAGTGTGCCTTTGATCAATGTCATCAGAAATAGGTCATCTTGTTTGACATGGTTTAACACAAATTGCCGATGTCCCCATGAAATTGTGGAGAGTTGTGGATGTAGGCCATTCTACGCACAAACAACCTCCTGCTACCCCACTCCCCTGTCCCGTTAATTCTATCTACACGGCACGGTGACGCAGCGGTAGAGTTGCTGCCCTCCAGAGCTTACTGCGCCAGATTTCCGGGTTCAATCCCGCCCACGGGTGCAGAGTTTGTACTTTCTCCCCATGACCGCGTGGGTTTTCTCCGAGATCTTCCCACTCTCCAAAGGAAGGACAGGCTTGTATGGTTAATTGGCTTGGTATAAATGTAAATTGTCCCTAGCGTGTGTAGGTGTCTTGCGTTAGTGAGCGAGGATCGCTGGTCGGTGCGGATTGAAAGGCCTGTTTCCACACTGTATCTCTAAACTAAACTAAACTCATGTTGCGTTGGGGAAGCAGCCTAAATAATCAAGGGTTACACAAAAAGCTGGAGAAACTCAGCGGGTGCAGCAGCATCTAAGGAGCTAAGGAGATAGGCGACGTTTCGGGTCGAGACCCTTCTTCAGAATAATCAAGGACCACTTATTCCCCCTTCTCCCCTCTCCCGTTGGGCTGAAGGATCAGATGTTTGAAATCACGTACCACCTGATTCAAGTACAGTTTCCTGCCCCTTGTTATCAGACTACTTGTTGCAGGGGAAGGAATAGTGCATGGTACACAAAAATGCTGGAGAATCTCAGCGGGTGCAGCAGCATCTATGGAGCGACGGAAATAGGCAACGTTTCAGGCCAAAACCCTTCATTTCCTTCGCTCCATGGATGCTGCTGCACCCGCTGAGTTTCTCCAGCATTTTTGTGTACCTTTGATTTTCCAACATCTGCAGTTCCTTCTTAAACACAAGGAATAGTGCATGTATCTTCTTCTTATCGAGTCCACACACAAGATTAGAAGTTGTTCAGCCAGATATGATCACACTTCTTGGCATCTGCACACAATGGTGTTTGTCTTGTCCCTTCCTGCGCGTGGCGGTGGAAAGATTGGTGGAAGCAGGACCGTGACGTAAACGCCCTTTCCTTGACCCCATAGTGCATGCAAGTAAATAGGGGATGTGGATTATGCTAGTGTAGTGAAAGGGAACCACAGAAAAAGCCTTAACGTAGAGATAAGGAATGCAGTAGTGGCGACATGAGTTTCAGGAATTTCATTGATTATGTTATAGTGTGCACCAATCCTTGTAACAGAAAAATGGATCTACTTTTTGGTCAACTAAGTTAGACTTGTGGATAATCATTTCAGTCTGTAACCCAGACATAGTTTGTTACCTAATTAAGTCTTTCTGTAATCTCCATTCTGTAATCAAGACTTAGTTTTACTGTTCATCGAGCTTCTGTGTAATCTTGTCACCTGAGAATGTAAAAGCTGCACCAAAGTCACACTCAGGAGATCAGCTTTAACTGGTCGAAGGTAGACACAAAATGCTGGAGTAACTCAGCGGGTGAGGCAGCATCTCCGGAGAGAAGGGATGGGCGACGTTTCGGGTCGAGACCCTTCTTCAGACTGATGTTGGGGGGGGGGGGGAACAAAGATAGAATATTGGCGGAGAGAGTAAGACTGGGGAGAGAACCGGGAAGGGGGAGGGGATGGAGAGAGAAAGCAAGGGCTATCTGTAGTTAGAGAAGTCAATGTTCATACCGCTGGGGTGTAAACTACTCAAGGGAAGTATGAGGTAGGTAGTTGAGGCCAGTTCATTGGCTATATTTAAGAGGGAGTTAGATGTGGCCCTTGTGACTAAAGGGATCAGGGGGTATGGAGAGAAGGCAGGTACAGGATACTGAGTTGGATGATCAGCCATGATCATATTGAATGGCGGTGCAGGCTCGAAGGGCCGAATGGCCTCCTCCTGCACCTATTTTCTATGTTTCTGTGTTTCTATGAGGTGCTGTTCCTCAGGTGACGATAATAATGAAACAAAACATGGTTCTAGGTGACCCAGTGTTTGTTTTTTGCAATAAGCTACCGATGCTCCATCTGTGCCATAGAGATAGACTAGAACTGTAGGTAGCCGAGGAGTGATCTTAGAGGTGTGTATAGAAACATATGTGGAATAGATTAGGTGACTCATGAGATATAGAAAGTGATCATTAAGCTGTCTAGGGTGCAGAGAAGATTTATACGAATGTTGGTGGGACTCGAGGGCCTGAAATGTCAAGATAGGTTGGGCAGGTTCTGTCTGTAGTCCATGGAGTGCAGGAGGCTGAGAGTGATCTTATTGAGATACATTAAAAAATATGAGCGGAATAGATAGCGTGAAAGCACCGAGTCTTTTACTCAGTGTGAGGGAATCAAGAACCAGGTGAGATTTTGGGTCAGGACCCTAATTCAGACTGATGGACGGGGGGAGGGGGGGGGGGGAAGATAGGTGGTAGAAGGAGGTAGAAACATAGAAACATAGAAAATAGGTGCAGGAGTAGGCCATTCGGCCCTTCGAGCCTGCACCGCCATTCAATGTGATCATGGCTGATCATCCAACTCAGTATCCCGTACCTGCCTTCTCTCCATACCCCCTGATCCCTTTAGCCACAAGTGCCACATCTAACGCCCTCTTAAATATAGCCAATGAACTGGCCTCAACTACCTTCTGTGGCAGAGAATTCCAGAGACTCACCACTCTCTGTGTAAAGAATGTTTTCCTCATTTCGGTCCTAAAGGAATTCCCCCTTATCCTTAGACTGTGACCCCTTGTTCTGGACTCCCCCAACATCGGGAATAATCTTCCAGCATCTAGCTTGTCCAACCCCTTAAGAATTTTGTAGGTTTCTATAAGATCCCCCCTCAATCTTCTAAATTCCATCGAGTACAAACCGAGTCTATCCAATCTTTCCTCATATGAAAGTCCTGACATCCCAGGAATCAGTCTGGTGAATCTTCTCTGTACCCCCTCTATGGCAAGGATGTCTTTCCTCAGATTTGGAGACCAAAACTGTACGCAGTACTCCAGGTGTGGCCTCACCAAAACCCTGTACAACTGCAGTAGAACCTCCCTGCTCCTATACTCAAATCCTTTCGCTATGAATGCTAACATACCATTTGCTTTCTTCACTGCCTGCTGCACCTGCATGCCTACTTTCAATGACTGGTGTACCATGACACCCAGGTCTCGTTGCATCTCCCCCTTACCTAATCTGCCACCATTCAGATAATAGTCTACCCTCATGTTTTTGCCACCAAAGTGGATAACCTCACATTTATCCACATTGTACTGCATCTGCCATGCATCTGCCCATTCACTCAGCCTATCCAAATCACCCTGCAGCCTCCAAGCATCCTCCTCACACCTAACTATACCCCCCAGCTTGGTATCATCTGCAAATTTGGAGATGTTGCATTGAATTCCCTCGTCCAAATCATTAATATATATTGTAAATAGCTGGGGTCCCAGCACTGAGCCTTGCGGCACCCCACTAGTCACTGCCTGCCATTCTGAAAAGGACCCGTTTACTCCTACCCTTTGCCTCCTGTCTGCTAGCCAGTTCTCTATCCACATCAATACTGAACCCCCAATACCGTGTGCTTTAAGTTTGTATGCTAATCTCTTATGCGGGACCTTGTCGAAAGCCTTCTGAAAGTCTAGATATAACACATCCACTGGTTCTCCCTTATCCACTCTACTAGTTACATCCTCGAAAAATTCTATCAGATTTGTCAGACATGATTTACCTTTCGTAAATCCATGCTGACTTTGTCCAATGATTTCACCACTTTCCAAATGCGCTGCTATCCCATCTTTAATAACTGACTCTAGCAGTTTCCCCACTACCGATGTTAGACTAACTGGTCTGTAATTCCCCGCTTTCTCTCTCCCTCCTTTTTTAAAAAGTGGGGTTACATTAGCTACCCTCCAATCCTCAGGAACTACTCCAGAATCTAAGGAATTTTGAAAAATTATCACTAATGCATCCACTATTTCTGTGGCTACCTCCTTGAGTACTCTGGGATGCAGACTATCTGGCCCTGGGGATTTATCGGCCTTCAATCCGTTCAATTTACCCAACACCACCTCCCGGCTAACCTGGATTTCACTCAGTTCCTCCATCTTATTTGACCCCCGTTCCACTGCTATTTCCGGCAGATTATTTATGTCTTCCTTAGTGAAGACAGAACCAAAGTAGTTATTCAATTGGTCTGCCATGTCCTTGTTCCCCATGATCAATTCACCTGTTTCTGACTGCAAGGGACCAACATTTGTTTTAACTAGTCTCTTTCTCTTTACATATCTATAAAAACTTTTGCAGTCAGTTTTTATGTTCCCTGCCAGTTTCCTTTCATAATCTATTTTCCCTTTCCTAATTAAGCCCTTTGTCCTCCTCTGCTGGATTCTGAATTTCTCCCAGTCCTCCGGTAGGCTGCTTTTTCTGGCAAATTTGTATGCCTCATCTTTTGTTTTTATACTATCCCTGATTTCCCTTGTTATCCATGGATGCACCACCTTCCCCGATTTATTCTTTTGCCAAACTGGTATGAACAACTTTTGTACTTCATCCATGCAGTCTTTAAATACCTTCCATTGCACATCCACTGTCAACCCTTTAAGAATCACCTGCCAGTCTATCTTGGCCAATTCACATCTCATACCTTCAAAGTTACCTTTGTTCAAGTTCAGAACCCTTGTTTCTGACTTAATTTTGTCACTCTCCATCCTAATGAAGAACTCAACCATATTATGGTCACTCTTGCCCAAGGGGCCACGCACAACAAGACTGCTAACTAACCCTTCCTCATTACTCAATACCCAGTCTAGGATAGCCTGCTCTCTCGTTGGTGGTGGGAAGGGGGGGGGGGGGAAGGAGCAGGCAAGTGAAACATGGATCCAGTGAAGGAGGGGATGTTTGGCAGATGAATCAGGTGGGAGATAGTAGAATGGGGATAGGTCTCATTTAGTTTCCCACCTGGGCAGAAATAACTATTTCCATTTTAACCTTTTCTGGTCGGATTTGACCCTCCAAAGCCTACACTGTTCATCAGACCTCATCGCCTGTTTAAACACATGAAGGGTTGCATATTGTTCACCACCCTCAGAGCCAGCCCCGCCATTCAACTTGATCATGGCTGATCATCCCCAATCAGTAGCCCGTTCCTGCCTTCTCCCCATATCCCCTGACTCCACTATCTTTAAGAGGACTATCTAGCTCTCTCTTGAAAGCATCCAGAGAACCTGCCTCCACCGCCCTCTGAGGCAGAGAATTCCACAGACTCACCACTCTCTGTGAGAAAAAGTGTTTCCTTGTCTCCGTTCTAAATGGCTTACCCCTTATTCTTAAACTGTGGCCCCTGGTTCTGGACTCCCCGAAAATCGGGAACTTGTTTCCTGCCTCTAGCGTGTCCAAACCCTTAACAATCTTATATGTTTCAATAAGATTCCCTCTCATCCTTCTAAACTCCAGAGTGTACAAGCCCAGCCGCTCCATTCTCTCAGCATATGACAGTCCTGCCATCACGGGAATTAACCTTGGAAAACCTACGCTGCACTCCCTCAATAGCAAGAATTGAGAACCAGAGAACATAGGTTTAAGGTAAGGGGGGAACAATTTAATAGAACCTGAGGGGTAATTTTTCTACAAAAAGGGTGGTGTGTGCATGGAACAAGTTGCCAGAGGAGGTAGTTGAGGCTGTGGCAATCGCAATGTTTCAGAAATATTTAGACAGGTACATGGATAGGACAGGCGTAGATATGGGCCAAATGCAGACAGGTGGGACTAGTGTATATGAGACATGTTGGCCGGTGTGGACAAGTTGGGCCAAAGGGCCTATTTCCACGTTGTAAGTCTCTATGAACCTATGACTATGTATGTATAAACGAGATTAAACAAAAGGTGGAACTTGGCTTGAACAAGACAGGCAAACAAACCTTGTATTAAATAAACGATTAATACTTACTAACATTGGCTGTGTGATCTGGACTATTATCACTTGATCCATTTGATAATGCGAAGAAGATTGCAAGATAAGCAATTAGAAGGATCATGATGGAGATTGTGCAATACTGTCAGTTCAGAAATGACAATTTGGGAAATGGAAAGCTCTGAAAATAAAATAAAGTAAAATTATGTTATTAAATTTAGAACACAGTTTCAAACGGATTGTTGTTAAGCTGACTGTCAGTTAGTAAGTAGGTCACACTGAAATATGGCATTGTCAGCAGTCTAACAGTTCTGTGCATTTTTGTGCATGTACTTGCCTGAAAGCCTCTTTAACGGTGATATCATACTTGCCTCTACCACCATCCCTGACAGGGCTGTGCTTTGCACATCTCCTTTAAACTTTGCAAACTTATGGTCTCTTGCGTTTGAATATGAGCAGCATGTATTGTTTTCTGCAATCCAGTTTTACAGACCAGGTGATTATTCCAAAATAAAATCACCGAATAGCTGCAGCATGAAAGGAAGGTATTTTTTGCCCATTTACGTCATATTGACTCTACAGTCAAAAAGACACGACAGAGGACGTACTTCCTGCGGCACAATCTCTGACCCCTCTCGCCCTGGCCACAAACTCTTTGAATCGCTTCCCTCTGGAAGGCGACTCCGGACTGCCAAAGCTGCCACAGCCAGACATAAAAACAGCTTTTTTCCACGAGTAGTAGCTCTGCTCAAAAACTAAAAATCTGTAGCCTCTTTTTGCTCTGGTATTTTATTTAATTCACATGTTTAATCAATAATGTTTTATTATTAATGTTTAATGTTTTATGTGTCATTCCTAACTGTCACTGTATGTCGTTGTCACTTGCGGGTGGAGCACCAAGGCAAATTCCTTGCATGTGAATACTTGACTAATAAACATTCATTCATTCATTCATTCATTCATTCATTCATTCACAAGAGTAATCCACCAAGTTCATCTCTAAGATAGACACTAAATGCTGGAATAATTGAACGGGTCAGGCAGCATCTCTGGAGTAAAGGAACTGTTCTTCACCTGCTGAGTTTAGTTTGGTTTAGTTTAGTTTAAAGCTACAGAGCGGAAATAGGCCCTTCGGCCCACTGAGTCCACACCATCTAGCGATCTCTGCACATTAACATTATTCCACACTGACTAGGGACAATTTACACTTCTAACAAGCCAATTAACCTACAAATCTGTGAATCTTGGATCACCAGGGGTGCCCGGTGATGGCTGCCCTGCCGGTAGTGTTCATTTTTTCATTCTTTTTGTTATTTTTTAGTGTGTTAAAAGTTTGTTTTAATGTTCTTCGGTTTGTTTTATGGGGGGGAGGGGGGAGGGAATCAGGGAAAACTTTTTTTCAAGTTCTTACCTTGCCGGAGATGTGATTAATTTTTGGATCACATTCTCCGGGCACTCTGTGGCCTTCCATCGATGGAGCTGGAAGCCTCCTCGGACTGACTTTGAGCCCTATCGCGGGTGTGCGGACTTAACGTGAGCTGATCCCAAGCTCCCACCGCGGCCACCGCGGACTTTACCATCAAGCTCGCAGTCGGGAGAGGCTAGTCGGGAAGCTCCAATGTCGCGGAAGCTTTGACCAGCCCTGACGCGAGGTTCGATCGCCCGGCGTGGGGGAGCTGACATCCCCCCGATGCAGGAGCTGATCACCACGATGCGGAGGGCCCGAACGCCACTGGCTACGGGAGTCAAGATCGTCCCGTCAACAGAGGCTCGAGGCCCACGACCGAGAAAGAACTAAGGGAAAGACTTGAACTTTATTTCGCCTTCCATCACAGTGAGGAATGCTTAGGAGTCACTGTGGTGGATGTTCATGTTAAGATGTGTTTTTGAGTGATCTGCTGCTTTTAATTGTATGACTGACCTGGCCAATGAAATTTGGCGAATAAAGTGCATTCTGATTCTGATCGTTGGAGTGTGGGAGGAAAGTGACTATCTCGGAGAAAACCCACGCAGGTCACAGGGAGAACTTACAAATTCAGTACAGACAAGCACCTGTAGTCAGGATCGAACCTGGGAGGCAGCAACTCTACCACTGCACCACCATGCTGCCCTCCAGGGGTGAACACACAGTCAGGGATGGTGGTAGAGGCAGATACGATATTGCCGTTAAAGAGGGTTTCAGGCAAGCACATGGATATGCAGGGTCTATGATGGGGGAGGTGGTATACTGACCATGTACAAACTGATGGGATTAATTTACTTGGCATCATGTTTGGTACTTACATGTTCGTCCCTGCGCTGTACTTTTCATAAGGTCATAAGTTGTAGGAGCAGAATTAGGCCATTCGGCCCCTCAAGTCTACTCAACCATTCGATCATGGTCGATTTGTCTTTCCCTCTTAACCCCATTCTCCTGCCTTCTCCCCATAACCCCTGACACCTGTACTAATCATGAATCTGTCAATCTACACCTTAAAACTATCCATTAACGGCCTCCACAGCCGTCTGTGGCAATAATTGCAACAGATTCACCATCCCTTTTCTATGTTCTGCGTTCCATATCATTTTTGTTTATTGTCATGTGTACTGAGGTGCAGTCAAAAGCCTTTGTTGGGTGCTAACCAGTCAGCAGAAAGACAATACATGGTTACAATCAATCCATTTACAGTGTCTCGTCAACGGGGGCTTGAAGCCCACGATCGAGGAAGAACTAAGGGACGGACTTTAACTTTATTTCGCCTTCCATCACAGTGAGGAATGTGTAGTAGTCACTGTGGTGGATGTTCCTGTTAAAATGTGTTTTTTTGAGTGTTCTGTTATTTTTAATTGTAGGACAGATCTGGCCAACTAAATTCCTCGTATGTTGCAAAACATACTTGGCGAATAAAGTGTGATCCTGATTCTGATTCTGATTCTGATTCTGTATAGATACATTGATAAGGGAATGATGTTTAGTGCAATCTACCTCTTTAGAGTCATCAAGGAGGTAAATAGTATGGCACTGCTCTCTGGTTATGGTAGAGATACCATCAATATCAGATTAAAATCAAAATATATCATCAATATGCAGAGGTGAAAGTAACTTACATTTCTTACTGGCATGGTTGTATCACTCTACTTGCAGATAGCACTCTACAGATTGAATATCTGCTACTTTCTTACTAATACCCCACCCTATCATGTAGCTGTAAACTTTCATCCCTGTCAATAAGTAAGGCCAAAAGGTTCGTCCCATTAAAGTCACAATGCATAAAATAATCTTTCTCCAAGGATTTGCAGCATTCGCAGCATACGCAGTACTTTTCCTTTGGAAGATCTGTATGGAGTCAAATTGGTGATAATACCGAATGATACACTGAAATTTTAAATCAAGTATTAAGATGAAGCTTTACCACTCTTCATAGATTTGGAACTTTGGATAGGATAGGTTTGGAGGGATCTGGACTAAACACAAGCTGGTGGGACTAGTGTAGCCCACACGGGTCATGTTGGCCCGTGTGGGCAAGTTGGGACACTGTTTCGACACTGTATCAATCTATGACTATGACTCTATGACCCAATCTTAGTCATAGAGTCACACAGTGTGGAAACAGGCCCAAGTTGCCCATGCTGATCAACAAGCCCCATCTACTATGGTCCCACCTGCCCGCGTTTGGCCCATATCCTTCCAAACCTATCCTATTCATGTCCCTATCTAATTGTTTCTTAAACTTTGTGATAGCACCTGCCTCAACCGCCTCCTCCAGCAGCTTGTTCCATGCACCTATCACCCATCACATGCATAGGCAAATGGAATCAGTTTAAACTGGTATCCTAGTCAGTACAGATGTGGTGGGCCAGAGGGCCTATGCTATACCGTTCAATGTTCTGGAAATGGATCAAATAAAAAGTGACAAGTGTTGGGTCTTCCATGGATGTATAATCCATACCTTTCAGAGGTAGCCCAGTACTCATCCTGAAAGGATTTCTGCTAACTTCATCATGGTGGTATCAATATGGAAGACTTCAATGAAGTGATGAGTGCCCTCAGTGTATACAACGATATATAGATCAGTACCAATGTGCAGGTAGCAACTTCAGATGCTGGTTTAAACCAAAAAGAGACACAAAATGCTGGTGTAACTCAGCAGGACAGGTAGCACCTCTGGAGAGAAGGCATGGGTGACATTTTGGTTCGAGATCCTTGTTCAGACTGAAACCACAGACAGCCACTGCAAAACATAGCAACATAAAGAAATGGGTGCAGGAGTTGGCCATTCGGCCCTTCGAGCCAGCACCATCCTTCAATATGATCATGGCTGATCATCTAAAATCAGTATCCCATTCCTGCTTTTTCCCTATATCCCTTGATTTATTTAGCCCTAAGAGCTAAATCTGTCTTGAAAACATCCAATGAATTGGCCTCCACCGCCTTCTGTGGCAGAGAATTCCACAGATTCACAACTTTCTGGGTGAAAAAGTTTTTCCTCATCTCAGTCCAAAATGGCCTTCCCCTTATTCTTAAACTTTGACCCTGGTTCTGGAATCCCCCAACATCAGGAACATTTTTCCTGCATCTGGCCTGTCCAATCCTTTAAGAATTTTATATGTTTCTATAAGATCCAATAAAAGCAGGTACAGCAGGCAGCGAAGAAAGCGAATGGCATGTTGGCCTTCATAACAAGAGGAGTTGAGTATAGGAGCAAAGAGGTCCTTCTGCAGTTGTATATGATCCTAGTGAGACCACACCTGGAGTATTGTATGGAGTTTTGCTCCCCTAATTTGAGGAAGTACATTATTGCTATTGAAGGAGTGCAGCGTAGGTTTACAAGGTTAATTCCCGGGATAGCGGGACTGTCATCTGCAGAGAGAATGGAGCGGCTGGGCTTGTATACTGGAGTTTAGAAGGATGAGAGGACATCTTCTTGAAACATATGATTATTAATGGTTTGGACACGCTAGAGGCAGGAAACATGTTCCCAATGTTGGGGGAGTCCAGAACCAGGGGCCACTGTTTAAAAATAAGGGGTAAGCCATTTAGAATGGAGATGAGGAAACACTTTTTCACACATGTGGAATTCTCTGCCTCAGAGGGTGGTGGAGGCCAGTTCTCTGAATACCTTCAAGAGAGAGCTAGATAGGGCACTTAAAGATAATGGAGTCAGGGGATATGGGAAGAAGGCAGGAACGAGGTACTGATTGGGGATGTTCAGCCATGATCACATTGAATGGCGGTGCTGGGTCGAAGGGCCGAATGGCCTCCTCCTGCACCTGTTGTCTAAAAGCTGGCTAATGCTGAGAATCAATGAATTATAGAGCACATAAACGACCTGACTCATCCACGCCGACCAAAATACCTCATTTAAACTTGACCCATCTGCCCATGTCCCTCAAAACCTTCCCCATCCATGTACCTGTCCATGTGTCTTATAAATCCTGTTATGTTACCTGCCTCAACTATCTCCACTGACAGCTCATTCTGTACACCCACCATCCTCTGTGAAAAAGAAGTCCCTTGGGTTTCTATTAAATCCTGCCCAGCTTATCTTAAGCTTATGTCCTCTGCCGTTTAATTCCCCTACTCCTGGTAAAATACTCTGTACATTCAAAATTCCTGGTGTCTTCTAGTCAATTCCCTCTGTCTATTTCCCCATCTGCTTTTGTACACTTCTCTATATGATCACCACTCAGCCTCCTGCGCTCTGAGTAATAGAGTCCCAGCCTGTTCAACCTCTCCACATGGCTCAGACCCTCAAGACCTGGCAACATCCTCGTAGATCTTCTCTGTAGATCATCCTGGCAACATCTTCGTAGATCATCATTGTAGACCTTTTGAATGTACGGAGTCTGCACCCTTTTCCAATTTAGCAACCCCTTTCCTGTAACATGGATCCCAGAACTGAGCACGATGCACTCTTCGTGTGTTGGAAGGAACTGCAGATACTGATTTAAACCGAAGGTAGACACAAATAGCTGGAGCAACTCAGCGGGTCGGACGGGACAGTGGTCCTGGAGAAAAGGAGCAGGTGACGTTTTGGGTTGAGACCCTTCCTCAGACTGAGAGTCAGAGGAAAGGGAAACGAGAGATACAGACGGTGACGCAGAGAGATGAATGAAAGATAAGCAAAAAAGTAACGATGATAAAGGAAACAGGCCTTTGTTAGCTGTGTGTTGGGGTGGAAGATTGCAACCTTCACGTGGTCCGCCCTGTTCCGACTAATGCAATCAACTCGACGTGCACGAATGGAAGATCAAATAGAACAGGTTGTCCAACAACTTTAGGCTGTGCACGCCACACGAAAGAAGAAGACGAAGAAGCTGTGGGCTGGATCAAAACGAGTGCTGGCAATGAGACTCAACAAGACAACTTTGAAGCTGATATGACTTGGGTAGGGGAGGGATGGATATCTCTTGAGGCAATGCAGCAGTTATTTGAAGTTCGAAAAATCAATTTTCATAGTATCGGACTGTAAGCTGCCCAAGCGAAATATGTGATGCTGTACCTCCAATTTGCCATTAGCCTCACTCTGCCAATGGAGGAGGCCTGGGACAGAAAGCTCAGAGTGGGAATGGGAAGGGAAATTAAATTGTTTGGCAACCGGGATATCAGGTAGTTCTAGGTGCACTAAGGTTAGTTTAGTTTAGAGACGCAGCGCGGAAAAAGGCCCTTCGGCCCACCTAGTCCACATCGCCCAGCGATCCCTGCACGTTAACACCCTGTACGTCTTTGGAGTGTGGGCGGAAACTGAAGATTTGGGAGAAAACCTACGCAGGTCATGGGAAGAACGTACAAACCCCTTACTGATAACACCTGTAGACAGGATCGAACCCGGGACTCTGGCGCTAGCAACTCTACCATTGTGCCACTGCGCAGCCCTGAATCAATGCCATCCTGAATCGGACTGAGTGAATGGATTCAGCAAAATGATCGTCCAGTCTATTTTCTGATGTATAAGAGTCCACACGTTGAAGAACAGAAGCAGTAGATTAGGCTGGAGGAGGCGCAAGTGAACCTCTGCCAGATCTGAAAGGCAGAATGTACTGTGTACGGAGGAACTGCAGATGTTGGTTTAAATCGAAGATAGGCACAGAAAGCTGGAGTAACTCAGCAAAATATGAGATGCTGTTCCTCCAATTTGCGTTTAGCCGCACTCTGACAATGGAAGTGACCGAGGACCGAAAGGTCTGTGTAGGAATGGGAAGGAGAATTAAAGTGTCCGGCAACCGGGAGATCAGGTAGGCTCAGGCGGGCTGAGCGAAGGTGTTCCGCGAAATGATCGCCCAGTCAGCGTTTGGTCTCGCCGATGTATAAGAGTCCACATCTTGAAACTCTCTCCCATTGTAAGAGTGAGGCTAAATGCAAATTGGAGGAGCAGCATCTCATATTTCACTTGGGCAGCTTACAGCCCAGTGGTATAAATATTGATTTTTATCACCCCACTCAAGTCGCACTAGCTTGTCATTTTCACCCAACAAACAGCTAACAATTGCTTGCTTCCTTTGCCATCGTTACTTTTTGCATATCTTTCGTTCATTGTTCTTTATCTCTCCACATTATCGTCCATATCTCTCGTTTCCCTCATCCCTAACCAGTCCAAACCCGAAGAAACATCTCTCATTCCTTCTCTCCGGAGATGCTGCCTGTCCCGCTGAGTTAATCCAGCTTTTTGTGTCTATCTTCGGCAGAATGCACTCGCCTCTGGACTGAGATGATCGTCTGAAAGGCACTCAGCTGATGTGATGGGGAAGGGGGAGGGGGCATGCGGTGAGTTGTATGGTTAACATAGGAAGTCCCATGAGCATGTACATGATGGGAAGTCACAATGGTTTCTTGTTTATTGACACAGTTTGTGAGGTGACTCTGGCATGCACAGGGACGGAAAAGAAAATACAAGTTGCAGCAGACATCTTGTCATTCTTCTGATCTTTACGACTGGCTGATGTGGTAATGGTGCCTTAATTCTCGGTATTAGCTTTCGTGGGTCTAAAAACGTGATATTGAAGAGAGGAACACATAAAAAGGCAAGGAATTCATGCTAAACATTTATTCTTTTACATGAACAGTGACGAATAATCTGCAAAGACGTCCATGCGCTGTTTTTTTAGTTTAGCTTAGCTTAGTTCAGTGATACAGCACAAAACTGTCTCTTTCCCCCACCGAGCTGGAAACAGTTCAGAGATGATTTATGAGGATGTTGCTAGGACTAAAGGGTCTGAGCTCTAGGGAGAGGTTGAGTAGGCTGGGACACTATTCCCTGGAGCGCAGGAAGATGAGCGGTGATCTTATAGTTTTGTATAAAATTATGAGAGGAAAAGATCCGGTAGACTCTTGCCCAGATGAGGTGAATCAAAGGCCAGAGGACATAGGTTTAAGGTGACGGGGAAAAGATTTAATAAAATTCCGAGAGGTAGCTTTCTCACACAAAAGGGTGGTGTGTGTATGGAACAAGCTGCCAGAGGGAATAGTTCAGGCTGGGACTATCCCAATGATTAAGAAACAGTTAGACAAGTACATGGATAGGACAGGTTTGGAGGGATATGGACCAAAAGCGGGCAGGTGGTAGCTGGGACATGTTGGCCAGTGTGGACAAGTTGGGCTGAAGGGCCTGTTTCCATGCTTTATCACTCTTATGACTACGAGACCGCGCCAACCAGCGCTCCTCACACACCAACACTCTCCTACACACACTAGGGACAATTTGCATTTATACCAAGCCAATTAACCTACAAACCTGTACTTCTTTAGAGGGAGGACCCTGAGAAAACCCACGCAGATCACGGGGGAGAAAGTGCAAACTCCCACCAGACAGCACCCGTAGTCAGGTTCAAACCAGGGTTTCTGGGGCTATAAGGTAACAGCTCTACCGCTACACCACTAGTGCCGCCCCCAGATCGAATCTTTCCCAGGGCAGCACCTTTAAGCACCCATTCATCAATGTTGTCCGTGTCAGAAATATTGACTTGAACCCACGAACTTCTAATTCCAAGGAAAGTCTCCAACTCACTGAGCCATGGCCAATTATAAATGGAATCATAGAATGATACAGTGGAAACAGGCCCTTCGGCCCAACTTGCCCACACCGGCAAACATGTCCCAGCTACACTAGTCCCACCCGGCAGCATTTGGTCCATATCCCTCCAAAACTGTCCTATCCATGTGATTGTATAACTGTTTCTTAAATGTTGGGATAGTCGTTGCCTCAACATTTAAAACACATTCGGACAGGCACATGGATAGGATACCTAGGTGACCAAGTGAAGTTTGAACCAACTATTAAAGAGGTTGAGAGAATGGAATGGCTGGGCTTGTATACTCACAGTGAGTTTAGAAGGATGAGAGGGATCTTATTGCAACATATAAGATTATTATGATTTTGGGCACATTATAGGCAGGAAACATGTTCCCGATGTTGGGGGAGTCCAGAACTAGGGGCCACAGTTTAAGAATAAGGGGTAGGCCATTTAGAACAGAGATGAGGAAACACTTTTTCACACAGAGAGTTGTGAGTCTGTGGAATTCTCTGCCTCAGAGGGCACTGGAGGCTGGTTCTCTGGATACTTTCAAGAGAGAGCTAGATAGGGCTCTTAAAGATAGCGGAGTCAGGGGATATGGCGAGAAGGCAGGAACGGGGTACTGATTGGGGATGAACAGCCATGATCACATTGAATGGCCGTGCTGGCTCGAAGGGCCGAATGGCCTACACCAGCACCTATTGTCTATTGACTTCCTCAAGAATAGAATAATTGAAATGTTTGTGCGTGTGGTACACATGCAGGAAGCATGAACGCAAAGAATATAAAGTGTTGTTTGTTTTCATCACTGCTGACTGATCATATCAGCGGTCTGCAAATAGAAACTAGGTGTAAAAGATCTGTACTCTTCCGCCCTTTGTGGCTGAGCTAACAACACTCTTGATGACTCCACCATTATTGAAGATACATACAAAATACTGGGGAAATGACCCGAAACGTCGCCCATTCCTTCTCTCTTGAGATGCTGCCTGTCCCACTGAGTTACTCCAGCATTTTGTGTCTATCTTTATTTAAAAAACAGCATCTGCAGTTCCTTTTTATTCCAGCATACATACTTCGAGTTGTGTTTCTTGTTTGATCTGCATCCTTGGGAATTAAGTAATTTCTTTTGAGAAAGGGTACATAACATCATAAGTGATATGCGCAGAATTAGGCCATTCGGCCCATTGTCCATTCCACCAATCATGACGGATCTACCTCTTCCCTCCTAACCCCTTTTTCCTGCTTTCTGCCCATAACCCCTGACACCCGAACTAATCAAAAATCTATCTATCTTAAAGATATCCATTGAATTGGCCTCCACAGCCTTCGGAGGAAGTAAATTCCGCAGATTCACCACCCTCTGACTAAAGTCATTCTTCTTCATCTCCTTCCTAAAGTAACGTCCTTTAATTCTGAGGCTATGACCGCTGGTCCTAGACTCTCCCACGAGTGGAAACATCCTCTCCACAACCACCCTCAGGCCTTTCACTATTCCAGTATATAGTTACAGAATTGCTTTAGCACAGAAAAGGGTAATTTGGCCCATTGACTTGCATGTTGGCGATGGAGGCAAGAACATTTAAGATGCATCTGAGCAGATTATTGAATGAGGAAGGCACAGAAGGATATGGAATTATTCCAGGTAACACCACATTCTCTTACTCTAGTTTAGTTTACAGATGCCACGTGGAAAACAGGCCCTTTGGTCCACCGAGTCCGCGCCGACCAGCCATCCCCGCATATCAACACTATCCAACACACTCTAAACTCTTCGACTCCCAGTAAGTTCTCTGAGGCTCTCATAGCCGCCCCCAACATCTGTACTATTGAGGTGTGTCCCCTCTATCCCAGCACCGACAACCTCATTTCTTTATTCAATACTACTTGCACTTCCATTCTGGATTCTGTTGCTCTTAAAATGAAAAAGCCTAATCCTAAAGGCTGGCCGTGGCTCAATGACACCACCAGAGCCCTAAGAAGGGAGTGCAGAAAATCAGAATGGAAGTACAAATCTGATAAGCTTCAAATTTCCTTTGAACTTCTAAAATACAATCTTCACAAATACCAGGAAGCAGTAAAATCTGCAAGAACAAAATACTTTTCCGCCCTTATTTCCAAAAACGCTCATAACTCCAAGGTCCTTTTTAGTACCATCACCTCTATCATATGTCTGAAGAAGGGTCTCGACCCGAAACGTCGCCTATCTCCTTCGCTCCTTAGATGCTGCTGCACCCGCTGAGTTTCTCCAGCTTTTTTTTGTTTAAATATTTTTTTATTTGAAGTAACCAGTTTACAATGTATAACACACATTTAAAACATCATCTTAATTCAAAATTTCTACAAATAGCACATCGATAATTAATATCGTCTGTTTTTTTGGAAATAAAGATAGAAAAAGATATATAATAAAGAGGAAAAGAAAAAAAGAGATAGAAATAGAAAACAATCTACAAATACAAATTTAAAAAAATATATATATTATATATATATAAATCAAAAACAACTAAGTACATTATACATGAAATTATTTCAAACAATAATATCAATGGGACATGCGCATTAATCCCATATGTAAATAAGTTATTCTCATCGGATTCCGTAGGGTGCCCGTCGAGCCGTGATGCCAAGAACAGCTACTTCTCTAGATACTGTATATATGGAGACCATATCAGTTCAAAAGAATTATACCTGTCCAATAGGACAAATCTAATGCTTTCCAAATATAACGTCTCCTGCATCTCTGCTGTCCATATTTTAATTGTTGGGGATAATGTTCCCTTCCAAAATTTCAATATGATTTTTTTCCCTATTATCAAACAGTAATCAAAGAAATTTATTTGATCTACTGTCAAAACCAAACTTGATTCCGGAATTCCAAATATTATTAATTTTGGGTCAGGGTCCAGTTTAACTTTAAGAACTTCAGAAATTACTTTAAAAATTTCTGTCCAGTAATAATTCAACTTAGGGCATGTTACAAAACTATGTATTAAGTTTGCTTCTAGATTCTTACATTTATCACAAATAGTGGAGAGATTGGGAAAAATACTATTTAATTTGGTTTTCGAATAATGTAATCTATATAGTACTTTAAATTGTATTAATATATGTCTAGCATTTAAAGAACACCGATTTATTCTCTGTAAGCTTTCTTCCAAAATTTCTTTTGTTATAGGTAATCCAATTTCATTTTCCCATGCTTGGCGATATGTTTCAGTTATTGGGGTCTCTTTATCTAGAATAATATTATATATATGAGCTATTAACTTTTCCGTATTTGGATGTAAATTAAACAAACCATCTAATAAGCCTGGTTCTTTATTTTTATAATCTTGTGTATTACATTTAATGTAATCTCTAATTTGTAAATATCTAAACAAATGTTGTGAAGGCAATCCAAAAATATCTTGCAACTCTTCAAATAATAAAAATTTTCCATTTCTATAAAGGTGTCCTATCCTTTTAATTCCTAAATCCTCCCAGAGTCTAACCCCGCATCTAATATTGAGGGTTTAAACAATGGGTTATTCCTAATTGGTAACCTGAAGGATAGATTATCCAGATGTAAAGTCTTAACTATCTGTTTCCATATACGCCTATTATTATAAATTATAGGGTTATCCCTATAAATCTTTTTTTGTACTTCCTTTGGCGCAAAGAGAATCGAGCCTATATTAAAAGGTAAACAGTCTTCCTTTTCCATCTTTAACCACATTGGTTCATTATCCAGATTTATCCACCAAAAATTCATATTCTTAATCTGAACTGCCCAAAAGTAATATAAAAAATTTGTAAGTGCTAACCCTCCATTTATCTTAGACTTACATAAGTGTTTTTTACTTATTCTATGACTTTTATAGTCCCAAATAAAACTATTAACAATATTATCAATTTTCTTAAAAAAAATTTTCGGGAGAAAAAAAGGAATAGCCTGAAACAAATATAACAATTGTGGTAAAAAAATCATTTTTATAGCATTAATTCTACCAACCATAGATATAGGAAGTGTTTTCCAATATGAAATATTTGTTATAAGTTTATCTAATAATTGAGGATAATTAGATTTAATTAATAATTTATAGGATTTAGGTACATTAATTCCTAAATATTTAAATTTATCTGTGACTATTTTTAATGGATATTGTTGCAATATATTTACATTTATGCCAGTTATAGGCATAATTTCACTTTTATTCCAGTTAATCCTATATCCTGAAAATATACTAAATTCTTTTATAACATTAAATAACTTGGGAATACTGCATTCCGGTCTTGTAATATAAATCAAAACATCATCTGCATATAAAGATATTTTATTAATTGTTGTATCAGTATTATAACCATATATTTCAGGTTCAGGTCTAATTCTTTCAGCCAGAGGCTCTATGACCAAGGCAAATAATAAAGGGGATAACGGACATCCCTGTCTGCATCCCCTAAATAGTTTAAATTTAGGTGATAGTATTTGATTAGTTAAAATTCTTGCAGTAGGATTAGAGTATAATATTCTTACCCATTTACAGAATCCATCCCCCAATTGAAACTTTTCCATTATATTAAATAAATATGACCATTCCACCTGATCGAATGCTTTTTCTGCATCCAACGATATAACTGCTAATTCTGTGTCTCTTTTTCTTTTCGAATATATGATATTAAACAGGCGCCTGAGATTGTGTGATGAATAACGTTTTGGAATAAAACCTGTTTGATCGTGATGTATTATTTTAGAAATCACTAAACTTAGCCTCCGAGATAGTACTTTAGTTAATATTTTTTGGTCAGTATTTAAAAGAGCAATCGCTCTCTGATCCAGGATCTTCCAGATCCTTGTCTAACTTAGGAATGAGTGTAATTGTAGATTCGTTTAAGGATTCTGGTAATTTTCCTAGTTCATATGCATATCTATACACTGTCTGTAATCTTGGTGAGATTAGATCATTAAATTTTTTATAAAATTCTGCACTCAGGCCATCAGGGCCCGCGGTTTTTCCATTTTTTAACGAACCAATTGATTCTTCAATATCTCTTACTGATATTTCAGCATTTAACAATTGTCTACTTTCCAGATCTAGCCTATTAATATGACATTTGTCTAGAAATTTTTCCATTTCATCTGTTTGCCCTGTTGATTTTGATGAATAAAGATTTTGATAATATTGTAAAAATGTGTCATTAATATCCTTTGGTATAGTCAGTATGTTTCCCTGCATAGATCTAATACTATGTATAGTTTTTTCATCGTCTAATTTTCTGAGTTGTCGTGCTAATAATTTTTGTGGCTTATCTCCAAATTCAAAATGTACTTGTTTGGTTTTTTGAAAAAGTTTAATAACTTGGTCAGAATATATTTTATTTAATCTATATTTTAATATTGCAATTTTATTAACTAACTCTTTAGAAGGATGTCTTATATTTTCACTATCTAATCGTTTTATCTCCTTTTCTAACTTTTGCTCCGTCTTTCGATTTTCTTTATTAAAATATGCTTGTGCTGATATTATTGCACCACGCATAAATGCTTTAAATGTATCCCATAATAATAATGGGGAAATCTCAGGTTTATCATTAGTTTCGAAAAATAATTTAATCAGTTCCTCCACATAATTACAACAGCCTTTGTCCTTCAATATTTGTGGGTTAAATCTCCAAGTGTTAGTTTTATTAACTATATCTTTTAATTTTATCTTGAATGTTAGCGGTGCATGATCTGAGATAATAATATTGTGGTATTTTGCATCATACGTGAAGGGAAGTAATTTTGAATCGACTAAAAAATAATCTATCCTCGAATAGGTTCCAAATACCGGTGAGAAAAATGAATATTCACGTCCAGTTGGATTATCCAATCTCCAAATATCCTTAACATTCGATGTATTAATAAAATAATTTATAAATTTACTTGACTTAGAAAGAGCTTTCCTTTTCGTGGAAGATCTATCTAAATAATTATCTAAAGTACAATTTAAATCACCCCCAATTATTAAATTATATTGAGTGGAAATAGGGATATTATTAAATATTTTCTTGAAAAATAATGGGTTATCGAAATTGGGTGCATATATATTCATAAGAATTACTTTTTTTGACTGTAATTCCCCTGTAATTATTAAATATCTACCCTCCTTATCCTCTATTATAGAACTAGGTTTAAAAGGTATGCCTTTACGAATAATTATTGCAACTCCTCTAGATTTATGTATAAATGATGAGTGATACACCTTTGAAATCCACTTAGCTGTTAATCTATATTGAGCATCTTTTTTAAGATGTGTCTCTTGAAGAAACGTAACATCTGATTTCAATCTATTCAACTGAGCTAACACCTTTCCCCTTTTAACTGGTTCATTAATTCACTTAACATTCCAATTACAGAAGGTGATTCCATCACCCCCAATCCTTACATTCATATCTTGCATTTTATTATTAGGGTGGCTTTTTTTGGGGTAGCCTTCTTGACTCCTCCGGCCCGACATAACAGCCCTGCTTTAGTCCGATGAAAATTACCAATTCTATTAATCCATGTCCATTTAACCTGGTTATATAATATAAGTCGTAACCATAATCATATAATATATAATATAAAATCGAAAAATAGTAAAAAATGTAGATATAAAAAAAGTATAGGGTGATAAAAGGGTGTAGAGAAAAAAAAGAAACTACACTTTTATAGCGTGTAGTGTGCACAAGTGGAAGCCACACTAGTATGGCTATTAATCTAAGGACTTCCGTTTTCTTAGAAAAAAGATGTTGGTTATTCCAGCTCTTATCTAGAATGCTGTATATGTTGGGGTGGGGTACTAACTTTATGTTCTTAGTAACTATTTCTATTATTCATATAACTGATTTCTAGTTATTAGTTTCTATTATAATTAGTATTATAATAAGTAATACTATATTAGGGGGATAAGGAAGGTCATAATAATTAGTAATTAGTAATTAGTAATTAGTAATTAATAATTAATACAATACTACAACTTTAAGTCCATTATTCCGCCTTTTTCTCAATGAATAATTCATAACCGCGGGTCAGTAAAGTTCATGCTTAATCCTCTCCTGTCGGGTCTTCTCCTGCTTGTTGTTGTTCTTCTTCTTCTATCTTCTTCTTTATATTCCGAGCGAATTCCAGTGCCTCCGTATGCTTCGGGAAACGATGCTCCTTCTTCTCATAGGTAACTCTCAATATTGCAGGGTACACCAGACCATATCTGATATCCTTTATTTCCTTTATGTCTCTCAGGATGCGTCTTGTTTCTGTGAATAGAGATCTTCTTTTAGCCACCTCAGCCGGGTAATCTCTGAAGATACTGATGCTATCTCCATCGTATTTCAGATTGTATTGATTTGGAGGGACGTCAAAGACGTAAGAATTTGCGTATAGTAGGTCTGGCCGAGGGTCGCGAAGGAAATCAAGACCCACATAAATTCGCTGCAAAACTCCTAAAGGACATTCTGAATTTGGATCAAGAACCTCTGTTGGGCCGTGCCCACAGGGCTTTAAGACGTGTCCCTGGGAGAGATGAACCACCAAGACAAATGATTGTAAAGGTGGCTTACGATCACGAATTTGAAGAAATGATGAAGATAATAATAAGAAAGAGTTTCTCCAGCTTTTTGTGTGACCCTCGATTCTCCAGCATCTGCAGTTCCTTCTTTAACACCTCTATCATATGTTCTGCTCCCAGCACCAGCTTAACTGGGTCCCCTGCTAAATGTGAGGAATTTATTACATTTTTCACCAGCAAAGTTAAGAACATCAGATCGAATATTTCCCCTCCCATCCATGACCTGGCTGTCTCATTGACGGTACACAAAAGGCTTGAGAAACTCAGCGGGTGCAGCAGCATCTAAGGAGCGAAGGAGATAGGCGACGTTTCAGGTCGAGACCCTTCTTCAGACTGATTGGTCTGTTCTTCAAAATTAGTTTGTTTCCAACCCGTTTCTCTACCCTCCCTGGTAAAACTGGTTACCACCATGAAACCTACTACCTGCCCCCTCGACGTTGTCCCCTCTGCCCTTCTGATGTCATTACAATAGCCGGTCCCAGCATCCTCGCCATCAATAACAGTTCTCTGGCCACCTGCACTGTTCCTACCTGCTTCAAGCATGCGATGGTCCAGCCCCTCCTGAAAAAAACCTAACCTCGACCGCACCTTGCCAAGCAACTACAGACCTATTTCAAAACTGCCTTTCCTTTCAAAAGTCCTTGAAAAGGTAATTTTAAGTCAACTTATGCCTTGCCTTCACCAAAATTCTGTCTTGGAAACTTTCCAATCAGGCTTCAGGGTCCACCACAGCACAGAGTCTGCCTTGTTGAAGGTACGTAATGACCTACTGCTCACCGTTGACTCCGGCGACTGTGCAATCCTGCTCCGTCTCGACCTCAGCACAGCATTTGATACTGTCGACCATACCATCCTAATTGACCGTCTCCGGTACAGGGGTTGGTATTGATGGCACTGCCCTGAGTTGGTTCATCTCCTACCTCAAAGGTAGGAGTTTCTCTACTAACGTAGGCAACTCTTTCTCCTCCCCAGCTAGTCTCTGCTGTGGGGTTCCACAAGGTTCCATCCTTGGCCCTATTCTCTTCTCCCTGTATATGCTCCCTTTAGGCCAAGTCATTCAAAGGCACGGTAGTAACTTCCATTGCTACGTAGACGATACACAACTGTACCTCCCCCTGAAGCCCAAAAAACAATCAAATCTGCTTAACCTTATCCCCTGCCTTGAGGATATAAAGAGTTGGATGGCCCAGAACTTCCTCCAACTAAACGAGAGTAAGTCTGAGGTCATCCTTCTCGGCCCCTTGGACTCAAACAAAACGATTGCAGGCAGCCTTGGAAGCCTTCCCCCATTACTCAAACCTCACTTCAAAAACCTTGGCGTGATATTTGACTCAGCATTGAAATTTGCCAAACAAGTCAATGCCGTGGTAAAAGCTAGCTTCTTCCAGCTTCGGACGATAGCTAAAATAAAACAATTCCTTGACGACCTTGAAAAGATCATCCACACATTTATCTCCTCCCACCTAGATTACTGCAACTCCCTCTACACTGGCATCAGCCAATCTTCCCCGTCCGCGCCTGCAACTGGTCCAAAACGCAGCAGCGAGACTCCTGACGGGCACCCGGAAAAGGGACCATATCACCCCGATCCTGGCCTCTCTCCACTGGCTCCCTGTGTGGTTCCGAATGCATTTCAAGATCCTTCTTTATGTCTACAAAGCCCTTAATGGGCTTGCCCCCACCTACATTAAAAGCCTTCTCACCCACCACACCACCTCCAGGTCCCTCAGATTGGCCGACTTGGGGTTACTGAACATCCCGCGGTCTAGGCATAAGCTCAGGGGCGACCGCGCCTTTGCGGTTCCAGCTCCTGGACTGTGGAACAGCGTCCCTCTTCCCATCAGAACTGCCCCCTCCATCGACTCTTTTAAGTCGAGACTTAAAACTCGTCTCTACTCTCAAGCCTTTCTTGACGTCCTCTGAGGGAGGGCTATATGTATGTATTTATGTATGTACTTAATCTATGAACCACTGTGTATAACGTTAGTACCTCCACCAATGTAAAGCACTTTGGTCAACGAGAGTTGTTTTTTTAAATATGCTATAGAAATAAAAATGACTTGACTTGACACTCTAGGGACAATTTTTACATTTACTTCAAGCCAACAAACCTATAAACCTGTAAGTATTTGGAGTGTGGGATGGAACCGAAGATCTCGGAGAAAACCGACGCAGATCACTGGGAGAATGTACAAACTCCGTAATGAGAACACCCGTAGTCAGGATCGAACCCGGGTCTCTGCAGCTGTAAGGCAGTAGCTCTACCGCTGCGCCACTGTGCCATCCCGTCAGATGTAGTCTGAGTTAAATTTCATTTGCCATTCCTTTGCCCACCATCCCTACTGATTGATGTAGATCCTTTTGTAAACTTAGGTATCTATTCTTACTATCCAGTATACCAAGCAATTTTGGTGTCAATTACTAACATAGTTTAACTATATTGTCATCAAAGCCGTTATTGTATATTACTAAGAGCAAAGGACCCAGCACTGATCCCTGCAGTAGTCCACTGGTCACAAATCACCTCTCATCAGAATTAGCCATACAGTGTTGAAACAGACCCTTCGGCCCAACTTGCCCACACTGGCCAACATGTCAAGAGTCATGATTGTTTTATTGTCATTTATTTCAGATAGAACAATGAAATTCTTACTTGCTTCACTGGTCCCAGCTTGTAGTTCCAGCTACACTGGTCCCACCTGCCTGCGTTTGGTCCATATCCCTCCAAACCTGTCCTATCCATGTACCTGTCTAACTGTTTCTTAAACGTTAGGAGAGCCCCAGCCTCAACTACCTCCTCTGGCAGCTCGTTCCATACACCCACCATGCTCTGTGTGAAAAGGTTTCCCCTCAGATTGCTATTAAATCTTTTCCCCTTCACCTTGAACCCATGTCCTCTGGTCCCCCCAATCCCCCTACTCTGGGCAAGAGATTCTGTGCACATCTACCCGATCTATTCCTCTCATGATGCTGTTTATTAACTGCACTGATTCCTTGTCTGCAATCACAGGATGCATATGTGAGAGGCAGGCAGAATCCGAGATCCTTGCCAAAGCTTGTCTGACCTGCTTGTTACAGTGATGTTTATGCCTTCCACACTCTGACCTCAAAATGTTTGATTACGCAGTAAGCTGCTCTCTCAAACAAAACACAAAGTGCTGCCATAACTCAGCGAGTCAGACGGCATCCCTCGAGAACAGACTACTGATAATTTAATACCTTTAAGTAATTTCAAGATTTTAATTTTTATTTGTTACTAGATTTCCCTGATCACTCCAGAGGAATTGAATAACAGGTGGAGCAGTGGTAGATTTGCTGCCTTACAGTGCCAGTGAACCGGGTTCAATCCTGACTACAGGTGCTGTGTTTACGGAGGATGCACATTCTCCCTGTGGCTTGCATGGGTTTTCTCCGGGTGCTCTAGTTTCCTTCTGCACTCGTGGACTTTAGGAAGGCATAACATCCGAGGACGTACAAGCCACAGAAGATCAATGGGGATACTGTGGATAGGGTGAGCTGCTTTAAATATCTGGGATTACACAAAAAGCTGGAGAAACTCAGCGGGTGCAGCAGCATCTAAGGAGCGAAGGAGATAGGCAACGTTTCGGATCGAGACCCTTCTTCAGACTGGTCAGGGATCAGGGAAACGAGCTTAGATGAGAGGATGGGGGCCTGGGGAATGGAATGCTTGGAGCCGACGGAGAGTGCCTGAGGTGTCTTGAACATAGGTGGGGAGGGATTTAACAAAGGGGGATAGGATGGAGTCAAGGTATGTGGAAATGTGTTCGGTGGGGCACGAACAGGCAGAGACAAAGGGTCTGCCGGGGCAGTCGGGTTTGTGGATTTTGGGGAGAAGGTAAAATCGGGCCGTGCGGGGCTGGGAAACGATGAGGTTGGAGGCTCGGGGGGGTAGGGAGCCAGAGTTGATGAAGTCGGTTATGGTGCTCAAGATGGTGGCCTGGTGCTCATCAGTGGGGTCATGGTCCAGGGGTAAGTAGGAGGAGGTGTCCGAGAATTGGCGCGTGGCCTCCGCTTTGTAGAGATCGACGCGCCAGACTACCACGGCACCTCCCTTGTCGGCAGGTTTGATAACCCAGTCTGGGTTGTTACGGAGTGAGTCGATGGCAGTACATTCGGAGGGGGAGAGATTGGAGTGAGAGAGGGGAGTGGAGAAGTCGAGGCGGTTGATGTCCCGACGGCAGTTCTGTATAAAGAGTTCTAAAGCTGGAGGGCCACGAGGGGTGGTCCACGAGGAGGGGGTACGTGGGAGACAGGAAAAGGGATCATCAGTGGGGGGTGAGGACTTATTCCTGTGGAAGAACGCTGTCCCTGACCAGTCTGAAGAAGGGTCTCGACCTGAAACGTCGCCTATCTCCTTCGCTCCTTAGATGCTGCTGCACCCGCTGAGTTTCTCCAGCTTTTTGTGTAACCCTCAATTCTCCAGCATCTGCAGTTCCTTCTTTAACACTTAAATATCTGGGAGTCCACATCACTGAGGATCTGATGTGGAGGGAATCACACGCTGCCACACTGGGGGGTAATGCAAGGCAAGGCAGCGCCTTTACCACCTCAGGCAGCTGAGGGAATTCAGAGTCTCTCTGAGGATCCTCCAGTGCTTCTACTCAGCGGCTTGTCCAGAAATATCACGATTTGGTTTGCGAATTGCTCTGCCGAGGACAAGAAGGCTCTGCAGAGAGTAGTGCATTCGGCCGAACGCACTATTGGAACTACACTCGCCCCCCTGCAGGAACTATACATCAGAAGGTGCAGATCCGGAGCCAGCAACATTGTGGGGGACCCCTTCCTCCCCGTCAACGGACTGTCCCAGCTGCTACGGGCAGGTAAGCGCCTCCGCTGTCATGCTGTGAAAACAGGGAGGATGAGACGGAGTTTCTTCCCAGAGGCCATTAGGACTGTAAACTCTTATCTCACCAGGGACTAACTTACTGTACCAAACTACTGTTGTGTTGCGTCTTTTTAAAATTGCTGGGGTTTTACATATTTCTCACCAATATGTCAATGCTGATTCTGTTCCATTCTGTTTTGTAGTTTTTTGCACATTCTGCTCGCATTGCCACTTTGCACTTCACTGCACATCTCGTATGCGTATGTGACAAATAAACCTGACTTGACTTGGCACTCCAAAGACGTACAGGTTTGTAAGTTAATAGGCTTCGTAAAATTGTAAAGTGTCCTTAGTGTGTAGGATGACTTTAGTGTGTAAGGACTTGGTGGGCCGAAGGGCCTGTTCCCGCGTTATTTCTCTAAACTAAACTAAACTAAAACTGGCAGTATTACATAATGGTAAATATAAACATTTGGTCAGTATAAACACGATGGGCCGAAGGGCCTGTTTCTGCACTGTGTCCCTTTATGACTCATGGACAATAGGAATATCCTCCAATATAATGTATAGGAAGGAACTGTGGATGCTGGTTTAGACCATAGATAGACACAAAAAACTGGAGTAACGCATCGGGACAGGAGAGCAGGATATTTCTCAAATTTTCCTTGGGCAGCTTACAGCCCCGTGGTATGAACGTTGATTTCTCTCTCTTCAAGTAACCCTGGCATTCCATCTCTCTCTCCATCCGTCCCCCACCCAAGTCACACCAGCTTCTCGTTTCCACCCAACAAACAGCTAGCAATGCCCACATTCCTTTATCGTCGTTACCTTTTTACATATCTTTCATTCATTGTTCTTTATCCCTCTACATCATTGTCAAAATCTCTCGTTTTCCTTTCCCCTGACTAGTCTGAAGAAGGGTCTCGGCCCGAAACGTCACCCATTCCTTCTCTCCAGAGATGCTGCCTGACCCGCTGAGTTACTCCAGCATTTTGTGTCTATCTTCCAATACAATATGTTCTCGACTGAAGACATTTGAAATCCTAATATAAGCTTGAATATTCTCAAGCAACAACCTGGAGAAGTATTCAAGAGAGAGTTAAGGGCCTGGGTGATTTTTCAGTGGACTGTCAAGTTCACGGCACTCTCCTGAAAAACCGGGAACTGCGAACTGGAACGGCGATCGTCAGAGTGGAACACACACACACATACACGCACATCGCAAAGGCGGGGGCCAGGGCAAGCGGGGGAGTGCAGTCTGAAATTCACACGGTGCAAAGCCAAGGTGCTACGGACACACACCACGATATACAGGAAGGTTAAGACGGCTAGCCGTGTACGGTAAGTCCTTTAAAAGAGGGGGGAGGAGAGAATGGGGGAGATGGGGTTGGAGAAGGGGGGAGAAGGGGGGGAGAAGGGGGGAGAAGGGAGGAGAAGGGGGGAAGAAGGGGGAAGAAGGGGGAGAAGGGGGAAGAAGGGGGGAGGTGGGGGGGAGAAGGGGGGAGAAGGGGAAAGGAGAAGAGGGGGGAGAAGGGGGACAGAAGGGGGACAGAAGGGGGACAGAAGGGGGGAGGAGAAGGGGGGGAGAAGGGGGGTGAGAAGGAGTTGAGACACTTTTAAGAAGCCAGACAACTTTTAATAAGTCATAGATACACAGCTGTGAAGTTCAGCGGGCATTTAACATTACCGGCCGATTCTCCTTGGTTCTGAAAACTCGTGCTTACGTTTTTTTCCCCCCAATGAACCAATGAAAATGCCCGGTCAGCAAAGGCGATTAACTAAAACTACCTACGACCAGCTCGACTACCTATAACTAAATGGCAACCCCACTTCAACTGCACCTCCCACTACAAAAACTATCGATTTTCTCCATGGCGACCAGCTTTTGGTGCAGAAACATTTTGAACATGTTGAAAAATTTGCGGCGACCATACTGAGGCCGCGACTAGTTCCCAGAATGCGGGAACCCCTCGTGGCCAAGAAGGAGACTCACCAGAGACCACCAGCGAACATGTGGCGACCATGTGGCGAGCGCGGAGTCTCCTGTACTCGCCTAAAAAGACGCCTAAGTGGGACAGACCCTTTAGATATAGCTCAATAATAGATGTGAATTAACAGTTTGATCAAAAAGTATACTATAAACACTTCTGACCAACCAGTGGGGAAGTGGATAGAAACTATTTCGTGGACAGCATTAATACAATACGTCAGCAAAAAGCAAACTGTGTAGGAAGGAACTGCAGATGCTGGTTTACCACAAAGATGGCACAAAATGCTGGAGTAATTCAGCGGGACAGGCAGCATCTCTGGAGAGAAGAAACAGGTGACGTTTCTGGCTGAGACCATTCTTCAGACTGAGAGTCAGGGGAGAGGGAAATGAGAGATATAGAAAATGGCACAAATGAATGAAAGATATGCACCGATGATCAAGGAAAGGTGGAGCCCACAATGGTCCATTGTTGGCTGTGGGCTAGGTGGTAACAAGTTATACAAACAGTAAAACTCAACAGGATGACAGTGAAACTAGTACGGTGAATAGGGTGGGGGAGCGACGTAGAGAGAGGGGTTGCAAGAGTTACTTGAAGTTAGAGAAATCAACGCTGGGTTGTAAGGCACCAAAGCGAAATATGAGATGCTGTTCCTCCAGTTTGTGTACGGCCTCACTCTGACAACGGAGTTTAGTATGAGAACGGGTGGGGGCATCAGAGGCATGGAGTCATAGAGTGACACAGTGTGGAAACAGCCCACGTCGGCCAACATGTTCCAGCTAGTCCCACCACCTGCCCGTGTTTGGTCCGTATCCCTCCAAACCTGTTCTTTCCATGTACCTGCCTAGCTGTTTCTGAAATGTTGGGATAGTCCCTTCCTCAATTACCTCCTCTGGCAACTTGTTCCATTCACCTACCACCCTTTGTGTGAGAAAGTTAGCCCTCAGATTCCAATTAAATCTTTCCTCCTTCACCTTAAACCTATGTCCTCTGGTCCTCGATTCCCCTACTCTGGGCAAGATACTTCATGCATCTATCTGATCTATTCATCACGTGATTTTATAGACCTCTATAAAATCACCCCTCATCTTCCTGTGCTCCAAGGAATAGTCCCAGCCTACTCAACCTCTCCCTCTAGCGCAGATCCTTGGGTCCTGGAAACATCTTAGATGTTATAGAAACATATAAAATTCTTAAAGGATTGGACAGGCTAGACCAGAGGTCGGCAACCTACTGTCTCCAGGTCTGATGTGGCCCGTAACCCAAAATCATCCGGCCCATAGGAGGATATTTTTCCCCGTATTCATCCGGCCCGCCGTCTACCCCCCCCTCCCCCAAGCATGGCCGATCGCCCCCAGAGCGGTGGCAAGCGCTTCCACGAGCGCTCGCTTCCCTGCGCGCGGCCGAGTGCTTCCTATGCGTTCCCCGAACATTTCCCCTAGTACATCCCGAGTGTTTCCCGAGCACTTCCCCAAGCGCTTCCCTGAGTGCTTCCCGAGCGCTTCCCGAGCCCTTCCCCGAGTGCGGAACAGCTCTAATTGTACCGAATCCTGCCCAAAGCCGCCAGCATGGTCGCGCACCTTCTGTGAACACATTTAAGAAAGAACTGCAGATGCTGGAAAAATCGAAGGTATACAAGAATGCTGGAGAAACTCAGAGCGTGAGACATACAAGGATTGCAAGAGGCTGCCTCACCAGCATTTTTGTCTACCTTCCGTGAACACGTGATTTGATGCCTGCCATCCGGGGCGGGATGGGAGCTGGATCCATGTGTACACATGATAGACGTGGCCCGCCGTCCACTCAAAGACATGCGTCCCGGCCCCAATGCAGAACATGCTTGCCGATCCCAGGGCTAGATGCAGAGAAAATATATAACCATATAACCATACAACAATCACAGCACGGAAACAGGCCTTCTCGGCCCTTCCAGTCCGTGCCGACCATTTATTTTCCCCTAGTCCCATCTACCTGCACTCAGACCATACCCCTCCATTCCCTTCCCGTCCATATACCTATCCGCTTTACTTTTAAAATGTTCCTGATTTTGGGGGGGATCCAGAACCAGGGGTCACAGTTTAAGAATAAGGGGTAGGCCATTTAGGACTGAGATGTGGAAAAACGTTTTCACCCAGAGAGTTGTGAATCTGTGGAATTCTCTGCCACAGAAGACAGTGGAGGCCAATTCACTGGATGTTAACAAGAGTGAGTTAGGTTTAGCTCTTAGGGCTGAAGGAATCAAAGGAAATGGGGAGAAAGCAGGAACGCGGTACTGATTTTGGATGATCAGCCGTGATCATATTGAATGGCGGTGCTGGCTAGAAGGGCTGAATGGCCTACTCCTGCACCTATTGTCTATGTTTCTATGTAACATCCTTGTGAAAAGTTAAAGTGTTTGGCAACCGGGAGATCACGAGGCCAAGGTGGACTGAGCAAAGGGCTAACGTTCAGGGAATTAATTAAACCAGGAGCTCATTTCAAACAGCAATGTTTGCAACAACCATTACAGAGCTTCAACTGGAATTGTTAAAGTGACTCAGAGAAAGCAAGGGTGTAGGCTGCAAACTGGCAGCTTGTGTCAACACTGGAATGATGTTTAATTTCCTTCCTACCTCCTCTTGTTTTCACTGAGAAAGCACTGATTTTAAGGAACTGCAATTCCAAAGAACATAAAAGCCAGCTGCAGATACTGCTGCCTAAACATTTTTCTCCCAACTCTGACTAATAGGTCAGATTTCTACCATCAAACGTGACATTATTTAGTTAATATTTGCACTGAGTCAATTTAGACAAGAGACAATGGACAGTAGGCCTTCGAGCCAGCACCGCTATTCAATGTGATCATGGCTGATCATCTACAATCAGTACCCCGCTCCTGCCTTCTCCCCATATCCCCTGACCTCGCTATCATTAAGAGCTCTATCTAACTCTCTCTTGAAAGCATCTGGAGAACCGGCCTCCACCGACCTTCTGAGGCAGAGAATTCCACAGACTCACAACTCTCTGCGTGAAAAAGTTTTTTCTCATCTCCGTTCGAATGAAAAGGTTTTTCCTCATCTCCGTTACTAGAGAGCATGGAGTTCCCATCAATCTCCTCATTTAGTAACCAACACCACACATTATCTCATTTCAGATTGAAGATCCCTCGAGAACTACTTGAGGGCAAAGCTTGGGTTTGATGTCCTTTAGATTCAAGTCAACAGTCTATCTTTATCTCAATCTTCCTCTCTGTCTTTCTTTCTCTCTCTCTCTCTTTCTCTCTCACATAGAATCAAAGCGTGTTAGAGCTTTACAGCATGAAAACAGACCCTTCAACTCAAATTGGCCATGCCGCCTAAATTGGCATTCGTGATGTTTTCAAGAGAGTTAGATATAAGTCTTAGGGCTAACGGAATCAAGGGATATGGGGAGAGAGCAGGACCAGGGTACTAATTTTGGATGGTCAGCCATGATCATATTGAATGACGATGCTGCTTCGTCACACCTGCCTGCGTTCTGCCCATATCTCTCTAATCCTGTCCTATCCATGTGCCCGTCTAACTGTTTATTCAACATTGCAATAGTCCCTGTCTTAACTACCTCCTCTGGCAGCTCGTTCCATACACCCATCAACCTTTGTGTGAAAAGATTACCTCTCAGATTCCTATTAAATCTCCCCCCTTCACCTTAAACCTATGTCCTCTGGTTCTCAATTCCCATACTCCGATCAATTCCTCTCATGATTTTATACACCTCTATAAGATCATCTGTCTGCTCAACCTCTCCGTATAGGTCAGGCCCTCAAGTCCTGGCAACATCCTCGTAAATCTCCTCTGTACCTTTCCCAACTTGTCAACATCTTTCCTACGCCATGGTGCCCAGAACTGAACACAATACTCCAAATGCAGCCTCACCAATGTCTTATATAACTGCAACAGGAACTCCCAACTTCTATACTCAATACTCTGATGAAGGCCAAGGTGCCAAAAGCCTTTTTGACCACCCTGTCTATCAGTGATGCCACTATGCACCTGCACTCCGAGATCCTTTTGCTCTACAACACTCCCAGGAAGCCTACCATTTACTGTGTGCTCATGAAAAAATTGCCAAACGAGGCCCAATGCCTTAAGAGGGGAAAAAATGAATCAAGATAACACAAAGAAATATTAAAGCAAAAATGCACGTTTTATTTTTAAAACAATCTGTTTTCACTTTCGTTTGGGCTACAAACTGATGAGACCAGAACAAAAATAAAACAGAAATGTTGCAAAATCACACTTTCCAAGAACTAAAGAACATTTGGAAGTTTCCCATGCAATAAAATGCAAGTAGGTGCCAACTCAAACAATATTGGCTATTCCTTACTCTTACAAGAATTCTAACCGTCTCGAAAACTTTCCATAACGACTTTGCTCATCTGGAATTTTGGAAGGTTTCAGATTAGTTTTTGATTTACGGGAGATCGGCATTACTGGCAAGGCCAGGATTTATAACCCATCCTTTTTCTTGTGAGTGGCAATTGATCTTTTTGAACCATTTCAGTCCAGGCGTAGAAAATATTTCCACTGAGCTAATGGACAGGATTTAGACCAGGGGGGCAATAACATGGAAATGCAGACACTCGCGGCACAGTGGCATAGCGGTAGAGCTACTGTCTTCCAGCGCCAGAGATCCGGGTTCGATCCTGACTACGGGTGCTTGTCTGTACGGAGTTTGCGCGTTCTCCCCGTGGCCTGCATGGGTTTTCTCCGAGATCTGCGGTTTCCTCCCACACTACAAAGACGTACAGGTTTGCAGGTTAATTGGCTTGGTATAAATGTAAATTGTCCCTAATGTGTGCAGGATAGGGTAAATGTGCAGGGATCGCTGGTCGGAGTGGACTCGGTGGGCTGAAGGGCCTGTTTCCGCGCTGTATCTCTAAACTAACCTAAACTAAACTAAAAATACTGAAGAGACTAAAAATCTGAATAAAAGTCAGAAAATATAGAAACACTAACTATACAGGCAGAATCTATAAAAACTGAATTTTGAGTTATCAGTGGGTGGCATGGTGGCGCAGCTGATGCTGGTACCTCACAGTGCCAGACTCCCAGGTCTGTTCCCGACCTCTGGTGCTGTCTGTGTGGGCTTTGCACGTTATCATTTCAAACATCATTTCACGATTCATTCAAATGGGGAAAATAAATGGTCGGCACGGCTTGGAAGGGCCGAGAAGGCCTGTTTCCGTGCTGTAATTGTTATATGGTTAAATACTTAGAAACACAGAAAGACTTGAAGACTTTTGCCTTCCATCACAGTGAGAATGTGCCTGGTGAACTCACTGTGGTGGATGTTAAATATGTGTTTTTTTATTGTTTTTTAAGTTATATGTATGACTGCAAGGCAACGAAATTTCGTTCTGACCGAAAGGTCTGAATGACAATCAAGGATACTTTGACTTTTTTGACTTTGAGGGTATGGGGTTTAATTCCGGGTGTTCCGGTTTTCCGCCCGTATCTCGAAGACGTGTGCGTTTGTAGGTCAATTGGCCTCTGAATGTTTCCCCTGCGTACAGGGAGTGGATGAGAAAGTGGGATAACATAGACCTAGTGGGTGATCGACGGTCAGCGTGGGCCCGCGGGTTCCATTTTGTATCTTTCAATTGATTCATTCAAATACTTAGAAGCACAGAATCAAAGGAAATAGACTCGCAATAGTCAATAGACAATAGGTGCAGGAGTAGGCCATTTGGCTGATGTGATCATGGCTGATCATCCCCAATCAGTACCCCGTTCTTGTCTTCTCCCCATATCCTCTGACTCCGCTATTTTTAAGAGCCCTATCTAGCTCTCTCTTGAAAGCATCCAGATAACCTGCCTCCACCGCCCTCTGAGGCACAGAATTTCACAGACTCACCACTCTCTGTGAGAAAAAATGTTTCCTCGTCTCCATTCTAAATGGCTTACTCCTTATTCTTAAACTGTGGCCCCTAGTTCTGGACTCCCCCAATGTCGGGAACATGTTTCCTGCCTCTAGTGTGTCCAAGCCCTTAACAATCTTATATGTTTCAATGAGATGCCCTCTCACCTTTCTAAACTCCAGAGTGTACAAGCCCAGCTGCTCCATTCTCTCAGCATATGACAGTCCCGCCATCCCGGGAAGTAACCATGTAAACCTACACTGCACTCCCTCAATAGCAAGAATGTCCTTCCACGAATTAAGGGACCAAAACTACACACAATACTCCAGGTAAATAGGTGCAGGAGTAGGCCATTCGGCCCTTTGAGCCAGCACTGCCGTTGAATATGATCATGGCTGATCATCCTAAATCAGTATCCCATTCCTGCCTTCTTAACAAAGCGGCAGTGAATTCCCAATTGCGTAACAGACAAAAGTAAGTTACTTTGCCAGCAAATGATGAAAGAACAACTAGATCATAGATCAATGTCTTAATGTGGTTAGTTGCTGTGAAAACAGAGGATGAGAATGAGTTTCTTCCCAGAGGTCATTAGGACTTTAAACACTTATCTCACCAGGGGTTAACTTACTGTACCAATTCACTGTTCTGTGGTGTCTTTTTAAAATTGCTGTTTCTTTTTTTTTCTCCCACAAATATGTAATTACTGATTCTGTTCCATTCTGTTTTGTAGTTCTTTGCGTAATCCACAAGCACTGTCACTTTTCATTTCACTGCAAATCACGTATGCGTATGTGACGAATAAACTTGACTTGATTTGACTTGAATCAGGGAGGGAAGCCTAAAGGGCGGGCCTGTCCCACCAGCATGCGACTGCATGCGGCAAGCGCGACCTAACGTGGTCGCTTGAGCCGTCCGGCCTCGCGGGGCCAGTCCCACTTCGATCGCCGGAGCCATATGGAGTTGTGCAGAGCTGGTCCCAACATCGCGCGGGGCTCCAAAAAACTGACCGTGTTCAAAATTCCGCGCGACAACGGCCTGTCGGCCCGCAGCCGCCTCGACGCATTACGCCCTGTTTCAACATCGTGCCTCCGTGTCCCTCTCTGTGTGCCTCTGTGACCCTCTCTGTGTGCCTCCGTGACCCTCTCTGTGTGTGCCTCCATGACTCTCTCTGTGTGCCTCCGTGTCCATCTCTGTGTCCCTCTGTGTCCCTCTCTGTGTGCCTCCGTGACCCTCTCTGTGTGTCTCCGTGTCCCTCTCTGTGTGCCTCCGTGACCTCCGTGACCCTCACTCTGTGTGCCTCCGTGACTCTCTCCGTCCTTGCGAACCTATTGTGGACTTTGCTCCAACTTAGTGCCACTCACCCGACCTCCGCGCGGCCCCCGCTTCCGGTTTGGTCGCGCTCACCGCATGCAGGCACATGCTGGTGGGACCGGCCCTGTACGTCGATCACTCGACCTCAGCGCGGCCCCCGCTTCCGTTTTGGACGCGCTTGCCGCACGCAGGGCGCATGCTCGTGGGACAGGCCCTTTACAAGAAATGATAGAGATTGGCTCCATTGTTTCTTGATTGACACATGACATTTAGCTTTGCCCAGCTCACTCCATAGCTCGACTGAGCACTTCAGAAATGAAGAGACTAACTGGTTTTACAGTAAGCTTTGGCAAGTGAAAACACGAATTGCCTTCACAAAGTGAATTTTCACACCATCTCGTCAGCACGAATCACTTTGAAGTCTATGAAGTGTGATTCACTTTCTGGAGGCCTCTGAAAGGTTTACTTGATGTCTTAGTGAAGATAAATGAACTATCACACTAAAAGGCTATCTTCCTGTTCCTAACCCAAGCTAAATTTGCTTTAAAAAAAAAAGAGACAGATAGTGCTGGAGTAACTCAGCAGATCAGGCAGCATCTCTGGAGAACGTGGATGTTTGTGGCGGCACATTGGCACAGCGATAGACTTGCTGCTGACCCGGGTTCGATCCTGAATACGGGTGCTGTCTGTACGGAGTTCGTCTGCTCTCCCTGTGATCGCATGGGTTTTCACCAAGTGCTCAGGTTTCCTCCCACACTCCAAAGAGGTACAGGTTTGTAGGTTAATTGGCTTTGGTATAATTATAAATTGTCCCTAGTGTGTAGAATGGGTCTAGCGTACGGGGTGATCGCTGGTCTCAGTGGGCCGTGGGGCCTGTTTCTGCGCTGTATCTCTAAAGTCTAAAGTAAAGTCTATAGTCTAAATATAAATATAAAACTATCCTGCAATAAATTATTTAATTTGCAGTTTTCCCTATTCCGCCCCAGGCTCCCTCCATCTCTTCGCATCCCCAATATAACGATCATCAAATCTTTCTTTGTGGTCTTGGGCTCTGTGTTATCCACATCTTCCATTCATAGAAAACTGGAAACATAGAAAATAGGTGCAGGAGGCGGCCATTCGGCGCTTCCAGCCAGCACCGCCATTCATTGTGATCATGGCTGATCGTCCTCAATCAATAACCCGTGCCTGCCTTCTCCCCATATCCCTTGATTCCACTAGCCCCTAGAGCTCTATCCAACTCTCTCTTAAATCCATGCAGTGACTTGGCCTCCACTGCCCTCTGTGGCAGGGAATTCCACAAATTCACAACTCTCTGGGTGAAAACGTTTTTTCTCACCTCAGTTTTAAATGACCTCCCCTTTATTCTAAAACGGTGGCCCCTGGTTCTGGACTCGCCCAACATTGGGAAGACGTTTCCTGCACCTAGCTTGTCCAGTCGTTTTATAATTTTATATGTTTCAATAAGATCCTCCCTCGTCCTTCTAAACTCCAGTGAATACAAGCCTAGTCTTTTCAATCTTTCCTCATATGACAGTCCTGCCATCCCAGGGATCAATCTCATGAACCAATGCTGCACTGCCTCAATCACAAGGATGTCCTTCCTTAAATTAGGAGACCAAAAATGTGCGCAATACTCCAGATGTGGTCTCACCAGAGCCCTATACAACTGCAGAAGAACCTCTTCACTCCTGTACTGACATCCTCTTGTTATGACGACCAACATTCCATTAGCTTTCTTCACTGCCTGCTGTACCTGCACGCCAACTTTCGGTGACTGGTGTACAACGACACCCAGATCTCGCTCCACCTCCCCCTTACCTAACCTAACCCCATTGAGTTAATAATCTGCCCCCTTGTTTTTGCCGCCAAAGTGGATAACCTCACATTTATCTATATTATACTGCATCTGCCACGCATCTGCCCACTCACTCAACCTGTCCAGGTGACCCTGCAACCTCCTAACATCCTCTTCACAGTTCGCCACCCAGCTTTGTGTCATCCGCAAACTTGCTAGTGATGATCCTAATTCCCTCTTCCAAATGATTAATATATATGGTAAACAGTTGCGGCCGCAACACCGAGCCTTGCGGCACTCCACTCGCCACTGCCTGCCATTCTGAAAAGGACCCGTTCACTCCTACTCTTTGCTTCCTGTCTGCCAACCAACTTTCTATCCACGTCAACACCCTACCCCCAATACCATGTGCTCTAATTTTAGTCACCAATCTCCCGTGCGGGACATTATCAAAGTTTTCTGAAAGTCTAGATACACTACATCCATTAGCTTCCCTTCATCCATTTTATTTGTCACATTCATATGTCAAGAAATCACATGGTTTCCCCCATATATTTGACACTGCCATTCTTGTGCTGCTAAACTTCTACAGTTAACCCAAGCCCTTCCATCACTTTGTTGTCTATGATCTATCAGTTTAGTGCACTCATCTTGTACACTCCACCTGTTTGATGCCTTCAGTTAAGACCTCTCTTTCTCATATTTAAATCCATCGCTCCCTATATCTGTCTTACAAGCAATGTCATAGAGTCATACAGTGTGGAAACAAGACCTTTGGCCAAACTTGTCAACGTCCCATCTACACTAGTCCCACCTACCTGCGTTTGGCCCATGTCCCTCCAAACCTGTCCGATCCGCGCACCTGTCTAAATGCTTCTTAAATGTTGCAATAGTACCTGCCTCGACTACCTCCTCTGGCAGCTCGTCCCATACACACACCAGCCTTTGTGTGAAAAAGTTACCCCTCAGGTTCCTATTAAATCTTCGGATCAATGGATCGTAAAAATTTAAAATTATTAAAACTTTATAAAGAAAATATCAAGTTAATTCAAAATGCAAAAAGCGTTAAAAACAACAAATACTTGAAATATCTTGAAATAGTTAAAGAGGTAATTACGGTATAGATGGGTTAAGAGGTCCCCTTTTACCTCTTAAAATGCAGCACTACCATCCTTGCTGAAGTCAACAGGAGTTTTCAAGAGAGAGTTAGATTGAACTGTTAGGCCTAACGGAATCAAGGGGTATGGGCAGCGGGGTACTGATTCGCGATGATCAGCCATGATCATATTGAATAGCGGTGCTGGTTTGAAGGGCCGAATGGCCCACTCCTGCACCTATTTTCGATGTCTTCTATGTTTCTGACGGTGTCTTGTTCTTGAGTTTGGCCTGTGATTCACCGCAGATTCATTCTCATCAATATTGAGATTTTCGACTGAGATTACTACTGTCTTTTCCTGGAAAGTTAAATGATGACTTATTTCCTCTTGCATGCCTGGATTGTTCTGAGGCACAGTTCCAAGTCTAGTTCCAATTAAAAGGCTGGAGGGACCATTCGACAAACTTCTTTTTTTTTTTGTCATCTTACGATAAATGGAAAGAAAATAGATATTCGTAACACTGAATCTATAGGTTTAGTTTATTAGTTTAGATTTTAGTTTTTAAAGATGCCGGGCGGAAACAGGCCCTTCAGCCCGCTGAGTCCGCACCGACCAGCGATCCCCGCTCATTAACACACACACCAGGAACAATTTACATGTATACCAAGTCAATTAACCTACAAACCTGTAACGGGGGGAAACCGAAGATCTCCAATGAAAACGGGGGAACGTAGAAACTCCGTACAGACAGCAGCCATAGTCGGGATCGAACCAGGGTCTCTGGCGAAGTGAGGCAGCAGTTCTACTGTTGCGCCACTGTGCTGCCCGGGGTCATCCCCTCCAATCTCCCAGTCAGTCTCCCCCTGAAATTCCTTCACCAGAGGTGGACTGCCACAGGCAATGACGGGGGAAGGAGTGGGAGGGGAGAGAAGAGAGAGCAGCCACATGTATCACCGGCGGGGAGAAGAAGAAGGAAGGGAAGCAGAGGGGAGCGAATGGAAGGGCGGGCGAGGGGAGCGGAGGGGAGAATGGGGGGAGCGGAGGGAAGGGGATTCTGATCATAATCATAAACGTACTTTATTAGCTGGTTTTTGATTTTTTAAATGTGATTTGCATTAGTCATACCAATAAAAAGCAACAGAACACACAAAATACTTTTAACCTGAAATATCCACCACAGTGAATCCTCTGATTTTCTGATAAATGGAAAGTAAATAGATATTCAAAATGCGAAATCTACGGGCAATGTGGACCTCGCGCTGATCAGAACTGGCATTACAGAGAGATATAGACACAAGGAATTGCAGATGCTGGTTTACAAAAAATGATACAAAGTGCCGGCGTAACTCAGCGGTCAGGCAGCATCTCTGGAGAACATGGACAAGTGATGCTTTGGGTCAGGACCATTATCCAGACTGTCTTTAGAATGTGGAAAGAAAACAGAGGAAACCCGTGCGAGTTTCATAGGGAGAACATGCTGACGAAGGGTCCCGACCCCAAATGTCATCAATCCTTGTTCCCCAGAGATGCTGCATGACCCGCAGAGTCACTCCAGTGATTTGTCTATTTGTTTACATTAAACAAACATAGAAACATAGAAAATAGCTACCATTCAGCCCTTTGAGCCAGCACCGCCATTCAATATAAACTTGGCTAATCATCCAAAATCCTCCCATTCCTGCTTTCCCAACACATCCCTTGATTCCGTTAGCCCTAAGAGCTAAATCTAACTCTCTAAGAAAACTCAGCCTTAATTCTAAGCCACTGGTTTCTCAATAAGTCGAGACAGCTAGAGTAGTAATGATCAAGTTACAAGTACAGTTGAAGTTCAGTTTAGTTTATTGTCACGTGTACCGAGGTACCGTGAAAAGCTCTAGTTGCCTACTAACCAGTCAGCGGAAAAACAATACATGATTAAAAACAAGCCATTCACAGAGTAGAGATACATGATGAAAGGAATAATGTGAATAACGTTTAGTGCAAGACACTGTCCAATAAAGTCTGATCAAAGATAAATCGAGGGTCTCGAATGGAGTAGCTAGTAGCACGGGACTGCTCTCCAATTTGTGTAAGGATGGTTTATTTGCCTGATAACAGCTGGGATGAAACAGTCCCGGAATCTGGAGGTTCTGGAATTCAGAATTCTTGTCCCGAAACCTTGTCTGTAAGCAGAAATGTCCCAGAAAGCTGTGTAAGAAGGAACTGCAGAAGCTTGTTTAAACCAAAGGTAGACACAAAAAGCTGGAGTAACTCAGGCAGCACCTCTGGATGTTCTGAAGAAAGGTCTCGACCCGAAAACATCACCCATTCCTTCTCTCCAGAGATGCTGCCTGTCCCGCTGTTTGTCTCTATCTTCAGTTTAAACCAGCATCTGCAGTTCCTTCCTACACAGTATAACTTCGATATCAGCTTACAGCCTGGCACCTTGTGCAGATTGTAATAGTTGGGTGTTCCTCAGCTGGTCATTCAGAAATAGTTAGTCACGTTCTTACTTTGCTCTCTGCCCTGCTTCTCTCAACTTAATTACAGGTACGGCTAGTCTGGGTGAAGAAGAGTCTCTACCTGAAACGTCACTCATTCCTTCTCTCCAGAGATGCTGCCTGTCCCTTTGAGTTATTCCAACATTCTGTGTCTAATTATGACCTGTCAGTTTCAAAATAGCCCTTGCCTTTCTTTTGGAAATTATGAAGATTGGTTAAGATTATCAATAAGCACAACAGCTGTTATTAGGCATCTGAATCATCCTACCACAACTAGAGAGCAGACCTGAACTATCATCCACCTCATTGGTGACTTTCAGACTATCCTTGATTGGACTTTACTGGCTTTGCCTTGCAATAAATTTTATTCCCATATCATGAATCCCGACAATGTAAGCGGCTCGATTGTAATCACATACCATCTATCCACTGACTGGTTCGTAGGCAACCAAAGCTTTTCACTGTACCTTGTTACACGTGACAATAAACTAAACTGGAAACCGAGAACAGTTTAACAAAAATCGAACAAGGGAAAAAAAAATCAATTCATTGACTATTGTGGTAGATTGGCCACAAAGAAATACGGGTTAAAATCAAGTGAAAACAATGCAGAAATTCAGTTACAAACAAAACATTTGTTACTTAAAAATGCATGCTTTTGTCCATTGAATTGAAATATCCAGTGAAAATCTTACTTAAACGGTGGGGAAGTTGAAGCGTATTGTGTTGGTTGTGGGAATCGAAACATCCTTTTCCTTCCCAAGGCTGTCTCCAAGAACAAGTCAGGTGCAACTGTCCGGAGGGTGGGCAGTTTGTTCTGTCTCCTAGTTCATTCTTCTGCTTGTGCCGCCGAGACGACTGCTTATGTATTGGAAAGTCCCCTCCCGCCCCCTCACTCTCTCTCTCTCTCTCTGCTGTCTTGGTCACTGCTCTAATGAGCAACTAAACTTCCTGTTCATCTGATCTGCTGCCAAGGTCTACGCAGGCAGTGAGGCAGCATGAGTGGAATGTGTAGGACGGAACTGCAGACGCTGGTTTAAACTGAAGATAGACACAAAAAAGCTGGAGTGACTCAGCGGGACAGGCAGCTTCTCTGGAGAGAAGGAATGGCTGACGTTTTCGGGTCGAGACCCTTCTTCGGACTGTCTTTCGAATGTGGAAGTAAGCCGGAGCTAACGCAGGAAACCCACAAAACCTCAGGGAGTGTGCAGGGATGCTGCCCATTATCTGCCCTGGATAGACACAAAGTGCTGGAGTAAAGGACCTGTCCTGCTTTCACGACCTAATTCACAACCTTTTTTACTTGTGGACATTTTTCATCATGCTAGAAAAAACGACCCGATCTACTTGATGCCTCGAGTATCTACGACTACCATCATGACCTCCTATGACCTACCTCCGACCTGCTACTACCTGCTACGACGACTATGCTACGAGTTTGAATCAGGGGCAAACTCAGCTGAGGTCGTGAATTAGGTCGTGAAAGTGTGACACGCCCTTAACTCAGCGGCTCACAGTGAAATGTTTTGCCTACCCAAGGTATGCAAAGAGTCACTGTATATAGGGTGCCTAGAAAGTTACAAAATATTTCATTTCAACACAAAATATTTTTGACACGTTCCATTTGTGGTGCCACTTAGTTCTGGGTGGTCCCCCCACACCGGGTCCTCCTTTGTAGGTAGACAAAAATGCTGGAGAAACAGCAGGACAGGCAGTATCTAGAGAGAAGGAATGGGTGACGTTTCGGGTCAAGACCCTTCTTCAGACTGATGTGGGGGAGGGAAAGGAAGAGGCGGAGACAGTAGGCTGTGGTGGAGCTGGGAAGGGGAGGGGAAGGAGGGAGAAAGCAAGGACTACCTGAAAATTGTGAAGCCAATGTTCGTACCGCTGGGGTGCAAACTACCCAGGCGAAATATGAGGTGTTCCTCCAATTTGCGGTGGGACTCACTCTGGCCATGGAGAAGGCCCAGGACAGAAAGGTTTGGATTTGGAATGGGAGGAGGAGTTGAAGTGCTGAGCCACCGGGAGATCAGGTTGTTTATTGCGAACTGAGCGGTGGTGTTGGGCGAAGCGATCGTCAAGCCTGCGCATGGTCTCACCGATGTAGAGAAGTTGGCACCTGCTTTGTTCTCCCTCTCATTGGTCCCCCCATGCCAGGTTCTCCTTTGTTTTCCCTTCATTTATTCATTCATTCATTCATTCATCATTCATTCCTTCCTTCCTTCCTCCATTCATTCATTTAGTTCCACCTGCCTGCATTTGACCCATATCCATCTATAACCATATAACCATATAACAAATACAGCATGGAAACAGGCCATCTCGGTCCTTCAAGTCCGCGCCGAACAACTCTTTTCCCTTAGTCCCACCTGCCTGCACTCATACCATAACCCTCCATACCCTTCTCATCCATATGCCTATCCAATTTATTTTTAAATGATACCAACGAACCTGCCGCCACCACTTCCACTGGAAGCTCATTCCACACCGCTACTACTCTCTGCGTAAAGTTCCCACTCATGTTACCCCTAAACTTCTGTCCCTTAAATCTAAAGTCATGTCCTCTTGTTTGAATCTTCCCTATTCTCAAAGGGAAAAGCTTGTCCACATCAACTCTGTCTATCCCTCTCATCATTTTAAAGACCTCTATCAAGTCCCCCCTTAACCTTCTGCACTCCAGAGAATAAAGACCCAACTTATTCAACCTATCTCTGTTACTTAGCTGTTGAAACCCAGGCAACATTCTAGTAAATCTCCTCTGTACCCTCTCTATTTTGTTGACATCCTTCCTATAATTGGGCGACCAAAATGGTACACCATACTCCAGATTTGGTCTCACCAATGCCTTGTACAATTTTAACACTACATCCCAGCTTCTATACTCAATGCTCTGATTTATAAAGGCTAGCATACCAAAAGCTTTCTTTACCACCCTATGTATATGAGATTCCACCTTCAAGGAACTATGCACGGTTATCCCCAAATCCCTCTGTTCAACTGTATTCTTCAATTCCCTACCATTTACCATGTACGTCCTATTTTGATTTGTCCTGCCAAGGTGTAGCACCTCATATTTATCAGCATTAAACTCCATCTGCCATCTTTCAGCCATTTTTCCAACTGGCCTAAATCACTCTGTAGACTTTGGAAATCCTCTTCATTATCCACAACACCCCCTATCTTGGTATCATCTGCATACTTACTGATCCAATTTACCACCCCTTCATCCAGATCATTGATGTACATGACAAACAACAAAGGACCCAACACAGATCCCTGAGGCACCCCACTAGTCACCTGCCTCCAACCCGACAAACAGCCATCCACCATTACCCTCTGGCTTCTCCCATAAGTCCACTGTTGAATCCATCTTGCTATTCCTGCATTTATACCCAACAGTTGAACCTTCTTAACCAACCTTCCATGAGGAACATTGTCAAAGGCCTTACTAAAATCCATATAGACAACATCCACTGCTTTACCCTCGTCAATTTCCCTAGTAACCTCTTCAAAAAATTCAAGAAGATTAGTCAAACATGACCTTCCAGGCATAAATCCATGTTGACTGTTCCTAATTAAACCCTGTTTATCCAGATGCTTATATATATTATCTCTAAGTATCTTTTCCATTAATTTGTCCACCACTGAAGTCAAACTAAACGGTCTATAATTGCTAGGTTTACTTTTAGAACCCTTTTTAAATAATGGAACAACATGCACAGTATGCCAATCCTCGGGGACTATTCCCGTTTCCAATGACATTTGAAATATTTCTGTCATAGCCCCGGCTATTTCTACACTAACTTCCCTCAATGTCCTAGGGAATATCCTGTCAGGACCTGGAGACTTATCCACTTTTATATTTTTCAAAAGTGTCAGTACTTCTTTTACTTTGAAACTCATAGTATCCATAGCTACTCTACTAGTTTTCCTTACCTCACATAATTCAATATCCTTCTCCTTGGTGAATACCGAAGAAAAGAAATTGTTCAATATCTCCCCCATCTCTTTTGGCTCTGCAGATAGCTGTCCACTCGGTCTCTCCAATGGACCAATTTTATCCCTTGTTATCCTTTTGCTATTAATAAAGCTGTAGAAACCCTTTGGATTTACTTTCACCTTACTTGCCAAAGCAACCTCATATCTTCTTTTAGCTTTTCTAATTTCTTTCTTAAGATTCTTTTTACATTCCTTATACTCCTCAAGCACCTCATTTACTTCATGCTGCCTATAATTATTGTAGTTCTCCCTCTTTTTCCGAACAAGATGTCCAATTCCCCTTGAAAACCAGGGCTCTTTCCAATTTTTACTGGTTCCTTTCAACCGAACAGGAACATAAAGATTCTGTACTCTTAAAATTTCCCCTTTAAATGTCCTCCATTTCTCTTCTACATCTTTCCCATAAAATAAAATGTCCCAGTTCACTCCTTTTAAATCATCTCGCATCTCATTAAAGTTAGCCTTTCTCCAATCAAAAATCTCAACCCTAGGCCCAGTTCTGTCCTTCTCCATAATTATATTGAAACTAATGGTATTGTGATCACTGGACCCAAAGTGCTCCCCAATGCATACCTCTGCCACCTGTCCCGTCTCATTTCCTAACAGGAGGTCCAGCACTGCCCCTCCTCTAGTAGGCACCTCTGTGTATTGCTGCAAAAAACTATCCTGCACACATTTTACAAACTCCAAACCATCCAGCCCATTTACAGAATGTGTTTCCCAGTCTATTTTTGGAAAATTAAAATCTCCCACAATCACTACCTTGTGCTTACTACTAATATCTGCTATCTCCTTACATATTTGCTCTTCCAATTCTCGTTCCCCATTTGGCGGTCTATAATATACCCCTATAAGTGTTGCTACACCTTTCCCACTTCTAAGTTCCACCCAAATAGCCTCCCTAGATGAGCCCTCCAATCTATCCTGCCAAAGCACTGCTGTAATATCTTCCCTAGCAATGCAACACCTCCACCTCTTGCCCCTCCAATTCTATCACACCTAAAGCAACAAAATCCTGGAATATTTAGTTTCCAATCACAGCCCTCCTTCAACCATGTTTCACTGATTGCCACAACATCATACTTCCAGGTGTCTATCCAGACTCTAAGCTCATCCACTCACTCGTTCATCCTCTGCCCCTTGCCCTTCCTTAGCGTGACCCACATGTCTCTCTCCTGTGGTTTTGGAGTGACCACCTCCCTATAACTCTCCTCTATCACCTCTTCACTCTCCCTGACCAGGCAGAGGTCATCGAGCTGCTGCTCCAGGGTCCTAATACGGTCCCTTAGGAGCCCCATCTCTCTGCACCTGATGCAGATGTGGACGTCAAGAGGGCCGTCCGACACCATGACCTCCCACATCTGACATGCAGTACAGTACACTGCTCTGACTGACATTGTCTCGCCTTACCCTGGATCCGATACCAGTATAATATAATAGAAACTGCTGTGAGAAATCAGCAGGTATCTGACAAACAGCTGCTCCCTCTTGACCTTTAACCTACACCTTTATTATACAAACCAAAAGCACTGTACCTTTACTAAAACACTGTACCTTTACTAAACCACTGTACCTTTACTAACCCACTGTACCTTTACTAAAACACTGTACCTTTACTAAAACACTGTACCTTTACTATCCCACTGTACCTTTACTAACCCACTGTACCTTTACTAAAACACTGTACCTTTACTAACCCACTGTACCTTTACTAACGCACTGTACCTTTACTATCCCACTGTACCTTTACTAACCCACTGTACCTTTACTCACCCACTGTACCTTTAACCAGAAAGCAGAAATACTAACCACAGATTGCACCCAATCAGCTGCTTCCTCTAGTCTGCTTCCACCAATCAGCGGCTTCCTCCAGAAACCTCCCTATTCAGTATGGAATGTTCCGGATGTCGGTAAGCCCCTGACCCTCCTCCACTCGCTCCAACGGTCCCGGGCCTCTGCGAAAACAAGCCCCGCGCTGGATTTATCTACTCACTGCCCCTGACCCTCCTCCACTCACTCCAACGGTCCCGGGCCTCTGACTCTGATCTAAGTACCTGTCTAAATGTTTCTTAAATATTGCAATAGTACCTGCCTCCACCACCAACTTTGGAAGATTGTTCCATACACCTACCACGCTTTGCGTAACAAAAGTTACCCCACAGGTTCCCATCAAATCTATCTCCCCTCACCTTAAACCTACGTCCTCTGGTTCCCGATTCCCTTATTCTTTTTCACATTATTTTTCTTTCTTTCTTCTTTATTGAACCAAGCACATCTTCTTCTCTTTCTTTTTCACCTCTTCCCTGGGATCAGGATACTTTCTGGGGTGGAAGATTGCAACCTTCACGTGGTTTGACTAATGCCATTAACTCGACGTGCACAAACGGAAGATCAAATAGAACAAGTTGTCCTACAACTTTAGGCCGTGCAAGCCACATGAAAGAAGAAGAAGGATACTTGCTCACCATTTCCGGGGGATAGGGGTACCTGTGCACTGTGGACAGCTTGATTTCAATCATGTATTGTAATTGTAATCAATGGGCTGCACGGTGGCACAGTGGTAGAGTTGCTGCCTTACAGTGCTCACAGCTAAGAGGAAACCTCACGCCTAGACCTAAATTATATTTTTTACAGACTGCAGCATACTCAGCACTTTCTCAACACCAACTTCTTTCATTTCCTTACTCTGTCAAGGGAGTGAGGGTTTTATTGTCGTCATGTCCCCAAAACTGAATAATAAAATTCCTACGTGCTGCAGCGCAACCCAATGAGTAATACTCTGTAAGCACCAGAATAAATAACAGAAATAGAGGTTATGGAGGTTCGGCCCAACTTGCCCACACCAGCCAACCTGCCCCATCTACAATAGTCCCACCAGCCGGCATTTGCCCCATCTCTCTCTAAACATATATATAAATATATGTGTGTGCGTATATATTACTATATATATATACTAATATACTATATATATATATAATACAGTGGCTTGTAAAAGTTTTCATACCCCTTGAACTTTTCCACATTTTGTCACATTACAACCACAAATGTATTATATTGGGATTTTATGTGATAGACCAACACAAAGTGGCGCATAACTGTGAAGTGGAAAGAAAATGATACATGGTTTTCAAATTTTTTTACAAATAAAAAAACTGAAAAGTGTGGCGTGCAAAAGTATTCAGCCCCCTTTACTCTGATACCCCTAAATAAAATCCAGTGCAGCCAATTGCCTTCAGAAGTCACCTAATTAGTAAATAGAGTCCACTTGTGTGTAATCTAATCTCGGTAATAAATACAGCTGTTCGGCAAAGGACTCAGAGGTTTGTTAGAGAACATTAGTGAACAAACAGCATCATGAAGCCCAAGGAACACACCAGACAGGTCAGGGATAAAGTTGTGGAGAAGTTTAAAGCAGGGTTAGGTTATAAAAAAGATCCCAAGCTTTGAACATCTCACAGAGCACTGTTCAATCTATCACCCGAAATTGGAAAGAGTATGGCACAACTGCAAACCTACCAAGACATGGCCGTCCACCTAAACTGACAGGCCGGGCAAGGAGAGCATTGATCAGAGAAGCAGCCAAGAGGCCTATGGTAACTGGAGGAGCTGCAGAAATCCACAGGTCAGATGGGAGAATCTGTCCACAGGACAACTATTAGTCGTGCACTCCACAAATCGGGCCTTTATGGAAGAGTGGCAAGAAGAAAGCCATTGTTGAAACAAAGCCATAAGAAGTCCCATTTGTAGTTTTCCACAAGCCATGTGGGGGACACAGCAAACATGTGGAGGAAGGTGCTCTGGTCTGATGAAACCAAAATTGAAGTTTTTGGCCTAAATGCAAAATGCTATGTGTGATGGAAAACTAACACTGCACATCACCCTGAACACACCATCCCCACTGTGAAACATGGTGGTGGCAGCATCATGCTGTTGGGATGCTTTTCTTCAGTAAGGACAAGGAAGCTGGTCAGAGTTGATGGGAATATGGATGGAGCCAAATACAGGGCAATCTTGGAAGAAAACCTGTTAGAGTCTGCAAAAGACTTGAGGCTGGGGCGGAGGTTCACCTTCCAGCAGGACAACGACCCTAAACATACAGCCAGAGTTACAATGGAATGGTTTAGATCAAAGCATATTCATGTGTTAGAATGGCCCAGTCAAAGTCCAGACCTAAATCCAATTGAGAATCTCTGACAAGACTTGAAAATTGCTGTTCACAGACGCTCTCCATCCAATCTGACTGAGCTTGAGCATAATTTGCAAAGAAGAATGGGCAAAAATGTCAGTCTCTAGATGTGCAAAGCTGATAGAGACATACCTCAAAAGACTTGCAGCTGTAATTGCAGCGAAAGGTGGTTCTACAAAGTATTGACTCAGGGGGGCTGAATACTTTTGCACGCCACACTTTTCAGTTTTTTATTTGTAATAAAAGTTGGAAACCATGTATGATTTTCCTTCCACTTCACAATTATGCACCATTTTGTGTTGGTCTATCACATAAAATCCCAATAAAATACATTTACGTTTGTGGTTGTAACGTGACAAAATGTGGAAAAGTTCAAGGGGTATGAAAACTTTTGCAAGCCACTGTATGTGTGTGTGTATTACTATGTATCTAATATAGTGTATATATATATATATATGTGTAGAACAGTAATATATTGGTATATTCAGTAATATACACATGAACAGGATGTGGGAGGGTTGCCAGGCCCGGTGCCATTTTTAGATTGCCATTTTGACCTAATACTTCCGTGTGTACATGACTGGCGTCACAACGGGGACACAACGGGCCCACGGGCCGTCTTGTTACAATTAAAAGTCTGATGGTTGTCGGGAAGTAGCTGTTCCTGAATCTGGATGTTACATTTTCCAGGCACCTGTAGCCACTTCCCGATGGCAGGGGTGGAATGAGAGCGTGGTCAGGGTGATTGTGGTCTGCTTGAGGCTGGTGGCTTCCCTTTTTTGAGGCAGTGACCTCTGCTGATCCCTTTGATGGTGGGGAGGTCAGTAATGGAATTGAATAGGAATACTTTATGGTCACATGTGACTAGGCACAGTGAAATTCTTTGCCGCATACCCAATGTACAATGAACCAGGCAGTGGACACCATTTTTTACAACCCTGTGGTTACCTGGGTATCCGAGTTAAGGGCCTGCCCTACTTGGACGACCTAATCGACGTGTTTAGAAGACCCTAGACGAGTTGAAAAAAATGTCAAGGTCGTGTTGACTCGCCGAAGTAAAACATCTCCTACGACTATGTCTACGACCTCCTACAACCCCCCTCAACCTCACTTCACACCTAAGACTAACTACAAGTGTAAAATGATCACATGATAAAATGATGTCATGTTTGCATTTTTTTTCTCGGGCCAGTTACTGACTTACGACTACCATCACGACCTACTACGACCTACCTACAACCTACCTACGAGTAACAAATATCAATTTTTTCCATGCCAACCTTTTTTTTACTTGTGGGCATTTCTTATCAGGCTGGAAAAAATGCCATGACCTACATGAGGCCACAAGTATGCGGGGACCGCTCACGAGCATAAGGAAGAGCTACGAATACCTCCAACAACCTCCTACGACCTCGTGGCGACCATGCTGCGTGTATGAGTCAAGGGCAAACTCGGCAGAGTCGGCCAATTAGGTCGTGAAAGTGGGACAGGGGCTTTACCAAACCAAGCCGTGTCTTAACATTCTCCTTCAAGTATATGTTCGGAAAAACATGACCTTTTAGCCCAAAGGCAATCTCCATTCGTTCAACAGCAACAGCAATTGAATGAAAGAGAAGGGTCTTGGACCAAAACGTCACCTAATCCTTTTCGCCAGAGTTGCTGCCTGACCCGCTGAGTAACTCCAGAATTTTGTGTCCATCTTTTTTCTGAAAGAGATTCTTGGTGTCATATTTGAAACTGAGTTGAGTTTCAAACTTTATATCTGTTCACTTGTACAATTTCACTTGATTCATCTGATCTACTGCTCAACCATAGTTTACTAACCCTGTATTCATCACTCACTCATATTCTTATCTTGCTGAATTACATTGGCACTGATAAGTTTTCAAGAGAGAGTTATGTTTAGCTCTTGGGGCTAAAGAAATCAATGGATATGGGAAAAAGCAGGAACGGGTACTGATTTTAGATGATCATCCATGATCATATTGAATGGCGGTGTTGGCTCAAAGGGCCGAATGGCCCATGCCTGCACCTATTTTTTTATGTTTCTATGTTTTACTTATGTTTTAACCCCTGGGCTATTTTCTCACCGTATGTCATGTTGTCACTTGCGGGCGGAGCACCAAGGCAAATTCCTTGTATGTGAATACTTGGCCAATAAACTCATTAATTCATTCATTCATTCATTGGCGTGCCTCATCTTGCTCCTTCACTGTAATTTCCTTTAGGTCTATGCTTTTAGTTTGTTAGTTTGAGGGATGCAGTGCAGAAGCAGGCCCTTCGGCCCACCGAATCCGCACCAACAAGCGATCCACGCACATTAACACTACCCTACACACACTAGGGACAAGCTTACATTTTACAATTATACCAAGCCAATTAATCTACAATCGTATACGTCCTTAGAGTATGGGGGGAAACCGAAGATCTCTGAGAAAACCCATGCAGGTCACAGGAGAATGTACAAACTCTGTACAGACAAGCACCCATAGTCTGGATCGAACCCGGGTCTCTGGCGCTGTAAGGAAGTAGCTCTACTGCTCCGCCACCATGCAGCCATGTCTCAAATCTGTGTTTCTCGAATTATTGGAAAAACATAATCTTTAAATGTAATTGGTTTACTATCAGCAACCGTACATTCAGGTATTAGGTTCCCAGTCTCCATGAAACATCCCCCCTCTCTAGATCTGTTTTTGCCCATCTCTAAATCTGTAAACCAGCATTTACAGGTCCTTGTTTCTACAAATAGGAAACAGGAGTTTAACATGTACCCATTGAGACTGCTCAATCGAACTGCACCACCTTTTAACTTCAGAGAGCGTCCCAGTACCCTATCTCACAGCTCCAGTGACCTGAGTACAATTCTGGCCTGTGTGCGGTTTGCATGGTCTGCCTGTAACCACGTGGATTTTTTCTGGGTACTCATAAATTCGTAGAGTCATAGAGTGTGGAATCTTGCCCACATTGACCAACATGTCCCTTCTACACTAATCCCATCTGCCTGCATTTGGCCCATATCTCTCTAAACCTATCCTGACCATGTACCTGCCTAATTGTTTCCTAAACATTGCCTCAACTGGCAGCTAGGCCATACACCCACCACCCTTTGTGTGAAAAAGTTACCCCTCAGATTCCTATTAAATCTTTCCCCCTTCACATTAAACCTATGTCCTCTGGTTCTCCATTCCCTTACTCTGGGCAAGTGAGTCTGTGTGTCTACCCGATCTATTCCTCTCATGATTTTATACTCCTTCAATTCTAAGTTGTGAAATTTCAGTTTGTTTGTTTTGAGCTGAAGGAAAGATTTGTTGCTCTGATAAAAGACAATATCTTTCTTTAGACTTTAGAGATACAGCTTGGAAACAGGCCCTTCGGCCCATCAAGTCCATGCCGGCCAGCACTATCCTACGCACTAGGGACAATTTACAATTTTCAGAAGCCAATTAACCAACAAAGCTGTACTTCTTCGGAATGTTCAGACTCGGGATCAGCTTCTTCCCCACAGCCATCACACTATTAAACACTACTTCAAACAAACTATGAACTATAACAACCTATTGCACTTTATCTGTTTACTAATGTGTGTATATATATATATATATTCTATGGTATATGGACACACTGATCTGATCTGGACTTATGACTACAATATCCTGTTGTGCTGCAGCAAGCAAGAATTTCATTGTCCTATCTGGGACACATGACAATAAACTCTCTTGACTTGATGTGGAGGGAAACCGGAACACTCGAACAAAAACCCATGTAGGTCACGGCGAGAATGTAACAAACTCCATACAGACAAAGCCCCCTTAGTCAGGTTCGAACCTGTGACTCTGGCGCTGTAAAGCCGCATCTCCACCGCTGCGCCACCATTCCGCTGACTAAATTTATTTCATTTGTCTTAGAGCAGAAGGAATGATTCATTGCTTTAATAAAAGCTAATATCTTTCTTATTCAGCCCTCAATAACTGGCTAAAGTTGCGGTCCTTTGCTTAAATTTTGCTACTTCGAATATTTTCCAACCTGCTGCACAATTTCATGTCGTGTGACAAATGATTCACTTAAATGGGGAAACATCTCTTGCTTGGATATTTTTAGCTGCTGTGCAAATACATTTCTGCACCAGCTTCCGAAAAGAAGGTCTAATACTGGAATGCAATCAGCCTTGTCGTAATCATTATCATCAAATGCCGTTTCTTTGAAAGAAGTTTTCAAGTAATTCCAATGATTGATTAATTATTGAATATTAATTGTTTTTTCTGTAGCCACCTCTATGCAGAAGCCTAATGATCTTTTGACTTGAAGAGTGTTAAAAGACATAATTCAAGGCACACCAATTATTAATGATTTCTGAAACAATGTCAAATTATAACCATATAACCATATAACAATTACAGCACGGAAACAGGCCTTCTCGGCCCTTTCAGTCCGTGCCGACCATTTATTTTTCCCTAGTCCCATCTACCTGCACTCAGACCATACCCCTCCATTCCCTTCCCGTCCATATACCTATCCACTTTACTTTTAAAAGTGTCAAATTATTATCAGATTGGATCATCAATACTGACCAGGAGCTCCTTAGTTTAGTTTAGTTTAGTTTTGTTCAAAGACACGGCGCGGTTCGTCCCACTGAGTCCGCGCCGACCAGCGATCCCCGCACATTAACGCTATCCTGCACACACTAGGGACAACTTACAATCATTCCAAGCCAACTAACCTACAAACCTGTGCATCTTTGGAGTGTGCGAGGAAACCGGAGATCTCGGAGAAAACCCGCGCAGGTCACGGGGAGAATGTACAAACTCCGTACAGACAGCACCTGTAGTCAGTATTGAACCAGGGTCTCTGCTACTGCAAGGCAGCAACTCTACCGCTGTGCCAACCTGCCCCCCTAGTTAGCTTAGTTCATTATTGACACGTTCCAAGGTACAGTGAAAAGCTTTTGTTTGCATGCTATCAAGGCAAGGAAAAGACTATCTATGAATAAATCAGCCATCCACAGATAAAAGATAAAGGGTATAACATTTAGTGTAAGATTTAATATTGAAATCCGATAAAGTTACATTAAAAATAGTACAAAGGTCTCCAATGCGGTAGATCGGTGGTCAGGACTGCTCTCGAGCTGATGAGAGGACCGTTCAGTTGCCTGATAATTCAGGTATAGAATTCAGGTTCAGGAATGATTCAGGTATAAAATTAAATGCACCCCAATCCAACTTGACCCAGCTAATCTGAACTCAAGTACAAAGCCTTGACTTTGTATCTAGCCAACAATGGCCAGCAGTGGACCTACCAGGCACCACCCATTCCTGAGGTCATTTGTGGCTTGGCTGATTGGTCCTGGTCTCTTCTTACCTCCAGCTCTTCAACTCCCACACCCCACACCCCCCACTTTTAGTCTGACCCAAAACGTCACCCATTCTTTTTCTCCAGAGATGCTGCCTGACCCACTGAGTTACTCCAGCACTTTGTGACTATATTTAATGTAAACCAGCATCTGCAGTTCTTTGTTTCTACAAGAACAGAAGGTACTTGTGATACTGCTCATAGTCATCATAGAGCGTGGAAACAGGCCCTTCAGCCCAACTTGCTCACACCCACCAACATGTCCCAACTGTCTGCGTTTGGCCCATATCCCTCTATACCTGTCCTATCCATGTACCTCTCTAAATGTTTCTAAACATTGCAACAGTCCTTGTCCCAACTACTTCCACTAGCAGCTTGTTCCATGCCCCCACCATCCTTAATCAGAATCAGAATCAGACTATATTCGCCAAGTATCTTTTGCAACATATGTGGAATTTCATTGGCCAGGTCAGTCATTCAATTAAAAGTAACAGATCACATCAAAAACACATTTGAACATGAACATCCACCACAGTGACTCCTGCACATTCCTCACTGCGATGGAAAGCGAAATAAAGTTCAAGTCCTTCCCTTAGTTCTTCCTCGGTCGTGGGCCTCGAGCCCTCCGTTGCCAGCGGCGTTTGTGCCCTCTGCGTCGAGGCGATCTGCTCCCGCATCGGGGGGATGTCAGCTCTCCCGCGCCAGGCGATCGAACCTCGCGTCGAGGCTGGTGAACCTTCTGCGACATTGGAGGTCCCGACTCGGCCTCACCCGAGACTGCGAGCTTGATGTTAAAAACCGCGGTGGCCGCGGTGGGAGCAATCCCAGGCAAGGGATCAGCTCCGATGTTAAGTCCGCACCCCGTGGTGGGGCTCACGACAGTCCGAGGAGGCTTCCAGCCCCATCGATGGAAGGTCGCAGAGCCTGGAGAATGCGATCCGAAAATGAATCACATCTCCGGGAAGGTAAGAACCTGAAAAAAAGTTTCCCCTAATCTCCCACCCCCCTCCCCCAACATAAAACAAACCGAAGAACTTTAAAAACAAAACTTTTAACAAACTAAAAAATAACAAAAAGAATGAAAAAACGCACAGACTGCCGGCAGGGCAGCCATCTCCCCGGCGCCCCTCGTGGTCTTTATGTGAAAAAGTTACCCGTCAGGTTCCTATTAAATCTTTCCCCCTTCATGTTAAACCTGTATCCACTGGTTCTCCGATCCCCCTACTCTGGGCAAGACACTCTGTGCATCCACCCAATCTTTTTCTCTCATGAGTCCCAGCCTTCTCAACCTCTCCCCATAGCTCAGACCCTCAAGTCCTGGCAATATCCTCGGAAATCTTCTCTGAAACCCTTTCCAACTTGGCCAACTATTTCCTCTCGACCCGAAAAGTTGCCCATTCCTTCTCGCCAGAGATGCTGCCTCACCCGCTGAGTTACTCCAGCAATTTGTGTCTATCAACATATTTCCTGTAACATGGTGGTAACAAAAGTGTCAGGTCACAAATAAGGTCCTGAGTTAGCTTAGAGCGGTTGTGGTCCAAATATAACTCTAAGCCGAATGTTGTAACACTATAATAACACAATAATAATCACTTGACTTGATCTGAAGAAACCAAAACATTGGGTGGTCGGATTCTAATCTACACAACATGGACTCACTTGTAAATATATTAATGCATTTCGTTGTCTCTGTACTGTACACTGACAATGACAATTAAAATTGAATCTGAATCTGAATCTGATATCCTCCAAGTACGAAACTACCAAAGCCCTCAACATACATATATATAGTATATGGGCAAATGTGGGTCAGGATATGGTTTTTGATTTGCATGCAGCAAAAATTATTTGCCATTGCAGTTAAATTGCATCTGGGTGTGTTTGTGCAAACATTGTTAGCACCTAACAACCTCGGGGAAATTAATATGGGCAATGAGCGCTGTGTCGTAAACAGCCTCAAATTAACTCAAGATCCATTTTGTGCATAATATGCCATTTAATTTGTTGAAAAGAAGCACAGAATACAGGGCGGCACGGTGGCGTAGCGGTAGAGTTGCTGCCTTACAGCACCGGAGACTACCCCATTACGGGTGCTGTCTGTACAGAGTTTGTACGTTCTACCTGTGACCACACTCCAAAGATGTACAGGTTTGTAGGTTTTAAGAAGGAACTGCAAATGCTGGAAAATCGAAGGTAGACAAAAGTGCTGGAGAAACTCAGCGGGTGCAGCAGCATCTATGGAGCGACGGAAAAAGGCAGCGTTTCGGGCCCAAACACTTCTTCAGAATGATGTAGGGTGGGTCGTGGGGGGGGGGGGGGGGGGGGGGGGGTGGCATGGAGAAGAAAGGAGAAAGGCAGAGGAGGAGTCAGAGGGCTGAGGGAGAGCTGAGAAGGGGAGGAGACAGTAAGGGCTACAGGAAATTGGCAAAGTCGATGTTCAAGCCACTAGGGTGCAGACTGCCCAAGCGGAATATGAGGAGCTGCTCCTCCAATTTCCGGTGGTGCTCACTCTGGCCATGGAGGAGGCCCAGGACATAAAATTTGGATTCGGAATGGGAGGGAGAGTTGAAGTGCTGAGCCACAGGGAGATCAGGTTGGTTAATGCGGACCGAGCAGAGGTGTTCGGCGAAATTATCGCCAAGCCTATGCTCACTGATGTAGATCAACTGACATCTCTGAATGGAAAAATTCTAAACTGATAAAAATATCATTTTAAATGATCATTACAGTACCACAGCGGTGGAGTTGCTGTCTTACAGTCAGAAGAAAGGTCCCAACTCGAAACATCACCTAACCATATTCTCCATTGGTGTTGCCCGACCTGTTGTGTTACTCCCCGGCACTTTCAGTTTTTTTGCGTGCTAACCAGCCAGCGGAAAGACAATAGATGATTACAATCGAGCTATTCACTGTGTATAGCCTACATGACACAGGAATATTGTTTAGTGCAAGGTAAAGCCAGTAAAGTTTGATCAAAGATGATCCGATGGTAGTTCAGGACCGAGTAGGAAGGAACTGCACACGCTGGTATAAACCAGAGATAGCCACAAAAAAACTGGTTTAGCTTAGCGGGTCAGACAGCATCTCTGGAGAAAAGGAATATGTGCTCTCTGGTTGCGGCAGGATGGTGCAGTTGCTTGATAACAGCTGGGAAGAAACTGTCCCTGAATCTGGAGGTACGCGTTATCATCAAACCTCTGCACCTTTGTATCTTTTGTTTGTAAACCAGCATCTGCAGTTCCTTGTGTAACAGTGAAACACACTTGACAATAGACAATAGACAAAAGGTGCAGGAGTAGGCCATTCGGCCCTTCGAGTCAGCACCGCCATTCAATGTGATCATGGCTGATCATCCCCAATCAGTACCCCGTTCCTGCCTTCTCCCCATATCCCCTCACTCCACTGCCTTTAAGAGCCCTATCTAGCTCTCTCTTGAAAGTATCCAGAGAACCGGCCTCCACCGTCCTCTGAGGGAGAGAATTCCACAGACTCACAACCCTCTGTGAGAAAAAGTGTTTCCTCATCTCCGTTCTGAATGGCTTACCCCTTATTCTTAAACTGTGGACCTTGGTTGTGGCCTCCCCCAACATCGGGAACATGTTTCCTGCCTCTAGCGTGTCCAAGCCCTTAATAATCTTATATGTTTCAATAAGATATCCTCTCATCCTTCTAAACGCCAGAATATACAACCCCAACCATTTCATTCTCTCGGTATATGACATTCCCACCATCCCAGGAATTAACCTTGTAAACCTACGCTGTGCTCCCTCAATAGTAAGAATGTCCTTCCTCAAATTAGGGGACCAAAACTGCACACAATACTCCAGGTGTGGTCTCACTGGGGCTCTGTACAACTGCAGAAGGACCTCTTTGCTCCTATATTTGATTCCTCTTGTTATAAAGGCCAACATGCCATTCGCTTTCTTTACTGCCTGCTGCACCTGCATGCTTACTTTCATAGACTGATGTACAAGGACCCCCAGATCCCGTTGTACTTCCCCTTTTTCCAACTTGACGCCATTTAGATAGTAATCCGCCTTCCTGTTTTTGCTACCAAAGTGGATAACCTCACATTTATCCGCATTAAACTGCATCTGCCATGCATCTGTTCACTCCCCCAACCTGTCCAAGTCACCCTGCATTCTCATAGCATCCTCCTCACAGTTCACACTGCCACCCAGCTTTGTGTCATCTGCAAATTTGCTAATGTTACTTTGAATCCCTTCATCCAAATCATTGATGTATATTGTAAATAGCTGCGGTCCCAGCACCGAGCCTTGCGGTACCCCACTAATCACTGCCTGCCATTCTGAAAGGGACCCGTTAATCCCTACTCTTTGCTTCCTGTCTGCCAACCACTTCTCTATCCATGTCAGCACTCTACCCCCAATACCACGTGCCCTAATTTTGCCCACTAATCTCTAACCCCAATGAAACAACCATGGTTTTCTTTCTTTCTTGTATACCCGTCCTGATTTCTCGTTGGACAGCCGTGCTGTTTATTCCATGTGATGACAAGATCTGCACTCTAACCCTAGTTCTGTGACAAGACATTGTCCTGGATGCCCTTCCCTGGTGCTGTACCTATAACCCTTCCTTTTGGATTCCTTACATGGGGAAATGGATGAAAGCATTGCATATACTTCCCCAAAGGGCTTGTGAAAAGTTGTGGTTAACTTAGTTTCAATATACCCCAGATAAACACAAAATGCTGAAGTGACTCAACGGGACAGGCAGCATCTCTGGGGAAAAGGTATGGGTGACGTATCAGATCGGGACTCTTCTTCAGACATAGGTTCTTCAATATGCCCAGGGATATTCTTCAATATACCCTATTCTTAATACAATATGTAAGCATTGTCCTGATCTTATTTCTATTGATGCAGAAGGCCTCATTGAAACTTTTGCCAATTTCCTCCAGCGATCCCCACAGATCTCTATTTCGAATGCTTACTTATTTTCCTAAAATAGCTATTGAGGGTTAATTGTTTAAGAAAGAACTGCAGATGCTGGAAAAATCGGAGGTAGACATAAATGCTGGAGAAACTCAGCGGGTGAGGCAGCATCTATGGAGCAAAGGAATAGGTGACCTTTCTGGTCGAGACCCTTCTTCAGACTGATGTCGGGGGGGGGGGGGGGGGGGGTGGGTAAAAGAAAGGAAGAGTAGGCTGTGGGGGAGCTGGGAACGGAAGGGGAAGGAGGGAGAAAGCAAGGACTACCTGAAATTGGAGAAGTCAATGTTCATACCGCTAGGGTGTAAATTACCCAAGCGAAATATGAGGTGCTGCTCCTCCAATTTGCGGTGGGACTCACTCTGGCCATGGAGGAGGCCCAGGACAGAAAGGTCGGATTCCGAATGGGAGGGGGAGTTGAAGTGCTGAGCCACAGGGAGATCAGGTTGGTTAACGTGAACTGAGCGGAGGTATTGGGCGAAGCGATCGCCAAGCCTGCGCTTGGTCTCACCGATGTAGAGCAGTTGACACCTAGAGCAGCGGATGCAAGAGACGAGGTTGGAGGAGGTGTAGGTGAACCTCTGCCTCACCTGGAAAGACCGCTTGGGTCTTTGGATGGAGTCAAGGGGGGAGGTAAAGCAACAAGTGTAGCATTTCCTATGGTTGCAAGGGAAAGTACCAGGGGAGGGGGTGGTTTGGGTGGGAAGGGACAAATTGACGAGGGAGTTACGGAGGGATCGGTCTCAGCTGAAAGCCGAAAGTTAATTAATCATTATTGGTTGGGGTGACATAGAGTTGCTGCGTTACCGCACAGAGACCCCGGTTCGATTCTGACCTCTGGTGCTGTCCGTGTAGAGTTTGTACGTTCTCCCTGTGACCGCGTGAGTTTTTTCCGGGTGCTCCGCTTTCCTCTCACACTTCAAAGACACTGAGATGTGTAGGTTAATTGTCTTTGGTTAAAAAAAAATTATACATTGTCCCTGGTGTAGGATGGTGTTGGTATACGGGATGATCAGTGCAGACTCGGTGGGCCGAAGGCCCTGTTTCCGCACTGAATCTCCAGACTCTACAGTAAAGTCTAAAGTTCAGGGTGATTTATGTCCTCCCAGTTGACTCGTGATTTTGTGATATAAATGTAGCCAAGTGTTAGTTGATAGCAGTCTCACCTCTAGATCATAAACGTGATAACGGTGCTGTTCTGAGCTGGCGCTGTGATATCAAGTGGTTCTACCTTTTAGACAGGATTCTTAGTTTAGCGTACATGCACACAGCATGGAAACAGGCCCTTCTGACCACTGATAGACACAAACATCTGTAGTAACTCGGGGGTTACACAAAAAGCTGGAGAAACTCAGCGGTTGCAGCAGCATCTAAGGAGCGAAGGAGATAGGCGACGTTTCGGGTCGAGACCCTTCTTCAGACTGGTCAGGGATCAGGGAAACGAGAGATATAGACGGTGATGTGGAGAGATAAAGAACAATGAATGAAAGATATGCAAAAAAGTATCGATGATAAAGGAAACAGGCCATTGTAAGCGGTTTGTAGTGAAAATGAGAAGCTAGTGCGACTTGGGTGGGGAAGAGATAGAGAGAGAAGGAATGCCAGGGCCCGAGGGCTGAGGGAGAGGTGGGAAGGGGAGGAGGCAGCAAGGGTTAACAGAATTGAGAAAATTCAATGTTTAAGCCCAGAGGATGCAGACTCCCCAAGCGGAATACGAGGTGCTGTTCCTCCAACTTGCGGTGTTGCTCACTCCGGCGGTGGAGGAGTCTGTAGTAACTCTAGAGCATCTCTGGAGAAAAGGTATAGGTGACATTTGGGGTCGAGACCCTTCTTCAGACTGAGAATCAGCGGAAAGGGAAATGAGAGATATAGACTGTGATGTGGTCAAGAGTCAAGAGTGTTTTATTGTTATATGTCCCACATAGAACAATGAAATTCTTACTTGCTGCTCAACAGAATATGTAAACATGGTACATTGGGAACAATATGATAAACGAGAGAGAGAAAAAAAGCTGGTGTAGCTTAGCAGATCAGAAACATATCTGGAGAAAAGGGGGGTTACACAAAAGCTGGAGAAACTCAGTGGGTGCAGCAGCATCTAAGGAGCGAAGGAGATAGGCGACGTTTTGGGTCAAGACCCTTCTTCAGACCTGGAGAAAAGGAATATGTGATGCTTCAGCACTGCTCTCTGGTTGCGGCCTGTCGTGTTACCACCCCCCACCCCTTCATCCCATATCCCCTCACTTCACTATCTTTAAGAGCCCTATCTAAATCTCTCTCTTGAAAGTATCCAGAGAACCGGCCTCCACCGCCCTCTGAGGCAGAGAATTCCACAGACTCACAACTTCAAAAAGTCAAAGTCAAAGTCAAACAGTCAAACAAACTTTATTGTCATTTAGAAATACATTGATATATGCAGTTCCAAACAAAATTACGTTGCATATGGCTCCCTGTGCAACACGATAAATTAACAGAAGGATAGGCATGGATAAAAAGGATAAAAGGATAAATAGACAATGGTCCTGAATCCCATTACATGGCATTCAGGAGTCTGACGGCTCGTGGGAAGAAGCTGTTGCAGAACCTTGATGTTCTGCTCCTTATGCTGCGATATCTTTTTCCCGAGGGCAGCAGAGTGAACAGTCCGTGATGGAGATGTGTGGGGTCTTTTATAATACTGCTGGCCTTAGACACGCAATGTTTGATTGCAATATCCCCGATTGAGGGGAGAGAGGTCCCAATGATTTTTTCCGCCGTCCTCACCACTCTCTGCACAGACTTCCAGTCGGAGGCTCTACAGTCCCCAAACCAGACAGAGATACAGCTGGTCAAAATACTCTCTATGGTGCCCCTGTAGAAAGTGGTGAGGATGGGAAGGGGGAGGTGAGCTCTTCTCATCCGGCGCAGAAAGTGCAACCGCTGCTGTGCTCTCTTAACTGTTGATGAGATGTTATTCGACCAGGTCAGACTGTTAGTGATCTGCACCCCCAGGAACTTTGTGCTACTGACCACCTCCACATCGCTGTCATTTTTCAACTTTTTCAACTTTGTGAGAAAAAGTGTTTCCTCGTCTCTGTTCTGAATGGCTTACTCCTGATTCTTAAACTGTGTGTGTGGCCCCTGGTTCTGGACTCCCCCAACATCGGGAACATGTTTCCTGCCTAAATACATTGCCCCCGGTGTAGGATGGTGTTAGTATATGGGATGATCACTGGTCAGTGCAGACTCGGTGGGCCAAAGGCCCTGTTTCTGCACTGTATCTCTAAAGTCTAAAGTTCAGGGTGACTTATGTCCTCCCAGTTGACTCGTGATTTTGTGAAATAAATGTAGCCAAGTGTTAGTTAATAGCAGTCTCACCTCTAGATCATAAACTTGATAACAGTGCTGTTCTGAGCTGGCGCTGTGATGTCAACTGGTTCTACCCTTTAGACAGGATTCTTAGTTTAGCGTACATGCACACAGCATGGAGACAGGCCCTTCAGACCACTGATAGACACAAACATCTGTAGTAACTCAGCGGGTCAGAGAGCATCTCTGGAGAAAAGGTATAGGTGACATTTCGGGTCGAGACCCTTCTTCAGACTGAGAATCAGCGGAAAGGGAAATGCGAGATATAGACTGTGATGTAGTCAAGAGTCAAGAGTGTTTTATTGTCATATGTCCCAGATTAGGGGCTAGTGGTGACAATAGATATGGGGGGAAGGCAGGCACGGGGGGATAGGGAACGATCAGTCATGATCACAATGAATGGCGGTGCAGGCTCGAAGGGCCGAATTGCCTCCTCCTGCACCTATTTTCTAAGTTTCTATGTTTCTATAGAACAATGAAATTCTTACTTGCTGCAGCACAACAGAATATGTAAACATGGTACATTATCACAGTCTAAGGATAAGGGGGAATTCCTTTAGGACCGAAATGAGGAAAACATTCTTTACACAGAGAGTGGTGAGTCTCTGGAATTCTCTGCCACAGAAGGTAGTTGAGGCCAGTTCATTGGCTATATTTAAGAGGGCGTTAGATGTGGCACTTGTGGCTAAAGGGATCAGGGGGTATGGAGAGAAGGCAGGTACGGGATACTGAGTTGGATGATCAGCCATTATCACATTGAATGGCAGTGCAGGCTCGAAGGGCCGAATGGCCTACTCCTGCACCTATTTTCTATGTTTCCATATTATAAACAATATGATAAACGAGAGAGAGAAAAAAGTTCAGTGTGTATAAATACACATACTCACAAGTACACATATATATATATATATATATACACACACATCCTCAAAAAACAAACAATAATAGTGCAATAATAATAATCTATTGTAGTTCAGAGCTTATACGAGGCTGTAGTGATGAAGAAGCCGTTCCTGAACCAGAACGTTAGAACAAATGAATTAAAGATATGCAAAGAAGTAACAATGATAAAGGAACCAGGCCACTGTTAGCTGTGTGCTAGTTGAGAATGAGTACAGACAATGAGACTCAACAAGATGATTTTGAAACAGGTACGACTTGGATGGGGGAGGCATGGAGAGAGAGGGGATGCAAGGGTTACTTGAAGCCAGAGAAAGAATTATTCATACCACTGGGTATTATGCTGCACAAGCAATATATGAGATGCTGTTTCGCCAATTTTCCATTGGCCTCAATCTGACAATGGAGGAGGCCACTGACCACTGAGTCCGTGCACAACATAGATCCCCTGTTGCACTAGTTCTACGTTATCCCACTTTCTCATTCACTCCCTACACATGAGAGGCAATTTTGCAGAGGCCAATTAACCGATAAACCCACATGTCTTTGGGATGGTGGAGGAAACCGGAGCACCCGAAAGAAACCCATGCGGTCACTGGGAGAATGTGCAAACTCCACACAGACAGCACCAGAGGTCGAATCGAACCCGGGCCTCTGGCGCATGGAGACAGCACATCCAACAGCTGTGCCTCTTTCTGCCGCCCTGTTTATCCAAGATTAAAGATCCCGAGATAGGCAGTCACGGTGGTGCAGCGGTAGAGTTGCTGCCTTATAGCAGCACCGGAGACCCGGGTTCGATCTCAATTATGGATGTTGTCTGTTAGGAGTTTCTCCCCATGACCTGCGTGGGTTTTAGAAACATAGAAACATAGAAAAATAGGTGCAGGAGTAGGCCATTCGGCCCTTCGAGCCTGCACCGCCATTCAATATGATCATGACTGATCATCCAACACAGTATCCCGTACCTGCCTTCTCTCCATACCCCCTGATCCCTTTAGCCACAAGAGCCACATCCAACTCCCTCTTGAATATAGCCAATGAACTGGCCTCAACGACCTTCCGTGGCAGAGAATTCCAGAGACTCACCACTCTCTGTGTAAAGAATGTTTTCCTCACCTCCGTCCTAAAGGAATTCCCCCTTATCCGTAGACAGTGACTTTTCTCCGAGATCTTCGGTTTCCTCCCACATTCCAAAGACGTACAGGTTTGTAGGTTAACTGGCTTGGTAAATGTAAAAATTGTCCCCAGTGGGTGTAGGCTAGTGTTAATGTGCGGGGCGGAGATCGCTGGTCGGCGTGGACTCGGTGGGCCAAAGGGCCTGTTTCCGTGCTCTCTAAACTAAACTAAATTTTAAAAAATGAAAAAGTACGGTGGTTCTCCTTGTCTTCCTGGCCGATTTTTCACTCTCCAACAAGAAATTCTTAAATTATCTCGTAAACAACACACTTTTTTAATGGAACTATGCAGAGTTTGAGAAAAACAATATATTTACATCAGTGTCTACATTTAATAACCTCCTGTGGTTGCAGAATAAAGTCCTTTTGACCTCCCTGAGGTTGATTACAATGCACTAACAATGCAGGTTCCCTAATTTCTATTTTAAGTTGTGCACTTGAACATAGATCCAATGGGGTTTGTTTAGAAGAAGTTTAGTTCAGTCTAGTTTAGAGAAACAGGCCCTCCAGCCCACTGAGTCTGCACCGACTCACGATCCCCTCACATTAACACTACACTACACACACTGGGGACTATTTTACTTTTATACCAAGCCAATTAACCGACAAACCTGCACGTCTTTGGAGTGTGGGAGGAAAGCGAAGATCTCGGAAGAAACCCACCCGGGTCATGGGGAGAACGTACAAACTCAGGATCAGACCCGGGTCTCTGGCGTTGCAGGGCAATAGCTCTACCACTATGCCACCGAGCCGCACTATCTTCAATAGTTAATGAGAAATATGACTGATTGAGTATAAAGATAGAAGCAATTCATCTTTATTCGCCAAAGTTAAACACCAAGCCAAGTATTGGCTGCTGGTTGTACTCTTTTTTTCAAGCTCAAATCCAGATGAAACAAATCTACAGAATCAAACTAACAAGGAGGTTATATTTGTACATACAAGTGGTATGAACTATCATGAGCAAGTTTCCACTAACCCCCAAAAAATGTGTTCGATAATTTAAGTTTGCAGATGATGAAAAAGTGGGTGGTATCGCAGATAGTGTAGATGGTTGTCAAAAATGCAACAGATCTTGATCGGTTGGCCAAGTGGACTGAGAAATGCTCAATGGAATTTAGTTTAGTTTAGTTTACTTTAGAGATGCAGCGTGGAAACAGGCCCATCGGCCCACCGAGTCTGCACCGACCTCTGATTCCCATACACTAACACTATCCTACACACCAGGGACAATTTACAATCTTTACAGAAGCCATTTAACCTACAAACCTGTACGTCTTTGGGGTGTGGGAGGAAACCGGAGCTCCTGGAGAAAACCCACGCAGGTCATGGGGAGAACGTACAATTTCTGTACAGACAGCACCCGCAGTCAGGATCGAACCTGGGATTCTGGTGCTGTAAGGCAGCAACTCTACCGCTGCACCACCACGCCGCCCATAGGCCCCGTGGCTCTCATGAAAATATCCTTTTACAATTACAGGCAGTGAAGAAAGCGAATGGTATGTTAGCTTTCATAGCAAAAGGATTTGAGTATAGAAGCAGGGAGGTTCTACTTCAGTTGTATAGGGTCTTGGTGAGACCACACCTGGAGTACTGCGTACAGTTCTGGTCTCCAAATCTGAGGAAGGACATTATTGCCATAGAGGGAGTGCAGAGAAGGTTCACCAGACTGATTCCTGGGATGTCAGGACTGTCTTATGAACAAAGGCTGCATAGACTCGGTTTATACTCTCTAGAATTTAGGAGATTGAGAGGGGATTTTATAGAAACTTACAAAATTCTTAAGGGGTTGGACAGGCTAGATGCAGGAAGATTGTTCCCGATGTTGGGGAGGTCCAGGACAAGGGGTCACAGCTTAAGGATAAGGGGGAAATCCTTTAGGACCGAGATGAGAAGGACTTTTTTCACACAGAGAGTGGTGGGTCTCTGGAACTCTCTGCCACAGAGGGTAGTTGAGGCCAGTTCATTGGCTATATTTAAGAGGGAGTTAGATGTGGCGCTTGTGGCTAAGGGGATCAGAGGATATGGAGAGAAGGCAGGTACGGGATACTGAGTTGGATGATCAGCCATGATCATATTGAATGGCGGTGCAGGCTCGAAGGGCCGAATGGCCTACTCCTGCACCTAATTTCTATGTTGCTATGTTTCTATGTTTACAGTCACCAAAAACTGCTTTGCAACCTGGAAACCAATCTACCAAACCTCTTCCGAGAAAAGGTGGGTTAGAAATTTTTGTGTTAGAAGGGATAAGATTATTCTGATGATAGACACAAAATGATGGAGTAACTCAGCGCGACAGGCAGCCACACCGGCCAGCGATCCCCATTTTGATGCAATTCTATTTTGTTAAGTTTGTGAATAGAGTAAAAGGCCTGTCCCACTTACGTGATTTTTTAGCCGACTACAGGTGACTGCCGAAAAAATGTCAATATGTTGAAAAATGTTCGGCGACAGTGGCGCCAATTTGGGCTGTCGTAGGTTTGACATAGGTGCTGACGTGGGTTGTCGCCAGGTTAACGTAGGTTGTCGCCGGTGAATTCCATTGTCCTAGTCGCTGGCAGTCGCCTATAAAATCGTCCAAGTGGGACAGGCCTATAAGTCAAACCGAAAGGCCGTTGTCAGGTGAACCATAATCGTACAAATGAAATAAAAAGGAACTGCAGATGGTGGTTTATACCAAAGATAGTCACAAAGTACCAAACACTGAGTCTGAAGAATGGTCTTGACCTGAAATGTCACCCATTCCTTCTCTCCAGAGATGCTGCCTGTCCCGCTGAGTTACTCCAGCATTTTGTGATTATTCTCCGTACAGGCAGCACCCATGGTCAGGTTCGAACCTGGGTCTCTGGCGCTGTAAATAAGTAAGTAATTTTTATTTATATAGCACATTTAAATCAACTCGCGTTGAAACCAAAGTGCTGTACATAGAAGAAATTGGGTTTCCATACAGCCACACAAAATAAAAAAGAAAAGACACAACACACTATAGAATTTACCATAAACGTCCCTCAACCAGGTAGGGACTGAGAAAAACAGTTTTCCCCTTCCCTCCCCCCCCCCCCACACACACACACACACCAACATAAAAGAACTAGAAGACCTCCAACAAAACTTTTTAACACACTAAAAATAAAATAAGGGTGTAAGGCCGGACTGTAAGCAGAGCAGCCGTACACGATGGCGCCCCCCTCCTGCAGTCCGCCATCTTGAGGTATGGAGATGTAAGGCAGCAACTCTACCGTTCCGCCACAGTGCCATTCTTCTTCATTATTTGCAATGGCCAATTCATCTTACAATCTGCATGTCGAGATGTGGGAAGAAATCTGAGAAGCTCAAGAAAATCACGAGATGCACAAATTAGAAATGTGTTTTCTTCTCCAAATGCTATTCACAATGCTTTCTGATAAACTCTGTGTTGTCAATTCAGTTCCATTGAATTCAACAGAAGCAAATTTCATGAGGTCATAAATGATATGAGTTTAAATAGGCATTTCGGCCCATGAAGTCTACTCAGCCATTCAATCATGGCTGATCTATCTCTCCCTCCTAACCCCATTCACCTGATAACCTCCTCATCTCCTTCCTGAAGGAACATCCTTTAATTCTGAGGCTAAGACCTCTGGTACTAGACTCTCCCACTAGTGGAAACATCCTCTCCACATTCATTCTATCCAAACCATTCACTATTCAGTAAGTTTCAATGAGCCCCCCCACCCTCATCCTTCCAAACTCCAGTGATTAGAGGCCCAGTGCCATCAAAAGCTAATCGTATGTTAACCCACTCATTCCTGGGATCATTCTCGTGAATCTCCTCTGGACCCTCTCCAGAGCCAGCACATCCTTCCTCAGATACGAGGCCCAAAATTGCTCACAAATCCCCAAATGCGGTCTGACGTGAATCTAATAAGAGCCTCAGCATTACATCTCTTCAGAACAAGAAGATTTCAGTATAGGAGTAAATAGGTTCTTCTGCAGTTCTACGGCTCTGGTGAGACCACATCTGGAATATTGTGTACAGCTTTGGTCTCCTAATTTGAGGAAGGACATCCTTGTGATTGAGGCAGTGCAGCGTAGGTTCACAAGATTGATCCCTGGGATGGCAGGACTCCAGGATGGAGGATAGATTGAAAAGACTAGGCTTGTATCCACTGTAGATTAGAAGGATGACGGGAGAGCTTATAGAAACATAAAATTATAAAAGGACTGGACAAGCTAGATGCAGGAAAAATGTTCCCAATGTTGGGCGAGTCCAGAACCAGGGGCCACCATTTTAGAATAAAGGGGAGGCCATTTAAGACTGAGGTGAGAAAAAACTCTTTCACTCAGAGAGTTGTAAATTTATGGAATTCCCTGCCACAGAGAGAAGTGGAGGCCAAATCACTGGATGGATTTAAGAGAGAGTTAGATAGAACCGCTAGTGGAATCAAGGGATATGGGGAGAAGGCAGGCACGGGTTATTGATAGAGGACGATCAGCCATGATCACAATGACTAGTGGTGCTGGCTCGAAGGGCTGAGTGGCCACCTCCTGCACCTATTTTCTATGTTTCTATGTTTTTATCCCTGTTTTTTTGTGTTTTAGTCCTCTCGACAAAAATGTTAGCAATATGCTTGCCTTCCTTACTGCCGATTCGACTTGCAAATTTCAGCCAGAAAGTCGCCAAGTTGCTAATTCGGCAATGAGAAAGCCACCGCCAGAGAGATGGGCTTTGAGCGATGGCTGTGAGCTTGTCAGCGTGGGTGTGTTAAAGGAAGGCAGTGCTGAGGAAGTTCAATCTGACCACAAGAGCAGGAGGAGGATGAGTGCCAAAGTTGCAACAAACAACTGAGAATGATTCACTCCACGAGTCAAATGTGTCACCTCAATCCCAGGGAAGCAGAAACCAGTCGGAGAGAAGTTTTCGGAGAAAGGGCAAGTGACAAGTTGTTCATGTGCTGTCTGAGTCATAGAGCTGTAATAGCAGGTAAACAGACCCTTTGATCCAATTCGTCCAAACCGACCAATTTGCAAACCGAGTTAGTCTCAGTAGCCTGAGCCTGGCACGTATCCCCCTATATCAAGTCAAGTCAAGTCAGCTTTATTCATCACGGGCACAATGAAGTGCAGTGAATTGAATTTGCCAGCAGCGGTACAATAAAAAAAGAACACACAATACAAATTTAACACAGACATCCACCACAGCATTCAGCACAAAGTTTGGTCTGTCCTCCTCCATTTTCCCCCGTGGTCGGGACCACAACCCTCCGCAGTCGCCGCTGTGGGCGTCCAGACGAGGTAAGTCCAGGTAAGTCCTGAATCAGTTTGGCACAGATATTGTGGGTCCCCACCGGAGACCACGGCTTCAAGATGGTGTAGGCCGCAGGCCGGCGGTCGAAGATCTAAAGTCCCCGCCGCGCCGCAGCCAGAAGCACCGCTAATCGTCTTATAAATGTCAGATTTATACCCGCCTCTATCTCGTCCTCTGGCACCTTGCCCCATAGAACATAGAACACAGCGGCACAGGAACAGATCATTGTTGTGATCAACGTCAGTCCTCCCACAATAGCCCATGTGTAGGAAGGAACTGCAGGTGCTGGTTTACATCGATGATAGACACAAAATGCAAATTTAAAAAAATTAAAAATAAATTGCAAAGCTTCAAGAAGACAGCAAGGGATAGGGTTAGGTAGATTGCCTAAAAATGTCTAAAGCCCTCTTCATGAGATAATAATTCTGTACTTTAAAGAAGATTGAAATTGAGCATGTGCAACTGGCACTGTAGGCGACTTTAGTCAAATTCCGTTCTCTGTTGTCAGTGGACAAATGGCAATCTTAAAACAATAGAAGAGGTCGAAAGGGTAACAGGACTTTTGCGTATCTGTGACGGGGTGGAATTGGGCTGTGTTTACTCTTTTGTATTTTTTGGAGGTGCGTGATTTATAATTGTTATAAGATCATTTGCAAGAAGGCAAATGACTAAAGCGGCTACTACAGTAAAGAACCCATCAAAGAGAAATTCTGTACAGAAACATAGGAAATAGCTGCAAGAGTGGGACATTCAGCCCTTCGAGCCAGCACCGCTATTCAATATGTTCATGGCTGATCAGTACCCCGTTCCTGCTTTTTCCTCATATCCCTTGATTCCTTTGAACCTAAGAGCTAAATCTAACTCACCCTTGATAACATCCAGTGAATTATTTGTATATGAGGATTAGATTAATCTTTATTCATTGAGCAATCTCCTAAATTGCTCCTAGTGATCACTGTATTTGCTCTCTTAAATAAAGTCTTGATTGTCTTATCCGATCTTTGTGGTGTGTTTTAAAGTTTTACTTTATCAGTGCTCTGTTGCCTCTATATAAAAAAAAACAAATGCAACTATTAAATTACTTTTATCTTTAGTTTAAAGATACAGCGCGGAAACAGGTCCTTCAGCCCACCGGATCCGCACCGACCAGCGATCCCTGCACATTAACACTATCCTACACCCACTATGGACAATTTTTACATTTAACAAGCCAATTAACCTACAAACCTGTACGTCTTTTGGGGACAATCATTGTAAATTTAGTACAATAATGATTTTTAGAGTCCCTTGCAGGTTATGAACTTCACCTGGTACATAGAATGTAGAACAGTACTGTAAGACACAGGCCCTTCAGCCCACAATGTCTGTGCCAAACATGATGCCAAGTTAAACTAATCCCCTCTTCCCCCATGTCATCCATAGCCCTCCATTCCCTGCATATCCATGTGCCTATCAAAAAGTTTCTCAAAAACAATTATTATATCTGCCTCCACCACCCACCCCTGGCAGTGGGTTCCAGGAACCCTCTGTGTAAAAAGAAATCGCCCCAAATATCTCCTTTAAACTTTGCCCCTCTCACTTTAAGGTTATGTCCCCTAGTCTTTGACATTACCACCCTGGGATTAAAGTTTCTGATTGTCTCACCTCCCTATATGTCTCATGTTGTGTACTTCTATCAGGTCTAATTTAAGCTTCTAATTTAAAGAACTTCTGTTTTTTTTCACACTTGGTTGAATTTGGTCGTTAACTTGCTGAAGTCTATAGCTCTCACTTCTCCATGAACCTGCTGACTGCGATTCATCTCCAGCAGAGCTCACTTGAAGACCCTAGATTCTACCATCAATAACAACCCCTTATCTCTTGGTTCCACAAACATTTTTTTGGGAGCCCAACTTGTAAGAGAGCTAAGGACTTAAAATATACATGTTTTGCTTGAACCTTATATCTATTTTATTTGTGTCATGACTCCGCGTCTAATTAGGAAGCATTTCCTCTGGAACAAGATCGAAGGCTGTGGAGGCCAAGTTAATGGATATTTTTAATGCAAAGATAGATAGATTGTTGATTAGTACGGGTGTCAGGGGTTATGGGGAGAAGGCAGGAGAATGGGCTTAGGAGGGAGAGATAGATTAGCCATGATTGAATGGCGGTGAAGACATTCTGTGGCAAATAGTTCCACAGATTCACCACCTTCTGACCGAAGAAATTCCTCCTCATCTCCTTCCTAAAAAAGGTCCTTTAATTCTGAGGCTATGACTTCTAGTCCTACTTCCACTAGAGGAAACACCCTCTCCACATCCACTCTATTTCACTGTTCTGTACATTTCAATGAGGTCCCACCTCATTCTTCTAAACTCCAGCATGTACAGGCCCAGTGCCGACAAATGCTCATCGTACGTTAACCTACTCATTCCTGTAATCATTCTTGTAAACCTCCTGTGGACCCTCTCCAGAGCCAGCATATCCTTGCTGAGATATGGTGCCCAAAATCGCTCACAATAGAAACATAGAAACATAGAAAATAGGTGCAGTAGGAGGCCATTCGGCCCTTCGAGCCAGCACCGCCATTCATTGTGATCATGGCTGATTGTTCCCAATCAATAACTCGTGCCTGCCTTCTCCCCAAAAAGTTTTTTCTCACCTCACTCTTAAGGGCCTCCCCTTTATTCTAAGACTGTGGCCCCTGGGTCTGGACTCGCCCAACATTGGGAACATTTTTCCTGCATCTAGCTTGTCCAGTCCTTTTATAATTTTATATGTTTCTATAAGTTTCCCCCTCATCCTTCTAAAGTCCAGTGAATACAAGCTTAGTCTTTTCAATCTTACCTCATATGACAGTCCCGCCATCCCAGGGATCAATCTCGTGAACCTACGCTGCACTGCCACAATCACAAGGATGTCCTTCCTCAAATTAGGAGACCAAAACTGAACACAATAATACAGATGTGGTCTTACCAGAGCCCTATACAACTGCAGAAGAACCTCTTTACTCCTATACTGAAATCCTCACCCTTGAATAACCCTCCACAACCTTAACCACAGTCCTTCCACACCGCTGAAACACACTGGACTGCATAATATTAAGGTTACTTTGCATACTTTGGCTTGTAGAATCTTGGTTTGGTTTACAGAGAATATCGGATCATTTGGTCGCCTAATTATAGGAAGGATGTCAACAAAATAGAGAGAGTACAGAGGAGATTTACTAGAATGTTGCCTGGGTTCCAGCAACTAAGTTACAGAGAAAGGTTGAACAAGTTAGGTCTTTATTCTTTGGAGCGCAGAAAGTTAAGGGGGGACTTGATTGAGGTCTTTAAAATGATGAAAGGGATAGACAGAGTTGACGTGGATAAGCTTTTCCCATTGAGGGTAGGGAAGATTCAAACAAGGGGGCATGACATGAGAATTAAGGGACAGAAGTTTAGGGGTAACATGAGGGGGAACTTCTTTACTCAGAGAGTGGTGGCTGTGTGGAATGATCTTCCAGCAGAAGTGGTGGAGGCAGGATCAATTTTAACATTTAAAAGTAAAGTGGATAGGTATATGGACGGGAAGGGAATGGAGGGGTATTGTCTGAGTGCAGGTAGATGGGACTAGGGGAAAATAAATGGTCGGCACGGACTGGAAGGGCCGAGAAGGCCTGTTTCCGTGCTGTAATTGTTATATGGTTATATGGTTATTTGTTTGTTGTGTTGTGGTGTTCAATGTGGCTGAGAAGCTGCAGCAAGTAAGAATTTCATTTATAAGGCCCTGATGCGTATGACCATGCACCACTCTAAAACACTTAATATCTTCTCTTGGTGCGGCACAGTGAAGCAGCAGTGGAGTTGCTGCCTTACAATACCAGAGACCCATGTTCAATCCTGACTACAGTTGCTGTCTGTAGGGAGTTTGTACTTTCTCCCTGTGACCACATTGGTTTTCTCCGGGTGCTCCGGTTTCCTCCTGCACTCCAAAGACGAACAAGTTTGTAGCTCAATTGGCTTCTGTAACAATAAAAATGTCACTAGTGTAGCATAGTGCTAATGCACGGGCTGATCGCTGGTCGTTGCGGACTTGATGGGCAGAAGGGCCTGTTTCCTACATGGATACAACAGGTTTGGAATGATATGGATGAAATGCAGGCAGGTGGGACTAGTGTAGCTGGGACATGTTGGCCGGTGTGGGCTAGTTGGGCTGAAGGGCGTGTTTCCACACTGTATCACTCTATGACTTTCCACACTGCATCTCTCATGGTTAAAGTCCTGTATTCTCTTGCCAGCGTTTCAAGATCACTCACTATCTGAGGCCAATTAATAAAGTCTCTTGAAGTCGCAACCACACTGACTATTCTTTTGTGTTCAGTAGGAAAGTTGAAAAAAATGACAAAAATCCCAAATGTTTGAAGCCACGAAGCAGTCCTGGGATTTCTCTAGGCTCTCGTAATCTGTTTGTCCACATTTTCTACATTGCTATTTTTATATGTGTTGGATCCTCAATCCACTTACAAAACGACTGAAACTTCAAGGTCATTCTGTTCTTAAAGGTCCTGTCCCACGGTTCGAGTTCATTCCAAGAGCACTCCCGAGTTTTATAAAAATCTGACTTGTGGTAAACATGGAGAATGAATGTAGCGGGTACGTCGGAGCTCGGGGACGTCTCTTAAGCGCTAATGGTAGGTACTCGGGAAGACTCGCTAATGGCAGGTAAGCACGGGAAGACTCGTGAAGATTTTTCAACATGATGAAAAATGTCCACGAGAGCCCCGAGCACCAATGAGTGGCCAATACTGTGGTTCAATCCTGACTACGGGAGCTGTCTGTACGGAGTTTGTACGTTTTCCCCGCGAACTCTGGTCCCCTCCCACATTCTGAAAACATACAGGTTTGTAAGCGAATTGGCTTGGAAAAATTATAAATTGTCCCTAATGTGTGTAGGATGGTGTTAAATTGTGTGGATCACTAGTCGACGCAGACTTGTTGGGCCGAAGAGCCTGTTTCTGTGCTGAAACTCTAAACTAAACTAAACAAATCTGATTCGACAAGTTTGTTTCACACTCAGACTGTACTTGGCTCTTTGATTCAGGATTCAACCAAAACACTAATTTATGATGCCATTGTAAATATTTTTGGATGCTTTTTTCCTTGACATAGCAATATGGTATGCAAGATTAAATGCGACATTCTGTTTGCTTAAATGCTCTGACTAAACTTGTTCGACCCTCAAACCTTTCACATAAGACATGCCTAAAAATGGCATGAAAATTGCAAGCACTAATGTTTCGTTGAGATAAGCACTCATTATTTGTTTAACTTAGCTTTTGGAGTCAACGAGTCACACAGCACAGATGCAGGCCATTTGGTCCATCATGTGCATGCTGACCATTTTGCCCAACGACACTATTTCCCCATATTGGTGTCCGTTACGACTCCCGAAGGCAGGTTCCTCAGAGTCGCGTAACAAATCAAAAATCAGGGTCAAGTTTAAGGAAAAAAAGTCTTTAATTTTGTAAAACTAAGACAAAACCTGAACCTGATTTAAACGACACAGTCAGGGACCTGAATCGGCTAACAAATAATATATAGGTGTACTCCAGCCAGCCTCTCAATGGGCCGTCGGACTGAAGACTCTAATCCTGCCTATATAGACATAACCCTGCAACCAAAATACCCGAAAACTCTCAGGTTATCCCTTCCGTCCCAATACCACATTAATTTACAAATATAGGCGACAAATATACAAAGTGCTGTGCCATGCGGCCAGGCATCCTGCAGCTCAGACCGGCACCTCTTCCTTGGACATAGAAACATAGAAAATAGGTGCAGGAGTAGGCCATTCGGCCTTTCGAGCCTGCACCGCCATTCAATGTGATCATGGCTGATCATCCAACTCAGTATCCCGTACCTGCCGTCTCTCCATACCCCCTGATCCCTTTAGCCACAAGTGCCACATCTAACGCCCTCTTAAATGTGGCCAATGAACTGGCCTCAACTACCTTCTGTGGCAGAGAATTCCAGAGACTCACCACTCTCTGTGTAAAGAATGTTTTCCTCATTTCGGTCCTAAAGGAATTCCCCCTTATCCTTAGACTGTGACCCCTTGTTCTGGACTCCCCCAACATCGGGAACAATCTTCCAGCATCTAGCTTGTCCAACCCCTTAAGACTTTTGTAGGTTTCTATAAGATCCCCCCTCAATCTTCTAAATTCCAGCGAGTACAAGCCGAGTCTATCCAATCTTTCCTCATATGAAAGTCCTGACATCCCAGGAATCAGTCTGGTGAATCTTCTCTGTACCCCCTCTATGGCAAGGATGTCTTTCCTCAGATTTGGAGACCAAAACTGTACGCAATACTCCAGGTGTGGCCTCACCAAAACCCTGTACAACTGCAGTAGAACCTCCCTGCTCCTATATTCAAATCCTTTCGCTATGAATGCTAACATACCATTTGCTTTCTTCACTGCCTGCTGCACCTGCATGCCTACTTTCAATGACTGGTGTACCATGACACCCAGGTCTCGTTGCATGTCCCCCTTTCCTAATCTGCCACCATTCAGATAATAGTCTACCCTCATGTTTTTGCCACCAAAGTGGATCACCTCACATTTATCCACATTATACTGCATCTGCCATGCATCTGCCCATTCACTCAGCCTATCCAAATCACCCTGCAGCCTCCAAGCATCCTCCTCACACCTAACTATACCCCCCAGCTTGGTATCATCTGCAAATTTGGAGATGTTGCATTGAATTCCCTCGTCCAAATCATTAATATATATTGTAAATAGCTGGGGTCCCAGCACTGAGCCTTGCGGCACCCCACTAGTCACTGCCTGCCATTCTGAAAAGGACCCGTTTACTCCTACCCTTTGCCTCCTGTCTGCTAGCCAGTTCTCTATCCACATCAATACTGAACCCCCAATACCGTGTGCTTTAAGTTTGTATGCTAATCTCTTATGCGGGACCTTGTCGAAAGCCTTCTGAAAGTCTAGATATAACACATCCACTGGTTCTCCCTTATCCACTCTACTAGTTACATCCTCGAAAACTTCTATCAGATTTGTCAGACATGATTTACCTTTCGTAAATCCATGCTGACTTTGTCCAATGATTTCACCTCTTTCCACCACTTCAGGGATCTAGCACAAAGAGAGAGAATTCTGTGAGCTTTTACCTTTTAAGCTACCGATGAGTCACCTGACGTAGCTTGGCCAATCGGGTACCGAAGCTCTTAACCCCTTGATTCCTGGTTCCCAGCCACGGCCTGCAGAGAAACAGAAAGGTAAGTACATAGCATTCACCGGGGGGGGGGGGAGGAAAACGCCTAACAGTGTCCATCTGCTTCTTCCCTGTTTAAATGCCTCTAAAATATTGTAATTGTAGCTGAATCCCACACCTCCTGTGGCAGCCCCCTCATCAACCATGATCCACGGTGGCGCAGCGGTGGTGTTGCTGCCTAACAGCGCCAGAGACCCGGGTTCGATTCTGACTGCAGGTGCTGTCTGTATGGAGTTTGTATGTTCTCCTTGTAACCACATGGGTTTTTCCCGGGCGCTCCAGTTTCCTCCCACACTCCAAAGACATGCAGGTTTAATTGGCTTCTGTAAATTGCCTCTAGTGTTGTAGGGTAGAACTAGTGTACGGTGGTGGCTGGTCGCCGCGGTCTCGGTGGGCCAAAAGGCATGTTTCTACGCTACATCTCAAAACTAAAATAAATGAAACTAAAACGTAAAAGCTTGTAGGTTAATCGGCCTCTGTAAATTGCCCCTAGTGTGTTGGATAGAACTAGTGTAGGGTGATGGTTGGCACAGTCTCGGTGGGAATGGAGGGGTATGGTCTGAGTGCAGGTAGATGGGACTAGGGGAAAATGAATGGTCGGCACGGACTGGAAGGGCCGAGAAGGCCTGTATCCGTGCTGTAATTGTTATATGGTTATATGGGCCGAAGGACCTGTTTCTGTACTGTACCACCAAACTAAACTAATTAAAGCTAAACTGAAAAGAACTAAACTAATCTAAACTAAACTAAACCAAACTATACCTCTTTTTACACATCTGTGTGCATGCTACTTTTCGAGTTGAGAGGACGGACCAGTAAGACGTTTGCCTTTGACTGGACACACACACGCACACACTGGCTTCAGACGGACTCCCTATGGATTTCACGAGCACACACCCAGGTTGTGGAGGAAATTGAATGCAGTGCACAGCCTGCACATGTCTGGAGTTAATAGACTCCCAGATTACTATCAGTGAGGGCAGCAGGTTAATTTGCTCCTCCCGTTAGGGAGATAGCAGGAAGAGACGGCTTCAGCAGCTCTCAATGAAAATAAATGAAATTTAGTGTTTAGTGATACAGCACGGAAACAGGTCCTTCCTTAGATATGGTGCCCAGAATTTAAAGGTGTCAAAGGTATCAAAGATCATTTATTGACACGTGTACCAATTAAGGTACAGTGATATTCAAATTACCATACAGCCACATGAAAATTAAAGCAACAAGACTCACAACTACATAAAATTAACATAAACATCCACCACAGCAGATTCACCACATTCCTCACTGCGATGGAAGGCAAAAACTCCAAACTTCTTAGAAACATAGAAAAATAGAAATTAGGTGCAGGAGTAAGCCATTCTGCCCTTCGTGGCTGCACCGCCATTCAATATGATCATGGCTGGTCATCCAACTCAATATCCCGTACCTGTCTTCTCTCCATACCCTCTGAACCCCTTAGCCACAAGGGCCACATCTAACTTCCTCTTAAATATAGCCAATGAACTGGCCTCAACTACCCTCTGTGGCAGAGAGTTCCAGAGACCCACCACTCTGTGTGAAAAAATTCCTTCTCATCTCGGTCTTGAAGTATTTCCACATCCTTAAGCTGTGACCCCTCGTCCTGGACTTCCCCAACATCGGGAATAATCTTCCTGCATCCAGCCTGTCCAACCCCTTAAGAATTTTGTAAGTTTCTATAAGATCCCCTCTCAATCTCCTAAATTCTAGAGAGTATAAACTGAATCTATCCAGTCTTTCTTCATAAGACAGTCCTGACATCCCAGGAATCAGTCTGGTGAACCTTCTCTGCACTCCCTCTATGGCAATAATGACCTTCCTCAGATTTGGAAACCAAAACTGTACACAATACTCCAGGTGTGGTCTCACCAAGACCTTGTACAACTGAAGTAGAACCTCCCTGCTCCTATACTCAAATCCTTTTGCTATGATAACTAACATACTATGCACTTTCTTCACTGCCTGCCACACCTGCATGCCTACTTTCAATGACTGGTGTACCATGACACCCAGGTCTCGCTGCATCTCCCCTTTTCCTAATCGGCCACCATTTAGATAATAGTCTGCTTTCCTGTTTTTGCCACCAAAGTGGATAACCTCACATTTATCCACATTATACTGCATCTGCCAAACATTTGCCCACTCACCCAGCCTATCCAAGTCACCTTGCAGTCTCCTAGCATCCTCCTCACAGCTAACACTGCCCCCCAGCTCAGTGTCAACCGCAAACTTGGAGATATTGCTTTCAATTCCCTCATCCAGATCATTAATATATATTGTAAATAGCTGGGGTCCCAGCACTGAGCGTTGCGGTACCCCACTAGTCACTGCCTGCCATTGTGAAAAGGACCCGTTTACTCCTACTCTTTGCTTCCTGTTTGCCAGCCAGTTCTCTATCCACATCAATACTGAACCCCCAATGCCATATGCTTTAAGGTTGTATACTAATCTCTTATGTGGGACCTTGTCAAAAGCCTTCTGGAAGTCCAGATACACCACATCCACTGTTCTCCCTTATCAACACTACTAGTTACATCCTCAAAAAATTCCACAAGATTCGTCAGACATGATTTACCTTTCATAAATCCATGCTGACTTTGTCCAATGATTTCACCACTTTCCAAATGTGCTGCTATCCCATCTTTAATAACTGACTCTAGCAGTTTCCCCACTACCGATGTTAGACTGACTGGTCTGTAATTCCCCGTTTTCTCTCTCCCTCCCTTCTTAAAAAGAGGGGTTACATTTGCTACCCGTCAATCCTCAGGAACTACTCCAGAATCTAAAGAGTTTTGAAAGGTTATCACTAATGCATCCACTATTTTCGGAGCTACTTCCTTAAATACTCTGGGATGCAGCCTATCTGGCCCTGGGGATTTATCGGCCTTTAATCCATTCAATTTACCCAACACCACTTCCCGACTAACCTGGATTTCACTCAATTCCTCCTTTGACCCGCGGTCCCCTGATATTTCCGGCAGATTATTCATGTCTTTCTTAGTGAAGACAGAACCAAAGTAGTTATTCAATTGGTCCGCCATATCCTTGTTCCCCCTGATCAACTCACCTGTTTCTGACTACAAGGGACCTACATTTGTTTTAACTAATCTCTTTCTCTTCACATATCTATAAAAACTTTTGCAGTCAGTTTTTATGTTCCCTGCCAGATTTCTTTCATAATCTATTTTTCCTTTCCTAATTAAGCCCTTTGCCCTCCTCTGCTGGTCACTGAATTTCTCCCAGTCCTCTGGTATGCTGCTTTTTCTGGCTACTTTGTATGCATTATCCTTTGCTTTGATACTAATTTCAAATTGATTTCCCTTGTTATCCACGGATACACTACCTTCCATGATTTATTATTTTGCCAAACTGGGATGAACAATATTTGTAGTTCATCCATGCAGTCTTTAAATGTCTTCCATTGCATATCCACCGTCAACCCTTTTGGAATTAATTGCCAGTCAATCTTGGCCAATTCACGTCTCATACCCTCAAAGTTACCTTTTTTTAAGTTCAGAACCATTGTTTCTGAATTAACAATGTCACTCTCCATCCTAATGAAGAACTCAACCATATTATGGTCGCTCTTGACCAAGGGGGCACGTACAACAAGACTGCTAACTACCCCTTCCTCATTACTCAAAACCCAGTCTAAAATAGCCTGCTCTCTCGTTGGTTCCTCTACATGTTGATTTAGATAACAATCCCGCATACATTCCAAAAAATCCTCTTCCTCAGCACCCCTGCCAATTTGATTCACCCAATCTATACATAGATTGAAGTCACCCATTATAACTGTTTTGCCTTTGTCGCACGCATTTCTAATTTCCTGTTTGATACCATCCCCAACTTCACTACTACTGTTAAGTGGCCTGTACACAACACCCACCAGCGTTTTCTGCCCCTTCGTGCTTCGCAGCTCTACCCGTACCGATTCCACATCCTCCAAGCTAATGTCCTTCCTTTCCATTGCGTTAATCTCATCTCTAACCAGCAACGCTACCCCACCTCCTTTTACTTTCTCTCTATCCCTCCTGAATATTGAATATCCCTGGATGTTCAGCTCCCAGCCTTCGTCACCCTGGAGCCATGTCTCCGTGATCCCAACTATATCATAATCATTAATAGCTATCTGCACGTTCAACTCATCCACCTTATTACGAATACTCCTTGCATTGAGACACAAAGCCTTCAGGCTTGCTTCTACAACGCTCTTACCCCTTATACAATTATGTTGAAAAGTGGCCCTTTTTGATTTTTGCCCTGGTTTTGTCTGCCTACCACTTTTACTTTTCACCTTGCTCCCTATTGCTTCCGCCCTCGTTTTACACCCACCTGCCTCTCTGCTCTTGTACCCATCCCCCTGCCACATTTGTTTAAATCCTCCCCGACAGCACTAGAAAACACTCCCCCAAGGACATTGGTTCCATTCCAGCCCAGGTGCAGACCGTCCTGTTTGTACTGGTCCCACCTCCCCCAGAAATGGTTCCAGTGGCCTAAAAATTTGAATCCCTCCCCCTTGCACCATTTTTCAAGCCACATATTCATCGCCAATATACTCCTATTTATACTCTGACTGGCCCGTGGTACTGGTAGTAATCCAGAGAATATTACCTTTGAGGTCCTACTTTTAAGTTTATCTCCTAGCTCCCTAAATTCACCTTGTAGGACCTCATCCTTCTTCTTCTTCTTCATCCTCCTGCGGTCGGGGAAGTTGAACCATCCGCAGCCGGGACAATTGAAGCTCCCGCAGCTGGCAGTCGAAGCTCCCTCGTCAGGGCGATCGAAACTCCCGTGTCGGGGTGGTCGAAACTCCCGCGGCTTGTTTCCCGAAGTTCGTCTCTGACCAGAGACCGTGTGCTCCGTGATGTTAAGTCCGCAAATTCCCGCGGTTGGAGCTCCAAGGTCAATCTCTGACAAAGGGATCACAGGCATGCCACAATAATTGCTCACAATACTCCAAATGCGGCCTGACCAGCGCCTCAAAGAGACTCAGCATTACATCCCTAGGGTGGGTTGCCTTATAGATGTTGGCCTGATAGAGACGCGGCAGTATATCCCTATGTTGAGTGGCCTTATAGAGGTTGGCCTGAAGGGGCTGTCCCACTTGGGCGACCTAATTGGAGAGTTTAGGAGAGTTTGAAAAAATGTCATGTTGAAGACCTCCTTCGACTATGTAGAAGACCTCCTTTGACTGTGTTGAAGACTAGCTTCGACTAGCTACGACTAACTTCGGGAAAATTGGATACCGAATAGTGGAGTGAAGACGATCTCCTTCGATCTCATAAGACCTCCATTTGACCTCCTTTTGACTATGTTGAAGACTATCTACGACCACCTTCGACTACCTTTGACTACCCTTCATTACCTACGACTAACATGCCGACCTTTTACGACCTACATACCATCTTTTTACTAAACATACGAGTAAAAAAACGATCGATTTTTTCCATGGCAAACCTTTTTTACTCATGGGCATTATGGTGAAGGGCAAAAGATTTAATAGGAATCTGAGCGGTAAATTTTTCACACAAAGGGTGGTGAGTGTGGGGAACAAGCTGCCAGAGGAGGCAGTTGAGGCTGTGACTATCCCAACATTTAAGAAGCAGTTTGACAGGTACATGGATAGAACAGGTTTGGAGGGATATGACAATAGACAATAGACAATAGGTGCAGGAGTGGCCATTTGGCCCTTCGAGCCAGCACCGCCATTCAATGTGATCATGGCTGATCATCCCCAATCAGTACCCCGTTCCTGCCTTCTCCCCATATCCCCCGACTCCACTATTTTTAAGAGCCCTATCTAGCACTCTCTTTATCAAATGCAATATGGACCAAATACTGGCAGGTGGGACTCATGTAGATGGGACATGTTGGCCGATGTGGGCAAGTTGGGCCGAAGGGCTTGTTTCCACACTGTGTCACTCTATGACTCAGAGGGTGGTGGGCAGATGGAACGAGTTCCCAGAGGAGGTAGTTGAAGCAGGTACTATAACAACATCTAAAGGACGCGTGGATAGGAAACGTTTAGAAGGATATGGGCCAAGCACAGGCAAATGGAACCAGCATAGATGGGGCACCTTGGTTGGCATGGAGGAGTTGAGCTGAAGTGCTTTTTTTCCGTGCTGTATGTTTCTCTGACTGCCTCACATCATTAAAATGAAGCCGACCTCATCCTGCACAACACAGAAGCATGGAACTGCAGATGCTGGTTTACAAAAAAAAAGACACAATGTCCTGGAGTAATTCAATGGGTCAGGAAGCATCTCTGGAGAACATGGATAGGTGACGTTTTAGGTCGGGGCCCTTCTTCAGACTGATTCTGGTTGTGAGGGGGAAAGGGGAGCTAAGTTGGAAGCGAGGAGAGATAGGACAAAGGCTGATAAGTAACAGGTGGATACAAATTAGCAGTGAGGCCGGAGATGACAAGATGTCAGGTGTGAGACAAAAGGACTGTAGAGTTGTGAATCGTGAAGCTAGAGGAAGGAATGTAGGTGGAAACATAGAAAATAGGTGCAGGAGGAGGCCATTCGGCCCTTCGAGCCAGCACCGCCATTCATTGTGATCATGGCTGATCGTCCCCAATCATTAACCCATGCCTGCCTTCTCCCCATATCCCTTGACTCCACTAACCCCTAGAGCTCTATCTAACTCTCTCTTAAATCCATCCAATGACTTGGCCTCCACTGCCCTCTGTGGCAGAGAATTCCACAAATTCACAACTCTCTGGGTGAAAATGTTTTTTCTCTCCTCAGTCTTAAATGACCCCCCCCCCCCCCCCCCGCCCCCCCAATCTTTTTAGCTTTTCATCTCTGTCCTTTATTTATTTTGCTATCCGTTTCTACTCGCTTGTCGATCTATTCCGACACTCTTTATTTATTTTTTCTTTCACTGTTCTTTTATTATTAAACTAAAAATACGAAGTTGTACAAGAATGGAAATATGTATGTATGTATCAGGTACTCAAGTACCACACTATTGTACTTACTTCTATCAAAAATAAAACAAAAAATAAAAATTAATTAAAAATGACCTCCCCTTCATTCTAAGACTGTGGCCCCTGGTTCAGGACTCGGCCAACATTGGGAACATTTTTCCTGCATCTAGCTTGTCCAGTCCTTTTATAATTTCATATGTTTCTATAAGATCCCCCCCTCATCCTTCTAAACTCCAGTGAATACAAGTCTAGTCTTTTCAATCGTTCTTCAAATGACAGCCCCGCCATCCCAGGGATTACTCTCGTGAACCTACGCTGTACTGCCTCAAGGGGAGAAATAGGTTGAGTCCAGGTGGGACACACGGGGGGGGGGGGGGGGGGGGGGGGGGGGTAGAAAAGAGTGGGGGGGATGGGGGGAAGAATGTGGGGTAGTTGTTGGTAGTTAGCTAAAAAGTTGCCTAAAATGTTACTTCCTGCAGAAGTGCAGGATCTCCAACAGAGGCTGCCACTTGCTTGTGTTATTAACACTTAGGCTGGATTTAGATAAACAATGAGTCTTCTTCTTCTTTCATGTCCATCTTCCATGTTTCAAATGTTGACATCGCTGTCATTGTCCGTCCTGAAAGGGACCCAAGGTTCCGGCGACAATCAGTGGGAGCCATCACTTGTTGCAATAGATGATGGTGGTAGCAGAATTAGCTCGGGATACTTCCAGTTTCCAGCCCCGTGACCTGGATGCTTCTGCTATGGGGCCAAAATATTATTTACTGATATCCGTGCAATTAACACATCAAATTAAAATAAGACTTGTCTCTAAAATAAGACTTGTCTCTCTTGTCTCTGTGGTGTCCACTCAATTGCAGTAGGGTGGCAAGGTGGCGCAGCGGTAGAGTTGCTGCCTCACAGCGCCAGAGACTCTTTGTGTAAAAATATTGCCCCTCAGGTTCTTATTACATCTTACCCCCCTCACCTTGAACCCATCTCCTCTGGTTCTTGATTCCCCTACTCTGGGTAACAGACTGTGCATTTACCATATCAATTTCTTTCAAGAGGGCCACAGTTTAAGAATAAGGAGTAAGCCATTTAGAACGGAGACGAGGAAACACTTTTTCTTACAGAGGGTGGTGAGTCTGTGGAATTCTCTGCCTCAGAGGGCGGTGGAGGCAGGTTCTCCGGATGCTTTCAAGAGAGAGCTAGATAGGGCTCTTAAAAATAGCGGAGTCAGGGGATAAGGGGAGAAGGCAGGAACGGGGTACTGATTGGGGATGATCAGCCATGATCACATTGAATGGTGGTGCTGGCTCGAAGGGCCGAATGGCCTACTCCTGCACCTATTGTCTATTGTCTATTGTTAAAATATTTGCCAGTATTTCAATAGTCTTTTTTTAATTTAATGTCCTATATTACTAAATGTTCTAATAACTTTTACTTTATTTTTTCTAACTAATGAAGTTCATATGCATAATTTTCCAAAAGTCCCTATTAGGGAAATTTTAAAAATGACACTTCCAACTGTAGATCTTCTGATGTATCTTCCTTCTTCCATGACCATTGCTTCCCCTCCACCTTAAGTGTGAGGCTTCTCAACCGCATGCGTTTCACTTCTGCTCTCAAACCGCTCTACTCCCACACAGAGCAAGGGTAAGGTTCCCCTTGTCCCTACCTCCCATCCCGCTCCCCAGCCTCCATCTCCAACGCACCACCCTCCGAAATTGTTACCGCAATTGGTGCGGCGTGGTGGCGTGTCGGTGGAGTTGTTGCCTTCCAGCGGCAGACACCCGGTTTTGATCCTGACTTCGGGTGCTTTCTGGGGAAGTGGGCCGCTGGAGGCCCTGCAGCAGCCTGGGGCTCGGCTGGACCGGGCACCGCTCCAAGAGGCCGAGGGCGTGGACTGCACGCAGCCTACAGCGGTGGAGCAACGGCAGAGGGCGCCACGGTTACGCTTGGCCAGGCCGACACTGCAACGGACAACCCTGCCAGGATCTCCTCCAACCTCATCTATTGCATCCGCTGCTCAATATGTCATCTGATCTACATCGGTGAGACCAAGCGTAAGCTTTCCGATCGCTTAGCCCAACACCTCCGCTCAGTCCGCATTAACCAACCTGATTTCCCGGTGGATCAGCACTTCGACTCCCCCTCCCATTCCGAATCCGACCTTTCTGTCCTGGGCCTCCTCCATGGCCAGACTGAGCACCACCGGAAATTGGAGGAGCAGCGCCTCATATTCCGCTTGGGCAGTTTATACCCTAGCTGCATAATCATTGACTTCTCCAATTTCCAGTAACCCTTGCTGTCTCCTCCCCTTCTCAGCTCTCCCTCAGCCCTCGTGCTCCTCCTCTTCCTTTCTCCTTTCTTCTCCCCACCCTACATCAGTCTGAAGAAGGGTTTCGGCCCGAAACGTTGCCTATTTCCTTCGCTCCATAGATGCTGCCTCACCCGCTGAGTTTCTCCAGCACTTTTGCCTACCTTCGGTTTTCCAGCATCTGCAGTTCCTTCTTAAACCCTGCCAGGACAACAGACGTTCATAGCCAGATCAAGATCTCTGCACTTACAACAACTGGGAATTGAAAATGGTGCCAAATTGGCGACTCTGTATACAGTCTCGGTGTACTACTGTGGCACACTTGGACTGTATCTGAGATACATATCTAATATGTATCTAAGTGCTTATGAATAGTGATACGTACTGAACTGTACACACAAATGAATTTCACTGTACCTTGGTAAATGTGACAAATAAAGAACCATACCATGCTGTTCTGAGTTTGTACGTTCTCCCTGTGACCGCGTGGATTTTCTCCGGGTGCTCTGTTTTCCTCTCGCATTCCAAAGACGTACAGGTTTGTGGGTTAATTGGCTTGGTGTGATTGAAAATTGTAGGACAGTGTTAGTGGTGTGCGGGGATCATTGGTCGGCACGGACTCGGTGGGCCGAAGGGCCTGTTTCCATGCAGTATCTCTGAACTATACTATGTTGAAGTTGCAAATAAAATCTCATTGAGCTGCTTCCAGTAGAGGGCCCACTCCCTTTGTTTTTATTAGTCTCCTGACTCATCACTTTATGTCCAACAGATGGCGATGTTGGACCATTCTCATCCAAGGGCAGCTTGCAACCCAGCGGTACGAATCTTGATTTGTTTAACTTCAAGTAACCCTCTGCATCCCTCTCTCTCTCACTCCGTCCCTCCCCCACCCAAGTCATCGTACTAGTTTCAAAGTAGTCTTGTGTTTCATTATCTGTGACTCATTTTCACCTAACCCACAGCTAACAATGGCCTGTTAACTTTACCATCAATACTTTTTTGCATCGCTTTCATTCATTTCTTCTATATCTCTCTATAGAACTGTCTATATCTCTCATTTCCCTTTTCCCTGACTCTCAGTTTGAAGGAGCAACTTCCAAGATAGCACGCAACCCAGGTGACTATTTGCGTGCTGGTCACAGAAGCAGATCTACAATCACATATTACAATCGTTCCACACTCTTAAATCTCCACTCCTGCAGCAACATTTCTTTCTTGGCACTAAATGTTATTCCCTTACCATGTATCTATGCACTGTAAATGGCTTGATTGCAATCATATATTGTCTTTCTGCTGACAGGTAAGCACGCAACAAAAGCTTTAGCTAAATGAATCTGGATAAACAGGGTCTATCTGGATAAACAGGGTCTAATTAGGAACAGTCAACATGGATTTATGCCTGGAAGGTCATGTTTGACTAATCTTCTTGAATTTTTTGAAGAGGTTACTAGGGAAATTGACGAGGGTAAAGCAGTGGATGTTGCCTATATGGACTTTAGTAAGGCCTTTGACAAGGTTCCTCATGGAAGGTTGGTTAAGAAGGTTCAACTGTTGGGTATAAATGCAGGAATAGCAAGATGGATTCAACAGTGGACTTATGGGAGAAGCCAGAGGGTAATGGTGGATGGCTGCTTGTCGGGTTGGAGGCAGGTGACTCGTGGGCTGCCTCAGGGATCTGTGTTGGGTCCTTTGTTGTTTGTCATGTACATCAATGATCTGGATGAAGGGGTGGTAAATTAGATTAGTAAGTATGCAGATGATGCCAAGCTAGGGGGTGTTGTGGATAATGAAGAGGATTTCCAAAGTCTACAGAGTGATTTAGGCCAGTTGGAAAAATGGGCTGAAAGATGGCAGATGGAGTTTAATGCTGATAAATGTGAGGTGCTACACCTTGGCAGGACAAATCAAAATAAGACGTACATGGTAAATGGTAGGGAATTGAAGAATACAGTTGAACAGAGGGATCTGGGAATAACCGTGCATAGTTCCTTGAAGGTGGAATCTCATATAGATAGGGTGGTAAAAAAAGCTTTTTGTATGCTAGCCTTTATAAATCAGAGCATTGAGTATAGAAGCTGGGATGTTATGTTAAAATTGTACAAGGCTTTGGTGAGAACAAATCTGTAGTATGGTGTACAATTTTGGTCGCCCAATTATAGGAAGGATGTCAACAAAATAGAGAGGGTACAGAGGAGATTTACTAGAATGTTGCCTGGGTTTCAACAGCTAAGTTACTAGAGATAGGTTGAATAAGTTAGGTCTTTATTCTCTGGAGCGCAGAAGGTTAAGGGGGACTTGATAGAGGTCTTTAAAATGATGAGAGGGATAGACAGAGTTGATGTGGACAAGCTTTTCCCTTTGAGAATAGGGAAGATTCAAACAAGAGGACATGACTTTAGAATTAAGGGACAGAAGTTTAGGGGTAACATGAGGGGGAACTTCTTTACTCAGAGAGTGGTAGCGGTGTGGAATGAGCTTCCAGTGGAAGTGGTGGCCGCAGGTTCGTTGGTATCATTTAAAAATAAATTGGATAGGCATATGGATGAGAAGGGTATGGAGGGTTATGGTATGAGTGCAGGCAGGTGGGACTAAGGGAAAAAAGTTGTTCGGCACGGACTTGAAGGTCCGAGATGGCCTGTTTCCGTGCTGTAATTGTTATATGTTATATGTTATATGTTATATGAACTAAACTGTGGTATAACTCTGGGTCTCGACCTGAAACAACATCTATTCCTTTTCATAGAAACATAGAAAAATAGGGGCAGGAGTAGCCATTCCGCCCTTCGAGCCTGCACCGCCATTCAATGTGATCATGGCTGATCATCCAACTCAGTATCCCGTACCTGCCTTCTCTCCATACCCCCTGATCCCTTTAGCCACAAGTGCCACATCTAACGCCCTCTTAAATATAGCCAATGAACTGGCCTCAACTACCTTCTGTGGCAGAGAATTCCAGAGACTCACCACTCTCTGTGTAAAGAATGTTTTCCTCATCTCGGTCCTAAAGGAATTCCCCCTTATCCTTAGACTGTGACCCTTGTTCTGGACTCCCCCAACATCGGGAACAATCTTCCAGCATCTAGCTTGTCCAACCCCTTAAGAATTTTGTAAGTTTCTATAAGATCCCCCCTCAATCTTCTAAATTCCAGCGAGAACAAGCCGAGTCTATCCAATCTTTCCTCATATGAAAGTCCTGACATCCCAGGAATCAGTCTGGTGAATCTTCTCTGTACCCCCTCTATGGCAAGGATGTCTTTCCTCAGATTTGGAGACCAAAACTGTACGCAATACTCCAGGTGTGGCCTCACCAAAACCCTGTACAACTGCAGTAGAACCTCCCTGCTCCTATACTCAAATCCTTTCGCTATTAATGCTGACATACCATTTGCTTTCTTCACTGCCTGCTGCACCTGCATGCCTACTTTCAATGACTGGTGTACCATGACAGCCAGGTCTCGTTGCATCTCCCCCTTTCCTAATCTGCCACCATTCAGATAGTCTACCCTCATGTTTTTGCCACCAAAGTGGATAACCTCACATTTATCCACATTATACTGCATCTGCCATGCATCTGCCCATTCACTCAGCCTATCCAAATCACCCTGCAGCCTCCAAGCATCCTCCTCACACCTAACTATACCCCCCAGCTTGGTGTCATCTGCAAATCTGGAGATGTTGCATTGAATTCCCTCGTCCAAATCATTAATATATATTGTAAATAGCTGGGGTCCCAGCACTGAGCCTTGCGGCACCCCACTAGTCACTGCCTGCCATTCTGAAAAGGACCCGTTTACTCCTACCCTTTGCCTCCTGTCTGCTAGCCAGTTCTCTATCCACATCAATACTGAACCCCCAATACCGTGTGCTTTAAGTTTGTATGCTAATCTCTTAAGAGATCTCTTAATCTTTTCTCCAGAGATGCTGCCTGACCTGCTAAATTACTCCAGATTTTTGTGTCTCATCCAACGACTGTTGTTCTTTGGATGGTCCCTCTAACCATTCAATTGGAGTCGTAGAGTCAGAGAGTGATAGCGTGGAAACAGGCCCTTCGGTCCAACCGGCCAACATGTCCTAGCTACACTAGTCCCACCTGCCTGTGCTTGGTCCATATCCCTCCAAATCTGTCATATCCATGTATTTGTCTAACTGTTTCTTAAACATTGGGATAGCCCCAGCCTCAGCTACCTCCCCTGGCAGCTCATGCACCCACCACCCTTTGTGTGAAAAAGTTACCCCTCAGATTCCTATTAAATCTTTTCTCCTTCACCTTAAACCTATGTCCTCTGGTCCTCAATTCCACGACTCTGGGCAAGAGACTCTACCCGATCTATTTCTCTCATGATTTTATACACCTGTATAAGATCACCCCTCATCCTCTAAGAGACACTAAACTAAACTTCAGACCTCAACGTTGATTGCATATCTGTGAAAATCGAGAACATGATTAGATATTCCCAATCCCTTGACCATTTAATGCAATTAGAGATACAGCACAGAAACAGGCACTTCAGCCCACCAAATCTGCAGCAACCAGCGATCCCAGCACATTTACTCTATCCTACACACACTAGGTACAATTAACTTTTATTTTTACACCAAGCTAATTAAGCCACAAACCTGTACATCGTTGGAGTGTGGGAGGAAACCAAAGAGCTCGGCGAAAACCCATGCAAATCACAGGGAGAACGTACAAACTCTGTACAGACAAGCTCTGTCCCGTAGTCAGGATTGAACCCGGGTCACTGGTGCTGTAAGGCAGTAGCTCTACCTATACACCACCGTCAGTAGAAACAAAGAACTGCGGATGCTGGTTTACACGAAAGGACACACGGTCCACTGAAGCCTGAATGAAGGAATAGATGAAGAATCACATATAATAATCCATGGATATATCTCCAATGATGTATAAACTTCATTCATCTTTTTGATTTTCTATTTTTACTTTATTTTTCTCTATTATTTCCTACCTGTATTAAAAATAAAAAAATGCATAGAAGTACAAATAAGAAATAATTGTTAATATTAATAATATTAAGAATGTATGTGACATGTATATTCTTCCTTTAATATGTACCTACTTCTAATAAAAATATTTAACAAAGAAAGGACACACGGTCCTAGAGTAACTCAGCGGGTCAGGCAGCAACTCTGGAGAAAGTGGATGGGTGAGGTTTTGGGTCGAGACCCTTCAAGGCTGCATTGGGATGAGAATTTTCTCCGAGTAGATTGTGAATATTTAGAACTCTCTTCCTCAATGGACAGCGGAAGCAAAATTATTAAATATTTTAAGTCCATTGTTGCCAGAAACCATAACATTTCCTGTAAATAAGCAAGAAGGCAGAGCTGAGGTCATAGTCAGAACTTATCGAATGGTGGAAAGAGACTAAATGCTGGATTAACTCAGCGGGTCAGGCAGCATCTCTGGAGAACATGGATAGACGATGTTTCGGGTATTACCTATTACCTGCCATGCGTTGTCCTGCCTCTCCTCTCTTCCAGATTTCTTTCCCCCTCTCCACAATCCTTCCCTCTCAACTTCATTCTTCTGCCTGCTCCCCATAACCCCTGACACCTGGCCTAATCAAGAATCAATCAATCTCTGCCTTAAAAATATCCATTGACTTGGCCTCCACAGCCGTCTGCAGCAATGAATTCCCCAGATTCACCACCCCCTGACTACATAAATTCCTCATCTCCTTTCTAAAGGTGTGTCCTTTTATTCTGAGGCTAAGGACTCTGGTCCTGGACTCTCCCACCAGTGGAAACATTCCCTCCACAACCACGCAATCCAGGCCTTTCACTATTCGGCAAGTATCGATGAGGTCCCCACTCTTCCTTCTAAACCCATAGGGTCGGCACAGCGGAGCAGCAGTAAAGTTGGTGCCTTACAGCACCCGAGAAGAGGGTTCGATCTCAGCTACGGATTTCAAGTCTTCATGTCAATTCAAGTTAAATCTGGAATTTGAAACAAAACCTTTTGTAAATGGGCAGCGTGGTGGCGCAGCGGTAGAGTTGCTGCCTTATAGCGCCAGCGACCCAGGTTCGATCCTGACTACGGGTGCTGCCTGCACAGAGTTTGTACATTCTCCCCGTGACCTGCGTTCATTTTCTCCGGGATCTCCAGTGTCATCCCACACTCCAGATTTGATGGGCAGAATTACCTAACTCTGCTCCTATCACATGATCATATGATCTTATGATTAACAGTAGATCCAAAGTTCTGTTACAATGATGGGTGCACGGATAAGAATGAAATTCCTGTTAGGCTTTGTCTGCGGTTTTCCTGTCACCACATGAACACAATCCACATCCTTAGCCCTCACTATTGTTTACCCAACAACGGGGAGGAAAGAGAAAGGGGAGGATGTGGACGAGGGGAGGAACTGAACACAGCGTTTGATAGCAACTCTACTCGCTGGAGGTTAGAAGGTTGAGGGGGGACCTTATTGAAACTTACAGAATAAAGAAAGGCACAGATAGAGCAGATGTGTAGAAAGGATGTTTCCACTGGTGGGAGAGTCTAGGACCAGAGGTCATAGCCTCAGAATTAAAGGGTGCGCTTTTAGAAAGGAGGTGAGGAGGAACTTCTTTAGTCAAAAGGTAGTTAATCTGAGGAACTCCTTGCCACAGAGGGCTGTGGAGGCCAAGTGAGTAGATAATTTTAAGACAGAGATAGACAAATTCTTGATTAGAACCGTTGTCAAGGGCTATGGGGAGAAGGCAGGAAAATGGGATTAAGATGCAGAGATCAGCCATGATTGAATGGCGGAGTAGGCTCAATGGCCTAATTCTACTCCTATAACTTATGAACAATACTTTAAATGCGGTCTCATTGACGTCTTATACAACTGCAACATGACCTCACAATTTCTATACTCAATACTCGGACTGATGAAGGCCAAAGTGCCAAGAGCCGTTTTGACCACCTTATCTACCCGTGACGCCGCTTTCAAGGAACAATGTACCAGCATTCCTCGATCCCTCTGCTTTACAACACTCCACAGAGCCCGACCATTCACTGTGTAGCTCCTGCCCATGTTAGACTGCCCAAGATGTAACACCTCACATTTTTCGGCATCAAATTCCATCAACCATTCCTCAGGAAAATCGCATCCAAAAATATTAACAATAGCACCATAAATGAACGGTTTGGTTGAATTCTGAATCAAAGAGCCAGATAAAGTCTGAGTGTGAAACAAACTTGTCAAATCAGTCATAGAATCATAGAAACATTGAACATTAGTGCTGGAGTAGCACCTTTGAGCCAGCACCACCATTCAAAGTTTATCGTCACATGTGCCAATTAAGGTACAGCGAAATTCGATTACCATACAGCCATACTAAAAAAAAGCAACAGGACACACAACAATTAAAAATTAATATAAACATCCACCACAGTGGATTCCCCACATTCCTCACTGTGATGGAAAGCAATGAAGTCCAATCTTTTTCCTCTTTATTCTCCCGCAGTCAGGGCAGTCGTACCATCCGCAGTTGGCATGATCGAAGCTCCCGCGGCCGACGGTCGAAGCCCCCATGTCAGGGCGATTGGGGCGGCCGAAGCTCCTGAGGCTTGGAGCTCCTGAAGTAGGTCTCCAGCAAGAGGCTGCCAGCTCCATGATGTCAGGCAGCAGTGCAGACGGAGATACAATTTTAAAAAATCGCATCTCCGTTGAGGTAAGAGATTAAAGTTACCCCTAAACGCCCCATCCCCCACACATAAAACAAGCTAAAGAACACTAAAACATACATTTAACACAGACTATGAAGCAACAAAGAAGGAAGGGATGAGACAGAATGTTGGCGAGGCAGCCATTGTTGGCGCCACCCGGTGGATGAGAATGAGAAGGGGAGTTAAAATGGTGAGCATGGTTAGCAAAAATTCCATGTTAGTCAGCTAGCAATATTTTCCCAAAACATGTTTAGTTCAAAAAATGTTTTCGGAAGTACAGTTTATCTTGAGCTGTTTTGGAAGAATGGTAATAAGAAAATCTACAATTTATTCCATCAACAAAACCACTTCAAGACTCTGGACATTGGTATTGGTGGAGACACTGTTGTGGCAAGTAAAAGTAGACAAGGCTTGAAAGAATTCTCTGAATAATGGAATTGTCATTTCAATTCTTCTCTTTGCATTTTAAAGTAAATGCCCAGCAACAGAATGGAAGAAGAAAACCCACCACAAGTATAATTTATTTTTAATTGTTGTAAAAATAGAAATAGCTTCTGCATTCTCGTCAACTTGCAATCTGGTTAATTGTGATAAAAGAAAAGATGTGGATCGTACACATTGAAAGGGGTCCTTCGTTCCAACTCTTCCATGCCGACCAAAATGCCCACCTGAGCTAGGCCCATTCAGAACACGGAATAATACAGCATAGGAACAGGCCCCTTAGCCCACAATGTCTGTATCGAACATGATACCAGGTTTAACCAATCTCCACGTGAATCATATCCATCCATTCCCTGCATATCCATGTGCCTATCAATAGCCCCTTAAATGCCACTATCGTAGAGCTGCGAAACACTTAGGGGCAGAAAACGCTGGTGGGTGTTGTGTACAGGCCACCTAGCAGTAGTAGTGAAGTTGGGGATGGTATCAAACAGGAAATTAGAACTGCGTGCGACAAAGGCAAAACAGTTATAATGGGTGACTTCAATCTACATATAGATTGGGTGAATCAAATTGGCAGGGGTGCTGAGGAAGAGGATTTTTTGGAATGTATATGGGATAGTTATGTAAATCAACATGTAGAGGAACCAACGAGAGAGCAGGCTATTTTAGACTGGGTTTTGAGTAATGAGGAAGGGGTAGTTAGCAGTCTTGTTGTACGTGCCCCCTTGGTCAAGAGCGACCATAATATGGTTGAGTTCTTCATTAGGATGGAGAGTGACATTGTTAATTCAGAAACAATGGTTCTGAACTTAAAGAAAGGTAACTTTGAGGGTATGAGACGTGAATTGGCCAAGATTGACTGGCAATTAATCCTAAAAGGGTTGACGGTGGATATGCAATGGAAGACATTTAAAGACTGCATGGATGAACTATAAAAATTGTTCATCCCAGTTTGGCAAAAGAATAAATCAGGGAAGGTAGTGCATTCGTGGATAAAAAGGGAAATCAGGGATAGTATCAAAGCAAAGGATGATACGTACAAAGTAGCCAGAAAAAGCAGCAAACCAGAGAACTGGGAGAAATTCAGAGACCAGCAGAGGAGGACAAAGGGCTTAATTAGGAAAGGAAAAATAGATTATGAAAGAAAACAGGCAGGGAACGTAAAAACGGACTGCAAAAGTTTTTATAGATATGTGAAGAGAAAGAGATTAGAAAGAGAAGTAGCTCCGGAAATAGTGGATGCATTAGTGATAATCTTTCAAAACTCTTTAGATTCTGCAGTAGTTCCTGAGGATTGGTGGGTAGCAAATGTAACCCCTCTTTTTAAGAAGGGAGGGAGAGAGAAAATGGGGAATTACAGACCAGTTAGTCTAACATCGGTAGTGGGGAAAATGCTAGAGTCAGTTATTAAAGATGGGATAGCAGCGCATTTGGAAAGTGGTGACATCATTGGACAAAGTCAGCATGGATTTACGAAAGGTAAATCATGTCTGATGAATCTTGTGGAATTTTTCGAGGATGTAACTAGTAGCGTGGATAAGGGAGAACCAGTGGATGTGGTGTATCTGGACTTCCAGAAGGCTTTCGACGGTCCCACATAAGAGATTAATATACAAACTTAAAGCATACGGCATTGGGGGTTCAGTATTGATATGGATAGAGAACTGGCTGGCAAACAGGAAGCAAAGAGTAGGAGTAAATGGGTCCTTTTCACAATGGCAGGCAGTGACTGGTGGGGTACCGCAAGGCTCAGTGCTGGGACCCCAGCTATTTACAATATATATTAATGATCTGGATGAGGGAATTGAAGGCAATATCTCCAAGTTTGCGGATGACACGACGCTGGGGGGCAGTGTTAGCTGTGAGGAGGATGCTAAGAGACTACAAGGCGACTTGGATAAGCTGGGTGAGTGGGCAAATGTTTGGCAGATGCAGTATAATGTGGATAAATGTGAGGTTATCCACTTTGGTGGCAAAAATAGGAAAGCATACTATTATCTAAATGGTGGCCGATTAGGAAAAGGGGAGATGCAGCGAGACCTGGGTGTCATGGTACACCAGTCATTGAAAGTAGGCATGCAGGTGCAGCAGGCAGTGAAGAAAGCGAATGGTATGTTAGCTTTCATAGCAAAAGGATTTGAGTATAGGAGCAGGGAGGTTCTTCTTCAGTTGTACAGTGTCTTGGTGAGACCACACCTGGAGTATTGCGTACAGTTTTGGTCTCTAAATCTGAGGAAGGACATTATTGCCATAGAGGGAGTACAGAGAAGGTTCACCAGACTGATTCCTGGGATGTCAGGACTGTCTTACGAAGAAAGACTGGATAGACTTGGTTTATACTCTCTAGAATTTAGGAGATTGAGAGGGGATCCTATAGAAACTTACAAGATTCTTAAGGGGTTGGACAGGCTAGATGCAGGAAGATTGTTCCCGATGTTGGGGAAGTCCAGGACAAGGGGTCACAACTTAAGGATGAGGGGAAAATCCTTTAAGACCGAAATGAGAAAGACTTTTTTCACACAGAGTGGTGAGTCTCTGGAACTCTCTGCCACAGAGGGTAGTTGAGGCCAGTTCATTGGCTATATTTAAGAGGGAGTTAGATGTCGCCCTTGTGGCTAAGGGGATCAGAGGGTATGGAGAGAAGGCAGGTACGGGATACCGAGTTGGATGATCAGCCATGATCATGTTGAATGGCGGTGGAGGCTTGAAGGGCCGAATGGCCTACTCCGGCACCTATTTTCTATGTTTCTATGTATCTGCCTCCACCACGTTCTTGGCATTGCCTTCCAGGCATTCACAACCCTCTGTAAAAGAAAAAAAAACTTTCCCTGCACATCTCCTTCAAATGTTACCCCTCTCCCCTTAAAGTAGTGCCCTTTAGTCCTTGACATCTCCACTCTGAGCACACCTTCACTATCTACCTTATCTTCAATGCTTCTCATAATTTTATAAACTTTTATCAGGTCTCAGCTCAGCCTCCGATGCTCCAGATAAAACAATGCAAGTTTGTCCAACCTCTCCTTATAGCTAATACTTTTATATCCGGGCAGCATTCTGGTAAACCTCTTTTCAGAGTTTAGCGATACAGTGTGGAAACAGGCTCTCCGGCCCACTGAGTCGGCGCTGATCAGCGATCCCCGAACACTCGCCCTAACCTACAGCCTGGGGACAATTTACAATGTTTACCAAAGCCGAATTAACCAACGAATTTGTACATCTTTGGAGTGTGGGAGGAACACCCGAGAAAAAACCCCCATGTTCATTGGTATTTTTGGATACTTTTGGAATATTGATATCATTGGGTATTTTTAAGGTGGAGATTGACAGATTCCTGATTAGCACGGGTGTCAGGGGTTATGGGGAGAAGGCAAGAGAATAGGGTTGAGAGGGAAAGATAATTCTGCCACGATTGACTCGATGGGCCGAATGGCCTAATCCTGCTCCAAAAACATATGAACCTATGAAAATGACATAGCAGACAGAGTCACTCGATCTGAGCTGGTGACCAGAATGGTGTATAGAAGTGCTGCCTTGAATGTAGTTTTGGAAAGATGCAAAGGTGCTGGATTTGGCTCAGCCAATGTCTATAAAATGAGATTACCGTTTATTGAAGATTAAATATTTGACGAAAGATACTGGCCCCCCGATGCCTTGAGGGGCTGAGGGTAGAAATGAAGGGCTAGACCAAGCTGCTTTTAGGAAGTATGTGGATAATTTTACTGGGGGTAATATGTGGAAATGAGAGTATGGAATGGAGTAGATCCATGGAGATTTGGATGTCAGTGGTGGGATGAAAAGGAAAATAATTCTCAAAATGCTTCTTGTGCAGGAAGGAACTGCAGATGCTGGTTTACACCAAAGATAGAGACAACATGCTGGAGTAACCCAGTGGGTCAGGCAGCATCACTGGATAAAAGTCATAGGTGATGTTTCAGGTCATGAGTCTGAAGAAGGGCCTCGACCTGAAACGTCACCTATTCATTTTCTCCAGAGATGCTGCCTGATCCACTGAGTTACTCCAGCATTTTGTGTCTCTATCTAGAAAAGCTCTTGTTACAAGTGAAACATGATGGACATTGACGGAAGGAGTATTGACGTTATTGGGATACTTGACCATGTTAAGTGTACAGAGAAGATATGGAAAGACAATGCATCATGTTGCAATTTCATAAAATCATTTAATATTGTGTTTGTATGAGCTCGGGACAATTTTGTACTGATTTCTTGTGTCTTTTTATTTAGACTCAGCAATGACCACACCAAGACACCGCCCTCTAGAGCCGATGGTTCGTTGTGTCCTTGGGTTGCCACCAGGTGCCGCCACAACACAGTGTTTTCACTGGTGTTGCAATTGTCCAATGTATCTACAAAAGTATTAAGGGTTCTTTTAGGTTTTCTGATGATGTCCTTACCTTTTTATTAAATCAGGCATTTGAGATAAGACAGTTGATGATATATTTAATTGTAATTGCATTTGTAACTTTAATTTAACCACATACTTGTCCGTATATTTCAACTAAATCAAATGTTAATGCATGTTCCCTGAAGTCTATTTCCCTAAAGTTCAATTGGCTGACCTCAACTCTCTATTCTTGACTTTGTGCCAGATTCCTCGATACCTTTGGGGCCCTAGATTGGCCCGTCTTTTCCCTTTGTCATTTTAACTGCTTGATTTCACAACATTTTGGTCTTCTAAGCAAGTACTAACAAACCATCTTGATTTGTGTGACGTCCTTGTGTAATCTATGTAATCCCAATATTATTATTGTTAATCAGCATTAAACTTCTCCAAAGACAACTTATAATTGCTGAAGATTTTGCGTGCTGCCTCACCTGCTGAGTTTCTCCAGTAATTCTGTCCACCGTCACATAATTGCTGAAGTTCACCGTGTCCTGTCCAGTACAGTATTCCAGATAGTGGCTGACCACAGCAATGTCTAACAAACACAGTCACTCCCTCCCTTTTGATTTCTATCACCCTTGAGCTGAACTGTTAGAAATCTGTTCTGTAATTAGTTTACATTCGAGATAAAGCATGGAAACAGGATCTTCGGCCGAGACCACTCCGACCACTGTGTTCTGTCTGAAGAAAGGTCTCGACCCGAAACATCGCCCATTCCTTCTCTCCATTAATGCTGAGTTACTCCAACGTTTTGTGTCTACCTGCTCGCGCTAGATCCTTGTCATCCCACTTTTATTTTTCCTACATCCCAGGGACAGCTCACAGACACCATTTAGCCTTCAAACTCGCATGTCTTTGGGACGTGGGAGGAAACCGGAGCACCCGCAGGAAACCCATGGGCAAACATACAAACCCCACAGAGAGCACCCAAGGTTTGGATGGCAGCTAGGTGGCGCAGTGGCGCTGTCTCACGGCGCCAGAGACCCGGGTTAGATCATGACTACGGGGAGCTTGTCTGCATGGAGTTTGTATGTTCTACCCGTGACCTGCGTGGTGTTTCCTCTCACACTCCAAGATGTACAGGTTTGTAGGTTAATTGGCTTCTGTAAAATTGTAGAGTGTCCCTCGTGTGTAGGATTGCGCAAGTGAACAAACAAGGTAATCGTTGGTCAGCATGGACTCTGTGGGCCGAAGGGCCTGTTTCCATGCCGTTCCATCTCTGAACTAAACTAAATCATAAGGTTATAGGGGACTAGACTAAGTGGGACCCGTTGTGTCCCTGTCACACAGGACGCTTGGTCCACCAACGCAATATTCCTCCACTCATCCATAGCCTGCAACTGTACAGGCACAGCTCATTTCCCCTCATCCCCAGCACTCTCTCCCCTCCTCTTCACCCTCCCTCTTCCTACCTCTGCTCCCCAATTCCTCCCTCACGTCTACCTCTCCTTTCCCCTCCCCTCAGTCACTCCTCTCCCCTCCTATCCCACTATCCTCCACCTTCCCCCACTCCTCACCTCCCCTATCCCCCCACTATTCCTCCTCACCTCCCCCACTGCCCTCCTCTCCCTCTATTCCCCACTCCCCCCTCCACTTCCCCTCCTCTACCTCCATCCCCCTCCTTCCCCCACCTCCGTTCCTTCTCCTCCTAACCTCCCCCAATCCCTCCCTCACCTCTCCTTTTCCCTACTCAGTCACACCCTCCCTCCCTCCATAACTCCTCTCCCTTCCCTACTCCCCTCCTCTTCTCCCTCTAACGCCTCTCCTCCCCCACACTTTCTCCTCACCTTCCCAGGATCTCGAGGTTGCCGGTTCTCTCCCTTCTTGGGGAGGAGCATCAGGCCTCGGATCATAGCTTGGCCCAGAAGCACTAGCAGTGTGGGCGAGCGGGCAGGGGTTAGGGGCAGGGCTCGGAGATAAGATGGGGCGCGATAAGGAATATTCGTAATAATGTGGATGAGTTGAACGTGTAGATAGCTATGAATGATTATGATATAGTTGGGATCATGGAGACATGGATCCAGGGTGACCAAGGCTGGGAGCTGAACATCCAGGGATATTCAATATTCAGGAGGGATAGGGGAAAATGGGGAATTACAGGCCAGTTAGTCTAACATCGGTAGTGGGGAAACTGCTAGTCAGTTATTAAAGATGGGATAGCAGCACATTTGGAAAGTGATGAAATCATTGGACAAAGTCAGCATGGAGTTACGAAAGGTAAATCATGTCTGACGAATATTATGGAATTTTTCGAGGATGTAACTGGTAGCGTGGATAGGGGGGAAACCAGTGGATGTGGTGTATCTGGACTTCCAGAAGGCTTTCGACAAGGTTCCACATAAGAGATTAGTATACAAACTTAAAGCATACGGCATTAGGGGTTCAGTATTGATGTGGATAGAGAACTGGCTGGCAAACTGGAAGCAAAGAGTAGGAGTAAACGGGTCCTTTTCACAATGGCAGGCAGTGACTAGTGGGGTACGGCAAGGCTCAGTGCTGGGACCACAGCTATTTACAATATACATTAATGATCTGGATGAGGGAATTGAAGGCAATATCTCCAAGTTTGCGGATGCCACTAAGCTGGGGGGCAGTGTTAGCTGTGAGGAGGATGCTAGGAGATTACAAGGTGATTTGGATAGGCTGGGTGAGTGGGCAAATGTTTGGCAGATGCAGTATAATGTGGATAAATGTGAGGTTATCCACTTTGGTGGCAAAAATAGGAAAGCAGACTATTATCTAAATGGAGGCCGATTAGGAAAAGGGGAAATGCAGCGCGACCTGGGTGTCATGGTACACCAGTCATTGAAAGTAGGCATGCAGGTGCAGCTGGCAGTAAAGAAAGTGAATGGTATGTTAGCTTTAATAGCAAAAGGATTTGAGTATAGGAGCAGGGAGGTTCTACTTCAGTTGTATAGGGTCTTGGTGAGACCACACGTGGAGTATTGCATACAGTCTGGTCTCCAAATCTGAGGAAGGACATTATTGCCATAGAGGGAGTGCAGAGAAGGTTCACCAGACTGATTCCTGGGATGTCAGGACTGTCTTATGAAGAAAGACTGGATAGATACTCAGTTTATACTCTCTAGAATTTAGGCGATTGAGAGGGGATCCTATAGAAACTTACAAAATTCTTAAGGGGTTGGACAGGCTAGATGCAGGAAGATTGTTCCCGATGTTGGGGTGGTCCAGGACAAGGGGTCACAGCTTAAGAATAAGGGGGAAATGCTTTAGGACCGAGATGAGAAGGACTTTTTTCACACAGAGAGTGGTGGGTTTCTGGAACTCTGCCACAGTCATGAGGCCAGTTCATTGGCTATATTTAAGAGGGAGTTAGATGTGGCCCTTGTGGCTAAAGGGAATCAGAGGGTATGGAGAGAAGGCACGTACGGGATACTGAGGTGGACGATCAGCCATGATCATATTGAATGGCGGTGCAGGCTCGAAGGGCCGAATGACCTAATCCTGCACCTAATTTCTATGTTTCTATGTGAGCTGAAAAGAATCATAGCGCTATCCCATTTTTGCACAAATACAGAAAAAACATGGAAACTGGAAGAGCACAAGAACAAAGTTTTAGTTATATAGGAGGAGAATTAGGCCATTCAGCCAATCAAGTCTTCTCCACCATTCAATCATGGCTGATCTTTCTCTCCCTCCTAACCCCATTCCCCAATCTTGTTAATGGAGAGATCCATTCCATTAATTTCTGATTTGGGTAAATGGTTGAGATAAATGGTCGCATAACCCTTGCCACCTGTGTAGAAGATGATGAAGTTTGACATGGTGTGACATGAGCTGACCTTGTTGTTCCAGATAACCAGCTGGAGACGAACGTTACTCTTTTTCACAAAGAGACAAAGGTGAAGTTCTCGGAACTGTCTGAGGAACTTCTCTGGGAGTACATACACAGTGGTGAGCCAATGTACGTGCAGTTCTAGCAGAAGGCCGGAATTCAGAGCAAAAGGAAAAAACAAGCTGCGTTTAGTTTTTAGTTCAGAGATACAGCGTGGAAGCAGGCCCTTTCGGCCCACCAAGTCTCCATCGACCAGCAATCCTCGCACATTAACACTATCCTACACACACTGGAGTCAATTTACAATTATACCAAGCCAGTTAAGGTACAAACCTGCACCTCCTTGGCGTGTGGGAGAAAACGCCCACGCAGGTCACGGGGTGAACGTGCAAACTCTGTACAGACAAGCACCCGTGGTCAGGATTGAACCCGAGTCTCTGGCTCTGTAAGGCAGCAACTCTACCGCTGCACCACTGTGCCGGAAGAAGACGTAAACTGCTGGAGGAACTGTGGGTCAGGCAGCATCTGACCACAATTAAGGCTCTTATATTGTAGCACATTATTGCTGTGATTTTCCACTTTAGGACACAAGTAATTTGGATATTGCCTCTTCGACCCCTTGGTGATGTTTAAAATACGTGGAATCTGTCCCAGCAGCTGTTTTCTTGGTCATTGACTCCAGATGAAAGAGCTTCAAACATTTACTCAGTGGTTCTTTTAGAAACTCAGTTCTACTAATATTGGGGATTCCCCTCCCCCACTATAGATGAGGCTCGCACCAGGGTCTCCTCCATACCCCGCAACACTGCCCTCTCTCCATATTCCCCCACTCACAAGGGCAGAGTCCCCTGATCCTCACCTTTCACCCCACCAGCCGGCACATACAACAGATAGTCCTCCGCCAGTTTCGCCACCTCCAACGTGACCCCTCCACTCGCCGCATCTTCCCATCTCCCCCCGTCTGCCTTCCGCAAAGACCGCTCCCTCCCTTGTCAATTCTTCCCTTCCCTCCCGCTCCACCCCTTCCCCGGGCACTTTCCCTTGCAACCGCAAGAGATGCTACACTTGTCCCTTCACCTCCCCCATCCACTCCTTTCAGGGACCCAAGCAGTCCTTCCAAGTCCGACAGAGGTTCACCTGCACCTCCTCCAACCTCATCTACTGCATCCGTTGCTCCAGACGCCAGTTGATCTATATCGGTGAGACCAAGCGGAGGCTGGGCGATCATTTTGCCGAACACCTCCGCTCGGTCCGCAATAACCGACCCGACCTCCCGGTGGCTCAGCACTTCAACTCCTCCTCCCATTCCGTATCCGACCTCTCGGTCCTGGGCCTCCTCCATGGCCAGAGTGAGCAACACCGCAAGTTGGAGGAACAGCACCTCATATTCCGCTTGGGGAGTCTGCATCCTCTGGGCTTAAACATTGAATTTTCTCAATTCTGTTAACCCTGGCTGCCTCCTCCCCTTCTCACCTCTCCCTCAGCCCTCGGGCCCTGGCATTCCTTCTCTCTCTATCTCTCCCCCACCCAAGTCGCACTAGCTTCTCATTTTCACACTACAAACAGCTTACAATGGCCTGTTTCCTTTATCATCGATACTTTTTTGCATATCTTTCATTCATTGTTCTTTATCTCTCCACATCACCATCTATATCTCTCGTTTCCATGATCCCTGACCAGTCTGAAGAAGGGTTTCGAACCGAAACGTCGCCTATCTCCTTCGCTCCTTAGAAGCTGCTGCACCTGCTGAGTTTCTCCAGCTTTTTGTGTAACCCTTCACTAATATCTACTTGCATGTGCAAAATAAACATGCAAAATGAGGACAGGACCTTTATAGCGCATGTTGAAATCCAATGTTGCTTATTGCTCAAAATGTTTGTTGAGCCGTGACCTGAGTGTAATGTGCAGCAAGGAACTGCAGACGCTGGTTGAAACTGAAGATAGACACAAAAAGCTAGAGTAACTCAACGAGACAGGCAGTCTGGAGAGAAGTAATGGGTGACGTTTCAGGTCGAATCACTTCTTCTGACTAAGGGAAATGGGAAACGAGAGATAGAGACCATGATATAGAGAGAGAGAGATAAAGAACAATCAATGAAAGAAATGCAAAAAATGTGACAATGGTAAAGGAAACACACATTTGTTGGCTGAAAATGCAAATCTAATGGACTTGGGTGGGGGAGGGATAGAGGGAGAGGGAATGCCGGGGGTAGATAAATCAACATTCATACTACTGGGCTGTAAGGTGAGTGTAATGTTGGAAATACAGTAGCTGATCTACATTGCTTCACAAACACAAACAGTTCAATTTCAGTTTAGTTTGTTGTTACGTGTACCGAGGTACAGTGAAAAGCTAGTGTTGTCAGCTACCCAGTCAGCAGAAAGATAGTTACTGTGTTTAGTAAGACGCAGAATACGAGGAGAAGGCCAATGCACGGAGGCCAAGAGGAAGACCAAAGCTTCGCTACAATGATATTTAGTTCAGTTTAGAAAACCAACAGGGAGGTCACAGGGAGAACATACAAACTCCACATAGACAGCACCCGTAGCCATGATCGAACCCGGGTCTCTGGCGCCCTAAGGCAGCAGCTCTTGCGCTGCGCCACCGGGTTGAAACTGCAGCTGTATCCCGATCAGAGGCCTGATGGAGAAATTGACGCAGACTCAGTGGGCCGAAGAACCCGTTTCTGCGCTGTACCTCTAAAGTTGAAAGAATGAAAAGACTTCATTCGCAGAAAATAGTCTCAGTAGTTCGTGCGGCATTTATGGAAAGAGAAACGTGTTGAAGAGCCTTCATCAGAAAATATAATTATTGATACTGATTATATTCATGCTTCTCTGAAAACAAACGTAACATCATCTCTTAAATAGAAGCCCTCTGCTCCTTGAAACTTGGTTTTACTTGATCAGCCTGATTTATTTCTTAAACTTATTTGATTGGGAATTTTTTTTTTTTAATTTTAAACTATGTAATCAAGCAGTATTTGTGATGTTTGGTGAACTGTGTGGGGTGGGACGACCCATTACTCCTCCCGTGCAGCAGGTGGCGCTGCACAGGACAAAGGTAGATGATTTGTGTATAGTTTATCCTGTCTGTAGACAGTGTGAGTGTGCAGCCATTTTTTGACTTGTCTTGCTGCCAGCATTGAGTAAGGCATTAAAGACTTCTGTTGTAAATTGAAAACTCTCAGGTTTTGTGCCGACCTGGAAAATGAACACGAAAGTGGTGTCAGGAGTGGGATACTTTGAATTGCGTCCAAAGACCCAGACAAGAGCCTATTTTTTGATTTTTAAAAACTAAATAACATGTCTTTGCAATTCGATCATTTCGATCCCGAGCGAGAAAGGTGGTCGTCGTATTTAATTCACGCTGAATTTTATTTTGAAAGTATGGCAATTACGACTAACCAGAGGAAGAAGGCTCTCGTGTTCATCAGTGTCCCCAGAAACCTTTGCACTGCTTCAAAATTTCCTTACAGAAGAAGTAACTGAAGCCTCATATGCTGAAATCACAATGGCTTTGCGACTGCATTTCGAAGAAAGTCGAAATTTCCTCGCAGCTCGCCTCGATTTCTACCAAACTTCTTACCAAGGCAAACGCATGTGATTTTAAAATTCAATGCTGCGAAAAGTGCCAAGCCAATGCATTGCGGGATAGACTAGTCATGGGCTGCAGGCACGCATTCATCCAGCAGGTGATTCTCAAGGAATCGGACGCCTCATTGAAGAATGTGCTGCAGTGTGCTAAGATGGTCGAGCTGCTGAGTAAAGAACTGCACAAAATGGCCAGTGAAACAGTGTCCAAGCTCCCTCAGGAGGCCCATAAAGTTCGTCAGACTTGTCCGGCACGCCAGAAACCAGTTGATCGACCCAGAGCAAATCCGGGGAAGGTGGGACAGTTTCAGAAGAACCGTCCCCCTGTGGGGGGAGGATTGAAACCCTGCTACCGGTGCGGCTCGACGGCTCATCATCACTGTGGGTGCCCGTATATCAAGTCAGTTTGTTATGCCTGTTACCGAAAAGGGCATCTCCAGGCAGTGTGTCAATCCGTAGGAAAGCTGAGAAAGGGCAAGAAAGCGCAAAACACAGTCGACCAAATCACGGAGACCATTCCTATTGAAGTACTTGGTATGTCTACCATCACCAACAAGCCGAGGAATTTGCTGCGGGTGTCGAATGTCGATTTACAGTTCCAAGTGGACACTGGTGCAGCTGTGTCGCTAGTGGGTCAGGACATCTGGGAGAGGATCAGATCGCCGAAACTGAAACCGGCCAACATCCGCCTTTTCGGATACGGACGACAGCCCATTCCCACAAAAGGCAAATGCACTGTCGCCATAAAGGTATGACACAGATGTTGTCGCTGATCATCGTTGGCAAAGAAGGTACATCCCTGTGCGCCATCGACTGGATCCATGCTTTGAAGCTTGACATGAACGCCTTGATCTACGATGGATCAACTATGGCATAGTCATCGACCACGGATTGCAACATGGTCAGCAAGTGCATAAACAACCTGCGTAAACAGGACGTTGAACGGCACTTGTCCAAAGGGTCTGACCATGCATTCACCATGTTGAAGGAGATGCTTGCCCAGAAGACGCGTTTGGTCCACTATGACCCATCGAATCCGATCTCGCTGGCCGCCAATGCATCGCCGTCTGGTCTTAGAGCAGTAATCTCACAAACGGCGCCGAACGGCAAGGAAGCACCAATCGCGTTCGCATCCAAAACGCTGACGGCCGCCGAGAAAAACTACAAGTGGGGAAAGAACAGCATATAGATAAAGCAAATACTGATATTTATTCAAAAGAGAACACCGAGGAAAACTCTGTTGATTCTGAGCCTTTAACAAGAGTTGTGAAATGCAAAAAAGGCTTGAAAAAAAGAGTGAAGCGAGGTCCAGCCAAATGGAGACGTTCAAACTTGAAAGGGGGAATGTGTGGGGTGGGAGGACCCATTGCTCCTCCCGTGCAGCAGGTGGCACTGCACAGGACAAAGGGAGATGTTTTGAATATAGTTTATCCTGTCTGTAGACAGTGAGTGTGCAGTAATTTTGACTTGTCTTGCTGCCAACATTGAGTAAAGCATTAAAGACTTCTGTTGCAAATTGAAGACTCTCAAGTTTTGTGCAGACCTAGAAAACGAACACGACAGTATTGTAACAATATTTTGCAAACATTTGGATGACTGCAAAGCATGCAACAAAAAAGCTTTACTCTGTACCTCAGTATACACGACAATAAACTAAAGTCAAAATGTTTCCTACAATTTGAAAGCTGTGTTCAGTTACTGTAACTTAAGATGTATTTTTGAGTATTAACAATTGTCACTTGTTTATTTTACTTTAGAGATACAGTGCGGAAACAGGCCCTTTCACCCACCGAGTCTGCACCGACCAGCGATTCCCGCACATTAACACTATCCTACACACACACACGACACAATTTACACATACACCAAGCCAATTAATCTCCAAACCTGTATGTCTTTGGCGTGTGGGAGGAAACCGAAGATCTCAGAGGAAACCTACGCAGTCAAGAGGAGAAGGTATACACTCCTTACAGACAGCACCCATAGTCGGGATCAAACCCGGGTCTCCGGCGCTGGAAGCACTGTAAGGCAGCAACGCTACTGCTGTGCCACCGTGGCCGCCCTTGGAAAGATTTACCTATCTTTCAGGTTAACATCGTGGTGGTGATTTAAAGATGGAACTTTGATTAGTCTGAAGGGGGTTGCTCTATGTTCTAATGGATGGTTTCATTCCAAGTTCAACCTTCATGTCTTATTTTCCATCATTTCTTTCTGATTGAGACTCATTGCTTCCGATCAATTATGCACAGTCAAACCTTTTGCCACCTATTTTACTTCAGATTCTTTTGTTTCAAGGGACAAGGCAGGTGGCTATGGAATTCAGGCGCTTGGTGGGATGTTAGTTGAATACGTTCATGGGGACTTTTGAACGTGGTGGGATTTCCCCTCAATCACTTCTGCAAGATGCTGGCTGTAATCAACTGTTCATTGGAAAGCCAGTCTACGGCAAGCAATGCCACGCCTAGTGATCCTGTAAACCAGGACAAGAGGATGGCTGCAGAAAAGGGCCTGAAGTCTGACCAAACTACACCAATGGAAGCGGAGCCAAAAGGTTTGGGCGCAACGCCATGAAACACTACCTCTGATGCACGAGAGTCGGAAGTGCCCGACCGTTTACCAAGGACATCCGGCCACGTTGAGATGAATGAGGGCCTCCACAAAGTGGCAGATCTGCTGGACGGTTTCAAAGCGTCAAAGGTGCGGAAATTAAATTGTGAACAGAATTTATTTTGGCTGTCAGAACCATTTTCCCCCAAGATGGAAATATTAGAGGGCATAACTTTAAGGTGAGAGAGGAGGTGTGTAGGGCAAGTTTTTTTTTATGCAGAGGGTGCATTGCACTGCCAGGGTTGTTGGCGGATGCGACAGTCGCATTTACAAGAATTTTGGATAAGTACATGAATATGCGGGGAATGGAGTGGTTATGAATCATGTGCAGATGGAACATTGTGTTCTATCTTATGGATTAAATTACTAATTGGAAGTTGGAAGTGGCGGCACTGCCCAAATAGCTGCGGCTCGCCTGCAGTCCGTCTGTCTTTTTCTTTTTTTTGTTTTCTTTTGTCTTCTTGGACGTATGTTTTAGTTTATTTTTAGTTGTGTATGTGTGGGGGGGGGAAACTTGTTTTAGTCTTTTCCTTCGGGGGGGGGATGCGCCCTTTTCTTTGTCGTATTGCCGTCTCCGTCGATCCTAATCTTGAAGTTGGCGGCCACCAACTGGGGCCGACCTCGGGACTCCGGAGGCAGAGCCAGGACTCACCATCATGAACACCGCCGAACACCACTGATCTATATCGGTGAGACCAAGCGGGGGCTGGGCGATCGTTTCGCCGAACACCTCCACTCGGTCCGCAATAACCAACCCGACCTCCCGGTGGTTCAGCACTTCAACTCCCCCTCCCATTCCGTATCCGACCTCTCGGTCCTGGGCCTCCTCCACGGACAGAGTGAACAACACCGCAAGTTGGAGGAACAGCACCTCATATTCCGCTTGGGGAGTCTGCATCCTCTGGGCTTAAACATTGAATTTTCTCAATTCTGTTAACCCTGACTGCCTCCTCCCCTTCCCACCTCTCCCTCAGCCCTTGGGCCCTGGCATTCCTTCTCTCTCTATCTCTCCCCCACCCAAGTCACACTAGCTTCTCATTTTCACACTACAGCTTACAATGGCCTGCTTCCTTTATCATCGATACTTTTTTGCATATCTTTCATTCATTGTTCTTTATCTCTCCACATCACCATCTATATCTCACGTTTCCCTGATCCCTGACCAGTCTGAAGAAGGGTCTCGACCCAAAATGTTGCTTATCTCCTTAGATGTTGCTGCACCCGCTGAGTTTCTCCAGCTTTTTGTGTAACCCTCACCATCATGAAACTGGCCGACTTCGGGGCTGTGGTGGCGCTGCGGCGGCGGCCCGACTTCGGAGCCTTTGGCCGCGGGCCCAGTGGACGACAACATCGGGAGCTCGCAGGTCCCAGGTGGGTGACTGATTCTCCGGAGCTCCCGCAACAACAGCTTCGTCCGCTGGACTGGAGGGTGGGAGCTTTGTCCGCCCCGGGCTGCGGAGTCTGAAGCAACCCATTCACGGAGCTCGGATTCGGCCGCGGGACTTTACCATCACCCGGCGGGGGCCCAACATCGGAAACCTGGATCGCCTCAACGCAGAGGAACAACAAGGAAGGAAGAGACAAGGACTTTTGCCTTCCATCACAGTGAGGAGGTGCCTGGTAGACTCAGTGGTGGATGTTAAATATGTGTTTATTGTGTGTTCTGTTATTTTATTCTCCGTCATGACTGCAAAGTACGTAATTTCGTTCAAACTAAAAGTATGAATGATAATAAAGGATACTTTATACTTTAACAGTTATATTTAACCTCCAAGAGCAAACATCGAACAGAGAAAAGTACAGCACTGAAACAGGCCCTTTGGCCCACAATGTCTATGTCGAACGTGATGCCAAGAGGTAAATTTGACATCATGCTTGACACAGACATTGTGGACCAAAGGGCCTGTTCCAGTGCTGTACTTTTCCCTATGTTCTCTCACATGGGTTATAACAAAATCTATGTATAGCAAAGGTTCTCGAGTTAAATTTGAGCTCATTTGGTTGGATAGCCATTTGTCGTTTTGTTAATGGTTTCTCTTCTAATTGCAATTCAAATGTAAATGCAAAGTGTGAAAGTGTTCCCTCTAAAACTGAACACCACGGCAGCCAGCCTGTGCTGCCCATGCCCACCGTGAACTGACTGCTGAGCACACTCACATGTGATGAATGGTCACTTCTTCATGGTTACTGGACTTGCTCCTTCTAGATGCAGCGCGGATACAGGACCTTCAGCTCACTTTCCGAGCCAATCAGCGATCAACCCGTACACTAGCACTATCCTACACAGTCGGGACAGTTTTTATCATTTTACCCAAGGGCCAATTAACCTGCAAATCCGCACATCGTCAGATGGTGGGAGAAAACTGGAGCACCCGGAGAAAACAGCAGCGTTCACAGGGTAAATAAACAAACTCCGTACAGTCAACACCCGTAGTCAGAATCAAAATTGGGTCTCTGGCGCTGCAAGGCAGCAACTCTACAACTGTGCCAGAAGAATGAGGTTGAGAGGGAAAGATAGCTTAGCCATGATTGAATGGAGGAGTAGACTTGATTTGCTGAATGGCATAATTCCGCTTCTATGATTATTTTGCTTAAAGAGGACCTACCTTCCAGTTGTTGCATCAGCAAGATTTACCTTTAGTGTCGAGGAGAACTAGCAATAGACAATAGGTGCAGGAGTAGGCCATTTGGCCCCTCGAGCCAGCATCACCATTCAATGTGATCATGGCTGATCATCCCCGATCAGTGCCCCGTTCCTGCCTTCTCCCCATATCCCGACTCCGCTATCTTTAAGAGCCCCATCTAGCTCGCTCTTGAAAGTATCCAGAGAACCAGCCTCCACCGCATCCGAGGCAGAGAATTCCACAGACTCACCACTCTCTGTGAGAAGAACTGTTTCCTCGTCTCCATTCTAAATGACTTACCCCTTATTCTTAAACTGTGGCCCCTGGTTCTGGACTCCCCCAACATCGGGAACATGTTTCCTGCCTCTAGCGTGTCCAAACCCTTAACAATCTTATACGTTTCAATAAGATCCCCTCTCATCCTTCTAAACACCAGCTCATATGCCGCTCCATTCTCTCAGCATATGACAGTCCCGCCATCCCGGGAATTAACCTTGTAAACCTACGCTGCACTCCCTCAATAGCAAGAATGTCCTTCCTCAAATTAGGGGACCAAAACTGCACACAATACTCCAGGCAGTGTCTCACTAGGGCCCTGTACAATTGCAGAATGACCTCTTTGCTCCTATGTGGGACCTTATCAAATGCTTTCTGAAAGTCCAGGGACACTACATCCACTGGTTCTCCCTTATCCATTTTCTTAGTTACATCCTCAAAAAATTCCAGAAGATTAGTCAAGCAAGATTTCCGCTTCGTAAATCCATACTGACTCAGACCGATCCTGTTACTGCTATCCAAATGTGCGGCTATTTCATCTTTTATAATTGACTCCAGCATCTTCCCCACCACCGATGTCAGGCTAACTGGTCTATAAATCACTGTTTTCTCTCTCCCGCCTTTCTTAAAAAGTGGGATACATTAGCTACCCTCCAATCCACAGAAACTGATCCCAAGTCTATAGAACATTGGAAAATTATCGTCAATGCATCCACAATTTCTAGAGCCACTTCCTTAAGTGCCCTAGGATGCAGAACATCAGGCCCTGGGGATTTATCAGCCTTCAGTCCCATCAGTCTACCCAACACCATTGCCTACCTAATATGGATTTCCTTCAGTTCCTCCATCACCCCAGATCCTCTGGCCACTACTATATCAGGAAGGTTGTTTGTCTCCTCCTTAGTGAAGACGGATCTAAAGTACCTGTTCAACTCATCTGCCATTTCCTTGTTCCCAATAATAAATTCACCTTTTTCGGTCTTCAAGGGTCCAACTTTGGTCTTAACCATTTTCTTTTCTCTTCACATACCTATAGAAGCTTTTACTATCCTCCTTTATATTCTTGGCTAGCCTACCTTCGCACCTCATCTTTTCTCCCCGTATTGTTTATTTAGTTCTCTTCTGTTGCACTTTAAACATTACCCAATCTTCTTGCTTCCTGCTGATCTTTGCTACATTGTACTTCTTCTCGGTCATTTTTATACTATTCCGGACATCCCTTGTATGCCTTACTCCCCTTGGAATCATCTTCCTCCTTAGAATGAACTGATCCTGCACCTTCTGTATTATTCCTAGAAATACCTACCATTGTTGTTCCACTGTCATCCCTGCTAGGGTATCTTTCCAGTCAATTTTGGCCAGCTCCTCCCTCAGGGCCCCATAGTCCCCTTTATTCAACTGCAGCCTCCGATCTACCCTTCACCCTCTCCAATTGAAGATTAAACCCGACCATATTATGGTCACTGCCTTCTAATGGCTCCTTAACCTCAAGTTTCTTCATCAAATCCGGTTCATTAAAGAACACTAAATCCAGAATTGCCTTCTCCCTGGTAGGCTCCAATACAAGCTGCTCTAAGAATCCATCACGAAGGCACTCTACATAGTCCCTTTCTTGGGGTCCAGTACCAACCTGATTTTCCCAATCTACCTGCATGTTGAAATCTCCCATAACAACCACAGCATTACTTTTGCTACATGCCAATTTTAACTCCCGATTCAACTTGCGCCTTATGTCCAGGCTACTGTTTGGAGGCCTGTAGATGCCCCATTAGGGTCCTTTGACCCTTACAATTCCTTAGTTCTATCCATACTGACTGCACATCTCCAGTTTCAATGTCACCCCTTGCAAGGGACTAAATTTCATTCCTCATCAACAGACCTACCCCACCCCCTTTGTCGGCCTTTTCGATAGGACGTGGCCCCTTGGATATTCAGTTCCCAGCCCTGGCCCTCTCGCAGCCATGTCTCCGTAATTCCCACAACATCTTACTTGTCAATTTCTAACCGAGTCTCAAGCTCATCCACTTTATTTCTTATACTTCGCACATTCATATACAACACTTTGACCCCAATCACATCCCCCACGCTTGCAATTGGCCCTGACCTTACTCTTTTATCCCTTCTCAAACTTTCTTTCCCATTAAATCACGAATCTTTTGTAATTTTTCCTGTTCTCATTTCCCCTTCAACTCCATCTTTATACTCACAATTTGTCAATCCATCCCCCCCCACTGTTTAGTATAAACCCACACGTGCCCCAGCAAACCTGCCTGCACGAGATACTAGAAGCATTCCAGAGATAACCACCCTAGAAGTCCTGCTTTTCAGTCTTCTTCCTAACACTCTGAACTCACGTTGCAGAACGTCCTTCCTCTTCTTCCCGATATCATTTGTGCCTACGTGCACAACTACTGCCGGCTGTTCACCTTCTCTCTATCGAATGCTCCGAATTTGGCTCGCGACATCCTGAACCCTGGCACCAGGGAGGCAACAGACCATCGTCACGTCTCGTCTTGTCTGCCACCACAGAATCTCCTGTCTGCTACTCGGACAATGGAGTCACCCACCGTTATGTCTCTGCCCGACGCCGGTCGAGTCCCATCTCTAGGATTGGAGCCACCAACGTGTCCGCTGCTCGGCCTGGAAGCATCGTCTCCCCCGACAGTTCCCAAGAGGGCGTACCTGTTTTCATTAGGCACAGCCACCTGGGTCTCATGCACTCCACAGTTATCACCCGTTCTATCAGTCACACACCGTCGTTCTTCCCGTATCCTCGGCGTGACAACCTCACTGTAGGTCCTGTCCAGGAAACTCGCGTTTTTCCGGATGGCCCCGAGGTCATCCGCTTGCTTCTCCAGAGCCCCAACACGGTCCTTCAGGAGCTGAAACTGGACGCACTTGCCACAGTTGCAGCAGCCAGAGGCCCGATCCGTGTCCCTGGGCTCCCACATTCTGCAAGCATCGCACCGTCTCATCTGTCCCGTCATGTGTTCACTGCGTCCTGTCCTCTCCAGCTTTTGGCGCAGCCTCCTCTCCTCAGCCTCCTCGCCGAAGACTCTCAAACCAAAGACTCACAATTTACTCACAAGGACTCTCGAGCCAAAGACTCAAAGGCCTGTCTCACGGTGCGAGTTGACCCACGAGGGTCCCTGAGTTTTTACTCGCGGTAATCACATAAATTAACGTAGCGGGAACATCAGAACTCGCGCACGCAACTTAGCCACTCGTGGCGCAAACGGCAGGTACCTGTGTAACTTGTTAACTCGTGAAAAAATTCAAACACGTTTGAGGTTTTCCACGAGTCAAATTTACTGTTCAAGTTAAAAATTGAAACATTTAAACTTGTTGTAATAACGTAGTGGCCAATGCGTTTACCTTAGTGACTCGTGAGTGTACCATGGCACCATTAATGGAAACCTTTCATTTTCATTCCCGAGGCCAGACTCCAATAGTAGCAGCATTGAAAGTGATAGCAGAAGGCGGAAGCAGGAGCCTTCATTTGAATTTGCACCGAGGTTAAATGGATTGTCATCCATGATCATAAAAAGTTGCATATTGGATGTAGTGGGTTTATTTACGGGTGACTGTGGCTCAGGCACGTGCCGTGAGTAATTACTCAGGGTGGGCACTCAGTCCACTTTAAAAAAAAATTAAACCGCGCATGTGCAGATTGTTCTCCCCGTTAAATAAATAAATAAATAAAAACGGTGACATTTCAATTTGCCCAAGGCTTCCTAGTCCTAGACCAATTGGGGGAACAGTTCCTTTCACAGTGTGTGTAGAGTCTGTGCCAGGGGTAAAGTTGTGGGGAGGGCACGAGTGTTGAGAAGGAGGGTGTCAGGGATACTGACAGTAACTCACTCACCCCTACCGCAGCTCTCCGGGCGCGAAGCCACGCACTGTAGCTGGGGATAGAAGCAGCTCGGGGAGCGGCCACCGGGACCCGACAGCTGAACTGGCCGCCACTTCAGCGCCTTCTGCCGGCCCGCTCACCTCTGGCAGTGCTCGCTGTCGGAACACCTGTCACCTGCCGTTCGCCGACTTCGCTCATGTCAGCGACTTCCTGCAAATCCTTAAATTCCCACAGCTGAGTAACCTCAATCATGCTGTCGGAATTTAAGGACATGAGTGAGTGAGGCCAGTGAGCGGCAGGAGAGAGATTTTTAGACAGAGCTGCCAGAGGTGAGCGGGGGCCGGCCGAAGGAGCTAAGGTGGCGGCTGATTCCGCTGTCCGGCCCGGTGGCCGCTCAGCCACCCGAGCTACTTCTCCCTCTCTCCCTCACCCCCCCCCCCCCCCCCCCCCCCCGGCCTCAGAGTGGTGGCATTGCACGCCTGTGCAAGGAGTGTCGCAAGTGGATGCTCCCGACCCCTCATTCATAACATTCGTGCCCTCCCCACAACTTTACCCCGGGCCAGACTCCCCAAACGCTGTGAAAGGATTTCTTTCCCACCCCCCCCCCCCCCCCACCCTGGGAAATACGGTATTAAAAAAAAAAATCACAAAATGTACTTACCACATCATTGGTACACGACAAACCATGGTTGAAAACCCCGCCAAGAAACTTGCAGCATCATACTGCGCATGCGCATCAGTCTACTGCGCATGCGCAGTGCTGCAAAGGCAGAATTTCTGCTGCCTTCAGCACCGATTGAAACTGACGGCTTCAGGCAGCGCTTACAGCACGTGGGCTGCACAGAGCTTCCCGTGTCACAAGCGCTGCGGATGAAAGGCACGGAGAATTATGCCTACCTAGGAGATCAATCTCTTAGATAGGCATAATTCTCCCATTCTATTCACTTTCCCACACACATTTACCAAGATTGTCGAATATCTTGTTGACCTCATGTACATGCCTTCAATATTTATTTTACACCACGTATTGCGACCTTGTCAAGACCCTTCTGGAAGTCCGTATTCAGGTTGTTAAGGTTTTCCCTCAGCATTCATTGCTTTCAGAAAGATGCTTGCTACTGACAAACTCACCACGACGATGCACAACTACCCGATACAAACAACATTAGGTTTAGATTTATTACTTTCATGTGTAAAGTTATGTTTTGTACGCTATCCAGTCAAATCAGATAATACTATACATAAATAGAAGTAAACTAAATTCAAGTACATAGATCGGGGCAGAAACAAAATGCAGATCTTGTCGTTCTCAATATTTTAGCGCTGAATTCTAGAGACAAAGTCCAATGGCCACAATGAGGTAGAGGAGAATCGGACGGTCCCCCAACTTATGGAAGGACCTGAAAACAGAAGGAAAAAATGCATTCCTGATTCTACTGATGCGCGCATTTAAGCTTCTGTTTCTTCTTCCTATGGGAGTGGGGAGAGGAAGGAATGGCCCGGGTAGGAAAGGTCTTTAGTTAAGTTGGCTGCTTTCCCGAAGCAGAATGAAATGCACTTGTAGTCAATGATGGGGAGTTTGGTTTGTGCGGTGAGACGAAGAGATGTAGAGTGGGGGTAGAGTTGGGGAAGTACCACTAGTTCACCACACATACAGCCTCTGCTCCTGTCCCTCGGCCCCTGTTCTGCCTTTGCTTCCTACACACCCTGGCTCTTCTGTATTGTTCTGTTTTCATTATTGCTTCATACTGCACAGAAACGGGCCCTTCACGTTGGGGACTAGTTAGTTTGGAAATTAGCAAGCAGACAAAAATGCTTCCATGTAGCCTTCCAGCAGTGATGAGACACCATGACCTCATGATCAACCCGATCACCGGAGCCCAACTATGAGTTTAACGACCATAGAAATTGACAAACAATCGCTTCCTTTGAAATTTGAACAACGAAACTCTATTAAACAATGTAACACACAATCTTTAGTATTTTAGCTTGCAGTAACATAAATAAACACAGTTATTCAAAAGACCATGTTTGTAAAATCACACAGGAAAATAACTTGATTACTGCAAGCGTGAAAAACCTTTTCCCCATTGCTACGATTGTTTCCATAACATGATTTTCTATTTAAAAAACGACGTTACTTCGCAAAGCACCGATCGTGTTATAGCAGAATTACTGTCCTTGTTGAATGTGAGTGTCTCCGTCTCCATTATTCCTTTCAAGCCTTTAACCTATAACAGATGCTGCTGCACCCGCTGAGTTTCTCCAGCTTTTTGTGTAACCCTTCAACCTATTCCTGTTGGGACCCAATACCCGTGCTCGTTCTCTCACGTTGGGTTCGGCTTCCCAAACGCTATTCCACTCGCTGCGTGCGGCTCCCACGCTCCCGTCCTTATTTATCAGCCCTCCTAAAGTGCAACACCTCAGACCCATCAGCATTATATTCACTTGCCCCTCCAAATATAACAAACCTTCACCCGCTGGTCTTCTAACTACGTGATGTGTGTTTCAAACAAATCATAAGTATAACCGCTCTGGCACTGGAGGGTGCGCATTTTCCCTTTGTAGGTCATATCAATAGATGCGGCCTCGCTGAATTCTATCTTTAACTCAAAGCCGCAGGATGGAGGCGTCTTCTTTAACACTGTTGCTTATTAAAACATACCTTCATTCACGGTTGGCTCAAGAGTAACGGGAGAGGAACTTGGTAACTCGGGAGAGGAACTTGGAACATCGCAGAAATGACATACCCGTGGGAACTCGGTTAAACACTTGAACATAAATTTGGAATCTCGTACACAATCACGAGTCTGTTTTTTTTCTTTCACTTGGGGTCACTCGTGGGTGGACTCACACCGTGAGGCAGGGCTTTCCCACTTTACTCACAAGGACTCTTGAACGAGAGACTCACACTTCCCACACTGCCACGCCCTTAGAGCAGCCTTGCTTATATTGACTGATAAATTGCCTAATTTACCAATTTACAAACCAATTCCTCAGTTTTAATCTGTTTTCCCCTGTGACTTACCTTTTCCATGGGTTTCAGCCAACAAGCTCCTGCTTCTCTTTGATTGCTGCTTGTCCAAGATCCACATAAGCACCCAGCAGAGATTGTTTCTTAACAGCAAATTAACAAAACATTTATCAGACGAGCTGGAACAGATCTGCTCTTGCCATTTTATGTTTGTGATTTAATTACATAAATTCACCCCTTGGTTAAATAATGTGGAGATAATTGAACAATGAATTGTATAAATTGATGTAATTAACATAGTCATTTACTAACTGTTGAAAGTTTTAAGTGCAAAATTCAGTTTGTTAGTTTTTGTGAAACTTTTGAAGTGAGAATTTTGTAAACATTATTCACTTTCTAAGCTGATTTAACTTTGTATCCCTAACTATGATTTGTAGTTATTATTTAGCCTATTCACACACTTTTGGTTTTTACAATGCTAACTTTTCCCCAAGGCTGACTGTCATGGTTTTAATATAAATTATTCCCTCTTCAACCGTTATAATAATTTTCTTACCCTTATACGGTGGAACAGATTTGGCGACAAACAGGGATCTAAATTGTTGAATTTCTTTGCAGCCCAGATTATGTTTTTTGTTGTTGTTGTTGGTTTGCTTTAATTAGTTTAGGGGGTTTTGGTTTTCTCTTTTTTCTCTTTTTTTTCTTTTTGTTCTTTTTGTTTTTATAAATACAAGGTTCTCTTTTAACCATTTAACTATATTTACATAGAAACCGCGCTATACCCAATGTGTATTTTGACACTGAATCCATACTTAGTAGCAATGTTACAAAATTTTGAGATTTTAAAAATCAAGTCTGCAATTTATCCCATCAGATAAAGCATTAAAAGAAGTTTAATTTGACACCCGATTTACTTTCATATCTTCAGTATTAAGAAAGTTATGGCCATTTTCATACTCGGAAATGAGCATCTTGCTTCCCATTGCCTTTCAATTGACTTAACTCAAAAGCTGTGATCTGGAAAAGTTAAAAGTCCATAACATTCTTAAAAATTAAGAGAACTCAATGAAATTTTCAGTTATTATAGATTGAAGCATTCTGAAACAAATATTAAACAATCTTACTTGGATTACCTGAAATTAAAGCATATCATTAGTTAGTTATCTAATTGTAGCTAATTACAAAATTCAATGAGTAGATCTAAACATCTATCAATTTCTTAAGAAAAGATAAACTTTTTTTTAAATTGCCTAAGTGTCCAAATAACATTCACACAATAATCCACAATATAACATAATTTTTTAATTTCATTTTCATGACTTTCTGGGCCAAATGGAAGGAATTTAGTGTTTTATGCCTGTAAATTAATGGCCATTTAAATCAACTAGCGAGTGGGTTTTAGTGGAATGCGGTGGATTGGAACGTTGCGGTTAGCGGTGAAGTCGGGGGGAAAAATACTGGGGGTTCATACATTTTTTGGGGACCCCATTTCGCAACATAAAAATATTATTAATGCCTCCCGAAAAACCAACTTTTAATATAAAAATAAAGTATTTACCTTTTTTTCTCCCCTACGCAAAATGCTTCCGGTTGTCTGCGGTCACGGCTTTTGAAGGTGATTTTTAAATTACTCTAGTTAATAAATAATCTAGAGTAATTTAAAAATACCACCATTCATTAAATGTCGGAGCGATTTTTCTTCAGCAACCAAATCGCCCGACATTCATCGATTATCCAGGCCTGTTGAAAACCGGCACTTTAAGCCCGCCCCCCTCTGCAAGGCGCGAAAGTCGCGCACACGGGGAGCGGCAGAAGTTCAGCGCCGGTAAAGGTAAGTTTTGTAACATACCTATACTTAGGTTACACTTGTTGTTAATGTAATCCTGATCCCTATGTATCAATATCGCTGTTATGTTTATCATTATTTTTTTAATATTTTAAAAGAATGAAAGAAAAGAAGGTCTATGGGAGAACATACAAACTCCCTACAGACAGCACCCGATGTCGGTATCGATCCGGGGTCTCTGGCGCTGTATGCGCTGTAAAGCAGCCAATCTACCACTGAGCCACCGTGCCACCCTGCGGTGGTGTAGGGTGCCTTAAGGTTTGAGTGTCATGACAAATTGAGAAGATTACTTATGTATTCTCTTTTTTTACCCTTGCTTTTGCAGTCTATAAGAACACAAGACTCGCCAACATGTTTCTGGTGTCAGGCACTGCAAATTCTGTGTGTGACTATATTAGCTATAATAATGATCACATTTGGCCACTGTTCGCTCAACTGGATTTGGCTGTTAAAGATGGGTCAAATCACTGTGCATCAGCTCCTGGGGCAAAGGCTGCAGACTTATTTCAGGTAAAGTATCTCGCTCCCATATGAATCAGCAGACATTCTCCACTATTGTCGATCTTGCACTGTTGATAAACCACCGTCTATTGAAGGTAATTGGAGGGGGTACAGAGGAGGTTTGCCAGAATGCTGCCTGGATTAAAGCGTACTAGCTACAGCGACAGGTTGGACAAACTTGGATTGTTTTCCCTGGGTCGCTGGAGGCTGCAGGGAAACCTGATAGAAGTGTATAAAAGCTGGGGGGAGGGACTCGGGTAGGGGGGAGGGACTCGGGTAGAGGGGGCTAGGGGACAGGGTGAGGGGCAAGAGGCAGAGAAGGGAAGCACTCAGACCCAAAATGTAGGTGAGAAAGAGGAAAAAGATAATAAACAGAGAATAAGGGATGGTGGGTTTCTAAAATGTGTATATTTTAATGCTAGGAACATTGTAAGAAAGGTGGATGAACTTAGAGCCTGGATTGACACCTGGAAATATGATGTTGTGACAATCAGTGAAACATGGTTGCGGGAGGGTTGTGATTGGAAACTAAATATTCCAGGATTTTGTTGCTTCAGGTGTGATAGAATTGGAGGGACCAGAGGTGGAGGTGTTGCATTGCTTGTCAGAGAAGATATTACAGCAGTGCTTTCGCAGGATAGATTAGAGGGCTCGTCGAGGGAGGCTATTTGGGTGGAACTGAGAAGTGGAACGGTGTAGCAACACTTTTAGGGGTGTATTATAGACTGCTAAATGGGGAGTGAGAATTGGAAGGGCTAATATGTGAGGAGATAGCAGATATTAGTAGTAAGCACAAGGTAGTGATTGTGGGAGATTTCAATTTTCCAAAAATAGACTGGGAAACACATTGTCTAAATGGGCTGGATGGTTTGGAGTTTGTAAAATGTGTGCAGGATAGTTTTTTGCAGCAATACATAGAGGTATCGACCAGAGAAGGGGCAGTGCTGGACCTCCTGTTAGGAAATGAGGCAGGTCAGGTGACGGTGGTATGCGTTGGTGAGCACTTCAGGACCAGTGATCAAAGTCAAGTCAAGTCAAATCAAAAGAGTTTATTGTCATGTGTCCCTGACAGGACAATGAAAATCTTTCTTTGCATAGCACAACAGAACATAGAAGGCACTGACTACAATTCTATACATAAATACACCCATGAATTAATAAATTAATAAAGTGCAAATAACAGATGGAGGGATATTAATGTTCAGAGTTCTGAGCCAGGTTTAATAGCCTGATTGCTGTGGGGAAGTAGCTATTCCTAAACCGGGTTGTTGCAGTCTTCAGGCTCCTGTACCTTCTACGCGAAGGTAGCAGGGAGATGAGTGTGTGGCCAGGGTGGTGTGGGTCCTTGATGATGTTGCCAGCCTTTTTGAGGCAGCGACTGTGATAAATCCCCTCGATGGAAGGAAGGTCAGAGCCGATAATGGACTGGGCAGTGTTTACTACTTTTTGTAGTCTTTTCCTCTCCAGGGCGCTCAAGTTGCCGAACCAAGCTACGATGCAACCAGTCAGCAAGCTCTCTACTGTGCACCTGTAGAAGTTAGAGAGAGTCCTCCTTGACAGACCAACTCTCCGTAATCTTCTCAGGAAGTAGAGGCGCTGATGAGCTTTCTTAATAATTGCATCTGTGTTCTCGGACCAGGAAAGATCTTCACAGATGTGCATGCCCAGGAATTTGAAGCTCTTGACCCTTTCAACCATCGACCCGTTGATATAAACAGGACTGTGGGTCCCCATCCTACTCCTTCCCAAGTCCACAATCAGTTCCTTGGTTTTGCTGGTGTTGAGGACCAGGTTGTTGTGCTGGCACCATATACACAATACCATTAGTTTCAATATAATTATGGAGAGAGTCAGAACTGGACCTAGGGTTGAGATTTTTGATTGGAGAAAGGCTAACTTTGAGGGAATGCGTAATGATTTAAAAGGAGTGAATTGGGACATTTTGTTTTATGGGAAGGATGTAGAAGAGAAATGGAGGACATTTAACGGGGAAATTGTAAGAGTACAGAATCTTTATGTCGCTGTTCGGTTGAAAGGAAATAGTAAAAATCTATTTACGAAATCTATTTGGCGGAAAGAGCCATGGTTTTCAAGGGAAATTGGACACGGTTCGAAAAAAGAGAGAAAATTATAATAATTATAGGAAGCATGGAGTAAATGAGGTGCTAGATGAGTATAAAGAATGTAAAAAGAATCTTAAGAAAGAAATAAGAAAAGCTAAAAGAAGATATGGGGTTGCTTTGGCAAGAATGGTGAAAGTAAATCCAAAGGGTTTCTACAGCTATATTAATAGCAAAAGGATAACGAGGGATAAAATTGGACCATTAGAGAGCCAGAATGGACAGCTGTCTGCAGAGCCAAAAGAGATGGGGGAGATATTGAACAATTTCTTTTCTTCGGTATTCACCAAGGAGAAGGATATTGAACTCTGTGAGGTAAGGGAAAAAAGTAGAGTAGCTATGGAAACTATGAGATTCAAAGAGGAGGAAGGACTGACACTTTTGAAAAATATAAAAGTGGATAAGTCTCCAGGTCTTGACAGGATATTCCCTAGGACATTGAGGGAAGTTAGTGTAGTAATAGCAGGGGCTATGACAGAAATATTTCAAATGTCATTAGAAATGGGAATAGTGCCGGAGGATTGGCGTACTGCGCTTGTTGTTCCATTGTTTAAAAAGGGTTCAAAGAATAAACCTGGCAATTATAGACCTGTTAGTTTGACGTTTAGTGGTGGATAAATTAATGGAAAGGATACTTAGAGATAATATATATAAGCATCTGTATAAACAGGGTCTGATCAGGAACAGTCAACATGGATTTGTGCCTGGAAGGTCATGTTTGACAAACCTTCTTGAATTTTTTGAAGAGGTTACTAGGGAAAGTGATGAGGGTAAAGCAGTGGATGTTGTCTATATGGTTTTCAGGAAGGCCTTTGACAAGGTTCCCCATGGAAGGTTGGTTAAGAATGTTCAATCTTTGGGTGTTAATGGTGGAGTAGCAAGATGGATTCAACAGTGGCTGAATGGGAGATGCCAGAGAGTAATGGTGGATGGCTGTTTGTCAGGTTGGAAGCTGGTGACCAGTGGGGTGCCTCGGGGATCTGTGTTGGGTCCACTGTTGTTTGTCATGTACATCAATGATCTAGATGATGGGGTGGAAAATTGGATAAGTGAGTATGCAGATGATACTAAGATAGGTGGTGCTGTGGATAATGAAGTAGATTTTCAAAGTCTACAGAGAGATTTGGGCCATTTGGAAGAGTGGGCTGAAAGATGGCAGATGGAGTTTAATGCTGATAAGTGTGATGTGCTACATCTTGGCAGGACAAATCAAAATAGGACGTACATGGTAAATGGTAGGGAATTGAGGAATGCTGTGGAACAGAGGAATCTAGGAATAACTGTGCATAGTTCCATGAAGGTGGAATCGCATGTAGATAGGGTGGTAAAGAAAGCTTTTGGTGTGCTGGCCTTTATAAATCAGAGCATTGAATATAGGAGTAGGGAAGTAATGTTAAAATTGTACAAGGCGTTGGTGAGACCAATTCTGGAGTATGGTGTACAATTTTGGTCGCCTAATTATAGGAAGGATGGCAACAAAATAGAGAGAGTACAGAGGAGAGTTCCAGCAACTAAGTTACAGAGAAAGGTTGAACAAGTTAGGTCTTTATTCTTTGGAGCGCAGAAGGTTAAGGGGGGACTTGATTGAGGTCTTTAAAATGATGAACGGGATAGACAGAGTTGATGTGGATAAGCTTTTCCCATTGAGGGTAGGGAAGATTCAAACAAGAGGGCATGACATGAGAATTAAGGGACAGAAGTTTAGGGGTAACATAAGGGGGAACTTCTTTACTCAGAGAGTGGTGGCTGTGTGGAATGATCTTCCAGCAGAAGTGGTGGAGGCAGGATCGATTTTAACATTTAAAAGTAAAGTGGATAGGTATATGTACGGGAAGGGAATGGAGGGGTATGGTCTGAGTGCAGGTAGATGGGACTAGGGGAAAATAAATGGTCGGCACGGACTGGAAGGGCCGAGAAGGCCTGTTTCCGTGCTGTAATTGTTATATGGTTATATGGTTATATAGTTATAAAATGAAGAGAGGCATAGACAGGGATTGTCACCTTGACGTGGTGGAGAAGCATGTGTGCTCCTGAGATCCTGAGAGTGCTGCTGTCTGGACCTATGCTCCTGCTAGGGCCACCCATGGCGGTAAGGTCGAGAGGGAGGTCTCTGACAAAGAGCAAACCAACGAATACCTCAATGATAGAACAGGCGGAGGATGATGGCTGACCTCAGTGGAGCGTCACAACGGCTGGGAAGGCGGATGAAAGCTGCAGCAGAAAAGGGTCTCCGGTCGTCTTGGACTCCATGCCACTGGACCCTGACTCAGATCTGTCAAGGACCGTGTGGTGGCTGTCTGTGCACCAGTCACCCCATGTTAAACATAGTCACGCACAGGTGTCCTCCAACCCTGGAGACACTCTTGGTCAGCCATGACCAAAGGGGGCCTAAGAAGAATAGATAGGGTAGTTAGTCAGAATCTTTTTCCCAAGGTTCTTGATTAGTAAGGGTGTAAAAGGGTTACGAGGAGAAGGCAGGAGAATGGGGACGAGAGGGAAAGACGGATCAGGCATGATTGAATGCCAGAGTAGACTCAATGGGCCAAATGGCCTAATTCTGCTCTAATGACATGAAATGTCAAAGAAGAGAAGGTGCAGTTTTAAGGTAAGAGATTGAAAAATTTAATGCAGATGTGCAGCGCAATTTTTTTTTTCACACAGTGGTGAATTTATGGAAACTGCTGCCAGGGTTGATGATGGAGGCAGATATGAAAGCTGCTTTTAAGAGGCTTTTAGGCATATTGATATGCGTAATAATGGAGAAATATGGATCACGTGCAAGCAAAGGAAATCAGTTTAACCTGGTGTGGTCGGCATGAACATTATGGGCAGAAGGGCCTGTTCCTTTGCTGGTTTCTGTTCTATGTAATTCACTGGTAGCAAACTCTGATAAAACCACTGACCAGTTTGAAGATTTCTCTGAGTTTTGTCACAGTGATAGAAAAATAAAATAGGTGCAGGAGTCGGCCATTCGGCCCTTTGAGCCAGCACTCCATTCAATGTGATCATGGCTGATCATCCAAAATCAGTACCCCATTCCTGCTTTCTCCCCATATCCCTTGATTCCATTAGCCCTCAGAGCTATATCTCACTCTCTCTTGAAAACATCCAGTGAATTGGCCTCCACTGCCTTCTGTGGCAGAGAATTCCAGCTCCCTGGCTGAAAATTCCAACTCTCTGGCTGAAAATGGTTTTCCTCATGTCAGTCTTATGACCTTTAATCATGCAAACAAGATAAATGAAGGTTATATGTTTAAGAAGGAACTGCAGCTGCTGGAAAATCGAAGGTAGACAAAAGTGCTGGAGAAACTGAATAAGGGTTATGGCCCGAAACGTTGCCTATGTCCTTCGCTCCATAGATACTGCCGCACCAGATTATGGTCATAGTTAAGAGCCAATACTGCTACTGTTTCATATGTATTTATGTATATATATTTATGATAAATAAATAAATATATATAATTTTTTTTAATAATTGTTGTCATTTGAAATTTGCACTAAAGATTAAGATTAATTTAATTTGCACTTCAGATTAACTCGATCACTCTGCAATACTACATTTCAGGATGTAGAGACAAGGAACTGCAGATGCTGCTTTACAGAAAAAGAAACAATGATGGAGCAATTCAGTGGGTCAGGCAGTATCCCTGGAGAACATGGATAGGTGACATTTCATGCCAGGGCCCTTGTTCAGACTGATTCTAGTTTGGAGGGGAAGGGGGTAGGAAAGGACAAAGTGTGACATGTGATAGGGAAACACAGGCGAAGGGGGATATTGGTACGGTGCTACATTGTGGCGGCGCCTTGTGGCTGCGGCTCACCTGCAGTCCGTCTGGTTTTTTTTTTGTCCTGTTAGAGTGTTTTCGGTTTTATTTTTAGTTGTGCATATGTGGGGGGTATCAGGGGGGGAAACTTTTAACTTTTTAATCTGCTCCTTGAACGGAGACGTGACCTTTTCCTTGTCGTGTCTCCATTTTGCTGGGGCCTAACATCGTGGAGATAGAACATAAAAACATAAAACATAGAAAAATAGGTGCAGGAGTAGGCCATTCGGCCCTTCGAGATGGCGGCCTCCAACCGGAATTGACCTGAGGCCTTCAGTCGCTGAGCTTGCGGACTCACCTACTACTCACCTACCAGCTGGCTGACTCGGAGGCTGTGGTGGCGCGGCGGTGGTGACCCGATTGTGAAGCTTCGGAGGCCTCGGCCGCCGGCCCTGTGGACGGTAAATCGGGAGCTCGCAGGTCCCTGGTGGGAGACAGATTTACGAGACGGCAACTTCGCCCTCCCCGAATCGCGGTTTGAATCGGCCTGTCGCAGGGCCTTACATCGCCCGATGCGGCTTAATTGGCCGCGGGACTTACCAACGCCCGCCGGAGGCTTTAACATCAGGAGCCTCGATCGCCTCGATCGCCTCGATGCAGGAAAATAATAAAGAACAGGGAAGAGATAAGACTTTTGCCTTCCATCACAGTGAGGAGGTGTTTGGCGATTCACTGTGATGGATGTTTGTGTGAAACTGTGCTAACTGTGTGTTATGTTTAGTTTTACTGTTATGACTGCAGGAACAAAATTTAGTTCAAACCTCTGTTTGTTTGAATGACAATCCAGGCAATTTGTATTTGTATTGTATTTGTATATTGATAGGTTGATGGTTGGAATAAGGGCAGAGATGAAGAAACTGAAGATGGGGGAACAATAGGATTGAAGGGTTGCGAATTGGGAAGCCAGAGGAAGGATTGGGGGTGAAGGGGGAGGAGAAGAGATAAAATAGGTTTGAGTCCCGGATTGAAGATTTGGTGAATACTGAAGACAGAGGAAAGAATATAAGTGGGGGGGGGGGGGGGGGGGGGGCTTAGTAAAAATGGGTCTGTGGGGTAGAAAGGGGAGGGTGAGCAAGCGTTGTTAGAGACAACCTAAACTTGTATAATTCAATTTTCATACCGTTGGGTTGTAAGCCACCCAAGCGGAATGTGAGGTGACGCACTGAAGCTCAGTGCAGCCAACGCCAAGGCTCGGTGGGGGGAGGGCCACAGTCTAAGGTCCTTCCGCTGCCGGACATGGGAGGCACGGTATGGTGGAGACACCCCTCAAAATAAGGGAAGGTATCCCACGCCAGTGGGCCACATGAGTGGCACGGGTGGGGGACACTTTTGTGAAATTTGGGGAAAAGAAATGTATAAACTGTATTGATCAATTTGTATAGCCTCTGAAAATGTCGGATGGATTTTCCGCAAGGTTCATGTATTGTATATATTTATCATTTAAATAAAGTCTGTTTTGTAAAAACAAAAAAAGGAATATGAGGTGATGTTCCTCCAGTTTGCGTTTGGCCTCACTCTGGCACTGGGGGAGCCCCAGGACAGAAAGATCAGTATGGGATTGGGAAGGGGAGTTGGGTATTTCGGGAGATGCCGTCCCTCAGACTATAATTTTTTCCTCAGGCGTTGAGTTGTTATGATAATTATGGTGCCACTTGGGAAGCAGATTTAATAATAGCTTTCGAAAGAATATTACACATGCAATTTGGAAAAGAGGGTGAATGCACATCTATGGGAATAAATCGGGAACATGAGATTAATTGAATAATTCCAAGAACTGAATAATTCTTATTTGGCACAAGTTTGATTGGTTAATAGAACCATGCATTTCCTGTGGTTCAAGTCAATTCTTGTGAACGTTACACCCTGATAGTAATTAAGCGAACTTACTGTAGACCTTTTATATTTCAAATCCACTTAAAATATTTATTGTCCAACGTACCCAAAATTAAGGTTGAGGATAATGGAAATGCTTTGCAGGCGTTAGAGGGCAACAGAACTGTTGAGCTGTGTCTCCCGTTAGACATTTCCAAATAAGTAATTTTCTTCCCCCATTATTATTTGAGGGCAGGACCGTGACACAGCGGCAGAGTGGCCGCCTTACAGCAGCAGTGTCTCAGGTTCGATCCTGGCTACAGGTGCTGCCTGTTCGGAGTTTGTACGCTCTCCCCGTGACTGTGTGGGTTTTCCCTGGGTGCTTCAGTTTCCTCCGACACTCCAAAGACGTGCAAGTTTGTAGGTTAATAGGCTTCGGTAAAGATTGCAAATTGGCCCTAGTGTGTAGGATCGTGCTAGTGATCGCAGACCGGCACGGATTCGGTGGACTGATGGGCCTCTTTCCGCACTGTATCTCTGAACTAAAACACAACTATTAAGCTATTATGTTAATGTATGCCAAAGCAAACTCAATGCTAGCATTTATTTCAAGAGGGCTTGTATACAAAATTAGGGATATATAATATTGAGGCTCTATAAGGCTTTGGTCAGGCCGCATTTGGAATATCATGAGCAATTTTGGGCACCATTTCTGAGGAAGGATGTGCTGGCTCTGGAGAGGCTCCAGAGGAGGTTTACAAGAATGATCCCAGGAATTAGTAGGTTAATCTATGATGAGCTTTTGTCTGCACTCGGCCTGTGCTCGCTGGAGTTTAAAAGAATGAGGGGGGACCTCATTGAAACAGACAGAATAGTGAAAGGCTTGGATAGAGTGGATGTGGAGAGGATGTTTCCACTAGTGGGAGAGTCTAGGACTAGAGGTCATAGCCTCAGAATTAAAGGACATTCTTTCAGGAAGGAGATGAGGTGCAATTTCTTTAGTCAGTGTGTGGTGAATCTGTGGAATTCTTTGCCAGAGGCTGTGGAGGCCAAGTCAGTAGATATCTTTAAGACGGAGATACAGTAGAGATACAGTAGATGGAGATACAGTAGATACAGTACTAGATTAGTACGGGTGTCAGAGGTTAAGGGGAGAAGGCACGAGAATGGGGTTTGGAGGGAGAAATAGATCAGCCATGATTGAATGGCGGAGCAGACGTGATGGGCCAAATGGCCTAAATCTACTCATATTCCTTATGACCTTATAAAGTTGTTCAAGGAGGCTTAGGCAGCTTTAATTCCACCCTCCCCCCAGGTGAAGTGTTGAAGTGCCACTGTAGAGAGGGTGCAAGTACAGAATGTCATGTTTTCAACAGCAGGGTCCAGTAAAAAGTGTCAAATAGGAATCTGATCAGATTTAAAGATTGAATTCATTGATATAAATTAGAGAAAAAATTAAACCGGCATAAGCATCACGATTTGGATCTGATGGAACGTATAAAGAAAGGTCCCGACCTGAAAAGTCACCAGAGATGATGCTTGATCCGATGAGTTACTCAAACATTTAAAAAAAAATCTTTTTTCTATATATATATTTTTTAAATTTAATTTTAATTTTTTTTAATTTTTATTTATTAGAAGCAAATGTACAAGAGTAGAACCAACGGCATATAAAATTATAGTTAGTGTACAGCTTCAATTTTAACTTTTTAGCTTTGAATTTGAAGAAAAGAGGAGAAAAAGCAAGAAAGAGAAAAAGTGGGATGTGCAAAGATAGAACCTCTGGAGTACCAAAGTAGCGTAGCCAAAGAGTGAATAAAAGAAAGAAAGAAGAGAGGAATAGAAAAAAATAAAAGGACAAAAAGAAAAAGAGAGAGAAAAGTAGTGGTATACCTTCCTCTCATCCCTCCCCACCCACCTCACCCAACCCATAGTTAGATTCATATCCAAAGTTATATGTTATATGGTTATATGGTTATGTTGCGCCATAGTATCCTTGTAAGAAATCAGTGAAGGGTGTCCATGTCTTGGAAAGATGATCTGTTTTTTCTGCCAAGCCAAATCTAATATTTTCAAAATGTAGCGTCTTAGTTACTCAAGCATTTTGCGTTGCTTTTTTCCCCAACTCTTGTTTCATCTCAAGATTTCATTCGGTCACAATTCCACACAGAGAGCTCCATGTTGTGTACATTTACTAAAAAACACACTGCTGGAAGAACTCTAGGTCTAGATGTGTTGTTGCAATAGTAATCCTGCTCAGTACGAGAGGAACCGCAGGTTCGGACATTTGGTGTATGTGCTTGGCTGAGGAGCCAATGGTGCGAAGCTACCATCCGTGGGATTATGACTGAACGCCCCTAAGTCAGAATCCCGCCTAAACGTAACGATACCCTAGCGCCGCGGCTCGCTGGTTGGCCTGGGATAACCAGCCGCCGTCCACGCGGCGGCGGTCGGCATGAAGTGCCGATTGCTACTGGCCTGGAGTGCGGACAGACGTGCGCCGCCTCTCACCCGTTTAGCACACCGTATGTTCGTGGGGAACCTGGTGCTAAAATATTCGTAGACGACCTGATTCTGGCTCAGGGTTTCGTAAGTAGCAGAGCAGCTACTTCGCTGCGATCTATTGAAAGTCATCCCTCGAGCCAAACTTTTGTAATGCATTTCGTTGTCTCTGTACTGTACACTGACAATGACAATTAAAATTGAATCTGATCTGAATCTGAATCTGAGGTCAGGAAGAATCCCTGGAAGAAATTGACAGAAGATGTTTAGGGTTGTGCCTTTTTTCTATTGATGAGGTGGACGGAAGATAGAGTCATAGAGCGATACAGTGTGGAAACAGGCCCTTCGGCCCACCTCGCCCACACCGGCCAACATGTCCCAGCCACACTAGTCTCACTTTCCTGCGCTTGGTCCATAGCCCTCCAAACCTGTCCTATCTATATGCCTGTCCAACTGTTCCTTAAACGATGGGATAGACCCATCCTCAAATGCCTCCTCTGGCAGCTTGTTCCAAACACCTGCCACCCTCCATGTGAAAAAGTTACCCCTCGGATTCCTATTAAATCTTTTCCCCTTCACCTTGAACCTATGTCCTCTGGTCCTCGATTCCCCCAGTCTGAGTAAAAGACTCTATGAGTCTACCCGATCTATTCCTCTCATGATTTTGTATACCCCTAAAAGATCTCCCCTCGTTCTCCTATGCTCCAGGGAATAGAGACACAGCCTACTCAAACTCTCCCTGTAGCTCGCACCCTCTAGTCCTGGCAACATCCATGTAAATCTTTTCTGAACCCTTGCAAGCTTGACAATATCTTTCCTATAACATGGTGCCCAGAACTGAACACAATATTCTAAACGCGGGCTCGTAGACAGAGGTGAGAGGAAGGTATGGACAAGATCTGGCGAGTGATAGATGGAGATACAACAAACTGCAGATGCTGGTTTACAAAAAAAGGCACATGGTGCTGGAGCGGGTCAGGCAACATCTCTGGAGGAGTGTCCTGACATGAGATGAGAAGGAATTTATTTAGTCCGTGGACTAAATCTGTGGAATTCTTTGCCACAGCCGGCTGTGGAGAACATCAATGGATAGTTTTACGGCGGAGATTGACATATTTTTGATTATTATGAGTCAAGGGTTATGGGGCGAAGGTAGGAGAATAGTGCTAAGAAGCAAAGATAGATCAGCCATGATTGAATAGTGATGTAAAATAGTAAGATTAAACGAGAACTTACCAGTTTGAAGTTTGATCTTTATTTTATGAGGAGTTGCGATGATGGATTTCGTGAAGACCTCGCCAGCACGCATGCGCGACATTCTTCAAAGCAGCGGTGTGGAATCACAGAACCAACAACAAGGAAATGATTTGTTATAGTAAGATTGAAGAGACTCTATATACCAGTTGACCTTATGATAGAGGGTTGGGAGCGGAGGGCACGAAATCCCTCATCGCAACTCCTCATAAAATAAAGATCAAACTTCAAACTGGTAAGTTCCGTTTAATCTTACTATTTCATTTCGGAGTCACGTGAGTGACTTCGTGAAGATTTCAAAGCTCTGTGATTTCATGCCCTGGATCATGTCCATGCTCTCACACACGCCACAATATGGATGGATAGGAGTATAAACATGTTTCAGACTGAATGTACTGAAAAATAATAATGTTTATTAATCATAAACAAAGAAAAAAACCCTCACTGGGGAATAACTGTATATTGCTGGCCAGCACTCAGCACGGCCTCCGCAAACATAACAGGAGCGGTAATAGGTTTATTGTAAAACTGCTGAAAAGTGGCTTCACTAGCCCAGCCCGCTGTGGCAAGAGTATGGTCCATGGGCACCTCCATGACCTTCGCCGCCGACGTGGATGCAGCCCTAGTGGACATTAATATCAATACCTGCTGCATCCAACACGACCCTGAGCCACCTGGAGATCGTCTGTACCGACACTCTGTGATGTGTTTTCTTATGGCTAATCAGCAGATACTTCTCCATTCCCCTTAGGGTCCGCGTCACTTTTATATAATGACGGATATGGGTGGCTAAACAGAGACTCACATCAGCAGGGTATGCCGGAAAAACCAGCTGCAGCCCTGTAAATCCAGGTCTGTGCTGCTTCAGTAACTCCTCATCAATTTGGACACTAGTTTGTTTGATCCTACTTCAATGGTAAGGTAGGAGGATAGTGCACTTCTGGCACTATTGATGGCACTGTAGCTGAGGTGTTCATCATGATGCAACCCCGCAAGAAATTCCAGCACATGTGGTATAGTTACGGAGTCATATGATATGTTCATCCGACTGCAGTAGGCCTCCCATTTTCTTGTTTGGGTTAGGTATTGCCATCTTGGTGACTCCCTGCACGATGCTCCGATGGTATCCATGGTCCTTGGTGTGAGACCATATTGCAGCAGAGGTCTGTTCAAAACCTACAGGCCAATAAGTTCAAATGACTCTGGCAGGGATGGTATTCCCCTGTAACAGGGTTTGTCACCAATTCAGGGCATTTCTCCAAAATAGCCCATGGTTCTCTGATCATCCCAAGGACCACCGGATACCATGGTTGTGTAGGCCAGTCGGGTATGATTAAAATGCCTTTTGCAGAATCTAATTTGATTTTCCGCAATACCCGACTGATGAGGCAAAATGGAGGAAATGCATCGAAAAACCATTTCCCCCAGTGCAGCAAGAAAGCGTCCATCGCTATTGCCCCAGGATCTGGTTCCCATGATACATATGTTGGTACCTGATGGTTTAACCGTGACGCAAAAAGGTCAATATCTGGTTTACCAAATTTGGCTGTGATTTTAGTAAATATTTGGGGATTTAACATCCATTCAATGTTATCATTGAATATTCGTGACCTGGTGTCCGCCACTGTGTTGAGCTTACATTGGAAGATAGGTAGCTGATATCCAAATATTACGTTGTATGCACCAGAGCCAAATTGTGTTAGCCAATTTATCGCAAGAAATTGACCTGATACCGCCCATATGGTTTAAATATGCCACCACAGTGGTATTGTCTATTTGGAGACAGACATGAGTATCAGTAAGTTTTGAACAATAAGCTCTTAGTCCGTAAAATGCTCCAAGCATCTCCAAATAATTCATCCCTAGTGACAACAAAAGGGTAGATTCTTGTGAGTCCCATCTGCCACCACAACTAGAGTTGTTGTCAGTAGCTCCCCAGCCATGGGAGCTTGCGTCAGTTTGTAAATACACCGACGGGTGAGGCACAATGATGGGTTTGAATGAGTTACGAATATTGTCAATCCACCATTGTAACTCAATTTTTGCCTTTATTGGCAGCTGCATAGGTCTATCAAAATGTCCAGCATTCAATTTTAATGCTGAAATCTAGGATCTTTGCAAATTTTGATAATATAAAGGTCCAAATTGGGTAGCTGGAAAAGTGGCTACCAATTTCCCAATTACCTTGGCAGCATGTCTAATTGTTGGTGTACTGGCGCAGACCAGATTATTACATGCCTCGATGATGTCCATGGCTTTGTTAATTGGTATGGAGGTAATCATTTGATTGGTATCAATTGTGAATCCCAGATAGTTCATAACCTGTGATGGATAGAACTTTGATTTATCTGGATGGATTATAAACCCCATTTTTTGGAATAATGAAGCAGTGGCTGTGACTGCCAATTTCGTTGATTCCAGGGTATCTCCTATAATTAGGATATCATCCAAATATGCCATAACCATATGGTTTTGTCTTTTCAGTGTTGCTAACACTGGTTTTAGTAATTTTGTAAACAATCTGGGAGCTGTGGCAAGCCCATTAGGCAAGGCTCTGTATTGCCAAAGTTGATCCATCCAAACAAACTTCAAGAACTTCCTGTGATGTTTCCGAATGGATACTGAATAGTATGCATCTTTTAAATCAATGCATGCCATGAAGCAGCCCTTAGAAACCAAAGACTTGGCTGTTTCAAAGGTGTCCATTTTAAAATAGGTGTATTTTACAAAAGTATTCAAATGGGTTAGGTCAATGATGACTCGACATCCACCATCTTTCTTGATTTTTGTGAAGATGTTGGATACGAACTCAACTGGTTTGTGAATCATTCTTTCTATCACCCCTTTGTCTTGTAGTCTCAAAATTTCAGCATGTCCCTCCGCTACCTCCTTGTTGGAAAGTGCAAACTTGCGGTCCGGCACATGCTGAGATGGGGGAAGTTGTTCATTTATGAACTCAATTTCATAACCCTGAATACTTCGTAATATAAACACATCTGAAGTGATAGCATCCCATGCATCCTTAAAGAAACGTAATCTCCCACCAACATGTGAGGTTATATGTGCAACTGCATGAAATCCAGACCGCCTTAACTCCATGGTTACCGGCGGTCCCTGACATGTTTGGTGAGACGTGGAGGTGCTGGGTTTTGTGGCTGCCGCATTTTCCACGCCGGTCGCTGCGGGCCTTGCCCTAAAAAAGGCTTCGGCTGTTGATACTGCTGATGAATGCGGTGGACTCCGAAATTAAATTGATGGCCGAATGGTTTAATTCGGCCGAAAAAACTTATGAACTCATGATCCAAAGTGTCACCTATCCATGTTCTCCAGAGATGCTGCCTGACCCACTGAGGTATTCCAAAATGTTGTGAGTTTTTTTGGTAAGGAACGGTTAGTATTCAGTATTCAGTATTCAGTATTTACTTTAATGTCATTTTAACTGAGTACTTACATACACAGAAGAAACAAAAAAATATTTCTCACTCAGTTCCCATCAGTGCAGTTAATAAAAACAGAATAAATAGATACCTTTAAAAAATTTAAATTAACATATCTAAAAGTAGGCCTAAAATTTGAACTAAAAACAGATATTCAGACCGAACAGTGGCATGCTTTGACAGGTACCTAGCTGTCAAAGTATGGGTGAGGTTAGATGATTTGGTGTGTGATGCATGGGGAGGAGACACAGTCCGTTAACCAGTCTTATTGCCTGTGGGAAGAGGCTGTGTAGCATCCTGCTGGTTTTGCAACTGATGCTCCTGTACCTCTTCCCAGATGGCAGAATGGAGAAGATGTTGTGTGATGGGTGATGTGGGTCCTTAATAATGGAGATGGCTTTGCGGATGCTGCGCTTCTGATAGATCTCCAACAGGAAAGGGAGTGGAGCACCAATGATCCTACTGGCTGTCTTCACTGTCCTGTTAAGTTGTTTTTGTTCATAAGCCTTGCAGCTCCAAAACCAGGAAGTGATGCCGTGGATCAGTATACTCTCGATGGTGCCCCTGTAGAAGGTCGTTAGGTGAACAGTGGGGAGACCGGCTTTTCTTAGTCCCCAGAGAGGGTGGAGCCGCTGCTGTGCTCTTTTGATGACTGCTGTGGTGTTGGTCGTAGAGGTCAGGTCGTCCGCCAGGTGAAGTTCCAGGAACTTCACACTGCAGACCCTCTCCACAGCAGCACCGTCAATATGCAGCGGTGTGTGATGGTGTTTTCCTGCCCTCCTGAAATCAATCATCATCTCCTTTGTCTTTTCCACATTGAGGGTGAGGTTGTGAGATCTGCACCACTCTGTAAGCAGCTCCACCTCCATCCTGTACGCCAACTCATTGTTGTCACTGATGAAAACCCACCACTGTTTTGTCATCAGCGAACTTGTTGATATAATTATTGCTGAGTCTGGCAGTGCAGTCATGAGTAAGCAGACTGAACAGCAGGGGGCTTAGCACACAGCCTTGGGGTGAGCCAGTGCCCACTGCGATGGTTCTTGATGTCCGGCTGCCCACCCTGACTGTCTGCTGCCGCTGCATCAGAAAATTAAGGACCCAGTTGCAAATGCCAGTGTCCACCTTCAACAGCTTCAGCTTCTCCACCAGTTGCTGTGGGATGATTGTGTTAAAAGCTGAGCTGAAGTCTATGAAGAGGATCCTGGCATAGGTGTTCTTCCGGTCGAGATGTGACAGTGCGAGGTTGAGTGTTTTAGAGGCTGCGTCCTCTGTGGACCCGTTTGGCTCTGTAAGCAAACTGCAGTGTGTCCAGGTTGGGAGGGAGACAGTTTTTGTTGTGCTGCATGACCATCCGCTCAAAACACTTCATTAATATGGGTGATAGAGTCACTGGACGAAAGTCATTGAGACAGGCTGGGTTGGGCTTCTTCAGGACGGGAACGATGGTGGCACTTTTGAGGCAGTTGGGCACTACTGATTAGCCAGAGAGTACAAATTAGCTAGAGAGTACAAATTAGCCAGAGAAAGCAGCCTACCAGAGGACTGGGAGAAATTCAGAGTCCAACAGAGGAGGACAAAGGGCTTAATTAGGAAAGGGAAATGGATCATGAAAGAAAACTGGCAGGAAACATAATAACTGACTGCAAAAGTTTTTATCGATATGTGAAGCGAAAAAGATTAGTTAAAACACATGTAGGTCCCTTGCAGTCAGAAACAGGTGAATTGATCATGGGGAACAAGGACATGGCAGACCAATTGAATAACTACTTTGGTCCTGTCTTCACTAAGGAAGACATAAATAAGTTGCCGGAAATAGCAGGGGATCGTGGGTCAAATAAGATGGAGGAACTGAGTGAAATCCAGGTTAGCCGGGAAGTGGTGTTAGGTAAATTGAATAGATTAAAGGCCGATAAATCCCCAGGGCCAGATAGGCTGCATCCCAGGGTATTTAAGGAAGTAGCCCCAGAAATAGTGGATGCTTTAGTGATAATTTTTCAAAACTCTTTAGATTCTGGAGTAGTTCCTGAGGATTGGAGGGTAGCTAATGTAACCCCACATTTTAAAAAGGGAGGGAGAGAGAAAGCGGGGAATTACAGACCAGTTAGTCTAACATCGGTAGTGGGGAAACTGCTAGAGCCTGCTAGGATGTAACTAGTAGAGTGGATAAGGGAGAAGCAGTGGATGTGTTATATCATGACTTTCAGAAGGCTTTCGACAAGGTCCCACACAAGAGATTAGTATACAAACTTAAAGCACACGGTATTGGCGGTTCAGTATTGATGTAGATAGAGAAATGGCTGGCATACAGGAAGCAAAGAGTAGGAGTGAACGGGTCCTTTTCAGGATGGCAGGCAGTGACTAGTGGGGTGCCGCAAGGCTCAGTGCTGGGACCCCAGCTATTTACAATATATATTAATGATATGGACGAGGGAATTAAATGCAACATCTCGAAGTTTGCGGATGATACGAAGCTGGTGGGCAGTGTTAGCTGTGGGGAGGATGCTAGTAGGCTGCAAGGTGACTTGGATAGGCTGGGTGAGTGGGCAAATGCAAGGCAGATGCAGTATAATGTTGATAAATGTGAGGTTATCCACTTTGGTGGCAAAAACAGGAAAGTAGACTATTATTTGAATGGTGACCGATTAGGAAAAGGGGAGATGCAACTAGACCTGGCTGTCATGGTACACCAGTCATTGAAAGTAGGCATGCAGGTGCAGCAGGCAGTGAAGAAAGCAAATGGTATGTTGGCATTCATAGCAAAAGGATTTGAGCAGGGAGGTTCTTCTTCAGTTGTACAGGGTCTTGGTGAGGCCACACCTGGAGTATTGCATATAGTTTTGGTCTCCTAATCTGAGGAATGACATTCTTGCCATAGAGGGAGTACAGAGAAGGTTCACCAGACTGATTCCTGGGATGGCAGGACTTCCATATGAAGAAAGACTGGATAGACTCGGCTTGTACTCGCTGGAATTTAGAAGATTGAGGGAGGATCTCATAGAGACTTACAAAATTCTTAAGGGGTTGGACAGGCTAGATGCAGGAAGATTGTTCCCGATGTTGGGGAAGTCCAGGAGAAGGGGTCACAGTTTAAGGATAAGGGGGAAGTCTTTTAGGACCGAGATGAGAAAATCATTTTTCTTTTTTTTTGTGTAATATTTTTTTATTTGAAGTAATCAGTTTACAATGTATAGCTTACTTTATAAACTAACACCTTAATTCAATATTACTACAAATAACATATCAATACTTAATATCTTCTATTTTTTGGAAATAAAGAAAAAGATATATAAAAGAGAAAAAAAAAGAGAGAAAAAAAAGGGAATTAAAAAAAAAAAAAAATTCCCACATACTTCAACCATAAAAAAAAAGAAAATTTAAAAAACAAAAATATTACATATATATAAACAAAACTAAATACATTATACGAAATACTATTTCATACAGTACTATCTATAATAAATGCGCAATAATATCAAATATAAGTAAGTTATTCGCATCGTATTCCGTAGAGTGCCCGTCGAGCCGTGATTCCAAGAATAGCTACTTCTCTAAATACTGTATATATGGAGACCATATCGATTCAAAAGAATTATACCTGTCCAAAAGGACAAATCTAATTCTTTCCAAATTCAACGTCTCCAACATCTCTGCTTTCCACATTTTAATTGTTGGGGATAATGTTCCCTTCCAAAATTTAAGTATCATTTTTTTCCCTATGATTAAACAGTAATCAAAAAAAATTCTTTGATTTACTGTGAGTACCAAATTTAGCTCCGGAATTCCAAATATTATTAATTTTGGGTCTGGGTCGAGTTCAACCTTAAGAACTTCCGAAATAACTTTAAAAATTTCAATCCAATAATAATTCAACCGTGGGCACGTTACAAAACTATGTATTAAATTTGCTTCAAGATTCTTACATTTATCACAAATAGAGGAGAGACTAGGAAAGATACTTTTTAATTTGGTTTTCGAGTAGTGTAATCTATATATAACTTTAAATTGTATCAATGTGTGTCTGGCATTCAAAGAACACCGATGTATTCTTTGTAAGCTTTCTTCCCAAGTTTCTTTTATTATAGGTAATCCAATTTCATTTTCCCATGCTAGACGATATGTTTCAGTTGTTGGGTTCTCTTTATCTAAAATAATATTGTATATATAAGCTATAAGCTTATCCGTATTTGGATGTAAATTAAACAGCTCATCTAATAAGCCTGATTCTTTATTTTTATAGTCTTGTGTGTTGCATTTAATAAAATCTCTAATTTGTAAATACCTAAAATGGTGTTGTGAAGGTAGTCCAAAAATATCTTGTAACTCTTCAAATAATACAAATTTTCCATTTCTATAAAGGTGTCCTATCCTTTTAATTCCTGAATCCTCCCACAGTCTAAACCCCGCATCTAAGATTGAGGGTTTAAACAGTGGGTTATTCCTAATTGGTAACCTAAAAGAAAGATTATCCAGATATAAGGTCTTAACTATCTGTTTCCAAATACGCCTATTATTATGAATTATAGGGTTGTCCCTATAAGTCTTTTTTTGTACTTCCTTTGGTGCGAAAATAATCGACTCTATATTGAAAGGTAAACAGTCTTCCTTTTCCATTTTTAACCACATTGGTTCATCATCCATATTTACCCACCAAAAATTCATATTCTTAATCTGGACTGCCCAAAAGTAGTATAGAAAATTTGGAAGTGCTAGCCCTCCATTTATCTTAGACTTACATAAATGTTTTTTACTTATTCTATGACTTTTGTAATCCCAAACAAAACTATTAACAATATTATCAATTTTTTTTAAAAAAAATTTTGGGAGAAAAAAAGGAATTGCCTGAAATAAATATAACAATTGTGGTAAAAAAATCATCTTTATAGCATTAATTCTACCGATCATAGATATAGGGAGTGTTTTCCAATATGAAATGTTTTTTTTAAGTTTCTCTAATAATTGATAATAATTAGCTTTAATTAATAATTTATAGGATTTAGACACATTGATTCCTAAATATTTAAATTTATCTGTAACTATTTTTAATGGGTATTTTTGTAATATATTTACATTTATACCAGTTATAGGCATAATGTCACTTTTATTCCAATTAATCCTATATCCTGAAAATACGCTAAATTCATTTATAACATTGAATAACTTGGGAATACTACATTCCGGCTTAGTAATATAAATCAGAATATCGTCTGCATATAAAGATATCTTATTATTTGTTGTGTCAGTATTATACCCATATATTTCAGGTTCTGATCTAATTCTTTCAGCCAGAGGTTCTATCACCAAGGCAAATAATAAAGGGGATAACGGACATCCCTGTCTGCATCCCCTAAAAAGTCTAAATTTAGGTGATAGTATTTGATTGGTTAAAATTCTTGCAGTAGGGTTAGAATATAATATTCTTACCCATTTACAAAATCCATCCCCCAGTTGATACTTTTCCATTATATTAAATAAATATGACCATTCCACCTGGTCGAATGCTTTTTCAGCATCCAACGATATAACTGCTAATTCTATATCTCTTCTTCTTCTCGAGTAGATAATATTAAACAAGCGTCTAAGATTATGTGATGAGTAACGTTTTGGAATAAAACCTGTTTGATCATAATGTATTATTTTGGAAATCACTAAACTTAGTCTCCGAGAAAGTACTTTAGTTAATATTTTTTGATCAGTATTTAAAAGGGCAATCGCTCGATATGATCCAGGATCTTCCAGATCCTTATCTAATTTAGGAATTAATGTGATTGTAGATTCATTTAAAGACTCTGGTAATTTTCCTAACTCATAGGTGTGTCTGTACACTATTTGTAATCTTGGTGAAAGTAGATCATGAAATTTTTTATAAAATTCTGCACTCAGGCCATCGGGGCCCGCTGTTTTACCATTTTTTAACGATCCAATTGATTCTTCAATATCTATTACAGATATTTCAGCGTTTAACAATTGCCTACTCTCAGAATCTAGCTTATTAAAATGACATTTTTCTAGAAATGTTTCCATTTCATCTATTTGCCCTGTTAATTTAGATGAGTAAAGATTTTGATAATATTGTAAAAATGTGTCATTAATGTCTCTTGGTATAGTCAACGTATTTCCCTCTACCGATCTAATACTATGTATAGTTTTTTCATCGTCTAATCTTCTGAGTTGTCGTGCTAATAATTTTTGAGGTTTATCACCAAATTCAAAATGAACTTGTTTAGTTTGTTGATAAAGTTTTATCACTTGATCAGAGTAAATTTTATTTAATCTATATTTTAATATTGCAATTTTATTACTCAACTCTTTAGAAGGATGTATTATATTTTCACTATCTAATTGTTTTATCTCTTTTTCTAACTTTTGCTCCATCTTTCGATTTTCTTTATTAAAATGTGCTTGTGCTGATATTATTGCACCGCGCATAAATGCTTTAAATGTGTCCCATAATAATAATGGGGAGGTCTCAGGTTTATCGTTAGTTTCAAAAAATAATTTAATCTGTTTCTCCACATAATTACAGCAGTCTTTATCCTTTAATATCTGTGTGTTGAATCTCCAAATATTAGTTTTATTAACTATATCTTTTAATTTTATCTTAAATGTTAACGGGGCATGATCTGAGATAATAATATTATGATACTTTGCATCATACGTAAAGGGGAGTAATTTTGAGTCAACTAAGAAATAATCTATCCTCGAATAAGTTCCGAATACCGGCGAGAAAAATGAATATTCCCGTCTGGTTGGATTATCCAATCTCCAAATATCTTTAACATTCGATGTATTGATAAAAGAATTTATAAGCTTACTTGATTTAGAAAGAGCCTTACTTTTCGTAGAAGATCTATCCAAATAATTATCTAAAGTACAGTTTAAATCACCTCCAATTATTAAATTATATTGGGTGGATATAGGAATACTATTAAATATTTTCTTAAAAAATAGTGGATTATCAAAATTTGGTGCATATATATTCATAAGAATTACTTTTTTTGAATGTAATTCCCCTGTAATTATTAAATATCTACCCTCCTTATCCTCTATTATCGAATTAAGTTTAAAAGGTATACCCTTGCGAATAATTATTGCAACTCCTCTAGATTTGTGTATAAACGAAGAATGATATACTTTTGAAATCCATTTAGCTGTTAATCTATATTGAGCATCTTTTTTAAGATGTGTCTCTTGAAGAAACGTAACTCCAGATTTCAATCTATTCAGCTGAGCTAATACCTTTCCCCTTTTAGTTGGTTCATTGATTCCTTTAACATTCCAACTGCAGAAGGTGATTCCATCACCTCCACTCCTTACATTCATATCTTGCATTTTATTGTTAGGGTGGCTTTTTTTGGAGTAGCCTTCTTGGCTCCTCCAGCCCGACATTACACCCCAACTTCAATCCGATGCGAATTTCCAATTCCATTAAACCATATCCATTTATTCTGATTATATAATATAGATAGAAGTCATGATTATATAATATATAATATAAAATCAAGTATGTGTTATACAAAAAATAATAACGAATGTAAATATAAAAAAAGTAAAGGGGGAAAAAATGGTGATCAGAAAAAAAAGAGACTACACTTTTATAATGTGTAGTGTGCACAGGTGAAAGCCACACTAACATGGCTACTAATCTAGCGACTTCCGTTTTCTAAAAAAAAAGATGTTGAATATTCCAGCTCTTATTTGGAATACTGTATATATTGGGGTGGGGGTGCTAACTTTATGTTCTTAATAACTTTTTCTATTATTCATATTACTAATTTTTAGTTGTTAATTTCAACTATAATTAGTATCATAGTTAGTAATACTATATAAGGGGAGTAAGGGAAATCAAACTAATTAGTAATTAGTGATTAGTAATTAATAATTACAAATTAGTATTTATTAATTAATTAGTAAACAATATAATACTACAATTCTATGTCCGTTATTCCGCCTTTTTCTCAGTGAGTGGTTCATAACCGCAGGTCCATAAAGTTCATCCATCAATTACTCCTGTCGGGTCTGCTCCTTCTTCCTCTGCTTCTCCTTCTTCTCCTTCTTCTGCCTTCTTCTGTATTTTCCAAGCGAATTCCAGTGCCGCTGTATGCTTAGTGAAACGATAATCCTTCTTCTCGTAGGTAACTCTAAGTATTGCCGGGTACACCAGACCATATCTGATCTCCTTTATTCCTTTTATATCTCTCAAGATGCGTCTTGTTTCTGTAAATAGAGCTCTTCTTTTAGCCACTTCGGCCGGGTAGTCTCTGAAGATACTGATGTTATCTCCTTCGTATTTCAGATTTCTTTTTCTTATTATTATCTTCATCATATCTTCAAAGACGCCGTCATAAACCGCCTTTACAATTACTTGTCTTGGTGGTGCACCACTCCCAGAAACCGGTCTTAGAGCCCTGTGGGCTCGGCCCAACAGGGGCTCTTGATCCAGATCCAAAATGTCCTTTAGGAGTTTTGCAAAGAATTTACGTGGGTCATGGTTTCCTTCGCGTCCCTCAGGCAGACCTACTATGCGCAAATTCTTACGTCTTTGCCGCCCCTCCAAATCAATACATTTCTCGTTTATTTTACGTAATAATTCAGAGAGGCGTTTGTTCTCTTCGTTTATCTTCTCATTCTCCCTCGCAGTTGTTAGAGCAGCATCAGTTAATTCTTTAATCGCATCATTTTGTTGATCCAGTACAGTTGACATAGGGCTTAACCTCGCCTCTAATTTCTCATCCATCATCTCTTCCATCATTCGCTCCATCCCAGCAATCTTATCAGTTACCTCGATCAGTTGAGTATGTATCTCCTCCTCCACGTCTGTTTTCCATTCATTCAGCATGCTTTTTACCATTTCTTTAACTTCTTTTGCTAATTCTTCTTTGATTTTTCAAATATCCGTTTTTAAGGCCTTCATTTCATCCTTAATTTCTTTATAATCTTTCTTCACTTCTTTTTGTGTTTCTGTTTGTGTTTCCTTCAGCATTTTCCTCATATCAGCCAGCAGAGACTTTTTAAGTTCTTCCATTTCAGCTTTTCTTTGTGAAGTCTCTTCTTGGGAGGCAGCCAGTCCCGAGCCTGAAGCTTTGGTGGGGCCTACCTCCCTTCTGGAGCTTTTCTTCGGCTGTGTGGGGGAGGAGGGATTCATTTTAAATTTCTTACCGGAGTCGCTAAAGTCGCGCGCCTGATGACGTCACGCAGCTTACAATCGCACCCGGAGCCGTTTAAAATCGATCTCCTACGGTAAGTAGCGTTAGCAGCCTCCTCTAACCTCGTTTTTTTTCAGATTTTTTAAGAGCTGGTCTGACGCTGTTCTCTCCTAGAACATGGCGCCACCGGAAGTCATTTTTCATACAGAGAGTGGTGAATCTGTGGAACTCTCTGCCACAGAAGGTAGTTGAGGCCAGTTTGTTGGCTATATTTAAGAGGGAGTTAGATGTGGCCCCTGTGGCTAAAGGGGTCAGGGGGTATGGAGAGAAGGCAGGTACAGGATACTGAGTTGGATGATCAGCCACGATCATGTTGAATGGCGGTGCAGGCTCGAAGGGCCGAATGGCCTACTCCGGCACCTATTTTCTATGTTTCTATGTTTACTGCCTGGCTGAGTGAGATGTTAAAAATGTCTGCAAAGACATCTTTTAGTTGCTCTGTGCAGTCCCTTAAATCGCGTCCAGGGATGTTGTCCGGCCCTGCAGCTTTGCGTGGATTGACGCTGGCCAAGGCCTTTTTATCTCCGGCTGTGGACAGCCTGAGTGACTGGTCGCTGGGTGATGGCAGGAGTGCTTGTATCTGGGTGGTATTTTTTGCCTCGAAATGTGCGTAAAACTCGTTTAGTTCGTCTGATAGAGAGGGGTCATTTGGGCATATCCGCAGTAGGGGGACTTGTAGTCAGTGATGGTATGGAATCCCTGCCACAAGCGACGTGTGTCTTTGTCGTCTGCAAAGTGGCTGTTTAGTTTTTGTACATACCGCCTCTTCGCTTCCCTGATCCCACGGGACAGGTTACTCCGTGCCAGTTTGTATGCTGCATTGTCCCCAGAGAGTCCGGAATGCAGCACTCGAAGAACAAACTTCCCCAGTTAGCCAATTTTTCTGATTGGCACGCCTCTTGATGGTTTTGACCACAGTCACATCATCAATGCATTTGTTAATGTATCCGATGACGGACTCTGTATATTCCTGGAGGTCAGTGCCACTGTCACATGCTGCTGCCTCTCTGAAAATGGCGCACAGTGTGGTTTCAAAACAGTCTTGCAATGCTGCGGTAGCTCCCTGTGCCCATATTCTGACTTTTCTGACCATTGGCCTGTCTGTTTCACCCTAGGTCTGTATGCAGGTGTGAGCACAACCGCCAGGTGGTCAGAGTTGCCGATATGGGGGAGGGGGGCTGCTCTATATGAATCTTTGATGTTTGTGTACACCTGGTCTAGTGTGTTCTCTCCCCTGGTTGCAATATTCACTTGCTGGTAGAATTTCGGCAGAACAGACCCGAAACGTCGCCTATCTCCTTCGCTCCTTAGATGCTGCTGCACCCGCTGAGTTTCTCCAGCTTTTTGTGTAACCCCAGATGTAAGGCTTGCCTGGTTGAAATCCCCAGCTACCATGAAGAAAGCACCGGGATGTTCCCTCTGCTGCTCACTGATGTTCTTGTAGAGCTCTGTCATGGCGTCCTTCACGTCCGCGCTCGGTGGTACATAGACAGCTGTTATGAAGACTGCTGTCAGCATGTCTCGGTACGTAGAAGGGTCGGCATTTTACTGTCATTAGCTCTGCGTGGGGTGAGCAGTAAGTGGAAACCACATAGACAGCTGTTATGAAGACTGCTGGCAGCATGTCTCGGTAAGTGGAAGGGTCGGCATTTCACAGTCGTTAGCTCTGCGTGGGGTGAGCAGTGAGTGGAAACCACCACGGCATCCGGACACCACGATCTGTTGACATACACAGCCAGGCCGCCTCCCCTTGACTTACGGGCTAGCGAAGCTACTCTGTCAGCTCTGTGTAGCATTAGCCCCTCCAGCTGGATCGCAGCGTCCGTGATGTTCTGGTTCAGCCAGGTCTCCGTAAGGACGTAGACACAGCAGTTCCTCACAGTTCCTCACGCTACGTTGAGAAGCTCTCCACACTCTGATGTAATCCATCTTGTTGGCGAGGGAGCGGACATTTGCCAACACGAGTTTAGGCACTGCTGGTTTGTGTGGATTAGCGATTAGCCTAGCGTAGACTCCTCCGCGCTTCCCCCGCTTCCGCATCCTGCTACACCGCTTACGATGATTCCTCGCCAGTGCTGCTCCGGGTGCAGCCACGGCTTTCCTTGGGCCTATACACCGCAGAAGTCCAAGCTTGCCCAATACGCTCAGTAAGTGTTTGTCGTAAACTTTGTTGTGAGTGTCCAACAGAAACTGTCGCTCATACTGTCGCACGTACATACGCTCACCTTCCACACATTCTGCAGTCACACCACTCTCTCCAATAACGCACCAAAGCACTGAATTTTCACTGAGCAAGGTCGCTGCAAACACCGGTCGCGCCACCATCATGGTTAATTGGCAGAGGAGTTAGATGGGGGAAAGAAGGATGGAAATTGTAACCAAAACAAGCATAAGCAAGGTGACGTGCCTCAATGACTATCGACCTGTGCACTAACGCCTGTGGTGATGAAGTGCTTTGAGAGGTTGATCATGGCGCAAATCAACTCCTGCCTCGACAAAAACCTGGACCCACTGCAGTTCGCTTACCGTCACAACAGATCAACAGTGGATGCGATCTTGCTGGCCCTCCACTCCACTCTGGACCATTTGGACAACAAAAACTCATATGTCAGGCTGTTATTCATCGGTGGCACAGCCGGTAGAGCCACAGTCTCACGGCACCAGAGACCCAGGTTCGATCCTGACCTCAGCCCCTGTCACCATGCCCTTTGTAGCAATGTTACAAAATTTTCTCGGTGGGGGAGGGCCACAGTCTAAGGTCCTTCCGCTGCTGGACATGGGGGCACTGTATGGTGGAGACGCCCCTCAAAATAAGGGAAGGTATCCCATGCCGGGGGGCCACATGAGTGGCACGGGTGGGGGATTAATTAGTAAAATTTGAAAAATGTATATAGACGGCATGGAAGAATTTGTATAGCCTCCGAAAATGTCGGATGGATTTTTCGCACGGTTGATGTATTGTAAATATTTATTACTTGAATAAAGTCTATTTTGAAATTTAAAAAAAAAAAAAATCGATCTCAGCTCGGCATTTAACACAATCATCCCCTCCAAGCTGGTTACCAAATTCGCCGAACTGGGTCTCTGCACATCCCTCTGCAATTGGATCCTCGAGCACGGGAGCACCTCAAGGCTGTGTGCTCAGCCCACTGCTGTACTCACTGTATACTCATGACTGCGTAGCCGGTCATATTGCGAACTCCATCATCAAGTTCGCTGACGACACCACTGTTGTGGGAAGTATCACTGATCGGGATGAGTCAGAGTATAGAAGAGAGATCGAGCGACTGTCCATATGGTGCCAGCACAATAACCTGGCCCTCAACACCAGCAAAACCAAGGAACTGATTGTGGACTTTGGAAAGAGTAGGATGGGGACCCACAGTCCTGTTTATATCAACGGGTCGATGGTTGAAAGGGTTGAGAGCTTCAAATTCCTGGGCGTGCACAGCTCTGAAGATCTTTTCTGGTCCGAGATGTAATTATTAAGAAAGGTCATCAGCGCCTCTAGTTCCTGAGAAGATTACGGAGAGTCGGTTTGTCAAGGAGGACTCTCTCTAACTTCTACAGGTGCACAATAGAGAGCATGCTGACCAGTTGCATCGTGGCTTGGTTCGGCAACTTGAGCGCCCTGGAGAGGAAAAGACTACAAAAAGTAGTAAACACTGCCCAGTCCATTATCGGCTCTGACCTTCCTTCCATCGAGGTGATCTATCACAGTCGCTGCCTCAAAAAGGCTGGCAGCATCATCAAGGACCTACACCATCCTGGCCACTGACACTCATCTCCCTGCTACCTTCAGGTAGAAGGTACAGGAGCCTGAGGACTACAATGACCAGGTTCAGGTATAGCTACTTCCCCACAGCCTTCAGACTATTAAACTTGGCTCGGACAAAACTCTGAACATTAATATCCCTTTATCTGTTATTTGCACGTTATCGATTTATTCATTCAGGTGTGTATTTTCGTATATAATGGTATATGGACACACTGATCTGTTTTGTAGTCAATGCCTACGATGTTCTGTTGTGCTAAGCAAATAAAGAATGTAATTGTCCTGTCAGGGACACATGACAATAAACTCTTTTGACTTTGATTTTGATAAGTGGAGAAGACACGAGGGTGAAAATGGTGGAACCTGTTAAGAAAGGAATCTGACATTTATGTCCCCTTTCTATTGTAATTTAATAATTGGCCTAAATTGTCTCCATTGATTTTCTTATATCAAAATGCTTCCTTAACATTAAGTTTTCTATCAACAGAATTCAGAACAAATGTTGGCTCGAATGTCTGCCATAAACAGTATTATCAAAGTAGTTGGGAAATACATTGTTTGGGCGTTTGATCTTTCATTGTTTAAAACTGCTTGAGACTTAGGAGATATAGAAACATAGAAACATAGAAAATAGGTGCAGGAGTAGGCCATTCGGCCCTTCGAGCCTGCACCGCCATTCAATATGATCATGGCTGATCATCCAACTCAGTATCCCGTACCTGCCTTCTCTCCATACCCCCTGATCCCTTTAGCCACAAGTGCCACATCTAACGCCCTCTTAAATATAGCCAATGAACTGGCCTCAACTACCTTCTGTGGCAGAGAATTCCAGAGACTCACCACTCTCTGTGTAAAGAATGTTTTCCTCATTTCGGTCCTAAAGGAATTCCCCCTTATCCTTAGACT